>OY821761.1:20466116-21666116 GCA_963682095.1 Potentilla sterilis
AATAAATAAATATAGTTATATTTGTATATAAATAGTTATATTTAGGTTAATGGTTAGTATTATTTAAAATTAGTTAAAATTTAAATATTAATTTGTTAGTATGTTTTGAAATATGTTAGTATTGTTGGTTATTATATTAATTAGAATTTGTTATTTAATGTAATATAATTTAATATTAATTAATGTATTAATACCACGAGTGCTGTAGATGGCCGATGCATTCAGACAGTTCTTCGGAGGCCGTCGTTCCAGATCGAGGGGTTCTCGAAGTTCCGCCGGTTCCGCAGACTCCGACAGGACCCTTAGCCAGCCTGAGAGGACCACCAGCCAGCCGCGGAGGAGTGTGGATTCCTCCCAGCCGCGGAGGACTGTGGATTCATCCCAGCCGTGGAGGAGTGTGAGTTCTCGGCACCAGACCCTTTTATCGGCGGGGCGGCCGTCGAGCAGTTCACGTCCCCCTCTCGGGCCAGATGCTCCGAGATCCAGTAGGCAGCTATTTCAGGACGAGATAGCTGCAGACGTTCCTCAGGTTCGTATGCCTGAGGTTCATCGGGAGCCGATGACGAGTCCGACGACGTCTGCTGCTGACTCGACTGAGGGTCCTACTCTCCCAAACCAGCCCTACCTCCCGTACAACATTCCTGCGATACCGGAGGTCGACTATCGTGGTGTGCCCATATGGCCTGATATGCCTCAGTACGTGACTGCTGCGGAGGCATACCAGCAGCAGCCATTTGAGAACCCTGACCTCCTGATTTCGGCGAGGACAAAAGGAAAGTCGACAGACGGGTCATCGAGTTCAGGTAACATTCGATTTTATTAATTAAATGTTTTATTAAAATTAACGCACTAATATTTAATTTTATTAACCAATCGTCGTTTATGTGATAGGGACAGCCGCTAGCAGTTCACGGAGGAATACGAGAGGTGTCATATGTTTTGACACTCTCAGGAGAACTGTTGATCTGAGGGGGAGGATCCAGATCAACGAACCTCCTAATCAGGAGGTTCAGGGGAAAAACAAACGCGACTACTCGGGTTGCGTGGGGGCACTGATTAGGGACAGAGTCCCTATGTTGTAGACCCGGTGGGCTGATGTGCCCGAAGAGATAAAGAGGGAGGTGAACAATGCCGCGTCGGTGAGTAATTTAAAAAAATTAATTTATTTATCGTAATATTTAATAATTTTCTGTATTTTTACAATTGTAAAACTAAAAAAATATTATCTTTCAGACATTCTTCGAGATTGCCGAACACAAGCGGGATTGGGCGAACTCCGTGCAGAACTCGAGGTACGTTGGGAATTCCTCATCTTATAATTTGAAATGTTTTATGATATTAATAATATTTCTAATGCACTTTTGTTTTTTTCTTAGGTTCAAAGAGTGGAAGAACGAGCTCCGTTCCCACTATAACGAATACGACAACCTTGGTCGTATGGGTACTCCCAGAGAGTTCATGTTCAGGGAGTATGAGTGGTGTTGGTTGAAGACAGTAGACTTCAACAACCCAGTTATGCAGGTAAATACTAAACTTCACTACAAATGTTTATTTTGTTAAAATTTTAATTATTAGTTTAATTATTTTATAATTATTACACTAATATTTTTTGATGCATTTTTCTAATATTTTTTTTTTTTTGAAGAAACGTTCTCGGATAAACTCTGAGAACCGCCGCCGTAATACAACCCCCCATCATGCTGGTTCTAGGCCGTTTGCACAATATCAGGAGGAGGCGCTTAGAGATCATCCTGATAGCAACCCGTACGTGGAGACGTTCAAGATCGCTTATCCACAAGCGACAGAACAGCTCGTAAGTCGTTCATTACGATTTTAAAATTTTAATTATTAATTTTACATCGTTCATATTTGTTAGAATATTAATTCCTTTTTTTCCCGTCCAATTAGGAGAGGGTTAACCGGGCCGAAGAAGAGGTGTTCCAGCAAGTAGTTCGGGAGACACAACCGAACATTTCAGAGGCAGATCTGGAAGAAGCCCTGCGCCAGGTCGACCGGTCCAATGTCCAAACGGCAGCGAGAATGTTCGACGCAGCCTTCCCAAACCGCTCAAACAACTACTACTGCCGGCGTTTGGGAAGTTCTGGACTAGGGCTTCTGAAGACCACTAAGGGAGGTCAAAAGAAGGGAGGTGGGGAGAGCCAACAGGTGAGGGGGGAAGTGCGGAGATTGGCCGAAGAAAATGCAAGGTTGGCGGCCGAGTTCCAGAGATCACAGGAGCAACACCGCAGAACACAGCAGTATTATTTAGATCTGTTCAGTTGGCATGCTGAATGCGAGAGAATTCTGCAACACAACTACGTCGGCCAACAAAACTGGTGGTATGAGATGTTCGCCGCACAACAACAAAGCCTTGAACCCCCGCCCCCGTTTCAGCCGTTAGTTGAACCTCCAATGCCTCAACCTCCCGAGTTCGATCAGCAGGATAACGAGCAGGATGCTGGGGATGACGTGGTGGACTTTAGTGGTTTAGGTGATGATTAGGGTTATATTTTATGTATATTGGAACGAATTAAATAATAAGTCATTTAGACGTGTTTCTTGTTGGTGCAAATGCATGGACTGTCTTTGTGATTTGCAGGTTGCTTGGAATGGTAATTTAGAAAATAATTTAATTTTTTTTTCACCAAATGTAAGAATAGCCGACGATTTTGGCATTATTTCGTCGACTATAAGTACTATAGCTGACGATTTTTACCAATTTTCGTCGGCTATAACTTTCATAGCCGACGAAAATTACATTATTTCGTCGGCTATATCTAATTAATACATATTAAAATATTAATATATTTCGACGAAATAACCGACGAAATAGATGAAATCGTCGGCTATAGTTCAGAACAAATAGCCGACGAATTTCGTCGGCTATAGTTTACGATATCGTCGGCCATACTCGAAAATACCCGACGAATTTCGTCGGTAAAATCGTCGGCCATACTCGACAATAGCCGACGATTTCGTTATTTTCGTCGGCCATTGGTATAGCCGATGGCGTTTTTCCAACGAATTATAGCCGACGAAAATTTCGTCGGCAGAAGGTATAGCCGACGAAATTTCGGCACAGTCGACGAAAATTTTTTCGTCGGCTATGCCCTCGGATCTGGTAGTGAAATCCGCCGCGGTCGGACGATCAATCCAAAATACTAGGCGTCATCAAGTATAAAAGATAACATGACTCAAGGAATGAAAGGACCTAATGCTCTGATACCAAACTGATAGGACCCGCCCCGAATTTCACCCTGAAATCCGGATAAGATCCTGCGGGGACCACCTTAAGACTAACTCTATCGATAAATCGATAAGTCACAAATAAATACAGAATCTAATTCAACTGGCTCACAAGTAATCAGAGCAATCTAAAAAAATGAACTTGAATCACAAATGGAAATATAACAAGAAATGTAATATGAAAATAAAAGAATAAGGGATCACAGATCCCACCTAGCGGAAGCGACAACGATGATGACTATGCCTCGACTCCGAGTACTCTTGACCTCTGACCATTACTCTGTGCGCACACTGGGCGATTTAAACCGAAGGGCCCAGGGGAAAGTAATTTAAAAACACGTTAGAGGGAGTGGATAAAATAATATCGTATAACACTTTATATAAAAAGTATTGTATTACTTCCCCAATATTTTATAACTGAAAACCACTATGCATGCATTTTCTTAAAACGTCCCACGTTTAAGAAAATCATAATAATTAATCAGCCCCGCTGATATCTCAAATACACAAATAATATTTTGTTTATACTTTCAAAATAAATACTTTGAAAATCAAATAGTAACATACCACGACCAATCCCATTGGCCGAATCCCAAATCATTTTATAGTAAAAACCCAGCCCCACTGGTATATCAAATAATCAAATAAAATATAACTGAACCAATCCCATTGGCTCATTCCCAAATATTCTTGTAATTAAAAATCCAGCCCCGCTGGTTCGGGAATTTATTAAATAACAGAAAGTCTCATAGAGAAAATATTCCCGAAACCCAAATGATATAAAATCCTGACCAATCCCATTGGTCATATCATATAATTAAATAGGGAAAATGTCATACCCACCATTTAATAGTAGCCCCTAAGGCTAAGGGTCAAATCTCCAAGAGTCCCAATAGCGTCATCACGCTATGCCCGTACACGTCGACCACCGAGCGTGAATCTGACCTATATGGTCAAGTCGTCACCTCGCGTGGGCTCAGGCGACTAAGCTAGCTAGCATCAATATATACATATATCCCGACCCTGATATGGTGAAAATCCGAAAACAAAACCGAAAGCACGTATCCCCTTATATATCATAAATCCGTACGGTCCCCGACCGTACATCTGAGGCTTATACATAAAAATATAATTAAACATAAATATAGCCTCGTAGAAAATAAATGAAATCCACATATTTCACATGTTATAAATATCGAAACCAAGCAAAATCATACAATCCTCGGAAACCTCGTTTCTGATTAAATATCAATATAAATATAGATATCAATATGTCGAATTCGTAAACCATTTGAAAATCAATCATAAAGAAATCATCAATTAAAACTAGATTATCGACCTTCGATAATTCACATCATTTTCAAAATAAAATATTGAATATAAATCCCAAAAGTATTTAAATGTTTATGCTTGCATCAATTTGAAATAAAAGTCCACTCACAGTACGGCCGAGCGCGCTGCTAATCTGATCTCTCGTCCCGTCGAATAACCTCTCGACCTGTAATAGGGACGTAATTATAATTATTACGAAACTCAGAATTTATTTATAAACGTTAAATCTACGGACGTCCTTACTCGCACGAAACCTCATAATTTTCCCTTTTTAGTTATCGGTATAGGAATTTCGCCTCAATACCGAATAATATACGTCCGAAATAACTCAGGACACCCACCCCGTGTCCGATTAATCCTTTTACTAGTTATTTTGTCGTAAAATCCCTTTAAAACAGCTTTTACCTTTTTATGGTAAGTCAACAGTAATAATCCAGGGTCAAACAGTAATTATTCTAAGTCAAACAGTAATTCTGAAAGTCAAACAGTAAATGGTTAAAATCCAATTACTATTTACCATTTACTGTTGACTGTTTACTATTTACTTTTACTGTTTTCCCATTTACTTTTCACCTTTTACCATTTTACCTTTTTACTTTTTACCGGTTTACTGTTCATCTTCTTCCTCAGCCGCACCTCCGCCGCCCCGCCGCCGGCGCCGCCACCACATTGGCCTAAAACCTAGGCAATCGACTCCAATTCAACCCAATATCATCGCCACCACCTCAGGTCCTCCTCCCCGTCGTCTCCGCCGCCAAACACCCACGCAGCCGCCGCATACAGCGGCCGACACGGCGGCCTAAAACCCCCAAACTCCAATTTCTCCAAAAATCAACCAATTCAACACCAAATTACACTCAATCGACTGCAAACAATGTTCTAAACTCAATTCTAGCCTCCAATTACAACAAAAACATCAAAATCACCATCTCCACCAAAAATCACAAAAACCCTAAAAATTTCAAATTCTAATTTGTCCTTACCTGGGCTGAACTGGATCAATTCCTTCCATGGGATTGTTGCACACGTCGAGACCTTCGATTCCCGACCGGAATCGGGCCGAGCCGTGGCCGGAGGAGAGAGCTCCGGTTCGACTGTGTCAAACCAGCTCGGGCGAAGCACGGCCAAACGGCGGCGTTTCACGCCGCGCCGTTGCCACCGACGTGAAGAGGAGGCCAAGCCGGTCAGAACGTGACCGGTGCGCCGGCCTAGTTCGGCCGGACGGCATAGACTCGGCCGGAGGTCGAGTCGAATCGGTGGAGAGGAGAGAGAAAGAAGAGAGAAGAAAAAGAAGAAGAAAAGAAAGAAAGAAAAGAAAAATTGCCGTTTCGGGAAATTTCCTCCCGGCTATTTATACTCGTCCAAAATTGGACAAATTTCCGATTTTACATCGTAACTTTTTCGTGCGAACTCCAAATTGAGCATGCTACGTGTCCACGAACTCGTCTCAAGTCTTTTACCTAGTCATGAAATAAAATCCTCGGTCGAGTCAACTTATTTAAAAGTCAACCTTTAGAACTTTCAAATCGTAAAAACAATTCCCGAGGAGAAATAATAGAAGTAGAACAGTTAAACGGTAATTCTAGGTTCGGGTCGTATCAATTTTAGTTATGACTTGTATATTTTCTTTGTATTCTTTCAGATCACCATGAAGAGAAGAAAGATTTGTCGACCGCGAACCATGGGTGAGGCTGTGAGATCAAGTTCATCTTCTACATCTGTCAGTAGCACCTCCTCCACAACACCAATACATAATGTCCAGTCTCTTCATTCTCCTGCTCTTCCACGACCACCTCCTCCACCGCCACCTCCTCCATCGCCACCTCCTTCACTGCCATCTCCTCCACCGCCACCTCCTTCACTGCCAACTCCTCCACTACCAACAACACAAGCAGGTATTGCATCTTTAACCTTAATGTAAACATGATAAAACTGAAATTGTAACATGGTGAAGAAAAAAGACAGGAAAAAGAGAGAAGAAAAAAAAATTAAAATTTTACAAAATAAATGAAGTTCCATTTTAGGGTTCCACTTTTATATATATCAATGGACAAACTTCATGAAGTAAGATCTTTGGCTATGAATAACTTGGATTTTGAGTATTGAGCTGCTATCTTGAGAGTTAACTTTGTATTAGAAAATATTGTGGTTGCTGTTTACTTAATTTTATTTTCTGAGTTCAAGATATAAGTGTGTCTTTATATATATCATATGAGACCTAAGTATTTGCATTATATGCTTAAGAAATGGAAGTAGAAACTACTGCTGCAAATGGCAGAGGTCAAAGCAAGGGCATTCCAGAGTGGAAAACAGGAGTTAAGGTTGAAATCCTCTTTGATGACAATTTCCAGCCTGTAGGAGATAGGGTTGGCGAATTCAAAGGGCAATTGGGACAAATTGTACGAGATGGGCACAGGATTCCCTTGACAATATTGGATTGGAAGTCTGTTGGTGAGAAGGTGAAAGAGGGGTTATGGAAAGAAGTGAAGGTATTTATATATTGGCTTAAATTTGTTGGAACTGAGCTTTTGGTATATATCTTAGTTTTCTTTTTAACTTTTAGATACTTTTGTAGGAAAATTTGCTAAATGTTCCAGATCAGTATAAAACTATATGTTTGAGATCTTGCAACACTTTGTGGAAGGATAATAAAAGCAAAACAAAGCTCAACTACTTTGAGAAGAACAAGTATGATCCAGATCTTATAAACAAATGTCCTCCACATATTGTCTTGGAGCAATGGGCTGACCTAGTTGCTTATTGGAGTAGTGAGGATGCTCAGGTACTAGTGGCACAAAAATTTTACTTTAGATTGTTCAACACTATATATAGTTTCATATTATTTGGTTTGATATTGCAGATGATAGCTAAAAGAAATTTTTCCAACCGGGAGCAGCGTGGACCAGCTCATAATACTGGTCGAACACTCTTTTCTCAAATGCGCTATAAGATAAGCAAAGTTTTCAATAACTATGGTAATTGGTTGAATGTTGTTGATGAGTCTGAATTGACTTAAGGTAGTAAATGAATAGAAATATAGATTGAGTTTGATTATGGTTTTATAATGTATAGATGCAGCAAAATGGAGAGGAAATTAGTAAGATGAATGTGTGGAAAAAAGCACGAGACCAAACAAATCCAGAAGTAGCTTATAATATTGTAAGTTCTGTAATTGTGTTTCAAGATGTTACGTGATCTAGTATGTTTATGCCCTCGTTTATGCCCTCGTTTATGCTTTGTTTAGCCCTTATTTATCTAAGATCGAGTCATAATATAGACTAGTGTATATTTTGTAGACTTTGGCAAAAATGTGCTTAAAAGCTGGAAATTTACAGAAAATTAACAAAATGCTGAAAATCGAATTCATATTATGTTTCGTTGATTCTGTAAAGCTTGCATATTGGTTTTGATGGGTTTTTCTTCTCTTATGATCAGTATATACATATATGATCGAGCAATGGAAAGAGTTTAAGGAATTAGAGCTAAAGAAGCAGCCGAAAATTGCTATGCAATTTCGGATTCAGCAAGTTTCAGGTTTTTCCTGAACACATCACTCGATTTCCAGGAATTCCTCAAGTCATCTCATTTGGAACTAGATTGTGTGCCTTACATGATGGAAAGCCCTATGAGTCTAGTTTGTATAGGATTTGGAATCGCATCAATAGCTGCTCCGAGAAGGAAGTTATGCTCGATTAAAGACACAAATGTTAGATCTGCCGAGAAGAAACTAGATTTCAGCTTAGTCCCTGTTGATAGGCTGCAAATCTCCGGATGCCAACTTGCAGCCTCATCTTGATGCAGCGCGCGCAGCCCAACATCCAAGCAGCCGAGACATGTCCGACACGGGGACCTCGTATCTGGGCCGTATCCCAAGTTCAGCCAGCCGTATCCGAGCACGTATCCAAGCCGTATCCGACAAGATTTGTGCCTTCAACATGACGTACCGGATACGGGCACCTCGTATATGATACCGGCACCTATCCCGCGCACATGCAGCCCTCGCTTCAACCTATCATAGCGATGATGTGCCTTACCATTGCTGTCGTTAGCCTCGCCAGCGCCAACCCATCGAAGCATGCGCACATGCCTCGCCGCGGATCAGGAAGCTGCCAGGATATTTCCGCACACCAGCCCAACCTGCCGAGAAGATGCCTCGCGCACGCACCCGAGAACCTGCAATGTTGCAGATAGGTACTTCCGAGACTTTTCCAAGAAATTTTCTGCCTTTCCTCATGGCTGCAAGTAGCGGCGATCAATCCTAGGGATACAAGGACTGGTTGCAGCTACGAGAAATCAAGAAAAAGTCAACAAGGAAAGACCAAGCCTAGAGTGACAAGGAAACCTATCGGTACAAGGATTGCATGTTTCCGGGTGAAACTAGGGAAGGCTGCAATCAGACTTTGGGCTGAGAATCCATTAAGCAACTGGCTGCAAGTCCATTAGAGGAGTCCATGAAGAGACGCAGCCGGTCCACAAGGCAAACACACAGAAGATTCTTGAAGAAAATAGGAGTGCACGGCAAGATACCTTAACCTACTCGGTTAAGGTTTTGATTTCCTTATTGGTGCCGGATTTGCCCTAGGATTTCCCCTATAAATAGAGGCCGAACCCTATGCAGAAAAGCATCACATCTCAAGCATAAACACTTAGCCAAAGCTCTACCAAATTCCCCAAACACCAAACAGAAAATACCTTAGCCAAAAATCATCATCTGCCAAGCATCATCACCTCCATTCTGCCGAAGCCTCTCCACCATACTTACCAAAGCTTTCCAAGGTTTTTAAAAAGTGTGATCTCCTTCATCTATGGCTATTATTGTAATTATTCGAGTTTGTGTAGTTTGTATGAACTCGATTCGTTGTTTGGTTTTTGTTTTACTTTTGTATGAATTCGATTTAAGTTTTGTATGAAAGTTTGAAATTTTAACTTGTAATTTTCGTATGTTAGATAATTAGGACAGTGATATTATGATAGGAGCACAATGTGCAACGATATTAATGTGTTTACGCCCTCGTTTATGCTTTGTTTAACCCTTATTTATCTAAGATAGAGTCATAATTTAGTTTAGTGTCAATTTGGTTGAGTTTTGGCAAAAGTTGATTAATAATCCAAAAAATGACTAAGTTTGAGAAATCTGGAAAATAATGCAAAATATGTCTTTTTCGTGATACTGAGACGAGTGGAAAATTGAACTATCCTTTTCTAAATTTGATGAAATTTGGTATACACTTTATTGGCTTGCTAAAGGGTTTTGTTTCAAAAATTCAGATCAATCGAAGTCCGGGAAGTCACCCAAAAGATGGCTGCAAATCAGCAGTTCGAGCAAACCAATCCAGGGACTTCCAGGATTTTTCCTGGGACTGTGTTCCAGCTTTAAAAATTCATTTCGGATGTTTCACAAGTAATTTGATCAAGCCATTTTACATGGAGATAGCTCTATGTGTCTAGTTTCCCGGAGACTTTGAATCGCATCAATCGGAGCTCCTAGGGGGGAGTTATACATGAGTTACTGGAGCAAGGTCATTCCAGCCGATTCCACCAAGTTTCTGCCTCTTTTCCTTTGTTTCTGTTTTCGATGGACATTTTGGCGTACAATTACATACTTGAAGATTGTCCAAACGTATTGAAGGATAGAGGAAGATATTGAGCTATGGCAATGGGGGAAATCACAAAGAAAAGACGCAATCCTAGTCAAGCTAGAAAATGTTGCCGATCGGTAAGAGCATCTGCCGGTTCTGTGTTCTTGGCATTTTTGTGTATTTTTCATGGATCAAAGTTCATCAAATGGAGTTGTCAAGTCCACATAAGAAGTCCATGAAGATATGCAACCCATGTTATGAAGAAAAATCAGAAAAAGAAGTCCAAGAATGCAATATTTATCGCACAAGGAAACATAAGCCAACTAGGAAAAAGAAATCTCTTTCCTTGTGTGGCCGGCAAACCCTAGCCTTTTCTCTATATAAACTAATGAAATTTTCAGAAGAAAGCATCTCATCTCAAACAAAAATACTAGCCTAAAACTCTACCAAGTCTCACAAGCACCAACACCCAAATACTTAGCCGACACCCACCACCACCACCATCCAAATTTCGTCCCCTTGTTCTATGTTTCTGCCGAGCAGTCCACCATCACTCCACCACGTCTTGAAGAGTCTTCCAAGGTTATAAAAGTGTGATCCACTCCCCCTATGGCTTTTGTATTTAATTTTGTTTGGTTATCTTGTAAGAACTTGTTTCGATTCTTGGTTTTTGTTAAACTTTTGTATGAACCGATTTTGTTGAAGTTTATGTAAAGTAGTTGTGCAATTTTAACTTGTGGATTTTGTGTGTATAGATAATTACGGCAGTGGTGTTTGATGCATGTCTAGGATTTAAATTGGTTAGTAATCTAAGGGATGTGACTTAGAAACCGAAACATTAGTATTGGCTAGAAGCATGTAAATCTAGATGTTAGGTTTCATCAAACTAGAGAACATAGATAATTCATACTCGTAGTTGTCTTGATTTGTGTTCTCGCCTAGAGTAAAACCCTTAGAACTTGCATGTTAAATAAGATGATTGACAACCTTGCTTGTTTACGTGTCTTCGATTTGTGATTCACATGCTTAATTGTTAAACGTGTAAAACCGGTTAGCATAACCTTAGGATTATACTCGTAGTTAATCTTAAGAACTCAAGCAATCAAACGATTAGATGACCTCGTAGGCTCTAATTGGGATCAAAACTAATTTGAACTTAAAAACATGCTAAATACTTGTTCCTTACTTTCTTGCATGCGAGTCTACTTGTTAAAGAGTCTTTTGTGTGAACTATTTGGTGTGAGAGATGATGATCACTTGTACATATTAGCTTTAGGTTTTATTTTCTTTTTCATTTTTCGTGTTATTAGTTTTAGGGCAGCCCTATGGCTGCCGAACCAATTCTTCCCCCATGAGTGACGTTTCAATGTTTATATGTATATATTTTTATCTCACATTCTCATGTTTCAGGTACCCTTAATCCCCGGCTTAGAACGATCCATACTTATTTCTATACTACTAACGATTGTAGGGTTTATTATTATGTGCGTGCTTAGGCATTCATCAATTTTTGGTGCCGTTGCCGGGGATTATAAAACTTGATTTGTGTGATTGTTGTGTATATAAAGTTGCTGGAAATTTTGGTTGTAAAGTTGTAAAGTTTGTAATTTTTGGTTTTATTTGGGATTTGTAAAGTAGAATTATGCTTCGGCACGTAGAGTTTAAATTTCGAAAGTTGCATGATGTATAAAGAATGTATGTGTGTAATAAATTAGTTTAATTTCTAGGAAGTTGATAGTTTTGTGTATGTTTGAGTTTATTGTAGTTTCTAAAGTGTAATATGTAGGGAGAAGCCGCTTTTGTTGGTCTTAGCCCTAACCCTTCATACGAATGATGCCATGTTAGGTATGTTTTTGTGTAGACTGGGAAACGTGGGAAAGGTCCCCCCCCCCCCCACGCATAAAGACGCTAACTTGATATTTTTTTTATGAGGTTGAGGGCTGCTTTGATCAATACTTGTAGACTGCTAGGACCCGAGTTTGTTTTACCAAGTATGGGGTAAGTTATTTTCACAGACTGATGTTCATTCTCGGTGAGTGAGTCGATAGGGGGTTCGTCCTCCGTGAATCTTAACGACACCGCCTTTAAAAAGTAGAATACGCTTGACCTAGTCGATAGCTTGGGCCGAAGATAGCTTGGGCCGAAGCATCACCTCACTTTAGACGCTAGAAAATAACTTGACATATGCATGTGATCTATTTTCTTCAAAATTAAAACAATTTGTGTGGTTCGAACTCTTGAGGTATATCGGATTAAGCATGATACTACCGGGGGCTGCATCAGTCCATTGCACCGTTAACTCCATTGCTCCACGTACCTTGAGAGTTAGAACAAAATTTTAAAAGAAATTAGACTTAGAGATTACATGATCATGAACGTTTCGATTTTTATTCTTTATTGCCGATGCCTTGCATCTTTGCCGATTCCATGTATATGTGTGCCATTGATTGAAATTTGTTTTGTAATCGCCAATGCCGTGGCTTGTAATAATGTATATTCTTGTTTTCTATTTCTTTACGAAGTTCTAACTTGTTTAAACGTTGCAAATTTCAGAAATGTGCATGTCTGAATCTAATCTTTGGACACGAGATCATAGAGCCCGATTGCAACGTTTGAACCAAGAGCTCGCCATCGCATTGTTTGTACCGCTGCCCCCATCCGAGCCATCAAGTCCGTGCACTTCTCCACCAACATCACCTAGCTCGATACCTTCATTACCGAGCTCTCCCTCCATCATCTCCTCGACGTGTGATCTCGAAAGCCCTGAGTTTGAGTCTTTTGCCGAGCCACTTGATGAGGAAGTGAGAATGACTTCGATTAGAGCACAGAATGGTCATGTCACCGGAGGAGGAGGAGCTGTACCCTCCAATATCACTTACCCTCCTTTAGAAGCCGATAAGACCGGTGAAATTGAATTGAGGAGTGGATTCCTCCACAAGTTGAAATCTTTCTATAGAATGCCAAGTGAGGATCCAAACAAGCATTTGCAATGGTTTAACTTCACAACCGAATTAATGTGTCCACGAGGTACGGATTTGCAACACTTCATGATGAAGGCCTTTCCGTTCTCATTGGAAGATCAAGTAAAGGAGTGGTTGTTTGAGGTACCTAGTGGTCGCATCGTGTCTTGGAATTCTATGATGGATGAGTTTTTGCTCAAATACTTTCCCGCTTCACGTATCACTGACTTGAGGAAGCAAATTACTAGTGTGAAGCAAGCCGGAGATGAAACTTTCTTTGACTACTATAAGAGGTTCAAGTCCATCGTCTCTTTGTGCCCATCTCATGGCATAAGTGAAGGACTCTTATTGCAATATTTCTATGAGGGATTACGTGTTATGGAGACGGAGTTTCTTGATTCGGCAGCAGGAGGTAGTTTCTTGGAGTTAGATGCTACACCGGCAAGGAATCTGTTGGAAGTTCGTGCCTTGAACAATCAACAATTTGGCATGGCACGAAACAATGTGCCACGGAATGAGAAGGTGCATGAGACGTCTTCGAGCTCGAAATTGGAGGAGAAAGTTGACAAGCTTGCTGACTTGGTGAGTAATTTGATGAAGAAGCGTGCCATTGTGTGCGGTATTTGCACCGAGGGTCATGAAACTGAGCAATGCCCTCAATTTGGATCAAGCGAAGAAGTAGAAGAGTGCAATGCTATTGGCTTTCAAGGAGGACAAAAGTTTGGAAATTTTAATCCCAGGTTCAATGATCATCCAAACTTTCGGTGGGCGAATAATGAAAATGTGCTTAGGGCACTAATGCAGCCGAACCAAGGGGCTGCCGCACCGTCTGCACCAAGAGCACCATTCGTGCCTCGGCCACAATACCAATCGAACCAAGGGCAGTTCAATGCCATGCAGCCGAGCCAACCTCAAGGAGGATCGAGCAATCCGAACTATGATGTTTTGATCCAATCTCTCTCAAGTGCTACTCAAGCGTTGCTTGCGGGGCAACAAAATCAACAAAAGGATATTGGTGAGCTTAAGAGTCAAATGGGGCAAGTTGTGGACTTCATGGGAAGATTCAATGAGCAAGGGAAGTTGCCAAGCAATACAATTCCCAATCCGAGAAACGAGCATGCAAAGGTAATTCAAACTCGAAGTGGAAGGGAGTTGTTGCCTCCGAGGAGTCCAAAGAAAAGAGGAGTGCCTCTTGATGTGATTAAGGAAGACGATATGGCTGCCGGACCTGTCATTGCCGGCAGCAATATTGACAAGACAAGGGCAGCAGAGCCAAGCAAGGCTGCTGCCGAGAAAGGTGCTGCCGGCGGCAGTGTTGCCGAGAGAAGAGAAGTCGAGAAGAGACCTGCAGCCAATGCAAGGAAAAACGAGCTCGAGCGTGATCCCGCAACATCGAAGAGTGAGTTGATGCCGAGCCAAGTGAGTAAGGGAGGGGTGCCACACTCAAACATTCCATTCCCTTCTCGCTTTGCTAGATCGAAGAAGGATAAGTCCGACGAGGAGGTGTTGGAGATTTTCCGGAAAGTGCAAGTCAACATTCCTTTGTTGAAGTGCATTAAGCAAGTGCCTAAGTATGCTAAATTTCTCAAGGAGCTTTGCACGGCTAGAAGGCATACAAGAGAGACTCGTGTGGTGAGTATGAGCGAAACGGTGTCGGCCGTTATTCAAAGGAAGTTGCCACTAAAGATGAAGGACCCGGGAAGCTTCAATGTGCCTTGTGTAATAGGCAATACTCGATTCGAAGATGTTATGTTGGACTTGGGAGCATCGATCAATGTGATGCCACTCGATGTGTATCATGATAGGAGCACAATGTGCGACGATATTAATGTGTTTACGCCCTCATTTATGCTTCGTTTAACCCTTATTTATCTAAGATAGAGTCATAATATAGTTTAGTGTCATTTTGGTAAAGTTTTGATCAAACATGCTTTAGAATCCGAAAAATGACTAAGTTTAAGAATTCTGGAAAATAATGCGAAATGGTCTTTTTCGTGATTCTGAGATGAATGGAATTGTGACCTATCCTTTTCCAAATTTTCTGAAATTTGGTATGCATGTTATTGGCTTGCGAATGGGCTTTATGTCAAAAATTTAGATCAATCGAAGTTTGAGAAGTCACCCAAAAGATGGCTGCAACTCAGCAGTTCGAGCAAAACAATCCAGGGATTTCCAGGATTTTTCCTGGGACTGTGTCCCAACTTCAAAAATTCATTCCCGACGTTTCACAAGGAATTTGATCAAGCCCTTTTAGATGGAGGAATCTCTATGTATCTAGTTTATCTGCGACTTGGAATCTCATCAATTGGAGCTCCAAGGAGGGAGTTATGCCAGATTTACTGGAGAAAGGTTACTGCCCTGCCGAGAAAACCAAGCATTCTGCCGGTTTGAGCATTGAGGCCGATTGGGGTGTAACCATGGACCAAAGTTCATCATGAAGAGTTTCTGAGTTCACAAGTGATGTCCATGAAGCATTGCAGCCCAATCTAAGGAAGAAAATCAGCAAAAGAAGTTTCCTAGAAGAACCAAGAAAGGAAGGAACCAAAACCTTGTTGTACAAGGATTACCTTTGCCGATTTGGACTAGGTTTTCTACCTAGGGTTTCTGCCGAATTTGCCTCTATATAAAGCCATGTTTTCCTACAGAAAAACTTTTCACATTCCAAAGCAAAAATCTAGCCAAAGCTCTACCAATATTTCCCAAGAGTCCTACATAAAACCTAGCCGAAAACCACCTCCACCACACCCAAAGTTCTTGCCGAACCTTGGTTCTTTTGCTGTCGACACTACCACTGCCGAGCAGCAGCCTCCATCCACCGGATCCACACCAAGACGAAGTCTCCAAGGTTTCTAATGTTTGATCCACTCCCTACTCTTGGTTATGTAATTTTTGTTGTAGCTATGTTAAACTTTGTCTATGAAGTTAGCATGAGTTCTTGGTTTCAAACTCTATTTCTATGTATTGTTTGGAGTGAAATTTGGTTTTATGATTTGTATGTTCAATTTGTTTTCTTTATCTTTAAGTGGTATTTGGATGTAAGAATACAAATTGCATGTTAAAAAGTAAGGAAAATATGATGTAAATTGATAGGGTAGGATTCGACAAGCATGTTCACTTTGATTCTAGTAATTCGTTCTTGGTTTAGTCTTTAAATCCGTGTGCCTCAAAGATTGGTACTTAGCATAGTCGCGATATGTTTTGAGTATTGATCTTATATCTGTCAACATGATAGGATTAGAGTGGTTTAAACGACTATGCATGTTAACAAGAAGTGGTGACGCCTTGCTTGATTGATATGTTTCCGACTAAAAAGACCTTGTGCCTAATTACTTTGCATGTTTGATTTCGACGATAAGTGTTCTCAAATGTGTTTAGTATAACTTTAGGGTTAGACGATAAGTTAATCTTGAAGTACTTGCGAGTCTTAATCGATTAGTAAACCGATAAGGAGCTAATTTGGTTGGAACTAAGTCGGATCTAGGATATTGTGTACCCTTGCCGTATGTCTTGTTTTGTCAATTTGCTAAGTATTTTGATTGCTTTCGTGTTAGTGCTTTGTGGAAGAATGTCGACCAAACTTGTAAATAGTAGGTTTAGGATTTAATTTCATGTCTTAAATTCATGTCTAGGAATTTAGAGGCAGCCCTTGATGCCAAACCTCATCTTCATCCCCCATGATAAATTCGTATATATGTATATAAGTGTGACAATTGTGTGCATATGTGTTTGTGAATATTTGTGTTAACATTCTCATATTTCAGGTACCCTTAATCCCCGGCTTAGAACGATCCCTACTTATGTCTATACTACTAACGATTGTAGGGTTATTATTGCCTGATGCTCGCTTCGGCGAGGCTCGTCATATCAAACGTTGAGTATAGGGCCTCTCAAGAAGGACAATGTCATCATACAACTTCCGGATCGCTCAAGCAAGTATCCGGAGGGTTATGTGGAAGATGTGCTTGTGCAAGTGAACCAACTCATATTCCCCGTCGATTTCTATGTTGTGGAGATGGAGGACTCTCCGGTTAATAGCACTCAATTGCTACTTGGCCGGCCATTCATGAGGACGGCACGCACCAAGATTGATGTTGTCGAGGGCAATTTGACAATGGAATTCGATGGTGAGGTCATTAAGTTCAATGTTTTTGATGCCATGAAGTACCCCATCGCCGATTTGAAGGAGTGCTACGTTAGTGATGTTTTGGAGGAGGTCGAGCAAATTATGTCGACCTCACTTGACGCATAGCAATTAGCGATCGAGCAAGGGTTCAGATTTGAAAAGAAGGGAGAGCGAGTCACATTAGAGCACGAGAAGGAGCTTTTGCTGAGCCTAAGAGAGGTTTGTGCCGAGTTAGAGGCTCGACCTTAATTATGCTAGAATTTTTGATTCGTTCTTGTCAATTCCAAGTGCCATAACTAAATTTCGACCAAGTGTGGAAGAGGCCCCAAAGTGAGAACTAAAAGAGCTCCGTAGTCACTTGAAGTATGTATATCTTGGAGAGGAAAATAGCTCCCTAGTCACTTGAAGTATGTATATCTTGGAGAGGAAGACACTTTACCAGTTATTGTGTCTTCAATGCTTAATGAGAAGCAAGAAGTGGACTTAATTTGTGTGCTAAAGAAGTACAAGACCGCCATAGGTTGGATCTTGGCGGATATCAAGGGAATAAGCCCTACTACATGTGTTCATCGTATCTTATTGGAAGAAGGTGCGAAGCCAACAAGAGAGGGCCAACGTTGGCTCCACCCACCAATGATAGAAGTCGTCAAAGACGAGATTATCAAGTTGCTTGATTGTGGTGTCGTATACCCTATCTCGGATAGCAAGTGGATCTCACCGGTGCAAGTAGTTCCCAAGAAGAGTGGTGTAACGGTTGTGAAGAATGAGAAGAATGAGCTTGTACCACAAAGGCTAGTGACCGGTCATCGCATGTGTATCGATTATAGGAAGCTCAATGCAACAACGAGGAAGTATCACATGCCTTTGCCATTCATGGATCAAATGTTAGAGAGGCTAGCCGGTCACAAGTTTTATTGCTTTCTTGATGGCTATAGTGGATACAACCAAATCGTCATACACCCGGATGACCAAGAGAAGACTACTTTCACTTGTCCATTTGACACTTTTGCATATAGGAGGATGCCATTCGGCCTATGCAACGCACCCAGTACGTTTCAACGATGCATGTACAACATCTTCTCCGACTTTATTGAAAGTAAGATCGAAGTTTTCATGGATGACTTTAGCGTATATGGACGCAACTTCGACTCATGTTTGGAAAATTTGGAGGAGATACTTGAAAGGTGTGTCGAGACTAACCTTGTACTTAATTGGGGGAAGTGCCACTTCATGGTGAATCAAGGTATCGTTCTTGGCCATATCATATCCGAGAAGGGCATTGAAGTTGACAAAGCTAAGGTGGAGTTGATACAAAGTTTGTCGAGCCCTACGTGTGTACGTGACGTGCGAAGCTTCCTTGGACATGCCGGTTTTTATCGACGATTCATTAAAGACTCTTCCAAGGATGCTAAGCCTATGAGGGAGCTACTACAAAAGGATGTGCCATTTTTGTGGAGTGAAGCATGCGATCAAGCCTTCAATCGGCTCAAGGAGAGGTTATGCTCGGCCCCTATACTTGTGTCACCAAATTGGGAGTTGCCATTTGAATTGATGTGTGATGCAAGTGATTATGCCATGGGTGCCGTGCTCGGCCAAAGAGTGGACAAGAAGCCACACGCCATCTACTATGCTTCGAGGACTCTCAATGATGCTCAACTCAACTACACCACAATGGAGAAAGAACTCCAATCATATCTTTTGAATTCCAAAGTCGTTGTTTATAGTGATCATGCCGCCTTGAGATATCTTATGACGAAGAAGGATGCTAAGCCAAGGCTCATTCGATGGATTCTTTTGCTTCAAGAGTTCGACATTGAGATTAAAGACAAGAAGTAGAGAATGTGGTAGCCGACCACTTAAGTCGAATTGTCAAAAAAGAAGATCGGCTACCCCTATTGGAGAGTTTCCCGGATGAGTAACTTTTTCGGATCGATGCAACAAGTGCACCTTAGTATGCCGACATTGCCAATTACCTTGTATGCCGCCACTTTCCTCACACTATGCCGAGCCACCTAAAGAAGAAAATCAAGAAGCAAGCTCGACACTTTTTGTGGGATGATCCGTACCTATGGCGGCAATGTGGTGACCAAGTCATTCGACGATGTGTTCCGGAAGATGAGCATCAATTAATCCATCCTTACCTTTTGTCATAGTGAAGCTTGTGGGGGGCACTTTGGTCCAAAGAAGACGGCATTGAAGGTTCTTAATTGTGGTTTCTTTTGGCCTACGATTTTTAAAGACTCATTCATGTTTTGTAAAGTATGTGATAGATGCCAAAGAATGGGGAACATTGGAGCTAAAGACCAAATGCCGCTCACACCAATCATTGAGGTAGAGATTTTTGATCTATGGGGGATCGACTTTATGGGACCATTCCCTTCAAGCAAAGGCTTTCTCTACATCTTGCTTGCGGTTGATTATGTGTCAAAGTGGATAGAAGCTAAAGCTACACGCACCAACGATGCCAAAGTGGTTGCCGAATTTCTCAAGACCAATATCTTTTCACGTTTTGGAGTTCCAAGGGTCTTGATTAGTGATGGAGGATCCCACTTTTGCAACCGCACCATTGAAGCCTTATTAAAGAAATATGGGATTACACACAAGGTATCTACACCTTATCATCTCCAAACAAGTGGCATGGCCGAGGTAAGCAATCGAGAGATCAAGCAAATACTTGAGAAAACCGTTGGATCTTCAAGGAAGGATTGGAGTGATCGTCTCGATGATGCTTTGTGGGCATATAGGACTGCATATAAAACTCCGATCGGTATGTCTCCTTTTTGGTTAGTTTATGGCAAGGCATGTCACTTACCGGTGGAGCTTGAACACAAGGCATGGTGGACCGTTAAATCCTTCAACATGAACATGGATGATGCGGGCCTTCATAGAAAGCTTCAACTCATTGAACTTTAAGAAATTCGTAATGAAGCCTATGATGTCGCTTGGATATACAAAGAGAAGACTCGTGCCTATCATGCTAAGATGATTCGAGGGAAGAAGTTTGAGGTTGGTCAAAAAGTTCTCTTATTCAACACAAGACTTCGACTTTTTCTGGGAAAGTTACGATCTCGATGAGTTGGCCCTTTCATTGTCACTCATATCTTTCCTCATGGCGCCATCAAGATTCAAAGCTCCACCACAAGCAAGGTTTTCAAGGTTAATGGACATCGGCTCAAGCCATACTACTCTTCATTTCAAGACCACACGGTGGAGGAGACAAATTTACACGATACCTCGACTGCAGCCGAGCTACTATTTCCTGCCGAGCCGAGATAACAAGCTTATTGCCGTGAGCTAGGGTTACTGCCCTTGGCTACCGAGCAATGCACACGATGAACACATGCAAAGATATAACGGTGAAGAGTCTAAGCAATGGACTATAAAAACAAAGCGCTACTTGGGAGGCAGCCCAATTTGATCAAAGAAAAGTGAAGGAACCATCACCGAGAGTTTGAAATTTCTTAACTCTTCTCTTTTTCTTTGATTTCTGATGATATGTTGGCATATGTTAGTCTATTACATGCTTAGAAAATTCGTTGATATAGTTTTGTGCTTACATTGAGGACAATGTACTTTTCTAAGTGTGGGGTGGGCTAACGTATTCCGTTTATGTTTTCTTGTGCGTAGTTTAGAAAAGAAAATTCAGAAAATTATAATGCAAAAAGAGAGTGTTTCGAGTATTAGGGATGCCCCTAATATGTCAATGATGATTTTCTCCTCTTTGCATACATAGATGATGGTTGTGCATACAATAAAATTGTGAGTTTCATGGATTATGTGCATTGGTAGGAGCATGTAGAACTTGTTGATTAACGAAGCATGCATCTTTTAGCTAGTTTGTTTCCATAATAACCTATGTGAGCTTTAGAGCCAAATTGCTTTCTTCTTGAGTGATAAAAAGATAAAAATTCGATAGATTCATAAGAAGCATGAAACCTCATAATTCTTTGATTATTCGATGACTATATGCAATAGTTTTTCATGGACTCTAGTATTGCTAGAACTCGCTCTTGAAATTTTTGAAACTTGATAGTCATGAAAATTGCCATGATTTTGAAAAGAATTGAAAACGTTATATTAGGATCACCACCATTACCAAATAAAGCATGTGCCGTATTTGTGCCCGTCGTGGGACTCCTTAGAAAACCCCTTTGAACCTACATTGAGCCTTTTCTTTCATCACCCTTATTAAAATTCATATGCTTAGAATAGTTATATCTTACCCCTTGTCCGCGAGACTTGGCAAAAGTGTGAAATCGACGTGGAGTTTTGATGTAGAGTGATGTATAAAACAAGTGTGGGGTGGACTTAACTAGAAATTACATAAAAATTGTATTGATGCTGTGCCTTAAAGAAAGAAAAATGCATGATCCGACAAAAAGAAAAGAACAGAGAAAAATGTTAGTCCGAAAGAAAAGGAAAGAAAAGAAAAGTGAAGAGGCACGGTTTTGATTGAAAAAGTTGCTAAGTCTTATTCCTTGAATAAATGTTGTGCGCTTGGAGTTTAGTTTGTATTTGAAGGTCTAGCATTGTTAAAATTCGACCTTTGTCCATGATTATGATGTTTTGGGAAGAAAAGAATGAAGGAAGGGTCCAACAAGAAAATATTCGACCCTTGGAGTGAATCCATAAGGAGGATCAAGAATTGCCAAGTCTTGGTGACGTTTTTGAGCACCACTTACCCTAAATTTCCTACCCTATAGCCGAGCCCCATGTATTTCCCTATAATGTTTTCATGATTCTTAAGATGGCATACTTTGATTTGTGGATATTTTCTCAAGAGTTGAGCATATGGTTTTGGTCCATTCGTGCATATAGTTATCATATGAGGTTTTTCCTTAAAAATTTATTCACAAAGTGCTTTCTTTTCTTGAAATATGCAAGTTACTCTATGTAATTCATTATCTTTCACTTGCATATACTTATGTGTAAATAACCATGCTTCGAGTGAAAAGAAGAGAGTATGCCTAGTGAAGAGGATTGGATTAACTTTAACATGTTTACATGCTTACTTTTTGCTCTTACACGTTCTTATTGATGTTACATGTTCATGAAGCTCAGAATTTTTGTGCTCAGCATTCTCATACATAACTTGAAAGCAATGTGTACATACGAGCCTGAGACAAATCATTAGGGGCAATAGTAGTTTGAGTCATAGTTTTGTTTAGTTTTGCTAAGGGACTAGCAAAGGATAAGTGTGGGGTAGTTGATAGGAGCACAATGCGCAATGATATTAATGTGTTTAGGCCCTCGTTTATGCTTTGTTTAACCCTTATTTATCGAAGATAGAGTCATAATTTAGTTTAGTGTCAATTTGGTTGAGTTTTGGCAAAATTTGGTTAATAATCCGAAAAATGACTAAGTTTGAGAAATCTGGAAAATAATGCAAAATATGTCTTTTTCGTGATTCTGAGACGAGTGGAAAATTGACCTATCCTTTTCCAAATTTGATGAAATTTGGTATGAATTTTATCGGCTTGCTAAAGGTTTTTGTTTCAAAAATTCAGATCAATCGGAGTCCGGAAAGTCACCCAAAAGATGGCTGCAAATCAGCAGTTTGAGCAAACCAATCCAGGGACTTCTAGTATTTTTCCTGGGACTGTGTTCCAGCTTCAAAACTTCATTCCGGACGTTTCACAAGGAATTTGGTCAAGCCCTTTTACATGGAGATAGCTCTATGTGTCTAGTTTCCCTGAGACTTAGAATTGCATCAAGCGGAGTTTCGAGGAGGGAGTTATGCATGAGTTACTGGAGCAAGGTCATTCCAGCCGATTCCACCAAGTTTCTGCCCCTTTTCCTTTGTTTCTGTTTTCGATGGACATTTTTGCGTAAAATTATATACTTGAAGATTGTCCAAGCTTATTGAAGGATAGAGGAAGACATTGAGCTATGGCAATGGGGGGAATCACAAAGAAAAGACGCAATCCAAGTCAAGCTAGGAAATGTTGCCGATCGGCAAGAGCATCTGCCGGTTCTGTGTTCTTGGTATTTTTGTGTATTTTTCATGGATCAAAGTTCATCAAATGGAGTTGTCAAGTCCACGTAAGAAGTCCATGAAGATATGCAGCCCAAGTTATGAAGAAAAATAAGAAAAAGAAGTCCAAGAATGCAATATTTATCCCACAAGGAAACATAAGCCAACTAGGAAAAAGAAATCTATTTCCTTGTGTGGCCGGCAAACCCTAGCCTTTTCTCTATATAAACCAACGAAATTTTCAGAAGAAAGCATCTCATCTCAAGCACAAATACTAGCCTAAGTCTCTACCAAGTCTCACAAGCACCAACACCCAAATACTTAGCCGACACCCACCACCACCACCATCCAAATTTCGTCCTCTTGTTCTAAGTTTCTGCCGAGCAGTCCACCATCACTCCACCACGTTTTGAAGAGTCTTCCAAGGTTCTAAAAGCGTGATCACTCTCCCTATGGCTTTTGTATTTAATTTTGTTTGGTTATCTTGTAAGAACTTGTTTCGATTCTTGGTTTTTGTTAAACTTTTGTATGAACCGATTTTGTTGAAGTTTATGTAAAGTAGCTGTGCAATTTTAACTTGTGGATTTTGTGTGTATAGATAATTAGGGCAGTGGTGTTTGATGCATGTCTAGGATTTAAATTGGTTATTAATCTAAGGGATGTGAATTAAAAACCGAAACATTAGTATTGGCTAGAAGCATGTAAATCTAGATGTTAGGTTTCATCAAACTAGAGAATATAGATAATTCATACTCGTAGTTGTCTTGATTTGTGTTCTCGCCTAGAGTAAAACCCTTAGAACTTGCATGTTAAATAAGATGATTGACAACCTTACTTGTTTACGTGTCTTCGATTTGTGATTCACATGCTTAATTGTTAAACGTGTAAAACCGATTAGCATAACCTTAGGATTATACTCGTAGTTAATCTTAAGAACTCAAGCAATCAAACGATTAGATGACCTCGTAGGCTCTAATTGGGATCGAAACTAATTTGAACTTAAAAACATGCTAAATACTTGTTCCTTACTTTCTTGTATGCGAGTCTACTTGTTAAAGTGTCTTTTGTGTGAAATATTTGGTATGAGAGATGATGATCACTTGTACATATTAGTTTTAGGTTTTAAATTTTCGTGTTCTTAGTTTTAGGGCAGCCCTATGGCTGCCGAACCAATTCTTCCCCCTTGTGTGACGTGTGAATATGTATATATGTATATATTTTTGTCTAACATTCTCATGTTTCAGGTACCCTTAATCCCCGGCTTAGAACGATCCCTACTTTCTTATACTACTAACAATATTTTGTAGAGTTATTATTTGTGTGAGCCGCGACACACCAATTTTTGGCGCCGTTGCCGGGGATTATAAAATCTTGTTATATTTGAATGTTAACTTGGTATATTTTTGCAAATTTCGTATAGCTTTATTTTCGGTTTTGTATAAATCTTCTCTAACTTTACTAATTCATGTATGTATTGTAGAAAATTTTCGATGCTAACTTTAACTTGTAACTTGATTCTAACTTGTAATTGTTGCTAACCTTTACTAACTTTAACATATTAACTCTGATTTTCTAACTCATTCTTTTCTAACTCAAGTTTTTCTTCTTATATTTATTTTTGGTTTTGTTCGTTTTGAAGTGTCTTGTGCATGTGCAGATTGAATTGAAAAGAAAAAGTGCAGGAAATACCAAGTTCTGCCCAAAGCAGAATTCCGGCAGTGCAGTATGTCAAGTTTGGATGGCTGCCGTTTTCAACTCACAAAACCTGGGAAACTGATCCATACACCTTCGAAAGGTCTCTGAGTCTACTTTCCGTAGGATTTCACAGAAGTAAATTTGGAGCAACGAGCTGTTCCTAGTTTCAATTTGAGTGAAGCAAGGTCAATCTGGCGGAACAGAGAACTGGGCAGATCAATAGGTCCGATTAAAGACCAAATAAAGAGTACTTCTGCTAGTTTGATTGAGGCAAATTTCATACCGTTGGAAAGCTCTGTGTGTCCACTACAACTTTGATTTAGAGCACTTTTGCATTCAGTCAATGGAAAATACTCAAATTCGGGTGATAAGAGGTAAAGGTTCATTCTGCCTAGCAGTCTGTTTTCTACTTTTTCTCTAAATTTTGCAGGAGCATATCTCTCAAACCGCTTGGAGTTAGGAAACGTGCCACATATGCACGAATAGCCAGCAACATTAACTTTTCATTCCAAGTGGTATGTTGCTCATCAAAGAATTTCTGCTTTCATTTTTGACCCGAGAGAAGCCTGCCTGCCGAGAAGCAGTTCCTGCCGAGTTGACAAAGCTGTCAAGCAGTTCCTGCCGTGATGTAGGACTGCTGCCCCAAGCAAGTCGAGCAACACACACGTTGAACACATGCAACAATGGTGAAAAGTTTAAGCAATGGACTATAAAAACAAAGCGCTAATTGGGAGGCAACCTAATTCGATCAAAGAAAAGTGAAGGAGCCATCACCGAGAGTTTGCAATTTCCTAACCCTTCTCTCTTTCTTTGGTTTGTGATGATATGTTGGAATATGGTAGACTATTGCATGCTTAGAAAGTTACTTGCCATATTTCTCTACTTACATTGAGGACAATGTAATTTTCTAAGTGTGGGGTGGGTTTACATGTTTCGTTTATGTTTTCGTGTGCTTAGTTTAGAAAATAAAATTCAGAAAATTGTAACACAAAAAGAGAGTGTTTAAATTGTTGTTTCGAGTCTTAGGATGCCCCTAATACGTCAATGATGTTTTTTCTCCTCTTTGTATACATAGATGATAGTTGTGCATACTTTATAAATTGTGAGTTTCATGGATTATGTGCATTAGTAGGAGCATGTAGGACTTGTTGATTAATAAGCATGCATGTTTTAGGTAGTTTGTTTCCATAATAACCTATGGGAGCTTTAGAGCCAATTTGCTTTCTTCATGAGTGATAAAAATTGAAAAATTTCAAGCATGATATTATGTGAACCTCATTATTCTTTGCATATTCAATGATTATGTGCCATAGCTTTTTAATGAACTCTAGAATGCTAAAACTTACTCTTGTTGATTTTCAAAACATTTTTTGTCATAAAATACCTTGATTTTGAAAGTGATTGAAAAGATATTTTAGGTTCACCACCATTGCCAAATAAAGCATGTGCCTATTTGTGCCCGTCGTGGGACACTTTATTAAATCCCGTTTGAGCCTACGATTAGCCTTTTCTTTCATCACCCTTAAATACTTTCCATGAGCTTAGTATAGTGATGCCTTTACCCTTGATCAAAGTTTTGGAAAAGCTTGATTTTCGAAGGAGTTTTCTTGTGAAGTGATGTAGGGAAATAAGTGTGGGGTAGAGACTTGTCCATAAAAGAACAAAAATTGTGTAGTGCCGTGCCGTAGAAAAGAAAAATTTCGGATCAAAGCAAAAGAAAAAGAAAAGAAGTGATCTGAACCAAAGAAAAAGAAAAAGGCACGGTTTCAAAAGAAAATTTGGCTAAGTCTAGTCTTGAAAAGTGTTTATTTGAAGGTCTAGCATTGTTATATTTTAACATTTGTTCGTATTCACAATGTTTTGGAGAAGAAAAGAATGAAGTATGGGTCCAACAAGAAGAAATCTGACCCATGGTGAGAAGACATAAGGAGAATTAAGCTTTACTAAAGTCCTTAGTGACGTTTTGAGCCTCCTTATCCCATAAATTTCGAATACCTTTTAGCCAAGCCCCATTACATCCCTTTTCATTGATCTTTTCATGATTCTTAAGATGGTTAAAATTGATTTGTGGAGATTATCTCAAGAGTAAGCATATGGTTTTGGTTCATTGGTACACATAGTTATTACATGAGGTTTTTCAATAAAAATTCACAAAGTGCTTTTGTTTCTTTGACATATGCAAGTTACTCTTCGTAATTCATTATCTTTCTCTTGCATATACTATTGAGTGAATACCATGCTTCGAGTAAAAAGAAGAGAGTATGCCTCGTGAGGAGGATTGGATTAGCTTTAACATGTTTACATGCTTACCTTTTGCTCTTATATGTTCATATTGATGTTACATGTTCATGAAGCTCGAAATTTTCGTGCTTAGCCTTCTCATGCATCAACTTGAAAGCTATGTGTACATACGAGCCTGAGACAAATTGTTAGGGGCAATAGTTTGTTTAGAGTTTTAGTTTTATTTAGTTTGCTAAGGGACTAGCAAAGGATAATAGTGGAACCATCCCAGTGGCTACTATGTAGCGTCCCACGCATCAACTTGAAAGCTATGTGTTCAGACGAGCCTGAGACAAATGTTTAGGGACAATATTAGTTTGAGTCTCGGTTGAAATTAGTTTTACTAAGGGTCTAGAAAAAGATAAGGGTGGGGTATTTGACAGGAGCACAAAGTGCTACGATATTAATATGTTTATGTCCTCGTTTATGCCCTCATTTATGTTTTGTTCAGCCCTTATTTATCTAAAATCGAGTCATAATATAAATTAGTGTATATTTGGTAGAGTTTGGTAAAAATGTGCTTAAAAGCTGGAAATTTACAGAAAATTAACAAAGTGTTGAAAATCGAAGTCATATTATGTTTCGTTGATTCTGTAAAGCTTCCATGTTGCTTTTGATGGATTTTTCTTCTCTTATGAGTAGTATATACATATATAATTGAGAAATGGAAAGAGTGTAAGGAATTGGAGCTAAAGAAGCTGCCAGAAATTGCTATGCAAATTCGGATTAAGCAAGTTTCAGGTTTTTCCTGAACACATCACTCGAATTCCAGGAATTTCTCAAGTCAGCTCATTTGGAACTAGATGGTGTGTCTTACATGCATGGAAATCCCTATGAGTCTAGTTTTTATAGGATTCAGAATCGCATCAATAGTTGCTCTGAGGAGGAAGTTATGCTCAATTAAAGACACAAAGGTCAGATCTGCCGAGAAGAAACAAGATTTCAGCTTAGTCCCTGCTGATAGGTTGCAAATCTCCAGATGCCAACTTGCACCCTCATCGCGACAAAGCGCGCGCAGCCCAACAACCAAGCCACCGAGACATATCCGACATGGGCACCTCGTATCCGGGCCGTATCCCAAGTTCAGCCAGCCGTATCCGAGCACGTATCCAAGACGTATCCGACAAGATTTGTGCCTTCAACATGACGTATTGGATACGGGCACCTCATATCCGATATCGGCACCTATCCCGTGTACATGCAGCCCTCGCTGCAGCCTATCATATCGATGATGTGCCTTACCGTTGCTGCCATTAGCCTCGCCATCGGCAACCCATCGAAGCATGCGCACATGCCTCGCCGCGTATCAGGAAGCTGCCAGGATACTTCCGCGTGCCAACCCAACCTGCCTAGAAGATGCCTCACGCGCGGCTGCAAGTAGCTGCGGTCAATCCTAGGGATACAAGGACTGGTTGCAGCCGTGAGAAATCAAGAAAAAGTCAACAAGGAAAGACCAAGCCTAGAGGGACAAGGAAACCTATCGGTACAAGGATTGCATGTTTCTGGGTGAAACTAGGGAAGGCTGCAATCAGACTTTGGGCTGAGAATCCATCAAGCAATCAGCTGCAAGTCCATTAGAGGAGTCCATGAAGAGACGCAGCCGGTCCACAAGGAAAACACACGGAAGATTCTTGAAGAAAATAGGAGTGCACGGCAAGATACCTTAACGTACTCGGTTAAGGTTTTGATTTCCTTATTAGTTCCGGATTTTTCCTAGGCTTTCCCCTATAAATAGAGGCCAATCCCTATGCAGAAAAGCATCACATCTCAAGCATAAACACTTAGTCTAGGGTATATCATATTAAGAACGTCGCATTTTATGCTCCTATCAACTACCCCACACTTATCTTTTGCTAGTCCCTTAGCAAAACTAATTTAACATGCAAATTCTAAGGTTAACCACTCTAAGTGAGCACAACAAATCAAAGTGATCATACGTCTACTTAGTTTATTACAACTCTAGCCGATTAAACCTAATACCTAAATCATGTTCAAGACACTTCTAAGTATCGATTTTTTAAGTCCTCACCTTAGTTCTAACCGATTTAAATCCTAATCATGCATCTAATACTACTCTTCTAATTATCTAACATACAAAAATTACAAGTTAAAATTGCAAACTTTTATACAAAACTTAAACTGAATCCATACAAAATTAAAACAAAAACCAAACAACGAATCGAGTTCATAAAAACTACACAAACTAGAATAATTACAATAGCCATAGATGAAGGAGATCACACTTTTTAAAAACCTTGGAAAGCTTTGGTAAGTATGGTGGAGAGACTTCGGCAGAATGGAGGTGATGATGCTTGGCGGATGATGATTTTTGGCTAAGGTATTTTATGTTTGGTGTTTGGGGAATTTGGTAGAGCTTTGGCTAAGTGTTTATGCTTGAGATGTGACAGTTTTCTGCATAGGGTTCGGCATCTATTGATAGGAGCACAAAGTGCTACGATATTAATATGTTTATGCCCTCTTTTATGCTTTGTTTAACCCTTATTTATCTAAGATTGACTCATAATATAGATTAGTGTGTGGTAGATTTTGGCAAAAATGTGCTTAAAAACCGGAAATTTACAGAAAATTAACAAAATGTTGAAAACCGAAATCATTATATGTTTCGTTGATTCTGTAAATCTTCCAAAGTACTTTTCATGGATTTTTCTTCTCTTATGAGCAGTACATACATATATGATCGAGCAATGGAAAGAGTTTAAGGAAGTGGAGCTAAAGAAGCTGCCGAAAATTGCCAAGTAGATTCGGATTCAGCAAGTTTCAGGATTTTCCTGAACACATCACTCGACTTTCAGAAATTCCTCAAGTCAGCTCATTTGGAACTAGTTTGTGTGCCTTATATGTTGGAAAGCCCTATGAGTCTAGTTTCTATAGGATTTGGAATCGCATCAATAGCTGCTTCGAGGAAGAAGTTATGCTTGATTGAAGACACAAAGGTCAAATCTACCGAGAAGAAACAAGATTTCAGCTTAGTCCCTGCTGATAGCCTGCAAATCTTCGGATACCAACTTGTAGCCTCGACGCGACGCGACGCGCAGTAAGATACCAAGTGCCACCAAACGTGTCTGACACGGGCACCTCGTATCCGGGCCGTATCCCAAGTTCAACCAGGCGTATCTGATACCAGCAAGTATCCTCCGCGCGCCTGCACGATGCGAGCTGCCTATCGCTGCGATGCACGCCTTACCATTGCTGCCCATTAGCCTCGCTAGAGCACGCCAAGTGAACGAGTGCCTATAGCACGCGTTAATTTAAAACCCTACAAAAGACGTTAGTAGCATTGGTAAATAGGGATCGTTCTTTCCGGGGATTAAGGGTACCTTCAATAAAAGAATGTTAGACAAATATTCACACATATATACAAACAATGTCACAAGCATATATACATAAATGCTTCATGTCACAAATATATACATATATACATATATACACGTTTAGGGGGGTTTTGAAAATCAATTATATTTCCTACGAAAATAAAGACAAAACAAGAAAATAAATCCTAATCTAATATTTACAAGTGATCATCATCATCTTTCACACAACACATAGCACAAAAACACACAAGAACACACAAGAATATCATGCAAGACTTGGTAGCAACTTGTTTCAAGTTTCCAAGACTCTATTCAATTCCGATTTCAATTAGAGCCTCAACGGTTATCTAATCGTTACTAGACTTCACAAGTATTTAGAAAACACGCAACGTCGAATCCTAAAATTATATTAATCATATTTGAAAACAAGCAACGTCGAAATCAAACATGAAAAGTAATTGTGCACGAAAGTCTTAAATCGGAAACATGCTTTTAAGTATGGCGTCAACATCTTATTAACATGCAAGTTTCTATGAATTATGTTAACCACTGACTAAGCATCCTACAATCAAGTTTACTCAACGCCTAACTTGATCCTAGATTTGCTTATGGTGAATGAAATCGCAACCTACACAAAAACCATGGCCGTGGCTTCATGTAAACATTGATTTTTATGCACGAATTCATGAAACTAATCGAATAACAACCTAAAAATACATGAACATGCTACTACCCTATGTCTAACACACGAATTAAAACATGTTACAAGTTGCAAAATTGTTTCATAAAAACCAAAATAGAATTCGGAAATCCAATACAAAGTTACAAAACCAAGAATCAAAGTTTCTAGCTACATATAACATAGACATTATACATAAGAAAATACAAGCCATGAGATGGTAGAATCACACTTTAAGGACACCTTGAAGAATGAAGCTCGGATGGTGTGGCGAAGTGAACGGTTGAAGGTAGGATCGGATACGATTTGTGGTGGTGGAATGGATGGTGTTTTGGCTATGTAAATTTCTATACTAGAACTTGAGAGAATTTTTGGCTAGAGTTTTGACTAATGAAAGTGAGAGAGATGAGATGATCTATTCTGAATTTGTGCCAAGCTATATATAGAGGAAGCAAATGTGAGAGTTTGGCAATATAGGTGGAGATTTGTGGTGGAAGTTTGTTGGTGGTGGTTTATTGGTGGAGGAAACATGTGTTTATTTTCGGCAGCTTTTACCTTTGTGTCTTGATTTGGACATAACTCTCTCTAGAAAATAGATATTGAGGTGATTCCAGTGGCATTGGAAACTAGACATCCATATATTTCTATCCATATATGGCTCGAACTCTGGTTCAATTTGAACTGTCCGGGGGAGTCCGTGGAAGTTGGATGATGTGCCCAGGAAATGACTGAAATTTATTGCAAGCTTCCCTTAGTCCACAATTGCAGCTCCAAGCTTTCCTTAGTCCACAATTGCAACTGCATGCTTCCCTTAGTCCACAATTGCAGCTGCTAGCTTCCCTTACCTAGGACTTGTCACATGCCTTGTCTATGTGCTTCACACATTTTCTTATTTGTCTTGGACATGGTAGGAAGCTTCCTAGACATTGCAGCCTTCTCTTCCTTTTCCTATCCGAACTAGGGAACTTTTTCTTTCCATATTTTGCACTTCTCTTTTGCTTGGCTGAATCCTCTATCCTTCATTAAGCTTGGAAACTCCCATTTGACACATTCGGATGCCCCTTTGATGCACAAATGCAGAAAGTGGCAAAAATGGGCAGTAGGTTCCTTTCTCGACAGGGCAGTGACCTTTCTGCCTTGCAATGGGCATAACTCTCTCCTCAAGCAAGCTTTTGATGCAATTCCAAATTCTGTAGAAACTAGACACATAGAGTTTTCCGTGCATATAAGGCTTGTCTTCTGGTTCCTTGTGAATCGTCCCACACAAATTCTGGAAGTTTAGTGTTGTGCATAGGAAATTCTGGAACTTGCTGGATCCGATTTTGTCTTGCACTTCTTGGCATCTTCTTTTGCTCCGATTTCTCTACCTCTTTTCGTTGTTCATTCCTCAACATATCTACTGCATATAAGAGAAGAAAAATCTATCAAAATCAAAGTCGAAGTTTTACAGATTCAACGAAACATCTCTAGGCTCCATAAATCGGCTTTTAACATTTTTCAACATTTTTATCTATACTTAGCACGATTTTGATGTAACTCTACCAAATACTCATGACTCGATTATATGACTCGGTTCTACAAAAGTAAGGGTTAAAGCAAAGTATAAACGAGAGTAAAACATATTAAGAACGTCCCATTTTATGCTCCTATCAACTACCCCAGACTTATATTTTGCTAGTCCCTTAGCAAAACTAAATAAAACTAAGACTCTAAACATACTATTGCCCCTAAAACTTTGTCTCAGGTTCTTTTAAACGCATAGCTGTCAAGTTGATGCATGAGAATGCTAAGCACGAAAATTCCAAGTTTCATGAACATGTAACATCGATATAAGCATGAAAACATGTATGGCTAGTTAGATCCTCCTCACTAGGCATACTCTCTTCTTTTCACTCGAGACATGGTATTCACACATAAGTATATGCAAGGGAAAGATAAGACAGGAAAACAACTTGCATATGTCAAAGAAATCGAAAGCTCTTTGTGAAATGTTTATAGAAAAACCTCATGTAACGACTATGTGCACCAATGAACCAAAACTATATGCTTACTCTTGAGAAGGAGTCCACAAATCAATTTTAACCTATCTTAAGAATCATGAAAAGATCTTTAAAAGGGTTGTAATGGGGCTAGGCTAAAAGGTATCAAATCATCACCGTGGCCTTTAGCAAAACTCGATTCTCCTTATGTCTTCTCGCCAAGGGCAGGATATCGTCTTGTTGGACTCATTTTTCATTCTTTTCTCCCCAAAAACATTGTGAAAACGAACAAAGGTCAAAGTTTAAACAATACCAGACCTTCACATGTATACATACTCCAAATTCACAACACTTTTCTAGACTTAAACCATGCTTTTCTTTTCAAAACCGTGCCCTTGTTTTTCTTTTCATACTGTCGGATTCTTTCTTTTCTTTTTCTTTTGATCCAAAATTCTCTTTTCTTTTGTAAGGCACACGGTTGCATATATGTTTTCATGGCAAAGTCTACCCCACACTTGTTCTTCTTCATCACTTCACGCGAAAACTCCTTCAAAAATCAAGCTTTGCCGTATCTATGAGACAAGGTAAAGGTATGACTATACTAAGCTCAAGGAAAGTGTTTAAGGGTGATGAAAGAAAAGGCTAGACGTCGGCTCAAAGGGTTTAACTAAGGTGTCCCACGACGGGCTCAAATATGGCACATGCTTATTTGGCTATGGTGGTAAACCTAGAAGATCTTTTCAATCCTTTTCAAAATCAAGGTTTTATTTATGATAAAAAAATGCTTTGAAAATCAACAAGAGTAAGTTCTAGCATTCTAGAGTTCATTTAAAAAGCTATGGCACATAATCGTTGAATATGCAAGGAATAATGAGGTTTATATACTAACATGCTCGAAATTTTCAGGAATTTAACACTCATGAAGAAAGCAATTTGGCTCTAAAGCTCCCAAGGTTATTATGGAAACAAACTAGCTAAAACATGCATGCTTTATTAATCAACAAGTCTTACATGCTCCTACCAATGCACATTATTCATGAAACTCACAAGTTTTAAAGTATGCACAACTATCATCTATGCGTTCAAAGAGGAGAAAAACATCATTAACAATTTAGGGGCATCCTAAGACTCGAAACAACAATTTAAACACTCTATTTTTGTGGAACAATTTTCTGAATTTTCTGTTTTTGTATTTCCTTTTTCAATATATGACTCAAAGCAAATAAAACTACGCTAAATCGTGGGTTGCACGTTTATCTTTCTAGAAAACATAAACGAAACATGTAATCCCACCCCACACTTTAGAAAATGACATTGTCCTCAATGTAAGCATAGAAATAAAGCAAGTAACTTCCTAAGCATGCAATAGTCTAACACATTTCAACATAGCATCACAACCTAAGTAAAAAGAGAAGGGCTAGAAATTTCAAACTCTCGTCGATGGCTCCTTCGTTTTTCTTAGGTGAATTGGGTTGCCTCCCAAGTAGCGCTTAAGTGTTTATAGTCCTTTAGCCTAGACTCTTCTCCATGTGTTGATCATTGTCCAAAATAGCTTAGTTCAGCAGCTAGGACGTCAAAGAGGTTTTGCCGGCAGTATGCGCTCTTGGAGCCTCATCGAGGAATGTTCCTTCTTCCATTGCTTGGAAAGGTGTGTAGTAAGGCTTGAGTCGATGACCATTGACTTTGAAGGTCTTGCGAGTAATTAAATCTTGAATTGCCACGGCTCCATGAGGAAATACTTGCGTAACAATGAAGGGTCCGACCCAACGAGAGCGTAACTTACCGGGAAAAAGTTTAAGTCGAGAATGAAATAAGAGAACATGTTGTCCAACTTCAAACTTTTTCCCTCGAATCATCTTGTCATGGTAGGCTCGCATCTTTTCCTTGTATATCCATGCGGCATCATAAGCTTCATTACGTATTTCTTCAAGTTCGTTGAGTTGAAGCTTCCTATGAAGGCCGGCCGAATCTATCTCCATATTGAATGCTTTCACGGCCCACCATGCTTTGTGCTCGAGCTCCACGGGTAAGTGACATGCTTTTCCATAAGTTAACCGAAAAGGAGACATACCTATTGGCGTCTTATACGCGGTTCGGTAGGCCCACAAAGCATCTTCAAGTCGATCACTCCAATCCTTTCTTGTTGGCCCAACAGTTTTCTCAAGAATTTGCTTGATCTCTCGATTGCTCACTTCGGCCATGCCACTTGTTTGGGGATGATAAGGTGTAGATACCTTGTGTGTGACCCCATACTTTTTCAATAAAGCTTCAATGGTGCGGTTGCAAAAGTGGGAACCTCCATCACTTATCAAGACTCTTGGAACTCCGAAACGTGAGAAGATGTTGGTCTTGAGGAATTCGGCAACCTTCTTTGAATCATTGGTGCGTGTAGCCCTTGCTTCTATCCATTTGGACACATAATCAACCGCTAGCAAGATGTAGAGGAAGCCTTTGCTTGATGGAAACGGTCCCATGAAGTCAATTCCCCAAAGATCGAAGATTTCGACCTCAATAATTGGCGTGAGTGGCATTTGATCTCTTGGCCCTATGTTGCCGGTCCTTTGGCACCAATCACATGTCATGCATGTTGTGTGTGCATCCTTGAAGAGTGTTGGCCAATAGAATCCACAATTTAGAACTTTCAATGCGGTCTTCTTTGGTCCAAAGTGTCCTCCACAAGCTTCGTTATGACAAAAAGCAAGAATGGACCGATGCTCTTCTTCCGGAACACACCTTCTTATTACTTGATCGCTACATTGCTTCCACAAGTATGGCTCATCCCATAGATAGTGCCGAGCTTGCTTCTTGATCCTATTCTTGTGGTGGCTCGGCATGTCCCTTGGAAATTGCCGAGCTGCTAAGTAATTGGCAATGTCGGCATACCAAGGCTCGTTTGTTGCATTGATCCGAAAGAGTTGCTCATCTGGGAAATTCTCAAGTAGGGGCAGCCGATCCTCATCTTTCACAATACGGCTCAAGTGATCGGCTACAACATTCTCACTTCCTTTCTTGTCTTTGATCTCTATGTCGAATTCTTGAAGCAAAAGAATCCATCGAATGAGTCTCGGCTTAGCATCCTTCTTTGTCATAAGATATCTCAAAGCGGCATGATCACTATACACCACTACTTTGGAATTCAAAAGATATGATCGAAACTTTTTCAAAGCAAAAATTACCGCCAAGAGTTCTTTCTCGGTTGTGGTGTAGTTGAGTTGAGCATCGTTGAGAGTTCTCGAAGCGTAGTAGATTGCACATGGCTTCTTCTCCTTCCTTTGGCCGAGCACAGCCCCTAATGCATAGTCACTTGCGTCACACATAAGCTCGAAGGGCAGTTCCCAATTCGGTGATGTGAGGATTGGTGCCATGCATAGCTTTTCCTTGAGCCGAGCAAAGGCCTGCTCGCACTCCTTTGTCCACACAAACGACATATCTTTTTGTAGTAGCTCACACATCGCCTTTGCATCTTTGGAGAAGTCCTTGATAAATCTTCGATAAAATCCGGCATGTCCAAGGAATGATCATACCTCTCTCACGGTTTTAGGCGAAGGCAAGTGTTGAATGAGCTCCACTTTGGCTTTGTCGACTTCCATGCCTTTTGCCGAAATAATATGTCCAAGAACAATGCCTTGCGTCACTATGAAGTGACACTTCTCCCAATTGAGCACAAGGTTGGTTTCTACACAACGCTCCAATATCTTCTCTAAGTTTTTCAAACAAGTGTCGAAGTCGCTTCCATAAACACTAAAGTCGTCTATGAAGACCTCGATTATATCTTCAATAAAATCCGAGAAGATGGCATACATACATCGCTGAAACGTGCCGGGTGCATTGCATAGGCCGAATGGCATCCTCCTATAGGCAAAGGTGCCGAATGGACATGTGAAAGTAGTCTTCTCTTGATCGTCCGGGTGTATCATGATTTGGTTATAGCCGCTATATCCATCAAGAAAGCAATAAAACTCATGACCGGCTAACCTTTCGAGCATTTGATCCATAAACGGCAAAGGCATGTGATCCTTCCTCGTTGTTGCATTGAGCTTCCTATAGTCGATGCACATGCGATGGCCGGTTACAAGTCTTTGTGGCACAAGCTCATTCTTCTCATTCTTAACCACCGTCACACCACTTTTCTTGGGAACTACTTGCACGGGAGATATCCACTTACTATCCGAAATGGGGTAGATTACGCCACAATCAAGCAACTTGATGATTTCTTCTTTTACAACTTTCATCATTGGCGGGTGGAGTCTCCTTTGTCCTTCTCTTGTTGGTTTTGCACCTTCTTCAAGTAAGATCCGATGAACACATGTTGTAGGGCTTATTCCCTTGATGTCCGCCAAGGTCCAACCTATGGAGGTCTTGTGCTTCTTAAGTACACGAACCAATTCCTCTTCTTGCTTCTCATTAAGCGATGAAGACACAATAACCGGTAAAGTGTCTTCTTCTCCAAGATACACATACTTCAAATGGCTAGGGAGCTCTTTTAATTCTAACTTTGGGGCCTCTTCCACACTTGGACGAATTTTGTTTGTGGCATTTGGAATTGACAAGAACGGACTATGCTTCTCAAACCGTGGGGCAGCCTCTAACTCGACAACCACTTCCCTTAGGCTCGGCTCAAGCTTCTCTCTTTCTTCTTCACTAATTCGTGCTCCCTCCTTGTCAAATCCGACCCCGAGCTCTATGGCTCGTTGCTATGCATCAAGAGAGATCAACATAGCTTGCTCGACCTCTTCCATAACTTCTATAGCTTGACACTCCTTCAAATCGGCCATGGGATACTTCATGGCATCAAAAATGTTGAACTTGATCATATCACCATCAAATTCCATTGTCAAATTGCCCTCGGCCACATCGATCTTGGTGCGTGCCGTCCTCATGAATGGTCGGCCAAGCAATAGTTGTGTGCTATTGACCGGTGAATCCTCCATCTCTACAACATAGAAGTCGGCCGGAAAGATTAAGTGATTGACTTGCACAAGCACGTCTTCAACATAGCCCTCCGGATACTTGCTTGATCGCTCCGCGAGTTGTATGATGACATTGTCCTTCTTGAGAGGCCCTATGCTCAATGTTTGATACACATTGAGAGGCATGACATTGATTGATGCTCCCAAGTCTAGCATGACGTCCTCAAACCGAGTATTGCCGATCACACATGGCACGTTGAAGCTTCCCGGATCTTTCATCTTTGGTGGCAACTTCCTTTGAATAACAGCTGATACCGTTTCACTCATAGTCACCACACCAGTCTCCCTTGTGTGCCTTTTTGCCGTGCAAAGCTCTTTGAGGAATTTAGCATACCTCGGCACTTGCTTTATACACTCCAACAAAGGAATATTGACTTGCACTTTTCGGAATATCTCCAACACCTCCTCGTCGGACTTATCCTTCTTCGAAGTTGCAAACCTTGAAGGGAACGGCACATTTAGTGCTTAGTTCGGCCTCACTATTGTCTCCTTCTTCGAAGTGGCCGGATCCTTCTCCATGTCGTTCTTCCTTGCTTGCTCGGCAGCCCTCTTCTTTCTCTCCTCCTCGGTCTCACTGCTGCCGTCAATGGCAGGTCTGGCAGTAGGCTGCTTGGCAATAGGCTGCTCGGTAGCTTCTTCTTCTTCAATGATGGTTCCGAGAGAGTTACCTCCCTTCTTCTTTGGACTTTTTGGTGGCAACAACTCCCTACCACTTCGAGTTTTGATAACCTTAGCTTGCTCATTTCTCGGATTGGGAATAGTATTGCTTGGCAACTTCCCTTGTTCGGTAAATTTCCCCATGAAGTCCACGATTTGCCCCATTTGTGTCTTCAACTCGGCAATGTCTTTCGTGTGATTTTGTTGCCCCGCAAGCAACGCTTGAGTAGCACTTGAAAGAGAAGTGATCAAGGCATCATAGTTTGGATTACTCGGCATAGGTTGGGCTTGGCTCGGCTGCCCTCCTTGGTTCGGCACAAATGGTGCCCTCGGCACATACCCTCCTTGTGCCCTTGGTTGGTAATTTGGCTGCATAGGTGCCCTAAGCACGTTCTCATTGTTTGACCACCTAAAGTTCGGATGATCGTTGAACCTCGGATTGAAGTTGCCGAACCTTTGTCCTTGAAAACCAATGGCATTGCATTCCTCTTGCCCCTCATTCGATCCAACTTGAGGGCATTGATCGGTCTCATGATTGTCGGCACAAACTCCACATAGCATTGCACGTTTCCCTTTGACAAGGCCGGCCACAATGTCAGCAAGCTTGTCCACTTTGTCCTCCAACTTCGAGCTTGAAGTCGTTTCATGCACCCTCTCACTCTTCACGACATTGTCTCGCGACATGCCGAATTGTTGATTGTTCAAGGCTCGAAGTTCTAGCAAATTGCGTGCCGGTACCGGATCTAACTCCAAGAAGCTCCCATTGGCCGCCGATATAAAATCAATACCCCATACATCAAAAATTTCAACAAATATCATAGTAGTAAGGGGCATTTGGTCTCTCTTACCAATGTTACCTGTCCTTTGGCACCTATCACATGTCATACAAAATGTGTATGCATCTTTGAAAATCGTGGGCCAATAAAATCCGCTTTCTAATACCTTAAGGGCTGTCCTCTTAGCTCCAAAGTGTCCTCCACAAGCCTCATTGTGGCAAAATGCAAGGATCGGCCTATGCTCTTCTTGTGGTACACAACGTCGAATAATCTGATCACTACAAGTCCTCCAAAGATATGGATCGTCCCATATGTAGTGTCTTGCATTCTTTTTAATCCTCGTCTTGGTTGCCTGCAAACATGTACTTGGAAAAGTTTTAGTAACTAAATAATTGACAATGTCTACATACCAAGGTTCTTTTGTGTCCACTCGAAAGAGCTGCTCATCTGGGAAAGTTTCCTGAAGTGGCAACGTTTCCTCCTCTTTCACAATTCTGCTCAAGTGATTCGCCACAACATTTTCGCTCCCCTAATGCGTCAATTCCGGCCCCTTGCTCAATAGCTAGTTGCTATTGATCTAAAGTTTCTGATAAAACCTGTGCAAGAGAATCAACCACATCAATATTATAGCAAGGTTTTAAATCAGAAACCGGATACCTCATAGCTTCAAAAACGTTGAAGCTTATCACTTCACCATCGAACTCATGGTGAGATTCCCCTCAGCAACATCAATCTTTGTTCTTGCTGTCCTCATAAATGGTCGCCCCAACAATAGTTGAGTGGAATTTAGGGGCGACTCTTCCATATGTAGCACATAGAAGTCTGCAGGAAAAATCAGACTATTCACCTGCACAAGAACATCTTCCACATATCCCTCAGGATATTTGTTAGACCTATCGGCGAGTTGAATAATTACATTGTCCTGTTTCAACTCGCCTAGACCTAAGGACTTATACACATTATATGGCATAACATTTATTGAAGCCCCTAAATCTAGCAAAACTTTATCAAAACAAGATTGTCCAATTTTACATGGCACTGTAAAGCTGCCTGGGTCTTTCATTTTCGGTGGAAGTTTCCTTTGGAGAACGGCTGAAACCGTCTCACTCATCTTCACTATACTTGCTAATATGTCTCCAATTCGACTCATTGTGCATATGTGTTTCTTGGTTTAATTTCTACGCGAAGTGTCTTTAAACTATTTAATACTATGTTTGGGATTATGCGCGAAGCTAGTTCTAAATAATTAAGGAGTTTTGCTAATTAGATGAACCACGAAGGCTCTAATTAAATTGGAACTAAATAGGATCTAAAATTCAGTTTGAACTTGCTGCCCCTATTTGTTTATTTTATTTTGTTGCATGTTTAGAGAGTTTTGTGTTATGTGCTCTTTGTGGAAGATGTTGATCAAATGTATATAGTAATTTAGGATTTAATTTACATAAAAATCAGTAGGTTATTTAGATAAAAACATCAAACCCCCTTCTATTTGCAATACTTTGTGTGATTGAAAGCCCTAGATTTTCCCGGATAGAACGATCCCTACTTGTCCTAACTACAATTGACACAAATAGGGTATTATATGTATGAAGTTATTTTGTAGGTACAAATGTGCTTGGATAATAGCTCCATCATTTACCAATCTTAAGAATCATGAAAAGATCATAGAGGTGATAATGGGGTTAGGCATAAGGAATTCGAATTTAGAATATTGGTGATATCAATGTCACCAAGACTTAGCAAAGCTCAATACTCCTTATGACTTCAATTAAAGGGCCAAATTTCATCATGTTGGACCCAAACTTCATTCTTTTCTTTCCCAAAACATAGTGAACAAGGACAAAGGTCAAATATAACAATAATAGACCTTCACTTGTCAAACAATCTCCAAATCCACAACAAGAACTCAATCCATGCATTTTTCTTTTTCTTGTTGTTTGCCGAAACCTTTTCTTTATTTTTCTTTGTTTCGGATCGAATTTTATTTTCTTTTTCTGTCCGATTTATTTTCTTTTTGTAATTTGTTTCGGCAACAAATATTTCTTTTTATAATTTGGATTGGCTCACCCCACACTTGCTTCAAATCATCACATCAACTCACAATTCCACAATAAAATTCAGCTTAACCAAGTCTTGATAACAAGGGAAAGGGTTAAACTATTCTGAGTTCAAAGAATGTGTTTCATGGTGATGAAAGAAAATGGCTGAATATAGGCTCAATGGGGTTAAAACTAAGGAGTCCCACGACGGGCACAAATTAGGCACATGCTTTGTTTGGCTTTGGTGGTAATCCTAACAAGATCTTTTCAATCACTTTCAAAATCATGGCATAGTTATGAAAAATAGTTTCAAAAATCAACAAGAGCAAGTTTTAGCATTCTAGAGTCCATCAAAAAGCTATAGCACATAATCATTGATTATGCAAAGAACAATGAGATTTGAAAAATTTCTGCCCAATTATAATAACTCGTGAAGAAAGCATATAGGCTCTAAAGCTCACATGGGATGTTATAGAATAAAATCAACTCAGACAAGCATGCTTCTCATATATCAATCAAAATCTCACAAATTCATACCAATCATAATATCCATGAAACTTACAATTTAATCTTATGATCATGCAAAACCATCATCTATGCATTCAAAGATATAATCATCATAGAGTTTAGGGGCATCCTAAGACTCAAACAAAATAAAAAAATCAAATAAAAGCAACAAAATTTTTTTAATTTTTCTGAATTTTATGATTTTGTATGTTCTTTTCTTTTTATGACTCAAAACAACAAACTTAAAACAAAAACAAATATGTGAAACATGTTTCCCTACCCCACACTTAGAAAATTACATTGTCCTCAATGTAAATCAGAAATAATGTTGTAATTTCTAAGCATATGATAAAATTCACAAGTTTCACATTTGTACAATTCAACCAAAAAGAGTTTAGGGATTTAGAAAATTCAAACTCTCGTTGGTGGCTCCTTCACAATTTTGGTTGAAATGGGTTGCCTCCCATGGAGCGCTTAATGTTTATAGTCTACTCAGCCTAGACTCTTCTCTTCTTAATCAAGTTGTGGGCGACGCCTTTTGGAGTGTACACCTCCAAATTCGTGTCTCCTTACAATGGTTATCAAAAATTGATGTATGATTACTTCACTCTTCAACTGCATCACATCAAGATAAAGAAAATTAGAAGAGTGGAGATGAGAGTTCAAAGAATAAGTTAGTAGTGAGTTAGTGAATTAGCTAAAGTTAGAAGTCAATGTATAAATATACAACAATTAGCTAAGTAGCATTTAATTGTAAATCATGAACACAAGTTTGGAGTATGGAGTCTCATTTCTTGCAACACTTGTCATCCTTCCCAAGTCAATGAGAGCTTCAATCAACTGTTTACAATATAATTCTTCACCTCTTCTTTATGATCTACAACTAACAATTAAATTCTACAAGAATCAACATGTATAGATTAGAAAGAATGAGTTACAATAAGTTAGAGTATAGGTTAGAAATAAGTTAGAAGTAATATGTATAAAGAAGACTTAAAAAAAATATAAAAAAATAAAGATTTTTACAACAAGTACTGTTCATGACATTATTACGATTTCACTGTTCACCGTCACTATTTACGATCACTGTTCACAAATTTTTTTTTCAAGAGATCATACAATGGCACACGAAATTTACAAGGGAAAACACACAAACAAAGTTCTCAAAACTTCACACAAATCGTCATTCACACAAAGTATCGAAAATTTCACAAGTGTGGAAAAAATTCTCAAGCATCGATTTCAACATGTACAAAACACATGGCGTCACAACCTAGCTTCTTTCTAGTTGATTTTATTCAAAAACTCTAATTCTCAAGGTACGTGGAGCAGAGGAGATAACAGTGCAATGGACTGATACAGCCCAAGGTAGTATCATGCTTATTTTGATATACCTAAAAAATTAAAGACAAATTTGGGTTGAAGAAAATAGATCACATATGTCAAGTTATTTTCTAGCGTCTAAAGTGAGGTGATGCTTCGGCCCAAGCTATCGACTAGTTCGAGCGTATTTCACTTTTCTAAGGCGGTGTCGTTAAGATTCATGGAGAGCGAACTCTCTTTAGGAACCAGGCAGGTCTCGTTGTTGGTAACCACGAATAGCGAACTCCCTAAACTCACTCACCGAGAATAAACACCAGTCTGTGGGCCTTGAGAACCAGTTTTACAAACCTGAGACCCAATCAATGAAAATAACTTGCCTCATACTTTGTAAAACAAACTCGGGTCACTAGCGGTCTACGATTGTTGATCAAAGCCCCCTCAACCTCATAAAAATAATACCAAGTTAGCGTCTTTATGCGTGGGAGGGACCTTTCCCACATTTCCCAGTCTACACAAAAACATACCTAACATGGCATCATTCGTATGAAGGGTTAAGGCTAAGGCCAACAAATGCGGCTTCTCCCTACATATTACACTTTAGAAACTACAATAAACTCAAGCATACATAAAACTATCAACTTTCTAGAAATTTATCTAAGTGTTACAAACAATCACATATATTACATCACATATTCGGCAATCATTAAAAACCAAAAACCGAAATTTCCTATTTACTATTACATGTCCGAAAATCCTATTATACATATCCCAAAACTAGGAAAAATTATACACATCCAAAAATTGATACAAAGTTACAAAGTAACACTTCATGAATCAAAACTTTATAATTTCCCCGGCAACGGCGCCAAAAATTGGTGGAGCTATTATCCAAGCACATTGTACCTGCAAAACAACTTCATACAAATATTACCCTCTTGTGTCATCGTTAGTATAGAGCAAGTAGGGATCGTTCAATCCGGAGAAATCAAGGGCGTTCAATTACATAAAGCATTACAAAATCATATTGGGGATTTGAAATTTGATTCTATATTCTACTGATTTTTACGAAATTAAATCCTAAATTATATATTTACATGTGATCAACATCTTTCAAACAAAACACATCACACAAAACTCCCATGTCAAATAACAAACCGATCACGAAACAACAATATGACAGAAACATTTATCACCGATTTCATACAATTTAGTTCCAATTAAAACTAAAGCCCTTCGTGGTTCATCTAATCATTCAAAACTCCTCAATTATTTAGAATTAGCTTCGTGCATAACCCTAAACATAGTGCTAGTCAGTTTAAAGACACTTCGTGTAGAAATTAAACCAAGGAACACATAAGCACAATGAGTCGAATTGGAAACATGCAACAAGTATGGCGTCACCTCACCTTGCTTCAACATGCATATTTTCTGAATTACTCTACCCCTTAGAACCAATACAAGATCAATTAACTTCGTGTATAATTTACCCCATATTTGTGGTTCGGCAACATAAAGAAATAAACCTAAGGATCGCCTAGATAAAGCTACCCTTAACCCTATAACTTGTTGTGCATACGAATTCAGAAAATAAACTAAATAAAATCATCAAATTATGCAACAAACGTACTGCCCTATTGCCATACAATCAATTCGTCAGATACATGTTTATCAATTAAACAGAAAGAAAACCAAAACACATAACATAATTTCGGAAATCCAATGTAAAATTAATAAAACCAAATAACAAACCACAAATCCTTACAAACTTCATAGACAAAGTTAAGTAATTATACAGAAAATTACAAGTCATGAGAGATGAGTGAATCACACTTTAAAAGAAACCTTGTAGAGGAATCGGCAAAGAGAGATTCGGTGGAGATGAAACTTGCGATCAGAAGTGGTGATGAACTATGGAATCGACTTGAATTTTCTCTGGATTTGTAGTGCTAAATGGACAGAATTTCAGCTTTGAAAAGTGAGAGAGAAGAGATATATTTCTGTACAAAAGAGAGCTATCTATATAGGAGAACAAAGGAGGAAGAGGTTTGGCAGCTTTAAGTCTTCAAATCCGAGTTGAACTATTTTCGGCAGAATGACCTTTGTGTGATAAAAACAGAATATCTCTCTCTAGAAAATAGCTATTGAGGTGATTCTAATTGGGTTGGAAACTAGACTCCCGTAGCTTTCCATCCATCTAAGGCTCACTATCTGGTTCAAAGTGAGCTGTCCAGGAGAGTCTGTGGAAGCTGGATGACGTGCACAGGAATTCTGTCGAATTTAATCAGGATTTGTTGCGATTTTGCTTTCTCTATTTTCTGCGGAAAATCATCAAGATAATGGCTGAATAATTGAACAATATATACTTAGGTTTTCCATGAATTAATTCAGCCAATTATCTTGCACAAAGAATGTAATTCAGTCCACATTCGTAAGCCAAATCCAAGTAGAACTCGGTTTAGGTTTTCTTCTTTCTTCTTTTCCATTCCGATCTCTTCTTTCTTTTCTTCATTAATTCTGCCGATTTCTCAATGGATCAATGCATCATGGAATTTCTTACGGACTGGACTCAATCTTTGTTGAACAAAATATCCAAGAGGCAGCCGAAAGCTTCCCTAGATAGACCGGGAAAGCACAAACCTTCTTTAGCCGATTCCATTCTTCTCCTAATTGACTTGGGAGAACTTCTTTTCCTTTGTTCTTCGACTTGGCCCTTGCTAGGATGACTTCTTATTGCATCATTATGTACAGTAGCTCCTCAATGATAGTCTTGGACAAGCTTTTGATGTAGAAAAACAGAAAACACTAAAAACGGACACAGGCCTCCAAATCACGAAAACAACATATTTTGCACTTTTTCCTCAGATTCTTTACTTAGTCGTTTTTCTGACAATTAAGCACATTTTCTCCAAACCTCTACCAAAGCGACACTCAACTATATTATGACTCTATCTTAGATAAATAAGGATTAAACAAAGCATAAACGAGGGCATAAACATATTAATATCGCCTCACATTGTTCTCCAATTGATGCAATTCCAAGTTCCAGAGATTCTATACTCGTAGAGCTTTCTAACGGCGTATGGCAAGTCCTCTGGTTCCAAGCGATGCATCGTACAAAAATTTCGAAAGTCAGGACACAGTTCTAGAAAAATCCTGGTAGTCCCTGGATCGTTTTGCTCAAACTGCCAAGTTGCAGCCATCTTTTGGGTAACTTCCCAAACTCCGATTGATTTGAATTTTTGAAACAACACACATTAGCTTACCAAAAAAATGCAAACCAAATTTCATCAAATTTGAAAAAGGACAAGTCGCAAATCCACGAGTCTCAGAATCACGAAAAAGACAATTTTTACATTATTTTCCAGATTTCTATACTTAGTCATTTTTCGGATTATTTAACCACATTTTTCCAAAACTCAACCAAAATGACACTAAACTAAATTATAACTCTATCTTACTCTAAATAGACTTAACAAAGCATAAATAAGGGATAATAGCACATTAATATCGTCGCACATTGTGCTCCTATCAAGCTGGCGCACGGAAGTATCCTGGCAGGTTCCTGATACGCGGCGAGGCATGTGCACATGCTTCGATGGGTTGGCGTTGGCGAGGCTAATTGCTTGGTGAGGCTAACGGCAGTAATGGTAAGGCACGACATCTCTATGATAGGCTTCAGCGACGGCTGCATGTTTGTGGGATAGGTGCTGGTATCGGATACGAGGTGCCCGTATCTGATACATCATGTTGAAGGCACAAATCTTGTCAGATACGTCTTGGATACGTGCTCGGATACGGCTGGCTGAATTTGGGATACGGCCCGGATACGAGGTGCTCGTGTTGGACATGTCTCGGCGGCTTGGATGTTGGCCTGCGCGCGCTGTGTCATGATGAGGCTGCAAGTTGGCATCTGGAGATTTACAGCCTATCAGCAGGGACTAAGCTGAAGTCTTGTTTCTTCTCAGCAGATCTGACATTTATGACTTTAATTGAGCATAATTTCCTCCTCAGAATAGCTATTGATGCGATTCTAAATCCTATGGAAACTAGACTCATAGGGCTTTCCATGCATGTAAGGTACACCATCTAGTTCCAAATGAGCTGATTTGAGGAATTCCTAGAAGTCGAGTGATGTGTTCAGGAAAAACCTGAAACTTGCTGAATCCGAATTTGCATAGCAATTTCCGGCAGATTCTTTAGCTCCAATTCCTTAAACTCTTTCCATTGCTCGATCATATATGTATATACTGCTCATAAGAGAAGAAAAACCCATCAAAAGCAACATGGAAGCTTTACAGAATCAACGAAACATAATATGACTTCGATTTTCAGCACTTTGTTAATTTTCTGTAAATTTCCAGCTTTTAAGCACATTTTTGCCAAACTCTACCAAATATACACTAATCTATATTATGACTCGATCTTAGATAAATAAGGGCTAGACAAAGCATAAACGAGGGCATAAACGAGGGCATAAACAAGGGCATAAACATATTAATATAGTACCACTTTGTGCTCCTGTCAAATACCCCACACTTATCTTTTGCTAGACCCTTAGCAAAACTAATTTCAACTAAGACTCAAACTAATATTGCCCCTAAACATTTGTCTCAGGCTCGTATGAACACATAGCTTTCAAGTTGATGCATGGGAATGCTGAGCACGAAAATTCCAAGTTTCATGAACATGTAACACCAATATGCACATGTAAGAGCAATATAGAAGCATGTAAACATGTTTCGCTAATTCAATCCTCCTCACTAGGCATACTCTCTTCTTTTCGCTCGAAGCATGGTTATTCACACATAAGTATATGCAAGTGAAAGATAATGAATTAGGAAGAGTAACTTGCATATGTCATGAAACGAAAAGCTTTTTGTGAAATTTTATGGAAAAACCTCAATTAACAACTATGTGTAACAATGAACCAAAACCATATGCTTACTCTTGAGATAATCTCCACAAATCAAGTTTAACCATCTTAAGAATCATGAAAAGATCAATAAAAGGAATGTAATGGGGCTAGGCTAAGAGGTATTCGATATTTCGGATAAGGAGGCTCGAAAACGTCTCTTTTACAAAGCAAAGCTCTACTCTCCTTATGTCTTCTCTCCAAGGTTCGGATTTCTTCTTGTTGGATCCTTCCATCATTCTTAGCTCCCCAAAGATATTGTGAAAACGAACAAAGGTCGAAATTTAAACAATAGTAGACCTTCACATGCATACAAACTTCAAATTCACAACACTTTTTAAGACTAGACTTAGCAATTTACACTTTGGAACCGTGCCTTTTTTCAAAATTTTCTTTCGGACTAAATTTTTCTTTTTCTTTTCTTTTCTGTCCGATCACAAATTTCTATTTTTTCCTTTTAAGCACGGCATCATTACAATTTTCATACACGTTATAGGTAAGTCTACCCCACACTTGTTCTTCTTCATCACTTCACATGAAAACTCCTTTAAAAATACCAAGCTTTGCCGAAACTTGATTAAGGTAAGGACATCACTATACTAAGCTCATGGAAAGTGTTTAAGGGTGATGAAAGAAAAGGCTTAACGTAGGCTCAAAGGGGTTTAACTAAGGTGCCCCACGATAGGCTCAAATAGGGCTCATGCTTTATTTGGCTATGGTGGTAAACCTAAACGATCTTTTCAATCACTTTCAAAATCAAGGTATTTTGTGATAAAAACATTTTGAAAATCAACAAGAGTAAGTTCTAGCATTCTAGAGTTCATTAAAAAGGTATGGCACATAATCATTGAATATGAAAAGAATAATGAGGTTCACATATTAGCATCCTCAAAATTTTCAAAATTTACACTCATGAAGAAAACAATTTGGCTCTAAAGCTCACATAAGTTGTTATGGAAACAAACTAGCTAAAACATGCATGTTTTATTAATCAACAAGTCCTACATGCTCCTACCAATGCACATTATCCATGAAACCCACATTTTTTAAGGTATGCACAACTATCATCTATGTATGCAAAGAGGAGAAAAAACATCATTGACATATTAGGGGCATCCTAAGACTCGAAACAAACAATTTAAACACTCTATTTTTGTGGAACAATTTTCTGAATTTTTTTCTTTTCTTAACTAAGCACACGAAAACATAAACGGAATACGTTATCCCACCCCACACTTAGAAAATTACATTGTCCTCAATGTAAGCATAAAACTATAACAACGAATTTCCTAAGCATGCAATCGACTAACACATTCCAACATATCATCACAAACCAAAGAAAAAGAGAAGGGTTAAGAAATTTCAAACTCTCGGTGATGGCTCCTTCGTTTTTGTTTGATCAAATTGGGTTGCCTCCCAATTAGCGATTTAAATTTATAATCCGTAGCTTACACTTTTCACCATGTGTTTTTGCATACGTTCATCGTGATCCAAAGTAGCTTAAATCGACTAGTAGAAGGTCAACAAGGTGTGTGTGGTACCAAGTGGCCGTATCGGCAGCAGATGGGGTAGTAGGCTGCCTCTCGGTAGCTGTGCTTGTCTGTATTGGCAGGGTAGGCAGTGTTGTTGTTCATATCGGCAGTGGAATGATGCACTGTATAGGCAAAATGAAGACACGGTGGCTTGGCAGGGTGCTCGGCAACATGCTCGGCAGGGGCTGCAAGTACGGGCCTGGGGCAGGGGGATCCTTCGGCAGGGGCTGCAGTACATGTTGCAGCCGAGACGAGTGTAGTACCATCATCATTATAGGTGATGGCATTGACATGAATGACGTCAGTGGTATGCTCTTGAAAGGAATCATAGTAAAGCTTGAGTCGATGGTCATTGACTTTAGATACCGTACTCGTGATAGGGTTTAAGATTTCGATGGCTCCATGAGAAAACACCTTGGTGACAATGAAAGGACCAATCCATCGAGATCGTAGCTTACCTGGAAAAAGTCGAAGTCTCCTGTTGAACAAGAGAACTTTTTGGCCAACTTCAAACTTCTTTTCTCGAATCATCTTACCATGGTAGGCTCGAGTCTTCTCCTTATATATCCATGCGGCATCATAGGCTTCATTACGTATTCTTCAAGTTCGTTGAGTTGAAGTTTTCTATGAAGGCCGGCCTCATCAATGTCCATGTTGAAAGCTTTAACGACCCACCATGCCTTGTGCTCTAGCTCCACCAGTAAGTGACATGCTTTTCCATAAATTAATCGAAAACGTGACATACCTATCGGTGTCTTGTATGCAGTCCTATACGCCCACAAAGCATCATCGAGACGATCACTCCAATCCTTCCTTGAAGGTCCAACGGATTTCTCTAGTATTTGCTTTATCTCTCGATTACTTACTTCAGCCATGCCACTTGTTTGAGGATGATAAGGTGTAGATACCTTATGTGTGATGCCATACTTTCTTAACAAAGCTTCGATGGTGCGGTTGCAAAAATGGGAGCCTCCATCACTAATCAAGACCCTTGGAACTCCAAAACGTGAGAATATGTTAGTCTTGAGGAAATCGGCAACCACTCTTGAGTCATTGGTGCGTGTGGCTTTTGCTTCTATTCACTTTGACACATAATCAACCGCTAGCAATATATAAAGGAAATCTTTGCTTGAAGGAAACGGTCCCATGAAATCAATGCCCCATAAATCGAAGATTTCTACCGCAATGATAGGTTGTAGTGGCATTTGATCTTGTGCTCCTATGTTGCCGATTCTTTGGCACCAGTCACAAGTCATACACCCCATGTATGCATCCTTACACAATGTTGGCCAAAATAACCCACACTCGAGCACCTTCAATGCCGTCTTCTTTGGCCCAAAGTGACCACCACATGCTTTGCTATGACAAAAAGTAAGGATAGATTGATGCTCTTCTTACGGAACACATCTTCTTACTACTTGATCACTACATTGCTTTCACAAATATGACTCATCCCAAAAGTAGTACCGAGCTTGCTTCTTGATCATATTCTTGATGTGGCTCGGCATGTCTCTAGGAAATTGATGCGATGCTAGATAATTGACAATGTCGGCATACCAAGGTTCACTTGTTGCATTGATCCGGAAGAGTTGCTCATCCGAGAAGTTCTCCAATAGGGGCAGCCGATCACCACTACAAAAAACTCAATACACAACGGTGAATCACGACTTATATGTCATGTCGTGGCTAGCTTGACATGCGCGGCGCTGACATGTCTAGTTTATACAACAAAACATATATATTTTTCTGTTGTGTGATTTTTAAACATACAACAGAATATTACATTTTTATTCAATTGTCTGATTCACACAATAGATTTCATTTCCTAATTATTCAGTTGTCTGATTCATACAACATATTTGAGCATTATAGGATATAGGTTTGATATGGCTTTTGGTTATATTGTACAACACATGATTTTGTTATCTTGTTGTACAATGATGCATCACACAATAGATTTAAGCATTTGATCAAATGAAAACTTTGTTGTCTGAGCTTCAAACACAACTGTTTTATCTCAAAAACTTGTAAACTGTTGTACATCAAAATCTGAACCATTGGACGACGCTTAGAGAGAACATCCCGGGCCTCTACCATTAATTTAAATTAATGCTTGATGAAAGGAACAACATGTAACTTCATATACGTTTTAATTAATAAAACATGTTACTTAATAATAGTATAAATAGATAAATTTATATTTATGTGCGATTTTATGGAAAACCCCAATGAAAAGCGTCTCTCACACTTCACACATCTAATTCTCTATGTGTAAATTCATATAAAGGGTAGAGATCAAAGAGACTGAAAGGAAAAAGTAGAACAAGAGAAATGGCTATGTCTTGTATATATATTGCCCGAAGAGATAGTGACAACACAGATAATGTCAAGATTGCCTCCAAAATCTTTGATGAGATTCAAATGTGTTTGTGTATTGTGGTACAATGTGAGATCAATAGTCCTAGCTTTATGAACATGAACCTGGCCAATTCCATGCACAACAAATTTTCTTCATTCATTTCCTTTGTTCTACCATGCATAATAACATTATAAAAGACAAAAACATTTGATGTCCTCATCGACAACACTGATGATAGGAAGCAGGTTTTACTGTAATCACTTAATCTTTGCAGCAATATACTGATGGTGATGCTGAAAATCTTCATTATGTACGTTGTTGAGGACTTAACTATTCCACTTCGTATGGATCTATCCTTTTTTCTGCATATTGTAGATCATTATGATGGGATCATTTGTAAGCACCAGCGCCGATGTTCATGGCACTGCATTATGTAATCCATCGGTCAAGGAATTCAGATTTCTTCCCGAGACTTGTCTAGTCCATCCTCCGAATGTAGTATAGTGATGGTCTAATGATTCGGTTTTAAAACACGACGCGAAAGCTAAAGATTACAAGCTGGTAAGAATTGCATCCTCTATTTCATCACATGGATCGTCCTACTAGAGTAGAAGTATACAGCTTGAGTTCTAATTCCTGGAGAGAAATCAAAACCAATTTCAAGACTAAAATTTACAATAATCCACCTGGTTCATGTATGTACTTAATTGGGATATATTACTGGTAGGCATATACCTAAGTAGAGTATCACAATGAATTCATCCTTTCCTTTGATATGAGTGGCGATACATCAGTTCTAGATAGTTTCCGTCCCACAAATCCATGTTATATGAGCCTCCTAGGCTCCTAGCGTTGAAAGAATCTATTGTTCTTGTGAAGTACATACATGGATGTGAAGTGGCTCAACACTTTTGAAGAATGGAGAATGGAAGGTGATGTGAACCGCGAGGCTCACACAAATAATAACCCTACAAACGATCGTTAGTAGTATGAGCAAGTAGGGATCGTTCTAGCCGGAGATTAAGGGTACCTGAAATATGAGACTGTTAGACAAATATATACACATATACATAAAAAATCGTCACTCTTATGGGGGAAAGATGGTTCGGCAGCCCCTCTACATTATGGTACAAAAATTCAATTGCAGGAATTTAAACTCTAAACTATTATGTACATGTTGATCATCATCTCTCACGCATCACATAGCACAAAACACACAACTCACACCCAAGAATTCATGCAAGACTCGGCAATATTAGTTTAAGTTTCTTAGACTCTATTCAATTCTAATTTCAATTCGAGCCTCAACGGTCATCTAATCACTAGACTTCTTAAGTATTTTAGAAAACACTTAACGTCGAATCCTAAAATTATACTAATCATGTTTGAAAACACTCAACGTCGAATCCTAAAATTATACTAATCATGTTTGAAAACACTCAACGTCGAAGACAAACACAAAGAGTAATTGAGCACAAGAGTCTATTAAATTGGAAACAAGCCTTTAGGCATGGCGTCACTCATCCTATTAACATGCAAATTTCTATGAATTAAGTAACCTTGATTTTAACAACCTAGAATTCAGTTCGACCGATGCCTAACTCAATCTCAAGTTATTAAGTTGGATGAAATCGCAACCTACACAAGTGCCATGGCCTTGGCATCATGTAAACATTGATTTTTATGCACGAATTCATGAAACTAATTGAATAAAAACTAAAAACACTTGAACATGCTACTGCCCTAATCTAACATACGAATTCAAGCATGCAATTGTTTGCAAAATTCATCACATAAATTCCAATAAAAATCGCAACTCATGTTCATCATACAAAACCAAACGAAAACAAAGTATTTTTATAACAACAATTGTGACTAAACCAAGAATAAAAATACAAGTCATAGGGATGGATCACACTTTAGAAACCTTGGAGAGCTTCGTCTTGGTGTGGTGAATGAGGCTCGGTAGTGGCTGAGATAGGGTGTGGAATCGGTGGTGAATGGTGGGGGAATCGGTCGACTTGTGTTTTAGGGTTTCGGTTTAGAACTTTAGTGGAGAGTGTGGTAGAGTTTCGGCTAGTGCTTTTGTAAAAGATGAGATGATTTTCAGAATGACAAAGTGAGGCTATATATAGAGGAAAGGGTGTCGGCTGCCCTAGATGCATAAGGTAATCAGAAAACCAAGTGGATTAAGGATTTGAAACCTTCCTTTCATAGTTCAATTAGGTTTTCTTTTTCTGAATTTTTCTTCAAGGCTTGGGCTTCACATCTTCATGGACTTCTTGAATAATCTTTGGACTTCATTGGATAAGTTTTGATCCACCGAAAATTGCCCCAAACCCGCCAGCATGCATTGCCGGCAGCTTAGCAGTCCGATCGGCACCATCTCCTGGCTTGACTAGGAGATGCACTTTTCTTCATCTTTTTCTCCATTGCTTTAGCTTGGTGTCTTCCTCTTTCCTTCCTTAAGCTTGGACTATCATCATATATGCATTTGTGCATCAATTTGTCCATCGGAAACATAAATTGCGAAAAGGAGGTAGTAGCATCCTGGAATCGGCAGAAACGACCTTGTTGTAGTAACTCCGGCATATCTCCCTCCTCGGAGCTCCGATTGATGCGATTCTAAATTTCAGATAAACTATAGCTATCTCCATATAAAACAGTTCAATTAAATTCCTTGTGAGTCGTCGGGAATGATTTTTCGAAGTTGGGACATAGTCCCAGGAAAATCCTGGAAGTCCCTGGTGATCTTTGCTCGGACTGCCAAGTTGCAGCTATCTTTTGGGTGACTTTCCGAACTCCGATTGATCTGTATTTTTGAAACAAAACCCTTCCGCAAGCCAATAACATGAGTACCAAATTTCAGTAAATTTGGAAAAGAATAAGTCTGTCAAACATAGCCCTCAAAATCACGAAAAACAACATATTTTGCACTTTTTCCTCAGATTTCTATACTTAGTCGTTTTTCTGACAATTAAGCACATTTTTCCAAAACTCTTCCGAAATGACACTAAACTAAATTATGACTCTATCTTAGATAAATAAGGGTTAAACAAAACATAAACGAAGGCGTAAACACATTAATATCGTCGCACATTGTGCTCCTATCAGAAGGCTCTGGTGCTGATTAGGATTTATGGACCACGCAATTCACAGTAGGACCTTTAGAAGGCACATATATTCCATCGTTATTTTGGAAGAGTGATGAGTTTCTTGGGGTTACCAGTAATGGAAATGGAGTCTCCTACAATCTTTGCACCCAAACATTCAAGTATCTTCCCATTCATCTTTTGGACAAATTATAACATATACAAACTGTTGTTTATGTGAATGGCATTGCTTCCATAGTTCCATCAACCTAAGACAACAATAAGATTATTCCCATATTCTCGTTCGAAGATGCGTGTTTTCATGCATTATTCTAGAAGTGATTGCACTCTTTAATGAAGGGTAAGGCACTCTCTGAATGAAGAGTCCCATATTCAAATCCCCCCACTCTAAAGATAGTAAGAAAAATTGAAGAAAATTGTATTTTCTAAAGCATAATAGTGAAACCCAGAAAGTTGAGATCCTTATCATCACTAATCCAAGGGGGTGTAAATTTAGTGCATACCATCAAATCATCAGTCTGGCATCTTAGAGGGACACAAAAATCTCTAATTGGAACATACCATCAAGATTAGTACACACCATCAAATCATCAGTCTGGCATCTTACAGGGACATAAAAATCTCTAATTGGAACATACCATCAAGATTAGTACACACCATCAAATCATCAGTCTGGCATCTTAGAGGGACATAAAAATCTCTATTTGGAACATATCATCAAGTTTAGTACACACAATCTAAGAGGGACACAAAATCCCTAATTGAAACAGGAAAAAGGTCATTCTAAACTTGTGTTGTTAAACTTTTACAATTAGGCAAGTAGCTCCTGCAAATAGCTGCGAACCACCTTAATTACCAGCGAGAATCAGTAAAATGTCACTTGTCCAATACCCACATGCTTAGATATTGGTAGCAGACTGTTACAAGCAAGAAAATATTAACTCAGACGTTCAGAAACAAATAATAATGATAAATGGCGTATTGCAATTACACAATTAAAGGTTTTGGACATCTGGAGCAACAATGAATAAGGAAGACACAAACTCAGCTGTCCCAGTAACACTGGTGTTTTAGAATGTTGGAAGTCATATAAACTAATTTTTTAATACTTATGGTGGTATTAGATGTTTCAAACTACAAGAGAAGTAGAGAAAATAGAGGAACAAGATTGGAAGTACACGATGGCTTAAGATCTGAAAATCCAATAGGAGAAAACTGGGTTTACATAAGCAAAAAAGAAAGTTTTATTCTAGAAACATGCTCACTTTGTGTGATGATGAAATTTAGGAAACAATGGCTGATATAGAAGCTCCGTGCTCTCTGGAAATCCCAGAGATATAATGTCTGGAATTACTCGACAGACATTATAATTGGAGGAAAACTATCAGATACTTATGAACACTGTCATACATGCTTTTTTCACAGAATTTATACATGATTTTTACTTTAACAGGAATATCGTAACAATAAAGAAGAAAAAGCATATTGAACGGAAAGAGTTTCAGTCAGTAACACTCTCATAGACGTCTAACCTTTTTCAACATGTAGAAGTATCAAGATTCTTCGTGATCAGATAAACCCATTAACAAGCCATTAGTAAAAGAAGCCCGCCGATTTCTATATTGTAGAGATGGAGGATTCGCCGGTTAATAGGACGCAATTGCTACTTGGCCGGCCATTCATGAGGACGGCACGCACAAAGATAGATGTTGCCGAGGGCAACTTGACAATGGAGTTTGATGGTGAGGTCATTAAGTTCAATGTTTTTGATGCCATTAAATACCCCATTGCCGATTTGAAGGAGTGTGGAGTTAGCGAGGTTTTGGAGGAGGTCGAGCAAGTTATGTCGACCTCGTTTGATGCATAGCATTTAGCGATCGAGCAAGGGGTCGGATTTGACAAGAAGGGAGAGCGACTTAGTGAAGAAGAACAAGCAACCATTGAGCTGAGCCTAAAAGCAATTGCAGCCGAGCTTGATGCCTTCCCTTTCAAGTTCAAGTCGTTCTTGTCAATTCCAAATGGCACAACCAAATTTCGATCAAGTGTGGAAGAGGCCCCAAAGTTAGAACTAAAAGAGCTCCCTAGTCACTTAAAGTATGTATATCTTGGAGAAGAGGACACTTTACAGGTTATTGTGTCTTCATTGCTTAGAAGCAAGAAGAAGAATTAATTTGTGTGCTAAAGAAGTACAAGACCGCTATAGGTTGGACCTTTTCAGATATCAAGGGGATAAGCCCTACAATGTGTGTTCATTGTATCTTGCTTGAAGAAGGTGCGAAGCCAACAAGGGAAGGGCAACGTCGACTCCACCCGCCAATGATGAAAGTCTTCAAAGAAAAAATTATCAAGTTACTTGATTATGGTGTTATTTACCCCATCTCGGATAGCTAGTGGATATCACTCGTGCAAGTAGTTCCCAAGAAGAGTGGTGTAACGGTTGTGAAGAATGAGAAGAATGAACTTGTACCACAAAGGCTAGTGACCGGTCATAGGATGTGTATCGATTATAGGAAGCTCAATGCAACAACAAGGAAGGATCACATGCCTTTGTCTTTCATGGATCAAATGCTAGAGCGGTTAACCGGCCACAAGTTTTATTGTTTTCTTGATGGCTATAGTGAATACAACCAAATTGCCATACATCCGGATGATCAAGAGAAGACTACTTTCACATGTCCATTCGGCCTATGCAATGCACCCAGTACATTTCAACAATGCATGTACAATATCTTCTCCGACTTTATTGAAAGTAAGATCGAAGTTTTCATGGATGACTTTTTAGTGTATATGGACGCAACTTCGACTCATGTTTGGAGAACTTGGAGGAGATACTTGAGAGGTGTGTAGAGACTAACCTTGTACTTAATTGGGAGAAGTGTCATTTCATGGTGAATCAAGGTATAGTTCTTGGCCATATCATATCCGAGAAGGGCATTGAAGTTGACAAAGCTAAGGTGGAGTTGATACAAAGTTTGCCGAGCCCTAAGTGTGTGCGTGACGTGCGAAGCTTCCTTGGACATGCCGATTTCTATAGACGATTCATCAAAGACTTTTCCAAGGATGCTAAGCCAATGAGTGAGCTACTACAAAAAGATGTGCCATTTGTGTGGAGTGAAGCATGCGAGCAAGCCTTCAATCCGCTCAAAGAAAGATTGTGCTCGGCTCCTATTCTTGTTTCACCGAATTGGGAGTTGCCAATTGAGTTAATGTGTGACGCCTCGGATTATGCCATGGGTGCCATGCTCGGCCAATGTGTGGACAAGAAACCGAGTGCAATTTACTATGCTTCACGGACTCTCAATGATGCTCAACTCAACTACACCACAACGGAGAAAGAACTCTTGGCGGTAATTTTTTCTTTGGAAAAGTTTCGATCATATCTTTTGAATTTCAAAGTCATTGTTTATAGTGATCATGCCGCCTTGAGATATCTTATGACAAAGAAGGATGCCAAATCAAGGCTTATTCGGTGGATTCTTCTACTTCAAGAGTTTGACATTGAGATTAAGGACAAGAAAGGAGTAGAGAATGTGGTGGCCGATCATTTGAGTAGAATCATCAAGGAGGAGGATCGGCTACCCTTATTGGAGAGTTTTCCGGATGAGCAACTTTTTCGGATCGATGCAACAAGTGCACCTTGGTATGCTGACATTGCCAATTACCTTGCATGCCGACACTTCCCTCACACTATGTCGAGCCACCTAAAGAAGAAAATCACGAAGCAAGCTCGACACTTCTTGTGGGATGATCCGTACCTTTGGCGTCAATGTGGTGACCAAGTTATTCGACGATGTGTTCCGGAAGATGAGCATCAATCCATCCTTACCTTTTGTCATAGTGAAGCTTGTGGTGGACATTTTAGACCAAAGAAGACGGCATTGAAGGTTCTTAATTGTGGTTTCTTTTGACCTACGATTTTTAAAGACTCATTCATGTTTTGTAAAGCATGTGATAGATGCCAAAGAATGGGGAACATTGGAGCTAGAGACCAAATGCCGCTCACACCTATCATTGAAGTAGAGATTTTTGATTTATAGGGCATAGACTTCATGGGACCATTCCCTTCAAGCAAAGGCTTCCTCTACATCTTGCTAGCGGTTGATTATGTGTCAAAGTGGATAGAAGCAAAGGCCACTCGCACCAATGATTCAAAGGTGGTTGCCGAATTCCTCAAGACCAACATCTTTTCAAGTTGTGGAGTTCCAAGAGTCTTGATAAGTGATAGAGGATCTCACTTTTGCAACCGCACCATTGAGGCCATATTGAAGAAATATGGTGTCACACACAAGGTTTCTACACCTTATCATCCCCAAACAAGTGGCATGGCCGAGGTAAGCAATCGGGAGATCAAGCAAATTTTAGAGAAAACCGTTGGACCTTCAAGGAAGGATTGGAGTGATCGTCTCAATGACGCTTTGTGGGCATACAGGACTGCATACAAGACACCGATAGGTATGTCACATTTTCGGTTAGTTTATGGCAAAACATGTCACTTACCGGTTGTGCTTGAGCACAAAGCATGGTGGGCCGTTAAAGCTTTCAATATGGACATTAATGATGCTGGCCTTCATAGAAAGCTTCAACTCAATGAACTTGAAGAAATTCGTAATGAAGCCTATGATGCCGCATGGATATACAAAGAAAAGACGCGTGCCTATCGTGACAAGATGATTCGTGGTAAGCAGTTTGAGGTTGGACAACATGTGCTTCTATTTCATTCAAGACTTAAACTTTTTCCCGGGAAGCTACGCTCTCGATGGATTGGACCCTTTGTCATTGCGCGAGTATTCCCTCATAGAGCGGTGGAAATTCAAGACTTCAACACTCGCAAGACTTTCAAGGTCAATGGCCATCGACTCAAGCAATACCATGCATCTTTCCAAGCTTTGGATGATGAGGTTATCTTCAATGCCGCACCGAGTTCACACCCATTGAGCTTACTGCCGAGAACCAAGCCACAACACCAATCCAGTTTCCTGCCAAGAGGAAAGCAGCCGTACAACACCTTCATGTCGCGCCACAACCTATTGCCGAGAGGCAGCCTTCTGCGGAGCTGCCGGTTGCTGCAACTGAACCTGATTTGAGCACGAGTCTTGCAGTCGATACGGATACGCAGGAGCAGCAGCTTTCATTTCCTAAAGCCGATACACACCCCTTTGATGCCGAGACAGACACATGGTGCAACGAGCGCCTTGTTGCTCTAATTATTGCCGATTTGAGCTACTTTGGACCACGATGAGCAAATGCCATATACAAAGGTGAAAAGTCTAAGCAATGGACTATAAACACAGAGCGCTACTTGGGAGGCAACCCAATTTGATCAAAAAAAAGTGAAGTAGCCATTACCGAGAGTTTGAAATTTCTTAACCCTTCTCTTTTTCTTTGGTTTGTGATGATATGTTGGAATGTGTTAGACTATTGCATGCTTAGGAAATTCGTTGATATAGATTTGTGCTTACATTGAGGAAAATGTAATTTTCTAAGTGTGGGTGGGATAACGTATTCCGTTTATGTTTCGGGTGCTTAGTATAAAATAGAAAATTCAGAAAATTGTAATACAAAAATAGAGTGTTTAAATTGTTGTTTCGAGTCTTAGGATGCCCCTAATATGTCAATGATGTTTTTCTCCTCTTTGCATACATAGATGATAGTTGTGTATACAATTAAAATTGTGAGTTTCATGGATTATGTGCGTTGGTAGGAGCATGTAGGACTTGTTAATTAATAAAGCATGCATGTTTTAGCTAGTTTGTTTCCATAATAACCTACGTGAGCTTTAGAGTCGAAATTTTCTTTCTTCTTGAGTGATAAAAAGATAAAAATTCGATAGTTACATAGGAAGCATGAAGCCTCATAATTCTTTGATTATTCGATGACTATATGCGATAGCTTTTTATGGACTCTAGAATTGCTAGAACTCGCTCTTGTGATTTTTGAAACTGGATAGTCATTAAAATTGCCTTGATTTTGAAAAGGATTGAAAACGTTATATTAGGACCACCACCATTGCCAAAAAAAGCATATGCCCTATTTGTGCCCGTCGTGGGACTCCTTACAAAATCCCTTTGAGCCTACATTGAACCTTTTCATCACCCTTATTACAATTCCTATGCTTAGAATAGTTATATCTAAACCCTTGTCTGCGGGACTTGGAAAAAGTGTGAAATCGACGTGGAGTTTTGATGTAGAGTGATGAAAAAGAACAAGTGTGGGGTGGGACTAAGCCGAAAAAAAAAAATTGTATGAAATTGTATGTTGCCGTGCCTTAGAAAAGAAAAGAAAAAGAAAGTTTTTCCTTGGATAAAAAGAAAAAGAAAAGCAAGAATCCGAGAGCATGAAAGAATGTAAAGGCACGGTTTCAAAAATAAAATTGCTAAGTCATATTCCTTGAATAAATGTTGTGAGCTTGGAGTTTAGTTTGTATTTGAAGGTCTATCATTGTTAAATTTTGACCTTTGTCCATGTCTATGATGTTTCGGGAAGTAATGAATAAAGGAAGGGTCCAACAAGATAATATTCGACTCGTCGAGTGAAGCCGGCCATAAGGAGGATCAAGAATTGCCAAGTCTTGGTGACGTTTTAAGCACCACTTATCCTAAAATTCCTACCTTATATAGCCGAGCCCCATATTTTTGTTCCCCTTTAACGTTTTTATGATTCTTAAGATGACATATCTTGATTTGTGGAGATTTTCTCAAGAGTTGAGCATATAGTTTTAGTCCATTGGTGCATGTAGATATCATATGAGGTTTTTCCTTAAAAAATTTATTCACAAAGTACTTTCATTTCATGACATATGCAAGTTACTCTTTGGAATTCACTATCTTTCACTTGCATATACTTATGTGTGAATAACCATGCTTCGAGAGAAAAGAAGACAGTATGCCTAGTGAGGAGGATCGAATTAGCTTTACATGTTTACATGCTTATATGTTGTTCTTATATGTTCATATTGATGTTACATGTTCATGAAACTTGGAATTTTCGAGCTTAGCATTCTCATGTATTAACTTCAAAGCTATGTGTTCATACGTGATACGATCCGAACCTAGAATTACCGTTTAACTATTTTACTTTTATTATTTCTCCTCGGGAATTGTTTTTACGATTTGAAAGTTCTAAAGGTTGACTTTTAAATAAGTTGATTCGACCGAGGATTTTATTTCATGTCGAGGTAGAAGACGTTGAGACGAGTTCGTGGACACGTAGCATGCTCAATTTGGAGTTCGTACGAAAAAGTTACGATGTAAATCGGAAATTGTCCGATTTTTGGACAAGTCTAAATAGCGGGAAATGAAAAATTTCCCGAACGGGAAACTTTCCTTTTTCTTTTTCTTTTTCTTTTCTTTCTTTTTCTTCTCTCTCCTTTCTCTCTCCTCTCCCCTGACTCGGCCCGACCTCCGGCCGAACCTCCGCTGTCCGGCCGAACTGGGTCGGCGCACTGGTCCCGTTTGGACCGCCTCCTCTTCCTCTTCTCCTCTGTGGCAGCCACGCGGCCTAGTTCGCCGTCGTGCGACTGATGGGAGCTTGAGAGGGTTCGACTGTGTCGAACTGGGAACTCTCTCCTTCGGCCATAATTCAGCCCGATTTTGGAGGGCAAATGAAGATATCAACTTGTGCAACAATCCCACGAAAGGAATTGAACCGAATCGATCCAGGTAAGGAGAAATTAGGATTTGAAATTTTTAGGATTTTGGTGATTTTTTATGGAGGTTGTGTATTTGATGTTTTTGGTGAATTTGGAGGTTGAATTCGGGTTTAGGACGATGATTGGAGTCGTTTGAGTGTAATTTGGGGTTCGATTGGTTGATTTTTGTTGATTTTTGAATTTGGGATTTTTGGCCGCCGTGCCGGCCGCCGTATGCGGCGCCTGCGCTGGTTCTTAGCGGCAGAGGCGACGGGAATGAGTCCCCGAGGTGGTGGCGATGCTGTTGTGGAAATTTGGGATGGATTGGAGGTGGTTTTGCCTCTTGTGGCGGCACTACCGGCGGCGGTGGCGGCGGCGTGAGGTAGGAGATGATGAACAGTGAAAGAGTAAAAGGTAAAAGTAAAACGGTAAAAGGTGAAAAGTAAATAGTAAACAGTAAAAGTAAAGGTAAACAGTAAAAGTAAATGGTAAATAGGAATTGGATTTTAACCATTTACTGTTTGACTTTCAAAATTACTGTTTTACCTAGAATAATTACTATTTGACCATTAAAAGTTACTGTTGATTTACCGTGAAAAGGTAAAAGTTGTTTTAAAAAGGGTTTTACGAAGAAATAACTAGTAAAAGGATTAATCGGACACGAGGTGGCTGTCCTAAGTAATTTCAGATGTAGATTTTCGGTATTGAGGCGTAATTCCTATACCGATAACTGAAAAAGAGAAAATTGGGAGGTTTCGTGCAAGTGAGGACGTCCGTAGATTTAACGTTTATGATTAAATTCCGAGTTTCGTAATAATTATAATTATGTCCCTATTACAGGTCGAGAGGTTATTCGAAGGGACGAGAGATCGGATTAGCGGCGCGCTCGGCCGTACTGTGAGTGGATTTTATTTTAAAATAAATGCATGCAATTACGTTTTATTGAAATGTAATTTATTTAATTAAATAAGTTCTTAAGCATGATATGAATTATCGAAAGTCGATAATTCATATACTTCTGTTATAATTGTTGATTTAATACTTAAAGTAAATTATGGATTTGGGTTATACTTTTACTACTATTTTAGTAGTACGTAATGTACCCGGAAATGAGATTTTCGGAAATAGTATATTTTAATTATTCATAACTTGATTATGTTAAATAAGTTTTAATTAAAGATAGTGACCGGAAATGAGATTTCCGGGGATTTTATATTTTCGTTATTTATGATTTTCGACATGTGAGACATGTCGACGTTATAAATATAATTTTCGATATTATTTTACGGCATGTTGGATATATCAGATATATATGAGTATATTTCGAGGCTATTATACTAATGATTATTATAAGCCTCAGATGTGCGGTCGGGGACCGTACGGATTTATGATATATAAGGGGAAGCGTACTTTCGGTTTTGTTTTCGGATTTTCACCATATCAGGGTCCAGATATATATTGATGCTAGCTAGCTAGCTTAGTCGCCTGAACCCATGCGAGGTGACGACTTGACCACATAGGTCAGATTCACGCTCGGTGGTCGACGTGTACGGGCATAGTGTCGCCTGAGCCCATGCGAGGTGATGACTTGACCACATAGGTCAGATTCACGCTCGATGGTCGACGTGTACGGGCATAACGTGAGACGCTATAGAGAGTCTTGGAGGCTCGACCCTTAGTCTTGGAGGCTATTATTAAATGGTGGTAATGACGTTCCCCTATTCTATTATATGACCAATGAGATTGGTCATGATTTATATTATTTGGTTTTCGGGAATATTTTCTCTATGAGACTTTCAGTAATTTAATAAATTCCCGAACCAGCGGGGCTGGGTTCTTATATAACCAATGGGATTGGTCGTGAAATATTATTAATTGATTTTCAAAAATATTTCGTTTTGAAATACATATATAAACAAAAGTATTATTTGTTTAATTGATATATCAGCGGGGCTGATTTTTAAATACGATTTTCTTAAAACGTGGGACGTTTTATTAAAAGCCTGCAATGTGGTTTTATTTATAAAATATTGGGAAAGTAATATGATACTTTCAATTAAAGTATTATATTAAATTGTTTTATTTTATCCACTCACTCTAACGTTTTTAAATTTACTTTCCCCTGGGCCCTTCGTTTTAAATCACCCAGTGTGCAAAGTAGTGATCAGAGGTCAAGAGTACTTGGAGTCGAGGCATAGTCATCATCATTGTCGTTTCCGCTAGGTGGGATCTGTGATCCCTTATTCTTTTATTTTCATATTATATTTCTTGTTATATTTGCAATTGTGAATCCAGTTCATTTTGTTAGATTGCTCTGATTACCTGTGAGCCTTTAAATATTAAATTAATTTGATTTTGTGTTTATCTATGGCGGTGGTTGTGTTTGGGGAGCAGATGGCTCCAGGTGTTACGGATGGAACTGGAATTAGAAGTGTTTTTAAAATTTGCAGGTTTTAGGGTTGTCCATCTTAAGATTGATTTATCGATTTATCGATAGAGTTAGTCTTAAGGTGGTGCCCGCAGGATCTTACCCGGGTTTCAGGATGAAATCTGGGGTGGGTCCTGTCAATACGAGCCTGAGAAAATTGTTAGGGGCAATAGTAGTTTGAGTCTTAGTTTAATTTAGCTTTGCTAAGGGACTAGCAAAGGATAAGTGTGGGGTAGTTGATAGGAGCACAATGTGCGACGATATTAATATACTTATGCCCTCGTTTATGTTTTGTTTAACCCTTATTTATCTAAGACAGAGTCATAATTTAGTGTAGTGTCAATTCGGTAGAGTTTTGGCAAAAGTTGGTTAATAATCCGAAAAATGACCAAAAGTTGTCTTTTTCGTGATTCTGAGACGACTGGAAAACTGACCTATCCTTTTCCATATTTGTTGAAATTTGGTATGCATATAAATGGCTTGCTAAAGTGTTTTGTTTCAAAATTTCAGATCAATCGGAGTTCGGAAAGTCACCCAAAAGATTGTTGAAATTCAGCAGTTCGAGCAAGAAAGAAAAGTAAGTTTCCAAACAGAATCGTGGAAGTGCCGAACAGGAAGCTGCAATTGCCGAATCCAGGGATTTCCAGGATTTTTCCTAGGACTGTGTCCTGATTTCAAAAATTTATTCCGGACGTTTCACTTGGAATTTGAGGAAGCGTTTTTATATGGAGAAAGCTTTACAAGTCTAGTTTCTCTAAGACTTGGAATCGTATCAATCGGAGCACAAGAAGAAAGTTATGCCAGTTGCAATGCAACAAGGTCACTGCCAGCCGATTCGACAAAGTTTCTGCCTCTTTTCTTTTGTTTCTGTTTTCGATGGACATTTTGGCACACAATTGCATACTTGAAGATTGTCCAAGCTTAATGAAGGATAGAGGAAGACATCAAGCTAAGGCAATATGGAAAAGCATGAAGAAAGAAGCAATCCTAGTCTGATTAGGAAAATGCTGCCGGTAGGCAAACATTGATGCCGGATCTGCATTCTTGCCGACTGGGGTATTTTCTATGGATCAAGTGCATTCAAATGGAGTTGTCAAGTCCACATAAGAAGTCCATGAAGATATGCAGCCCAAGCTATGAAGAAAATTCAGAATTAAAGTCCAAGAATGCATTGCTTTTCCCACAAGGAAACATAAGCCAACTAGGAAAAGGAATTTTTCATTCCTTGTGTTGCCGGCAGCCTAGGGTTTTTCCCATATATAAAGCCAACTTTTCCACAGAAAATAATCATCTCATCTTTTGCAAAGCACTAGCCCTAAACTTTGCCGAAATTTCTCCAAAGTTCTAAGCCAAAAGTAAACACATAAGCCTACCCGCTACCACCACCATCCTTCAAATTTCTGATCCTTACCTTACCTACTGCCTCTGCCGTACATCATCCACCACACCAAGGCGAAGCTCTGCAAGGTTTCTAAAGTGTGATCCATCCCTATGGCTTGTATCTTTAGTTTTGGTTTAGTCACAATAGTTGTGACAAAAATACTTTGGTTTCATTTGGTGTTGTATGATGAACATGAGTTGCGATTTCTATTGGAATTTATGTGATGAATTTTACAAACAATTACATGCTTGAATTTGTGCATTAGATTAGGGCAGTAGCATGTTCATGTATTTTTAGTTTTTATTTGATTAGTTTCATGAATTCGTGCATAAAAATCAATGTTTACATGATGCCATGGCCATGACACTTGTGTAGGTTGCGATTTCATTCACCATAAATAACATAGGATTGAGTTAGGCATTGATCGAACTTAATTCTAGGTTGTTTAGAAAAGGGTTACCATAATTCATAGAAACTTGCATGTTAATAGGATGAGTGACGCCATACCTAAAGGCATGTTTCCAATTTAAACGACTTTCGTGCTCAATTACTCTTTGTGTTTGTCTTCGACGTTGAGTGTTTTCAAACATGATTAGTATAATTTTAGGATTCGACGTTGCGTGTTTTCTAAATACTTGAGAAGTTTAGTAATGATTAGATAACCGTTGAGGCCCTAATTGAAATTGGAATTGAATAGAGTCTAAGAAACTTGAGTATAGCTGCCGATTCTTGCATGATTTCTTGTGTGTTTTTTGTGTGTTTTTGTGCTATGTGTTGCGTGAAAGATGATGATCAAATTTGTATATAATAGCTTTAGGTTTTAAATTACTTCTTTTTATTTTTCGTATTTTTCTTTAGGGTAGCCCCATGGCTGCCAAACCAATCTTTCCCCATCAATGTGACGTTCTCTTGTATATATGTAAATATTTTTGGTCTAACATTCTCATGTTTCAGGTACCCTTAATCCCCGACTTAGAACGATCGCTACTTGCTTATACTAACGATCTTTTGTAGGATTATTATTATGTGCGATTTTAGGCTCACATCATGAACATGTAACATCAATATGAACATATAAGAACAACATATAAGCATGTAAACATGTAAAAGCTAATCCAGTCGTCTTCTCGGCAGATTTGAACTTTGTATCTTCAATCGAGCATAACTTCCTCCTCAAAGCAGCTATTGATGTGATTCCAAGTCCTGGAGAAACTAGACACACAGAGCTTTCCTTCAATATGTGATTAGCCTCCTAGTTCCAAGTGATGCGTCGTACGGAAATTCTGGAAGTCAGGACAATCTTGGTAGTCCTTGGATCGTTTTGCTCAAACTGTCAAGTTGTAGCCATCTTTTGGGCAACATCCCGAACTCCGATGGATCTGAATTTTTGAAACAACACACTTCAGCTTGCCAACTATATGCATACCAAATTTCATCAAATTTGGAAAAGGATAAGTCACTTTAAAACAAGCCTCAAAATCACGAAAAAGACATAATTTGCACTATTTCTTCAGGTTTCTATACTTGGTCATTTTTCTGATTATTAAGCACAATTTTCCAAAACTCTACCAAAACGACACTAAACTATATTATGACTTTATCTTACTCTAAATAGACTTAACAAAGGACAAATAAGGGATAATAACACATAAATATCGTCGCACATTGTGCTCCTATCATCTAACACATTCCAACATATCATCACAAACCAAAGAAAAAAGATAAGGGTTAAGAAATGCAAACTCTCGGTGATGGCTCCTTCACTTTTCTTTGATCGAATTGGGTTGCCTCCCAATTAGCGCTTTAAATTATAGTCCGTAGCATGGACTTTTCACCATTGTGGTTTGTATGTGTTCAACATAGTCCAAAATAGCTTAAGAAGATGTGAGTGGATGATGGTAGCCGTATCGACAGCATCTTGTTCAATACCGGCAGCAAGGTGAGTAGGCTGCCTCTCGGTAGCAGCAGGGGTGACCTGTTGGTCTGATGTGTTCGGAGCAGCTACGTGATAACTTCTGGTCATACTGCCGGCAATGGCATGTCCGGCAGTAAACAAGGCTGCAGCAGTGCCTTGGCTTGTTGTATCTTAAATTCTTCAACGGTATGCTCATCAAATGCTTCGAAGTATGGCTTGAGTCAATGTCCGTTGACTTTGAAAGTGTTGCACGTAACCTTGTTATGAATCTCGATGGCCCCATGATCAAAAACTTGAGTCACTATAAAAGGTCCTAGCCATCGAGAGCGTAACTTACCCGGAAAAAGTTTGAGTCGTGAGTGATATAAAAAAACTTTTTGGCCAACTTCAAACTTCTTCCTTCAAAGCATTTTGTCATGATAAACACGAGTCTTCTCCTTATATATCCGAGCGGCATCATAGGCTTCATTGCATATTTCTTCAAGTTCGTTGAGTTGAAGCTTTCTATGAAGTCCAGCCCCATCAATGTTCATGTTGAATGCTTTGACGGCCCACCATGCTTTGTGCTCAAGCTCTACCGGTAGGTGACATGCTTTGCCATAAACTAACCGAAAAGGTGACATACCTACTGGTGTTTTGTATGCAGTCCTATAAGCCCACAAAGCATCATCGAGACGATCACTCCAATCCTTCCTTGAAGGTCCAATGGATTTTTCTAGTATTTGCTTGATCTCTCGATTGCACACTTCGGCCATGGCACTTGTTTGAGGATGATAGGGTGTAGAGACCTTGTATGTGACTCCATATTTCTTCAACAAGGCTTCAATAGTGCGGTTGCAAAAATGGGAGCCTCCATCACTAATCAAGACTCTTGGAACTCCAAAACGTGAGAATGTGTTAGTCTTGAGGAAATCGGCAACCACCCTTGAGTCATTGTAGCGTGTGGCCTTTGCTTCTATCCACTTTGACACATAATCAACGGATAGCAATATGTAAAGGAAGCCCTTGCTCGAAGGAAATGGCCCCATGAAATCAATACCCCATAAGTCGAAGATTTCTACCTCAATGATAGGTTGTAGAGGCATTTGATCTCGGGCTCCTATGTTGCCGGTTCTTTGGCACTGGTCACATGTTACACACACCATATATGCATGAAACCACACTCAAGTACCTTCAATGCTGTCCTCTTTAGCCCGAAGTGACCACCACATGCTTCGGAGTGACAAAAAGAAAGGATGGATGGATGCTCTTCTCTCGGAACACATCTTCTTACCACTTGATCACTACATTGCTTCCACAAATATGGCTCATCCCAAAAGAAGTGCCGAACTTGCTTCTTGATTCTATTCTTGATGTGGCTCGGCATATCTCTAGGGAATTGATGCGATGCAAGATAATTTGCAATGTCGGCGTACCAAGGTTCACTTGTTGCATTAATCCGAAAGAGTTGCTCATCCGGAAAGTTCTCCAATAGGGGTAGCCGATCCTCCTCCTTGAGAATTCTACTTAATTGATCGGCAACAACATTGTCACTTCCCTTCTTGTCTTTGATTTCAATGTTGAACTCTTGTAGCAAAAGAATCCATCGTATGAGCCTCGGTTTTGCATCTTTCTTTGTCATAAGATACCTCAAGGCAGCATGATCACTATAAACAATTACTTTGGAATTCAAAAGTTATGATCGAAACTTTTCCAAAGCAAAAATTATCGCCAAGAGTTCTTTCTGTGTTGTGGTGTAGTTAAGTTGAGCATCATTGAGGGTTCTTGAGGCATAGTAAATAGCGTGAGGCTTCTTATCTCTTCTTTGGCCGAGCACAGCCCCTAAGGCATAATCACTTGCATCACACATCAACTCAAATGGCAACTCCAAATCCGGTGATGCAAGTATAGGAGCCGAGCACAATGCAAGCTTCAATCGGCCAAACGCCTCCTCACATGCTTCACTCCATTCTAATGTCACCTCCATTTATAGCAAGTTGCTCAATGGCTTGGCTATGGATGAGAAGTCCTTGATAAATCGTCGATAAAATCCAACATGGCCAAGGAAGCTTCTCACGTCTCTAACACTCTTAGGGCTCGGCAAGTGTTGAATCAATTATACCTTCGCTTTGTCGACTTGAATCCCCTCCTCGGATATAATGTGGCCGTGTACTATCCCTTGGCTCACCATAAAGTGACACTTCTCCCAATTTAGCACAAGGTTGGTCACTACACACCTCTCAAGTATCTCCTCCAAGTTCGCTAAACATGCGTCAAAGTTGCGTCCATATATGCTAAAGTCATCCATGAAAACTTCGATCTTATTTTCAATAAAGTCGGAGAAGATGTTGTACATGCAACGTTGAAACGTACCGGGTGCATTGCATAGGCCGAATGGCATCCTCCTATAAGGAAAAGTGCCAAATGGACAAGTGAAAGTAGTCTTCTCTTGATCATCCGGGTGTATGGCGATTTGATTGTATCCACTATAATTATCAAGAAAGCAATAGTACTTGTGGCCGGCTAGCCTCTCTAGCATTTGATCCATGAATGACAAAGGCATGTGATCCTTCCTCGTTGTTGCATTGAGCTTCCTATAATCGATACACATCCTATGGCCAGTCACTAGCCTTTGTGGTACAAGTTCATTGTTTTCATTCTTGACAACCGTTACACCACTCTTCTTTGGAACTACTTACACCGGTGAAACCCACTAGCTATCCGAAATAGGGTAGATAACTCTTGTTGGAGGTATATATGGTACACCGCCAAGCATGTTCGGCGACCTCGTGGACCGTGCAACCGGCATCATAGGTTCTACTTCTGGCATCCAGTGGGTAGACCGCCACCCCGGCTACATTCCCAATGTTACACCTGGAGGGCATGCCACCGGGCACCTGAAGTAGCCTCCAAAATAGGGAAATATGTAATAGTGTGTTTGTATCCCACATTGGAGAAGTAGCAGAAGGGGGAAGCCTCCTTCCTTATAAATAGAAGGCTTCCCCCTTAGAGTTAGAGATCTTGGATACTTGCTAATCTTGGCATGTAACCACCACCGATGGCTTATTAGCTGGCTATAGTATATTCCAAGTGGACGTAGCCGTGCCCTCCGATGGCACGGTGAACCACTATATATCCTGTGTTCATGTTCTACCTTTATTATTGTGCTTCTGTCAAGCCTACAGGTTTGTGCAGAAACAATTGGCGCCGTCTCTGGGAACTTGTTTCAAAAAGTTCACAGTGCTCTACTGGTTGGGTTACCCGTACAGCAGGTCCAAATAATCAACTGGTGAATAGTGCTCAATAGCCACCCTTTATTCCATCCAGGCCGACAGTTTTTCTCCTGGCCAGCAAGTAGCCCAAGTCAGCAGCCCAGCATGGGTCAACCGCCCGGTCGACCCAGCCAGCAGGCAGCCCAGCCCAGGCCCAACACCTAAGTCGACGGGTCAGCTGTATCCGGACATCCCTCCCCGATAGCTCCCTCCCCTCTCTGGTCCAGGCACGACTCCGATGGCTTCATTTCCGGGCATTGAGTTCATGAGCACCGGTGCGAGGCGGTTCGTCTCCTCCGGTGCGGTGCGGTCATGTTGTCCATTACACTGGATTCTGGATTCGAGATGATATCCTCACTTGATCAACACAGTCCACCGCTGAGCTAAGTGTTTCAAACCCATGGTTTAGATGTTTCTCTTATTTCAACTCACAGGATCAATCATGCATTATATATATGCCTACGTCTGCTTGCAACACAATGCCAGCCACATACAAATACCCATTTAAGCCATGCATAAACACCAACGTGCGTTACTACGTAACTAGATGTACTCCACTGTATTGGTGCATGAGATGACCAGTCAAAACCATGCAAAACCAGCGGCAAAACTGTGCAATCAGTCTCATTCTGCTCCACCAACAGCTATAATGGACTCCCAAATCTTCTCTGGGCACCCTGGAGACTGGAGTACTTCACTCCTGCACCTAGAAACATTTATTCTCCAGTTCGTGCAGCTCCACCAAATACGCTTTCCAACTTCTGGCATTCCTCGAACGTGCAAGCGGAAATACCAAGTTCTACCGGTCAAATGAAACTAATTCAGGTAATCAGGCTCATTGGTCCAAAGGTCATGACCTTATATTCTACTAGGTGGCTCTCACCTCTATTCTGGATCAAGGGAGTGAGGTCTTAGAAGGAAGCAAGGGAGCTAAGCTCTTGATATGGTGACCTTCACTGGTAAACCCCAAGTTGTCACCAGCTTGAATCCTCTCTGGACACCCAAGTTGTTGCCACCCGGAATTCAGCGGTTCCCGTTGGCTTCATTCATCAACACGAGTTTCCCATTCATCAACATGTCAGACAACTCTCACCAACGAGTGTTCATGGTCTGGGCTAAACGAGTATTGATCATGAGGGAGGGAATCTGCGTGCTCTTCTCTGTGCCTTGATATCTAGGCACCACCCGGTTCTCGGTCAAACCACCGGCAACACAGAAAGTTACATGATTGAACACCGCAAGCCTATTCTTTGCACCGGTTTCCTCTCTTGCTGTATGTTTTCATTACTCCCAGTGAATGTCTGTCCCATCATCACCGGCCTCTTTAACAAAGCGAGTTTAAGCTTCTAGTGTGATCATCATCTTCGGGTCAAACCCCACCTCTGCATTCACCGGGTACGAGTCAGCAGGACTCGGATCAACAGGCCAGCATGGCAGCAACCCCAACTTCTTGATGCCTCCGGTGACCCGCAGCCGGCGGAGGCCCGAAGTCACCTCCCGGTGACTGGCGGTCCAAAGTCGCCTCCCGGTGACTCTAGCAGGGATCTACACGCACCGGGCTCTCTTCGTTTTTCTCTCTGAGCGCCGGTGTCACCTCCTCTCCGGCTCCGATAGCTCCCTCCTCTCCGGAACCGGACGTCTCCCACTCCGGGCGGGTCGTCTCCCTCTGGGCATAACGAGAGAGAAGCCAGAGCAGAGGAAGAGAAACCAGAGAGAAACCGGAGGAGGAAAGAAAAAGAAAAACCAGAAGAAAGAAAACGAAACGAAAGCAGAAAAAAAAAAAGAGGGAGGGTCAACTGCCCTGTCAACGGGCCCAGCGGGTCAGTAGGCTGGGCCGGGCCGGGTTGGACAGCAGCAGGCTGGACAGGAGCCAATCTCCTCTAGACACCCAATAGTCTCCTTTGGACACCCACTCCCTGCAGCAAATCAATATGCTCTCCTCCAGTAAAGCTAAGTATCCCAACTCATTTATTATTACTCAACGCATGCTTCACTTGTGCATAATCTGTTTGGGAATATTGATAATTAGACATGTGATAAAAGCACGAGCATGGTCCAGGATGCATCGCATATCATTATGCGTTTCTCAGTGCTGCACATATCATTATGCATCGATGCATCACATCTCAGTATGCATCACATTACAATGCATCGCACTACGGTGCACTCATTTCAGTGCATGGCATTACAATGCATCGCATCTCAGTGCGCGCATCAGTATGCATCGCATTACGGTAACACCATTCCATCGGTTATGGAACACTTGATAGGAGCACAATGTGCGACGATATTATATGCTTATGCCCTCGTTTATGCTTTGTTTAACTCTTATTTGTCTAAGATTGAGTCATAATGTAGTTAGTGTCAATTTTGGTAGAGTTTTGGTAAAATATGAGCTTAATGATCCGAAAAATGACTAAGTTTGAGAAATCTGGAAAATAGTGTAAAATATGTCTTTTTCGTGATTTTGAGATGAGTGAAAGTATGATCTATCTTTGTCCGAATTCTATGAAATTTTGTGTGCTTCATATTCATATGTTGAGGAATGCTTTGTTAAAATTTCAGATCAATCGGAGTTCGGGAAGTCACCCAAAAGATGGCTGCAAAACGGCAGTCCGAGTAAACCAATCCAGGGGCTTCCAGGATTTTCCTGGGACTTTGATCCAACTTCGAAAATTCATTCCCGACGACTTACATGGAATTTGGCCGAGATATTTTATGGGGAGATGACCATAGGTGTCTAGTTTACGTGAGACTTGGAATCGCATCAATCGGAGCTCCACAGATGGAGATATGTCGGAATCACTGCGACAAGGTCAAAGCTGCCGATTCCAGGAACCTACTGCCCCCTTTTTGTGTTTTCTGTTTTTAATGGACCAAATGGTGCACAAATGCATATGTGAAGATGGTCCAAGCTTTATGAAGGGAAGAGGAAGACACTTGGCCATGGCATTGAAGAAAAACTTGAAGAAAGACGTTCTCCTAGTCACACTAGGAGAAGCTGCCGAATTCTGGCAGATTTGCTGCCTTTGTGTGTTGCCGGCATTTGGGGCATTTTCGATGGATCAAAACCTATCAATTGAAGTCCAAGACCATACAAGAAGTCCATGAAGATGTGAAGCCCAAGCCTTGAAGAAAAATTCAGAAAAACAAAACCTAATTGTACTATGAAAGGAAGGTTACAAAACCTAATCCCATTAGGTTTTGTGAATCCCTTTTGCATCTAGGGTTGTGGCCGGCAGCCTCTCTTTCTATCCCCTATAAATACCAACTTTTTCCTACAGAAAAGGTGTCACATTCTAAAGCAAAAACCCTAGCCAAAGCTCTACCACTTTTCAGCCAAAGATCCTACATAAAAACACAAACCAAAAGCCACCACCACCACCATAAAATTCTGCCGATTGTCTTCATCATTCATCCAGCCACCACCGAACCACTTTCCATTGGATCCACACGACTTGAAGCCCTCAAAGGTGTCTGCAAAAGTGTGATCTACTCCCTACTCTTGGTTTGTAATAGTTTTTATGTAGTTATGTGTAGTTTTGTCTATGAAACTCATGTGTATGTTTGGTTATTGTGTTTTCATGTCTATGTGAAAAACAATTGTGAATTTGGTTTTATGATGATGCATGTTAATTTAATTCTTATAGTATTAATAAGGAATTTCAAAGATAAGTTTCGAATTGCATGCTAAATTGTAATGAAAATATGAAGTAAAGAGATAGGATTAGATAGGCAAGCATGTTCACTCTGATTCTAGTAATTCGTTCTTGGTTTAGTCCTTAAATCCGTGTGCCTCAAAGATTGGTACTTAGCATATTCGCGGTGTGTTTTGAGTATTGGTCTTGTAACTGTCAATAATAGGACTAGAGTGGTTTAAACGACTATGCATGTTAACAAGAAGTGGTGACGCCTTGCTTGATTGATATGTTTCTGACTAAAAAGACCTTGTGCTTAATTACTTTGCATGTTTGATTTCGACGATAAGTGTTCTCAAATGTGTTTAGTATAACTTTAGGGTTAGACGATAAGTTAATCTTGAAGTACTTGAGAGTCTTAATCGATTAGTAAACCGATAAGGAGCTAATTAGGTTGGAACTAAGTCGGATCTAGGATATTGTGTGCTCTTGCCATGTCTTATCTTATAACTTTGCTATGTGTTTTGAGTGCTTTTGTGTTAGTAATTTGTGGAAGAATGTCGACCAAACTTGTATATAGTAATTTAGGATTTTAATTTCTGTTTTTATGCATGATTTAGAGGCAGCCATGTTTGCTGCCGAACCTAGGAATTTTTGTTTTAAAGTTCATGCCGAGCCTAGTTTAGGGCAGCTTGCTGCCGTACCCTATTCCCCCATATGTGTGACGATTTTGTATATATGTATATATGTTTGTCTAACAATTTCATATCTCAGGTACCCTTAATCCCCGGCCTAGAACGATCCCTACTTATTCTATACTACTAACGATTGTAGGGTTATTATTGCTTGATGCTCGCTTCGGCGGCTCACGTCAATTTTTGGCGCCGTTGCCGGGGATTATAAAAGCTTGTTTTATGTTATTGTTGTGTATATAATGTTGCTGGAAATTTTTGTTGTGAAGTTGTAAAGTTGTAAATTTTAAGTTTATTTTGGGATTTTGTAAAGTAGAAATATGCTTCGGCATGTAGAGTTTAAATTTTGGAAGTTGCATGATGTATGTTGGTAGTCACTTAGTTTAATTTATAGGAAGTTGATAGTGTTGTGTATGTTTGAGTTTATTGTAGTTTCTAAAGTGTAACATGTAGGTGAAGCCTCTTTTGTTGATCATAACCAAAACCCTTCATTTGAATGGTGCTTTGTCGGAGGGCGTTTCTATGTAGATTGGGAAACGCGGGATACTTCCCCCCCACGCATATAAGCGTTTCTTCGGTAATAGTATTACTTCTATGAGGTTGAGGGCGGTTTTAATCAACACTTGAGACCGCTAGGGATCCGTGTTTGTTTTACAAAGTATGGGGAAGTTATGATCATAGATATGGCTCTCAGGTTTGTTTAACTGGATCTCAAGGCCCATAGACTGATGTTCATTCTCGGTGAGTGAGTCGATAGGGGGTTCGCCCTCCGTGGTGTCCAACAACGAGTCCTGCCTGGTTCCTGTAGGGGGTTCGCCCTCCGTGATTGTAATGACCTTTGAAACGTAAAATCCGCACGACCTAGTCAACAGCTTGTGCCGAAGCATCACCTCACTTTAGACGCTAGAACATAACTTGACATATGTGGCCTATTTTCTTCAAAGATAAAACATGTTGTGTGGTTCAAACTCTTGAGGTATATCGGACTAAGCATGATACTACCGGGGGCTGTATCAGTCCATTGCACCGTTATCTCCTCTGCTCCACGTACTTCGAGAGTTAGAACAAAATTTAAAAGAAATTAGACTTAGCGATTACATGATCATGGACTTTTTGATATCTTATTGCCAAACCATATTTGTACTTTTGCCGTGTATACTTGTGTCTTGCCGTGTGTGCCTTCTTGTATCTTGCCGAATGTTCATATGTGTATCATTTTTGAAATTTGTTGTGTAATCGCCAATGCCGTGGCTTGTAATGATGTATATTCTTGCTTTCTATTTTCTTTACGATGTTCTAACTTGTTTAAATGTTGCAAATTTCAGAAATAATGCATGTCCGAATCTAGTATTTGGGCAAGAGATCTTCAAGGCCGTTTGCAACGTTTAGACCAAGAACTCGCAATTGCTCGTTTTGTGCCATTACCTCCATCATCACCAACCAGTTCATCAGTGTCATCATCCTTGCCATCATCACCTAGTGTGCCGTCCATTCCATCATCAGTGCCGAGCTCACCTTCAGTTGTGTCATCGTCTTGTGATCTTCAGAACCCAGAATTTGAATCTTTTGCCGAATTAGAAGAAGAAGAAGAGATCATGGCATCAATCAGATCACAGAATGGTCATGTTGCTGGAGCCGGAGTTGCTCCTTCTAATATTACTTATCCTCCCTTGGAAACTGACAAGACTGGAGAGATTGAATTGAGGAGTGGATTCCTCCATAAGCTGAAATCGTTTTATGGGATGCCAAGTGAGGATCCTAATAAGCATCTGCAGTGGTTTAACTTCACCACGGAGTCTATGTGTCCAAGAGGGACCGATTTGCAACACTTCAAAATGAAGGCATTTCCGTTTTCTCTAGAAGATCAAGCGAAGGAGTGGTTGTTTGAGGTGCCTAGTGGTCGCATTGTTTCGTGGAGTACTATGATGGATGAGTTTTTACTCAAGTACTTTCCCGCTTCACGTATCACTGATCTAAGGAAGCAAATTACAAGTGTGAAGCAAGCCGGAGATGAGACTTTCTTCGACTACTACAAGAGGTTCAAGTCCCTAGTTTCTTTGTGTCCATCGCATGGCATTAGCGATGGACTCTTGCTACAATATTTCTATGAGGGATTGCGTGTCATGGAGAGAGAGTTTCTTGACTCGGCCGCGGGAGGTAGCTTTTTGGAGTTGAATGCCGGAGCGGCAAGAAGTTTGTTGGAAGTTCGTGCATTGAACAACCAACAATTTGGCATGGCACGAGGCAATGTGCAAAGGAATGAGAAAGTGCATGAGACGTCTTCGAGCTCAAAGTTAGAAGATAAAGTGGACAAGCTTACCGACTTGGTGAGTAATTTGATGAAGAAGCGTGCAAGTGTATGTGGTATTTGCACCGAGGGCCATGAGACCGACCAATGCCCTCAATTTGGAATTAGTGAGGGAGTTGAGGAGTGCAATGCCATTGGTTTTCAAGGAGGCCAACGTTTTGGAAATTTCAACCCAAGGTTCAATGATCATCCAAACTTTCGATGGGCAAATAATGACAACGTGCTTAGGGCACCTATGCAACCAAGAGAGGGAGGAGCGCCATTTGCACCGAGGTCACCATTTGTGCCTCGGCAGCCATACATGCCGAACCAAGGAGCCTATGGGGCAGTGCCGAACCAAAACCAAGCTCAAGCCGTGCCTATCCAAGGCCAAGCCGCGCCGAGCAATCCGAATTACGATGCATTGCTTCAATCTTTGTCAAGTGCTACTCAAGCATTACTCGCGGGGCAACAAAATCATCAAAAGGACATTGGTGAGCTCAAGACTCAAATGGGGCAAGTTGTGGATTTTATGGGAAGATTCAATGAGCAAGGGAAGTTGCCAAGCAATACTATTCCCAATCCGAGGAACGAGCAAGCCAAAGTGATTCAAACTCGAAGCGGAAGAGAGTTGGTTCCTCCAACAAGTCCAAAGAAGAAGCGGGTGACTTTCAAAGGTGTTGATGAGGATGAGATGGCTGCCGGACCTGTCATTGCCGGCAGCCATAGAGAGGATGCCGAGAGGAATGCTGCCGAGCATAATGCTGCCGGCAGGGCTGCATCCGAGAGGCACACTGCCGAGCATCATGATGGTGCTGCCGAGAAGAGCCGAGATGCCGAGCAAGGGCATAACGCCGGCCATAATGTGAATGATAAGGGGCTGCGTAACGAGCTTGAGTACGATCCCGCCACATCAAAGAATGAGTTATTGCCGAGCCAAGCAAGCAAGGGAGGGGTGTCATCATCTAGCATTCCATTCCCTACTCGCTTTGCTAGAACGAAGAAAGATAAATCCGATGAAGAGGTGTTGGAGATTTTCCGGAAAGTGCAAGTCAACATCCCTTTGTTGGAATGCATTAAGCAAGTGCCAAAGTATGCTAAGTTTTTGAAGGAGCTTTGCACGGCAAGGAGGCATACTAGAGAGACTCGTGTGGTGACAATGAGCGAGACGGTGTCGGCCGTTATTCAAAGAAAGTTGCCACCAAAGATGAAGGATCCGGGAAGCTTCAATGTGCCTTGTGTCATAGGCAATACTCGGTTTGAGGATGTTATGTTGGACTTGGGAGCATCGATCAATGTCATGCCACTCAATGTGTATCAATCGTTGAGTATAGGGCCTCTCAAGAAGGATAATGTCATCATTCAACTTGCGGATCGCTCAAGCAAATATCCGGAGGGGTATGTAGAAGATGTGTTGGTGCAAGTCAACCAATTGATTTTTCCCGCCGATTTCTATGTGGTTGAGATGGAGGATTCGCCGGTCAACAACACTCAATTGCTTTTAGGGCGACCATTCATGAGGACCGCGCGTACAAAGATAGATGTGGCCGAGGGCAACCTAACTATGGAGTTTGATGGTGAGGTGATAAAGTTCAATGTGTTTGATGCCATGAAATTTCCCAATGTTGATTTGAAGGAGGGTTGTGCCATTGATGTTTTGGAGGAGGTCGAGCAAGTTATGTCGACCTCGCTCGACGCATAGCAATTAGCGATTGAGCAAGGGGTCGGATTTGACAAGAGGGGAGAACGAATCGTGCGTGAGAATGAGGAAGAAGAGCCGGCCAAGCCAAGAAGTGCCGAGCAAGGCACCATTGCCGAGCCATTTATGCTAGAGCCGAGTGTGATGAAAGTTTGTGCCGAGCTAGAGGCTCGGCCCTATGCCCAAACCTTTAATTCGTTCTTGTCAATTCCAAGTGCCACAACAAAATTTCGACCAAGTGTGGAAGAGGCCCCAAAGTTAGAACTTAAAGAGCTCCCTAGTCATCTGAAATATGCTTATCTTGGAGAAGGAGATACACTACCGGTTATTGTGTCTTCAATGCTTAGTAAGAAGCAAGAGGAGGATTTAATTAGTGTGCTTAAGAAGTATAAGACCGCCATAGGTTGGACCTTAGCGGATATCAAGGGAATAAGCCCTACTACTTGTGTTCATCGTATCTTATTGGAAGAAGGAGCTAAGCCAACGAAGGAAGCTCAACGTCGACTTCACCCTCCCATGATGAAGGTTGTAAAGGAAGAGATTATCAAGTTGCTTGATTGTGGGGTGATCTACCCAATTTCGGATAGTAAGTGGATATCTCCCGTGCAAGTAGTGCCGAAGAAGAGTGGTGTAACGGTTGTCAAGAATGAGAAGAATGAGCTTGTGCCACAAAGACTTGTAACCGGTCATAGGATGTGCATCGATTATAGGAAGCTCAACGCTACAACAAGGAAGGATCACATGCCTTTGCCGTTTATGGATCAAATGCTAGAGAGGTTGGCCGGTCATTCTTACTATTGCTTTCTTGATGGATATAGTGGCTACAATCAAATCATGATACACCCGGATGATCAAGAGAAGACCACTTTTACTTGTCCATTTGGCACTTTTGCATATCGGCGGATGCCATTCGGACTTTGCAACGCACCCGGCACTTTTCAAAGATGTATGTATGCTATCTTCTCGGATTTTATTGAAGACATTATCGAAGTGTTTATGGATGATTTTAGTGTGTACGGAGGCACCTTCGATGCATGTTTGGGGAACTTGGAGAAGATACTTAAGAGGTGTGTAGAGACAAATCTTGTGCTCAATTGGGAGAAGTGTCACTTCATGGTCACGCAAGGCATTGTTCTAGGGCACATAATTTCGGCAAGAGGCTTAGAGGTTGACAAAGCCAAGGTGGAGCTAATTCAAGCATTGCCAAGCCCTAGGTGTGTGAAAGATGTGAGAAGTTTTCTTGGCCATGCGGGGTTTTATCGACGATTTATCAAGGACTTCTCTTCAATTGCCAAGTCATTGAGCAACTTGTTACAAAAGGAGGTGACGTTTGAGTGGTCGGAAGCATGTGAGCAAGCATTTTGCCGATTGAAGGAGTTACTATGCACGGCACCCATACTTGTGTCACCTAATTGGGATGAGCCGTTTGAGTTGATGTGTGATGCTAGTGATTATGCACTTGGAGCGGTACTTGGACAACGAATTGAGAAGAAGCCATGCGCCATTTACTATGCTTCAAGGACTCTCAACGAGGCACAACTCAACTACACAACGACGGAGAAGGAACTCTTAGCGGTAATTTTTGCTTTGGAAAAGTTTCGATCATATCTTTTGAATTCCAAAGTCATTGTTTATAGTGATCATGCCGCTTTGAGATATCTTATGACAAAGAAGGATGCTAAGCCGAGGCTTATTCGATGGATTCTTTTGCTTCAAGAGTTCGATATTGAGATCAAAGACAAGAAAGGTGTTGAGAATGTCGTAGCCGATCATTTGAGTAGACTTGTGCAAGATGTGGATCGGCTACCCCTATGTGAAACCTTTCCGGATGAACAACTTTTTCGACTTGAAGTACTTGAGCCTTGGTATGCCGACATTGCAAATTTTCTAGCCACACGCCGATTCCCCAAGGAGTTGCCGAACCACCATCAACAAAGAATAAGGAAGCAAGCTCGACACTTCTTGTGGGATGATCCGTACTTATGGAAGCAATGTGGTGATCAAGTGCTTAGAAGATGTGTGCCGGAGAATGAGCATCGTTCTATCCTTACTTTTTGTCATAGTGAGGCGTGTGGAGGACACTTTGGGGCAAAGAAAACGGCATTGAAGGTACTTAATTGTGGTTTCTTTTGGCCTACAATTTTCAAAGATGCATTCATGTTTTGTAAGTCATGTGATCGATGCCAAAGAATGGGGAATATTGGACCAAGAGATCAAATGCCGTTACACCCCATCACTTCTATTGAGATTCATGATCTTTGGGGGATTGACTTCATGGGACCGTTTCCTTCAAGTAAGGGCTTTCTCTACATATTGCTTGCGGTAGATTATGTGTCAAAATGGATTGAAGCCAAGGCTACACGCACCAATGATGCTAAGGTGGTAGCCGAGTTTCTCAAGACCAACATCTTTTCACGTTTTGGAGTTCCAAGAGTCTTGATTAGCGATGGAGGATCCCATTTTTGTAACCGCACCATTGAAGCTTTATTGAAGAAGTATGGAGTCACACATAAAGTTTCTACACCTTATCATCCCCAAACTAGTGGCATGGCCGAAGTAAGTAATCGAGAGATCAAGCAAATACTTGAGAAGACCGTTGGACCTTCAAGGAAGGATTGGAGTGATCGTCTCGATGATGCTTTGTGGGCTTATAGGACCGCATACAAGACACCGATAGGTATGTCACCTTTTCGGTTAACATATGGCAAAGCATGTCACTTACCGGTTGAACTTGAGCATAGAGCATGGTGGGCGGTTAAGGCTTTCAACATGAGCATTGATGAGGCCGGTCTTCATAGGAAGCTTCAACTCGACGAACTTGAAGAAATACGGAATGAAGCTTATGAAGCCGCATGGATTTACAAGCAAAAGACTAAGGTTGCACATGATAAGATGCTTCAACGGAAGGAGTTTGAAGTTGGTCAAAAAGTTCTCTTGTATCATTCACGACTCAAACTTTTTCCGGGTAAGTTGCGCTCACGTTGGATTGGACCATTCATTGTTCTTCAAGTGTTTCCACATGGAGCCATAGAGATTCGGAATGAAGCTACGGGAAACATATTCAAGGTAAATGGACATAGACTCAAGCCGTACTACGAGCCATTTGAACCCATACATGATGAAACCGATGTGCATGATCCTCCAAGCCAAGGGGCTACCATTGCTATAGTCCATGCCGAGCTGCAGCCTCCCCCACCACAAGTCCCTGCCGAGCTGCGCCCTTCACCCGCACCCCAACGCCGAGACCAAGAAGCTGCCCCAACATTGCCGAGTACACTCCTTGCTACCGAGCATCCTGCCGGACCTGCCATCGCCGGCAGGCTTGAAGATATGACACATGAGGTGCAGCACAGCCTAGCTGGACTCAAGGATACGCCGGATACGCTTGACTTGGTACCGGACACGAAGGCGACACAGCCGGACACGCAGATTGCACCATACTCGGATACGCAGCCTTCTACAAGCACCGATTCGGACACCTCATGCAACGATCTTCTTATCGATCTTCTTCTTGCCGATTTGGAGTGCTTTGGAGCACGATGAACACATGCACACACGGTGAAAAGTCTAAGCAATGGACTATAAACACAAAGCGCTACTTGGGAGGCAACCCATGTCGATCAAAGAAAAGTGAAGGAGCCATCACCGAGAGTTTGAAATTTCTTAACCCTTCTCTTTTCCTTTGATTTGTGATGATATGTTGGAATATGTTAGTCGATTGCATGCTTAGGAAATTCGTTGATATTGTTTTGTGCTTACATTGAGGGCAATGTAATTTTCTAAGTGTGGGGTGGGATAACATATTCCGTTGTTGTTTTTGTTTTTGTGTGCTTAGTTTAGAAAAGAAAAATTCAGAAAATTGTAACACAAAAATAGAGTGTTTAAATTGTTGTTTCGAGTCTTAGGATGCCCCTAATATGTCAATGATGTTTTTCTCCTCTTTGCATACATAGATGATGGTTGTGCATACTTTTAAAATTGTAAGTTTCATGGATTTTGTGCATTGGTAGGAGCATGTAGGACTTGTTGATTAATAAGCATGCATGTGTTAGCTAGTTTATTTCGATTATAACCTATGTGAGCTTTTGTGCCAAATTGCCTTCTTCTTGAGCGATAAAAAAAAAGATGAAAATTCGATAGATTCGTAGGAAGCATGAAACCTCATAATTCTTTGATTATTCGATGACTATGTGCCATAGATTTTTAATGAACTCTAGTATGCTAGAACTTACTCTTGTTGATTTTCGAAACGTTTATATCATAAGATACCTTGATTTTGAATGTGATTGAATAAAGATCATTTAGGTTTACCACCAAAGCCAAATAAAGTATGAGCCCTATTGGAGCCCGTCGTGGGACACCTTAGTAAACCCCTTTGAGCCTACGTTGAGCCTTTTCTTTCATCACCCTTAAACACTTTCCATGAACTTAGTATAGTGATGCCTTTACTGTGTGTTCCGGCAAAGCTTGATTTTTGAAAGCGTTTTCGTGTGTGTGATGAAGAAGAACAAGTGTGGGGTAGACTTAGCCATAAAATTATATGAAAAATGTATGCATGCCGTGCTTATGAAAAGAAAAGAGAGAAAATGCTCGTATTAAAAAGAAAAGAAAAAGAAAAGAAGCCGAGAGAAAAAGAAGAAAAAGAGGGCACGGCATAGGCATAGAAAAGAAAAATTTTGTGCATGGCTATTGTCTAGATTATTGTTGTAATGTTATGGGAGGAAAAGAATGAAGTATGGGTCCAACAAGATGAAATTTGACCCTTTTGGCAAGAAGACATAAGGAGATTCGAGCTTTGCTAAAGCGCATGGTGACGTTTTGAGCCTCCTTATCCAAATATCGAATACCTCTTAGCCTAGCCCCATTACAACCCTTTTATTGATCTTTTTCATGATTCTTAAGATGGTTAAATTTGATTGTGGAGATTTTCTCAAGAGTAAGCATATGGTTCTGGTTCATTGGTGCATATAGTTGTCATATGAGGTTTTTCCATACAAATTTCACAAAGTGCTTTCGTTTCTTTGATATATGCAAGTCACTCTTTGTATTTCATGATCTTTCGCTTGCATATACTTATGTGTGAATAACCATGCTTCGAGAGAAAAGAAGAGAGTATGCCTAGTGAGGTGAATTGAATTAGCTTAACATGCTTACATGCTTACCTTTTTGCTCTTGTATGTTCATATTGATGTCACATGTTCATGAAGCTTGGAATTTTCATGCTTAGCATTCTCATGCATTAACTTGAAAGCTATGTGTACATACGAGCCTGAGACAAATTGTTAGGGGCAATAGTTTGTTTTGAGTCTTAGTTAAGTTAGTTTGCTAAGGGACTAGCAAAGTCTAAGTGTGGGGTAGTTGATAGGAGCACAATGTGCGACGATATTATATGCTTATGCCCTCGTTTATGCTTTGTTTAACTCTTATTTGTCTAAGATTGAGTCATAATGTAGTTAGTGTCAATTTTGGTAGAGTTTTGGTAAAATATGAGCTTAATGATCCGAAAAATGACTAAGTTTGAGAAATCTGGAAAATAGTGTAAAATATGTCTTTTTCGTGATTTTGAGATGAGTGAAAGTATGATCTATCTTTGTCCGAATTCTATGAAATTTTGTGTGCTTCATATTCATATGTTGAGGAATGCTTTGTTAAAATTTCAGATCAATCGGAGTTCGGGAAGTCACCCAAAAGATGGCTGCAAAACGGCAGTCCGAGTAAACCAATCCAGGGGCTTCCAGGATTTTCCTGGGACTTTGATCCAACTTCGAAAATTCATTCCCGACGACTTACATGGAATTTGGCCGAGATATTTTATGGGGAGATGACCATAGGTGTCTAGTTTACGTGAGACTTGGAATCGCATCAATCGGAGCTCCACAGATGGAGATATGTCGGAATCACTGCGACAAGGTCAAAGCTGCCGATTCCAGGAACCTACTGCCCCCTTTTTGTGTTTTCTGTTTTTAATGGACCAAATGGTGCACAAATGCATATGTGAAGATGGTCCAAGCTTTATGAAGGGAAGAGGAAGACACTTGGCCATGGCATTGAAGAAAAACTTGAAGAAAGACGTTCTCCTAGTCACACTAGGAGAAGCTGCCGAATTCTGGCAGATTTGCTGCCTTTGTGTGTTGCCGGCATTTGGGGCATTTTCGATGGATCAAAACCTATCAATTGAAGTCCAAGACCATACAAGAAGTCCATGAAGATGTGAAGCCCAAGCCTTGAAGAAAAATTCAGAAAAACAAAACCTAATTGTACTATGAAAGGAAGGTTACAAAACCTAATCCCATTAGGTTTTGTGAATCCCTTTTGCATCTAGGGTTGTGGCCGGCAGCCTCTCTTTCTATCCCCTATAAATACCAACTTTTTCCTACAGAAAAGGTGTCACATTCTAAAGCAAAAACCCTAGCCAAAGCTCTACCACTTTTCAGCCAAAGATCCTACATAAAAACACAAACCAAAAGCCACCACCACCACCATAAAATTCTGCCGATTGTCTTCATCATTCATCCAGCCACCACCGAACCACTTTCCATTGGATCCACACGACTTGAAGCCCTCAAAGGTGTCTGCAAAAGTGTGATCTACTCCCTACTCTTGGTTTGTAATAGTTTTTATGTAGTTATGTGTAGTTTTGTCTATGAAACTCATGTGTATGTTTGGTTATTGTGTTTTCATGTCTATGTGAAAAACAATTGTGAATTTGGTTTTATGATGATGCATGTTAATTTAATTCTTATAGTATTAATAAGGAATTTCAAAGATAAGTTTCGAATTGCATGCTAAATTGTAATGAAAATATGAAGTAAAGAGATAGGATTAGATAGGCAAGCATGTTCACTCTGATTCTAGTAATTCGTTCTTGGTTTAGTCCTTAAATCCGTGTGCCTCAAAGATTGGTACTTAGCATATTCGCGGTGTGTTTTGAGTATTGGTCTTGTATCTGTCAATAATAGGACTAGAGTGGTTTAAACGACTATGCATGTTAACAAGAAGTGGTGACGCCTTGCTTGATTGATATGTTTCTGACTAAAAAGACCTTGTGCTTAATTACTTTGCATGTTTGATTTCGACGATAAGTGTTCTCAAATGTGTTTAGTATAACTTTAGGGTTAGACGATAAGTTAATCTTGAAGTACTTGAGAGTCTTAATCGATTAGTAAACCGATAAGGAGCTAATTAGGTTGGAACTAAGTCGGATCTAGGATATTGTGTGCTCTTGCCATGTCTTATCTTATAACTTTGCTATGTGTTTTGAGTGCTTTTGTGTTAGTAATTTGTGGAAGAATGTCGACCAAACTTGTATATAGTAATTTAGGATTTTAATTTCTGTTTTTATGCATGATTTAGAGGCAGTCATGTTTGCTGCCGAACCTAGGAATTTTTGTTTTAAAGTTCATGCCGAGCCTAGTTTAGGGCAGCTTGCTGCCGTACCCTATTCCCCCATATGTGTGACGATTTTGTATATATGTATATATGTTTGTCTAACAATTTCATATCTCAGGTACCCTTAATCCCCGGCCTAGAACGATCCCTACTTATTCTATACTACTAACGATTGTAGGGTTATTATTGCTTGATGCTCGCTTCGGCGGCTCACGTCAACACTCCACCGGCTCCATGGCATTCCACCGGTTAGGTTCCATTCAACCCGCTCTATGGCATTCCACCGGTTAGGTTCCATTCAACCGGCTCCATGGCATTCCACCGGTTTTGCCACTTTCCTTCGCCCCTGCGGGCAAGGACAAGCCAGCAACAACTCAAGGCTTCAAACACATGGGCTTTATAAACCTGGGAGGGTTTACATCTAACACATGCAAACTTTTCCAGCAGGCTAAAAACCCTGCATAACATTGAACTGTGATAAATATGGGGATTCATGGCGAGACTTGTTATCTCCACGCCACCCCACCGGGCAGATTGTTTCTCTAACACAGAACAAGTCTCCCCACAGGCTAGAAACCCTGCACATTACCCCACGCTTATTCCAGCACAAGGTGGGCCGAACCACCGGGCTACTCCCCGGCTTGCCTCACCGTTGGCAGTAATTTTACTAGGGGACTCGTTTCGACATGGCAGTCCACCGGTCGAGTCCCCACATTGTCATCCCATGCACTCGTCCGGATTTCACCCCGCTCCATATTCATTGCATGGTGGATTTCAACGCCACATTGTCATCCCATGCACTCGTCCGGTTTTCACCCCGCTCCATATTCATTGCATGGCGGATTTCAACACCACATTGTCATCTCATGCACTCGTCCGGGTTTCACCCCGCTCCACATTTATTGCATGGGCACCCCGGTTTCGCACCGCTGCGCCAGAGCCTCGACCCCTGCACCACAGCTCACGCTAGCACCTCACCTCCGGCCTCGTGAGCTCGGCCGCTCAATCTATCAGCTCACCCTCCGGCCCGGTCTTGATCAGCGGTTCACCTCGGCCAATGGGCCACTCCAGATTCAGCAGGCCCGGTCCTGTCCGGCAATCACCTCGGCCAGCGGGCCACCCCAGATTCAGTAGGCCCGGTCCTGTCCCGCAATCACCTCGGCCAGCGGGTCATCTCAGATTCAACAGGCCCGGCTCTGTTCAGCAGTGGCTCTGCCCGATCAAGCTTCAACGAGTCAGGACCGGTCAAACCCGGATCCTCCCTGGGGACCCACCGCCGCTCCAGAACCCGGCACAAACAGTGAGGATCAGAACCCGGCACCTCAGTACACCCCCACGCAAGACGAAACACGGAGGACACTAGCATGGAAACATCACTCCCGGCCAAGTCAAATCTGCAGCACGGACTTGGGAGACTACTACTGGGAGCACATCAGTAACACTCGAGCGGAGGGGTAGGACTCGGCATTCGAACGCCTGGTAAGAGCCCAATCTCACTTAGGGACTTGGGGGACTGGTGGTAGTAGGGGTAACTCGGTCACCACCTACGCTTGGCGGTACACTACGATAACTCCCCAAGTAAGATTGCACTCTTACTTGAGAACTTGGGGGACTTGTTGGAGGTATATATGGTACACCGCCAAGCATGTTCGGCGACCTCGTGGACCGTGTAACCGGCATCATAGGTCCTACTTCCGGCATCCAGCAGGTAGACCGCCACCCCGGCTACATTCCCAATGTCAGAGATCACTGGTGCCGCACCCGGAGGGCATGCCACCGGGCACCTGAAGTAGCCTCTAGAATAGGGAAATATGTAATAGTGTGTTTGCATCCCACATTGGAGAAGTAGTAGAGGGGGGAAGCCTCCTTCCTTATAAATAGAAGGCTTCCCCCTTAGAGTTAGAGATCTTGGATACTTGCTACTCTTGGCATGTAACCACCACCGATGGCTTATTAGCCGGCTATAGTATATTCCTAGTGGACGTAGCCGTGCCCTCCGATGGCACGGTGAACCACTATATATCCTGCGTTCATGTTCTAGCTTTATTATTGTGCTTCTGTCAGGCCTACGGATTTGTGCAGAAACAACTCCAGAATCGAGTAGCTTGATGATCTCATCTTTGACCACCTTCATCATTGGTGGGTGAAGTCGACGTTGGCCCTCTCTAGTTGGCTTTGCTCCTTCTTCAAGTAATATATGATGAACACAAGTAGTAGGGCTTATTCCCTTAATATCCGCCAAGGTCCAACCTATAGCGGTTTTATGCTTCTTAAGCACACGCACTGACTCTTCCTCTTGCTTCTTATTAAGCGATGAAGACACAATAATCGGTAAAGTGTCCTCCTCTCCAAGATAAACATATTTCAAAGTGCTAGGGAGCTCTTTGAGTTCTAACTTAGGGGCCTCTTCCACACTTGGACGAAATTTGTTTGTGGCACTAGGGATTGACATAAACGAGTTTTTTTTATACATAGGGGCTGCATCAAGCTCGGCAGCAACCTTCCTCATGCTTGGCCCGGCATAGTCTTCTTCTACCTCAACTCGGGCTCCCTTCTTGTCAAATCCCGCCCCTTGCTATGCATCAAGGGTGGCCGACATGACTTGTTCGGCCTCCTCAATGACTTCCATAAATCGGCATTCCTCCTCCTTAGCAATTGGAAACTTCATGGCTTTGAAAACATTAAACTTGATTGCCTCACCGTCAAATTCCATTGTTAAGTTGCCCGCGACGACATCGATCTTTGTTCTTGCCGTCCTCATGAATGGCCGGCCTAGCAATAGTTGAGTGCTATGGTCCGGCGAATCTTCTATTTCAATGACATAAAATTCGGCCGTAAAGATCAATTGGTTGAGTTACACAAGAACATCCTCCACATAACCTTCCGGATACTTATTAGAGCGATCCGTGATAGGAGCACAATGTGCGACGATATTAATATGTTTATGCCCTCATTTATGCTTCGTTTAACCCTTATTTATCTAAGATAGAGTCATAATATAGTTTAGAGTCGTTTTGGTAGAGTTTTGGAAAAATGTACTTAATAATCCGAAAAATGACTAAGTATAGAAATCTGAGGAAATAATGCAAAATATGTCTTTTTCGTGATTCTGAGGCTCGTGTTAAAGTGACTGATCCTTTCCCAAATTTGATGAAATTTTGTAAGCATATAATTGGTAAGCTAAAGTGTGTTGTGTCAAAATGTTAGATCAATCTGAGCTCGGGAAGTCACCCAAAAGATGGCTGCAACTTGGCAGTTTGAGCAAAACGATCCAGGGACTACCAGGATTTTCTTGAGACTGTGTCCTGATTTCCGAAATTTTGGTACGACTCATCACTTGGAGCCAGAGGACGTACCTTATATAGATAGAAAGCTCTGTGTGTCTAGTTTCTCTAGGACTTGGAATCGCATCAATCAGAGCACTGAGGAAAGAGTTATGCTAGTTACAAGGCGACAAGGTCACTGCCAGCCGAAAAAACCAAGTTCCTGCCTGTTTTCCTTCGTTTATGTTTTTGATGGACATTTTGGAATACGATTGCATACTTGAAGATTGTCCAAGCTTAATGGAGGATAAAGGAGGACACCAAGCTAAAGCAATGTGGAAAATCAAGAAGAAGGACGCATTCCTAGTCCAACTAGGAGAATGCTGCCGGTAGGCAGGCAAGCATTGCTGCCGGTTGTGCATCTAGGCCGGTTGGGGCATTTTTTTCGTGGGTCAATATCCATCAAAGGCAATCATCCGAGCCACATGACAAGTCCATAAAGTTATGCAGCCCAATCCAAGAGGAAAATTCAGAAAAAGAAGTCCTAGAACAACCAAGAAAGGAATGAATCAAAACCTTATTCTACAAGGTTTTGTTTTGCTGATTGCAGCTAGGATTTCTCCTAGGGTTTTGCCAGCCTCTCTCCTATATATAGATGTCACTTTTCCACAGAAAAATCATCTCATCTCAAGCACAAGTACTGATAGGAGCATAATGTGCTACGATATTATATGCTTATGCCCTCGTTTATGCTTTGTTTAACCCTTATTTATCTAAGATTGAGTCATAATATAGTTAGTGTCAAATTTGGTAGAGTTTTGGTGAAAAATGGTTAAGAATCCGAAAAATGACTAAGTTTGAGAAATCTGGAAAATAATGCAAAATATGTCTTTTTCGTGATTTTGAGATGAATGAAACTGTGATCTATCCTTGTTCGAATTCTATGAAATTTGGCGTGCTTAATATTCATATGTTGAGGAATGTTGTGTTAAAATTTCAGATCAATTGGAGTTCGGGAAGTCACCCAAAAGTTGGCTGCAAAACGGCAGTCCGAGCATTTCAATCCAGGGACTTCCAGGATTTTCCTGGGACTTTGATTCAACTTCGAAAAATCATTCCCGACGACTCACAAGGAATTTGATCGAACTGTTTTATGGGGAGATGGCCATATGTGTCTATTTTATCTGAGACTTGGAATCGCATCAATCGGAGCTCCACGGATGGAGATATGCCGGAATTACTGCATCAAGGTCAAATCTGCCGATTCCAGGAACCTACTGCCCCCTTTTTGTGTTTTTTGTTTTTGATGGACCAAATGGTGTACAAATGCATATGTGATGATGGTCCAAGCTTAAGGAAGGTTAGAGGATGACACCAAGCCCATGCTATGAATAAAATTCAGAAAAAGAAGTCCAAGAATGCAATGTTTATCCCACAAGGAAACATAAGCCAACTAGGACAAGGAAACTCCTTTCCTTGTGTGGCCGGCAAACCCTAGGCTTTTCCCTATATAAAGGCCAACGAATTTCAGAATAAAATCATCTCATCTCAAGCATAAAATACTAGCCTAAAGCTCTACCAAGTCTATCAAGCACCAACACCTAAATACCTAGCCGAACCATCACCACCACCACTACCAAATTGCCGTACCCTTCACCTTGTCTTCTGCCAATTCTTGTTTTGGCCGAGCATTAAGGAGCAGCAGCCAAGCATCTTGTCACGTTTGAGGAGTCTTCAAAGGTTCTTAAAGTGTGATCCATTCCCCTATGGCTTTTGTATTTAGTTTTGTTTGGTTGTCTTGTGAGAACTTGTTTCAATTCTTGGTTTTTGCTAAACTTTTGTATGAACCGATTTTGTTGAAGTTTATGTAGTTGTTTTGCAATTTTAATTCATGGATTTTGTATGTTTGGATAATTAGGACAGTGGTATTAGAAGCATGTTTAGGATTTAATTTGGTTAGTAATCTATGAGTGTGCCTTATAAACCGAAGCATTAGTATTGGCTGGAAGCATGTAAATCTAGATGTTAGGTTTCATATAACCGAGTAATACGAATAAGTCATACGCTGGAGTAGTTTGTTTTGTGTTGCTCACCTAGGGTAAAAACCTTAGATTACTTGCATGTTAAATAAGATGATTGACAACCTTGCTTGTTTGCTTGTCTTCGATTAAGACTCATATGCTTAAATGTTAAAACGCGTAAAACCGGATTAGCATCACCTTAGAAGTCATACGCTGGAGTAGTTTCTAAGAATTTAAGAAGTCTAACAATTGGAAAACTGCTGGAGGCTCTAGTTGTGTCGAAACTAATTTAGGTCATGAACATACTAAATACTTGATCCTTACCTTCTTGCATGCAAATCTATGTGTTAAAGAGTCTTTTGTGTGAACTGTTTTGTGTGAGAGATGATGATCACTTGTATATAGTAGTTTAGGTTTTGTTTTCTTTTTATTTTCGTGTCTTAGATATAGAGGCAGCCCTTGCTGCCAAGCCTTTTATCCCCCATAATTTCGTGTGTGAATATGTATATATGTATATAAGTGTGACAATTGTGTGCATATATGTTTGTGAATATTTGTGTTAACATTCTCATATTTCAGGTACCCTTAATCCCCGGCTAGAACGATCCCTACTTATTCTATACTACTAACGATTGTAGGGTTTATTATTGCGTGCGAGCTTCGGCTCACGTCAATTTTTGGCGCCGTTGCCGGGGATTATAAAATCTTGTTTTATGTGAATGTTAAAGTGTGTTAATATTTGTGATGTAAAGTTTGTTAATAATCTGTGTCTCTAACTTTAACGTATATTTATATATCCTAACTCTCTAACATGACGTTCTAACTCTTGTATTTTTTTTCTTCTAACCTTGAAAAATTTGTTGAAATCGTAGTTTGTATTAAATTGTATATTCTTGAATTTTAGTTTGTTGTTTTTGTTCGATTTTATGTGTTTTGTGTGTGTGCAGATCGAATTGAAAAGAAAAAGTGCAGTAAATATCAAGTTCTGCCCAAACAGAAATCGGGCAGTGCAGTCCGTCGACTTTGGATGGCTGCCGTTTTCAGCTCACAAAACCTGGGATACTGAGCCATACACCGTTAGAAAGGTCTCTGAGTCTAGTTTCCGTAGGATTTTACAGAAGTGGATTTGGAGTTTCGAGCCGTTCCCAGTTTCAATTTGAAGGCAGCAAGGTCAATCTGGCGAAGCAGAAAACTGGACAGATCAATCGGTCCGATAAAAGGCTAAACAAAGCATACTTCTGATGGTCCGATTGAGGCGAATTTTATACCGTTGGAAAGCTCTGTGTGTCCACTACAACATTTATTCAGAACACTTTTGTATTAGGATAGTGGAACACACCCAAAATCAGGCCTCAAGAGAAGCAGACACGTCTGCCGAGAGAAGCTTGCCTGCCAAGAAAATCCTACTGCCGAGAGGGGCTGCTGCCCCAACTGCGGAGCTGCACATGGCATGTTGAACACACAACACACACGGTGAAAAGTCTAGGCTATGGACTATAAACACAAAGCGCTACTTGGGAGGCGATCAAAGAAAAGTGAAGGAGCCATCACCGAGAGTTTGCCATTTCTTAACCCTTCTCTTTGTCTTTGATTTGTGATGATATGTTGGAATATGGTAGACTATTGCATGCTTAGGAAATTCGTTGATATAGATTTGTGCTTACATTGAGGACAATGTAATTTTCTAAGTGTGGGGTGGGATAACGTATTCCGTTTATGTTTTCGTGTGCTTAGTTTAGAAAAGAAAATTTCAGAAAATTGTTCCACAAAAATAGAGTGTTTAAATTTGTTTGTTTCGAGTCTTAGGATGCCCCTAATATGTCAATGATGTTTTTCTCCTCTTTGCATACATAGATGATGGTTGTGCATACAATTAAAATTGTGAGTTTCATGGATTTTGTGCATTGGTAGGAGCATGTAGGACTTGTTGATAATGAAGCATGCATGTTTTAGCTAGTTTGTTTCCATAATAACCTATGTGAGCTTTAGAGCCAATTTGCTTTCTTCTTGAGTGATAAAAGATAAAATTCAATAGATTCGTAGGAAGCATGAAACCTCATAATTCTTTGCATATTCGATGACTATGTGCCATAGCTTTTTAATGAACTCTAGTATGCTAGAACTTACTCTTGTTGATTTTCGAAACGTTTATATCATAAAATACTTTGATTTTGAATGTGATTGAATAAAGATCATTTAGGTTTACCACCATTGCCAAATAAAGCATGTGCTTATTTGTGCCCGTCGTGGGACACCTTAGTAAACCCCTTTGAGCCTATATTTAGCATTTCTTTCATCACCCTTAAACACTTTCCATGAGCTTAGTATAGTGATGTCTTGACCATTGTGTGTCGGCAAAGCTTGATTTTCGAAGGAGTTTTTGCGTGAAGTGATGAAGAAGATCAAGTCTGGGGTAGACTTAGCTAGAAAATTATGTGAAAATTGTAATTGTGCCGTGCCTATGAGAAAACAAAAGAAGAAAAATTGAAATCGGACAAAAAGAAAAGAAACGAAAAGAGTAAAATCAAGTCCGAAAGAAAAGAAAAGAAAGAGGCACGGTTTCCAAAGAAAATTTGGCTAAGTCTAATTGTTGTGAATTTGGAGTTTTTGTTTGCATGTGAAGGTCTACTATTGTTATATTTTGACCTTTGTTCGTATTCACTATGTTGTGGGGAAGTAAAGAATGAAGGAAGGGTCCAACAAGATGAAATTTGACCCTTTCGGCGAGAAGACATAAGGAGATCGAGCTTTGCTAAAGGCCTTAGTGACGTTTTGAGCCTCCTTATCCAAATAGCGAATACCTCTTAGCCTAGCCCCATTACAACCCTTTTATTGATCTTTTTCATGATTCTTAAGATGGTTAAACTTGATTTGTGGAGATTATCTCAAGAGTAAGCATATGGTTTTGGTTCATTGGTGCATATAGTTATCATATGAGGTTTTTCCATCAAAATTCACAAAGTGCTTTCGTTTCTTTGATATATGCAAGTCACTCTTTGTAATTCATTATCTTTCGCTTGCATATACTTATGAGTGAATAACCATGCTTCGAGAGAAAAGAAGAGAGTATGCCTAGTGAGGTGATTTGAATTAGCTTTTACATGTTTTCATGCTTACCTTTAGCTCTTATATGTTCATATTGATGTCGCATGTTCATGAAGCTTGGAATTTTCGTGCTTAGCATTCTCATGCATTAACTTGAAAGCTATGTGTACATACGAGCCTGAGACAAATTGTTAGGGGCAATAGTTTGTTTAGAGTCTTAGTTTAATTTAGTTTGCTAAGGGACTAGCAAAGGATAAGTGTGGGGTAGTTGATAGGAGCATAATGTGCTACGATATTATATGCTTATGCCCTCGTTTATGCTTTGTTTAACCCTTATTTATCTAAGATTGAGTCATAATATAGTTAGTGTCAAATTTGGTAGAGTTTTGGTGAAAAATGGTTAAGAATCCGAAAAATGACTAAGTTTGAGAAATCTGGAAAATAATGCAAAATATGTCTTTTTCGTGATTTTGAGATGAATGAAACTGTGATCTATCCTTGTTCGAATTCTATGAAATTTGGCGTGCTTAATATTCATATGTTGAGGAATGTTGTGTTAAAATTTCAGATCAATTGGAGTTCGGGAAGTCACCCAAAAGTTGGCTGCAAAACGGCAGTCCGAGCATTTCAATCCAGGGACTTCCAGGATTTTCCTGGGACTTTGATTCAACTTCGAAAAATCATTCCCGACGACTCACAAGGAATTTGATCGAACTGTTTTATGGGGAGATGGCCATATGTGTCTATTTTATCTGAGACTTGGAATCGCATCAATCGGAGCTCCACGGATGGAGATATGCCGGAATTACTGCATCAAGGTCAAATCTGCCGATTCCAGGAACCTACTGCCCCCTTTTTGTGTTTTTTGTTTTTGATGGACCAAATGGTGTACAAATGCATATGTGATGATGGTCCAAGCTTAAGGAAGGTTAGAGGATGACACCAAGCCCATGCTATGAATAAAATTCAGAAAAAGAAGTCCAAGAATGCAATGTTTATCCCACAAGGAAACATAAGCCAACTAGGACAAGGAAACTCCTTTCCTTGTGTGGCCGGCAAACCCTAGGCTTTTCCCTATATAAAGGCCAACGAATTTCAGAATAAAATCATCTCATCTCAAGCATAAAATACTAGCCTAAAGCTCTACCAAGTCTATCAAGCACCAACACCTAAATACCTAGCCGAACCATCACCACCACCACTACCAAATTGCCGTACCCTTCACCTTGTCTTCTGCCAATTCTTGTTTTGGCCGAGCATTAAGGAGCAGCAGCCAAGCATCTTGTCACGTTTGAGGAGTCTTCAAAGGTTCTTAAAGTGTGATCCATTCCCCTATGGCTTTTGTATTTAGTTTTGTTTGGTTGTCTTGTGAGAACTTGTTTCAATTCTTGGTTTTTGCTAAACTTTTGTATGAACCGATTTTGTTGAAGTTTATGTAGTTGTTTTGCAATTTTAATTCATGGATTTTGTATGTTTGGATAATTAGGACAGTGGTATTAGAAGCATGTTTAGGATTTAATTTGGTTAGTAATCTATGAGTGTGCCTTATAAACCGAAGCATTAGTATTGGCTGGAAGCATGTAAATCTAGATGTTAGGTTTCATATAACCGAGTAATACGAATAAGTCATACGCTGGAGTAGTTTGTTTTGTGTTGCTCACCTAGGGTAAAAACCTTAGATTACTTGCATGTTAAATAAGATGATTGACAACCTTGCTTGTTTGCTTGTCTTCGATTAAGACTCATATGCTTAAATGTTAAAACGCGTAAAACCGGATTAGCATCACCTTAGAAGTCATACGCTGGAGTAGTTTCTAAGAATTTAAGAAGTCTAACAATTGGAAAACTGCTGGAGGCTCTAGTTGTGTCGAAACTAATTTAGGTCATGAACATACTAAATACTTGATCCTTACCTTCTTGCATGCAAATCTATGTGTTAAAGAGTCTTTTGTGTGAACTGTTTTGTGTGAGAGATGATGATCACTTGTATATAGTAGTTTAGGTTTTGTTTTCTTTTTATTTTCGTGTCTTAGATATAGAGGCAGCCCTTGCTGCCAAGCCTTTTATCCCCCATAATTTCGTGTGTGAATATGTATATATGTATATAAGTGTGACAATTGTGTGCATATATGTTTGTGAATATTTGTGTTAACATTCTCATATTTCAGGTACCCTTAATCCCCGGCTAGAACGATCCCTACTTATTCTATACTACTAACGATTGTAGGGTTTATTATTGCGTGCGAGCTTCGGCTCACGTCAAGTACTAGCCAAAAGCTCTTCCAAAGTCTCACCATAAATCCTATATAGAAAATAGTTTAGCCAAACCACCACCACCATGTAGATCCGTCCCACACCCTTGCCGAATTTCTTTGGAGGTTTCTGCAAGGCGTGCTCCATCTTCTCATGGCTTCTTTATTGTTCTGTAATTTTACAATACTTTGTCTATGAAGATTGTATGTTTTTATGGTTGTTGAATTTGGTTTTACTCTTTGTTTATGAACTTCGAATGTATGCGAATTTTGTATGACAAATTGTAATCTTTAACTTGTAGTATTTTCGTGTGTTAGATAATTAGGACAGTGGTATTATATGTATGTTTAGGATTTAAATTGGTTAGTAATTTAAGGGATGTGACTTAAAAACCGAAACATTAGTATTGGCTAGAAGCATGTAAATCTAGATGTTAGGTTTCATCAAACTAGAGAACATGAATAATTCATACTCGTAGTTGTCTTGATTTGTGTTTTCGCTTAGAGTACAACCCTTAGAACTTGCATATTAAATAAGATGATTGACAACCTTGCTTGTTTACATGTCTTCGATTTGTGATTCATATGCTTAAATGTTAAACGTGTAAAACCGGTTAGCATAACCTTAGGATTATACTCGTAGTTAATCTTAAGAGCTCTAGCAATCAAACGATTGGATGACCTCGTAGGCTCTAATTGTGATAGAAACTAATTTGAATTTAAAAACATGCTAAATACTTGTTCCTTACTTTCTTGCATGCTGTACGGGAGCCGAAGCTCGCATGCAATAATAAACCCTACAAATGATCGTTAGTAGTATAAGCAAGTAGGGATCGTTCTAGGCCGGGGATTAAGGGTACCTGAGATATGAAATTGTTAAACACAAACATATTCACATATATACAAGAAAACGTCACAATGGGGGAATAAGATGGTTCGGCAGCTTTTGCCTTCTAATGCTAGACACGGTATTAAAAACAGAAAATAAATCCTAGGCTACTATATTCAAGTTTGATCATCATCTCTCATGCATCACATAGCACAAAACACAATTTAACACAAAGATTTGCATGCAAGAAAGTAAGAAACAAGTATTTAGCATGTTCAAGACCTAACTTAGTTTCGACCTACAACTAGAACGATTTTTACATAGTTGTGAGACTTTTTCTAATGTTTTAAGATTGAGCTATTCGCATGGTGATCCTAAAAGTTATGCTACCTTATACAAGACATAGCATTGAAGCACAAAAGTCTATAATCGAAGACATGTAAACAAGCAAGGTTGTCAATCATCTTATTTAACATGCAAGTTTTAGCTAAGGTATTACCCTAGGTGATAGGAGCACAATGTGCGACGATATTACATGCTTATGCCCTCGTTTATGCTTTGTTTAACCCTTATTTATCTAAGATAGAGTCATAATATAGTTAGTGTCAATTTTGGTAGAGTTTTGGAAATATGAGCTTAATGATCCGAAAAATGACTAAGTTTGAGAAATCTGGAAAATAGTGTAAAATATGTCTTTTTCGTGATTTTGAGATGAGTGAAACTGTGATCTATCCTTGTCCGAATTCTATGAAATTTGGTGTGCATAATATTCATATACTGAGGAATGTTTTGTTAAAATTTCAGATCAATCGGAGTTCGGGAAGTCACCCAAAAGTTGGCTGCAAAACGGTAGTCCGAACATTCCAATCCAGGGGCTTCCAGGATTTTCCTGGGACTGTGTCCGAACTTCGAAAAATCATTTCCGTCGACTCACAAGGAATTTGATCAAACTGTTTTATGGGGAGATGGCCATATGTGTCTAGTTTATCTGAGACTTGGAATCGCATCAATCGGAGTTCCGAGCGTGGAGATATGCCGGAATTACTGCAACAAGGTCAAATCTGCCGATTCCAAGAACCTACTGCCCCTTTTTCGTGTTTTCTGTTTTTGATGGACTAAATGGTGCACAAACGCATATGTGAAGATGGTTCAAGCTTAAAGAAGGTTATAGGAAGACACCTAGCCATGGCATTGAAGAAAAATACAAGAAAGAAGTTCTCCTAGTCACACTAGGAGAAGCTGCCGAATAGAGGCATATTGTATGCTTAATGTTGCTGCCGGCAATTGGGGGATTTTTCGATGGACCAAGCCACATCAATTGAAGTCCAATGATCATACAAGAAGTCCATGAAGATGTGAAGCCCAAGCCTTGAAGAAAAATTCAGAAATAGAAAACCTAATTGTACTATGAAAGGAAGGTTGCAAAACCTAATCCCATTAGGTTTTCTGAAATCTTTTTGCATAAGGACTGCCGGCAGCCCCTCTCCCTTTTCCTATATATATAGCCATCTCATATTCAGAAAAAGCTGTCACATCTCAAGCCAAAACACAAGTCTAAGCTCTACCAAAAATTCTACCTTAAGTCCTACATAAAACCTAGCCAAAATACATCCTTCACCACTACCAGAAAGTTTCTGCCGAACCAACCTTCTGCCGAAACTTGAAACTTCCTACTGCCGTGCAGCATCCAACCATCCTCCATCACAGATCCACACGAGCTGCTGCCTCCCAAGGTGTCTAAATGTGTGATCTACTCCCTTTGGCTTGTAATTTTATGGATTTATGCTTTTATGTCTATGTAAAGACAATTTGTTTGTTTGGTTTTGCATGTTTAAAGATGTTTATGATTTCGATTCTTTGAGCCTAATTAACTCTAAGGTATTGATTTCATGGTTTTATGAAAGATAAACATGTAAACATAATTTGTAAATATGTAACCGGTTAGGTCTTAGGGATGCATGCTTGACTTGATTCTCGATTTCTTCTTGATTAGTTGTTTGAATTCGTGTGCAACCGAAGGAGATGTTTAGGTACAATCGTAGGCCATGGTTGTTGTCTAGATATTGAATTCACTTGCCGTAGTAACATAGGTCAAGTTAGAACGCTAAGTTGATTTGGTTTATGTTGTTACCTAGGGTTAGAGTAATTCCTACAACTTGCTTGTCTAATATGAAGAGTGACGCCTTGTATGTTAACTTGTTTCCGACTAAAAGATTTCGTGCCTTATATGCTAATTGGTTAATTTCTACACTAAGTGTCTTTAATCGGTCAGCTAAAGATTAGGGTTATGCACTAAGCTAATTCTAAGTATTTTTGTGAAATCTAAAATCGATTAGTAAACCGCTAAGGAGCTAGTTAGGTTGGAATTAAGTTGAGTCTTGAATATTTCTATGCATGTTTCCATGAGTCCTTATTTGTTACTTGTTTCGATTTGTGATAGTTTTTGATGAGTGCTTTGCGTGAGAGATGTCGACCAAACTTGTACATAGTAGTTAGAATTTAAATTCCAGAAATTTATTTTTCGTGCCATAGTTGTTAGGGCAAACCTATGGCTGCCGAACCATTCTCTCCCCCATATGTGACGTTTTGTATATATGTATATGTGTTTTTGTCTAACAATCTCATATTTCAGGTACCCTTAATCCCCGGCCTAGAACGATCTCTACTTGCTTATACTACTAACGATATTTTGTAGGGTTATTATTGTTTGATGCTCGCTTCGGCGACTCATCACTAGGTGAGTATCACAAATCAAAGCAACATACGTTTCATCTTTATTTGTTCCACTCAGGTTAAATGAAACCTAACATCTAGATTTACATGCTTCAAACAACAATTGTTTTAAACATAACTAATGTTTCGATTTGTTAAGGAACACCCTTAGATTACTAACCAAATTAAATCCTAAACATGCTTTTACTACCACTGCTCTAGTTATCAAACATACGAAATCCATGTATTAAAAATTGCAAAAGTCATCACATAAATTCCAACAAAAATTGCAATCCATGTTCATCATACAATACCAAACGAAACAAAGTATTTTTATAACAACAATATGTGACTAAACCGAAATTAAAAACACAAGTCATAGGGATGGATCACACTTTAGAAACCTTGGAGAGCTTCGTCTTGGTGTGGTGGAAGATGATCGGCAGCAGCTAGGCTAGGTGATGGGATCGGTGATGAATGATGGTGGTGTAGGTGGAATCGGTGACTATGTGTTTTAGGGTTTCGGGTTAGAACTTTGGTAGGAAAATTTGGTAGAGTTTTGGCTAGTGCTTTGCAAGAGATGAGATGCCTTTTCTGTAGGAAAAGTGGGGGTATTTATAGAGAATAAGGGGGGTGATTGCCGGCAGCCCTTAAGCAAAAAGGATTTCAGAAAACCTAGTGGAATAAGGTTTTGCAACCTTCCTTTCTTAGTTCAATTAGGTTTTCTTTTTCTGAATTTTTCTTCAAGGCTTGGGCTTCACATCTTCATGGACTTCTTGAATGGTCTTGGACTTCAATTTACAGGTCTTGATCCATCGAAAATGCCCCACAATGCCGGCAGCTCACAATGACACTCAATCTGCCAGAATCGGCAGCTTCTCCTAGCTTGACTAGGAGAACTTGTTTCTTCATGTTTTTCTTCAATGCCATGGCCAAGTGTCATTCTCCTTCCTTCCATACGCTTGGGATATCTTCACAAATGCTCTTGTACATCATATGGTCCATCGAAATGAAGCACTTGTGAAAAGGAAGCAATCAGTCCCTGGAATCGGCAGCTTTGACCTTGTCGCAGTAATTCCGGCATATCTCCACCTTCGGAGATCCGATTGATGCGATTCCAAGTCTCACGTAAACTAGACACATAGGGCCATCTCCCCATAAAATATCTCAGCCAAATTACTTGCAAGTCGTCGGGAATGATTTTTCGAAGTTGGGACAAAGTCCCAGGAAAACCCTGTAAGCCCCTGGATTGGAATGTCCGGACTGCCCTTTTGCAGCCATGTTTTGGGTGACTTCCCGAACTCCGATTGATCTGAAATTTTAACAAAACATTCCTCAATATATGAATATTAAGCACACAAAATTTCATATAATTCTGACAAGGATAGATTATACTTTTGCTCATCTCAAAATCGCGAAAAATACATATTTTACACTATTTTCCAGATTTCTCAAACTTGGTCATTTTTCGGATTCTTAACCATTATTCACAAAACTCTACCAAAATTGACACTAACTACATTATGACTCAATCTTAGACAAATAAGGGTTAAACAAAGCATAAACAAGGGCATAAGCATATAATATCGTCGCACATTGTGCTCCTATCAACTACCTCACACTTATCCTTTGCTAGTCCCTTAGCAAACTAAATTAAACTACTACTCTAAACAAACTATTGCCCCTAACAATTTGTCTCAGGCTCGTATGTACACATAGCTTTCAAGTTAATGTATGAGAATGCTAAGCACGAAAATTCCAAGCTTCATGAACATGTGACATCAATATAAACATATAAGAGCAAAAGGTAAGCATGTAAACATGTTAAAAACTAATTCAAATCACCTCACTAGGCATACTCTCTTCTTTTCTCTCGAAGCATGGTTATTCATTCAATAGTATATGCAAGCGAAAGATCATGAATTACAAAGAGTGACTTGCATAAATCAAAGAAACGAAAGCACTTTGTGAATTTTTGATGGAAAAACCTCATATGATAGCTATATGCACCAATGAACCAAAACCATATGCTTACTCTTGGGATAATCTCCACAATCAAATTTAACCATCTTAAGAATCATGAAAAAGATCAATAAAAGGGTTGTAATGGGGCTAGGCTAAGAGGTATTCGATATTTGGATAAGGAGGCTCAAAAACGTCACCATGGCATTTGGCAAAGCTCAAATCTCCTTATGTCTTCTCACCAAAAGGGTCAAATTTCATCTTGTTGGACCCATACTTCATTCTTTTCTTCCCATAACATTACAACAATACTCAAGACAATAGCCATGCACATTTCTCTTTTTCAAGCCTATGCCGTGCCCTTCAATCTTTTCTTGCTCTCGGCTTCTTTTCTTTTCTTTTGGTCCGAGCATAATTTTTCTTTCTTTCTTTTATGGCACGGCATCTAGTACACTTTACATATAGATTCATGGCTAAGTCTACCCCACACTTGTTCTTCTTCATCACACACGCGAAAACGCTTCCAAAAATCAAGCTTTGCCAATACATTGATTAAGGGTAAAGGCACAACTATACTAAGCTCATGGAAAGTGTTTAAGGATGATGAAAGAAAAGGCTCAATATCGGCTCAAAGGGGTTTACTAAGGTGTCCCACGACGGGCTCCAATTAGGGCACATGTTTTATTTGGTAATGGTGGTAAACCTAAATGATCTTTATTCAATCATATTCAAAATCAAGGTATTTTATGATATAAACGTTTCGAAAATCAACAAGAGTAAGTTCTAGCATACTAGAGTTCATTAAAAACTATGGCATATAGTCATCGAATATACAAAGAACTATGAGGTTTCAAGCTTCCTACGAATCTATCGAATTTTATGTTTTTATCGCTCAAGAAGAAAGCAAATTGGCACTAAAGCTCACATAGGTTATAATCGAAATAAATTAGCTAAAACATGCATGCTTATTAATCAACAAGTCCTACATGCTCCTACCAATGCACAAAATCCATGAAACTCACAATTTTAAAAGTATGCACAACCATCATCTATGTATGCAAAGAGGAGAAAAACATCATTGACATATTAGGGGCATCCTAAGACTCGAAACAAACAAATTTAAACACTCTATTTTTGTGGAACATTTTCTGAATTTTCTTTTCTAAACTAAGCACACGAAAACATAAAACAAAAACGGAATACGTTCTCCCACCCCACACTTAGAAAATTACATTGCCCTCAATGTAAGCACAAAACAATATCAATGAATTTCCTAAGCATGCAATCGACTAACATATACCAACATATCATCACAAATCAAAGAAAAAGAGAAGGGTTAAGAAATTTCAAACTCTCGGTGATGGCTCCTTCACTTTTCTTTGATCAACATGGGTTGCCTCCCAAGTAGCGCTTTGTGTTTATAGTCCATAGCCTAGACTTTTCACCGTGTTTGGTATGTGTTCATCGCGCTCCAAAACAGCTCAAATCGGCAAGAAGAAGTTCAATGAGAAGATCGTTGCATGAGGTGTCCGATTCGGTGGTTGTAGAAGGCTGCGTATCCTGTTGCGTGTCCGGCCTTCCTGCTGGCGTATCCGACTCCTGTATTGCCGTATCTGGCGTGTCCAACTGTGTATCCACCTCTGGTCCGGCCTCTTGTGCTCGTGTATCAACCCTGCCGGCAATGGCAGGTCCGGCAGGGGGTGGTGGTTCGGTTGGATTTGGATAATGCTGCTCGGCAGCAAGATGTATGTTACCTCGGCTCGGTGGTGGTGATGGTGGCACGGGATCATCCAAGGGTTGGGAAGCAATGGTGTATTCTTGGAATGAATCATAGTACGGCTTCAAGCGATGCCCGTTAACCTTGTACTCTTTGTTGGTGCTCGGGTTAAGGATCTCAATGGCTCCATGTGAAAATACTTTAGTGATTATGAAAGGACCAACCCATCGAGAACGAAGCTTACCCGGAAAGAGTCGAAGTCGAGTATTGAATAGGAGAAATTTTTGACCAACTTCAAACTTTTTACCCCAGATCATCTTATCATGATAAGCCTTTGTTTTCTCCTTGTATATCCAAGCGGCATCATAAGCTTCATTACGGATTTCTTCAAGTTCGTTGAGTTGAAGCTTTCTATGAAGACCGGCATCATCTATGTTCATGTTGAAGGCTTTGATTGCCCACCATGCCTTGTGCTCTAGCTCAACCGGCAAGTGACATGCTTTGCCATAAACTAACCGAAAAGGAGACATACCTATCGGTGTCTTGTACGCGGTCCTATAAGCCCACAAAGCATCATCGAGACGATCACTCCAATCCTTCCTTGAAGGTCCAACCGATTTCTCCAATATATGCTTGATCTCTCGATTACTTACCTCGGCCATACCACTTGTTTGGGGGTGATAAGGTGTAGAAACCTTATGTGTGACTCCATACTTCCTCAATAAGGCTTCAATGGTGCGGTTACAAAAATGGGATCCTCCATCGCTAATCAAGACTCTTGGAACTCCAAAACGTGAAAAGATGTTGGTCTTGAGAAACTTGGCTACCACCTTGGCATCATTGGTGCGTGTAGCCTTGGCTTCGATCCACTTTGACACATAATCAACCGCAAGCAATATGTAGAGAAAACCCTTACTTGAAGGAAACGGTCCCATGAAATCAATACCCCATAAATCGAAAATTTCTACCTCAATGATAGGCGTGAGCGGCATTTGATCCCTAGCTCCAATCACTACCAGATACGGAAGAATAGCCGACGAAAAAATTTTCGTCGGCCATTTTTTTTTTTCGTCGGCTATACCCTCTGCCGACGAAAATTTCGTCGGCCATAAGTCGTCGGTAATACGCCGTCGGTAATACCAATGGCCGACGAAAAAAAAAATTTCGTCGGCTATAGTTAAGTATGGCCGACGAGTCAAAAAAATCGTCGGGCAAAGGTGGGTGAAATAGCCGACGACTTTCGTCGGGTATTTTTGAGTATGGCCGACGAAATCCATTAAGTATGGCCGACGATTTACTAAAATTTCGTCGGCTATGTTGTTTTAACTATACCCGACGATTTCCCAAAATTTCGTCGGCTATGATGTTTTAACTATAGCCGACGATTTACTAAAATTTCGTCGGCTATGATGTTTTAACTATAGCCGACGATTTCATAACATTTCGTCGGCTATGGTGTTTTAACTATAGCCGACGATTTAATAAAAGTTCGTCGGCTATGGTATTTTAACTATAGCCGACGATTTAATAAAATTTCGTCGGCTATTTCCTCGAAATATATTACTATTTTATAGGTATTAATTAGTTATAGCCGACGAAATAAGGCACTTTTCGTCGGCTATACAAGTTATAGCCGACGAAAATTGGTAAAATTCGTCGGCTATACTTGTTATAGCCGACGAAATAATGCAAAAATCGTCGGCTATTCTTGCATTTGGAAAAAAAAAATTAAATTATTTTCTAAATTACCATTCCAAGCAAGCTGCAAATCACAAAAACAATTCATGCATTTGCACCAACAAGAAACACGTCTAAACACCATTTTTATTAAATTCGTTCCAATATACATAAAATATAATCCTAATTATCCCCTAAACTACTAAAGTCTAGGATATCATCTACAGCATCAGGCGCATCATCCTGCTGACCGAACTCGGGAGGTTGAGGCATTGGAGGCTCCACTAACTGCTGAAACGGGAGCGGGGGTGGACGGCCTTCTTGTTGTGCCGCGAACATCTCATAAATCCACTGTTGCTGGCCGTCGTTGTTGTATTGCCGAATTCTGGCGCACTCAGCATTCCAACGGACCATATCCAACTGATACTGCTGGGACTGATATTGTCTGCGGCGCAGCTCCTCTACTGTCTGGGACGAGGTCGCCAATTCTGCGGCCAATCGCTGCACTTCTCCCCTCATATGTTGGGTCTGGCCGCCTCCCTTCTTTTGACCTCCCTTAGTGGTCTTCAGGAGCCCTTGTCCAGAACCTCCTAAACCCCGGCAGTAGTACTCGTTGGACTGGTGTGGGAAGGCTGCGTTGAACATCCTCGCCGCCGTTTGGATATTGGTGCGGTCGACCTGGCGCACGGCTTCCTCCAAATCTGCCTCTGAGATGTCCGGTTGTGTCTCCCGAACTATTTGCTGGAGCACCTCTTGTTCGGCCTGGGTCACCCGCTCCTAATTGGACGGGGAAAAAAAATTAATATTCTAACAAATGGATAGTTAAGTAAAATTAATAATTTAAATTTTAAAATCATAATGAACGACTTACGAGATCGTCTGTCGCTTGTGGATAAGCGATCTTGAACGTCTCCACGTAGGGGTTGCAATCAGGATGATCTCTTAGCGCCTCCTCCTGATATTGTGCAAACGGCCTTGAACTGCCGTGATGGAGGATTGTGTTACGGCGGCGGTTCTCCGAGTTTATCCGAGACCGTTCCTTCAAACAAATAATAAAATATTAGAAAAATGCATCAAAAAATATAACTGAAATAATTATAAAATATTTAAACTAATAATTAAAATTTTAATAAAATAAACATTTATAATGAAGTTTAATATTTACCATCATAGCCGGGTTGTCGAAGACTACGGTCCTCAACCAACGCCACTCGTACTCCCTGAACATGAACTCTCTGGGAGTACCCATACGACCACGGTTGCCGTACTCGTTATAGTGGGAACGGAGCTCGTTCTTCCACTCTTTGAACCTACGAAGAAAACAAAAGTGCATTAGAAATATTATTAATATCATAAAATATTTCTAATTATCAAATAAGACATTCCCAACGTACCTCGAGCTCTGTTGGGAGTCTGCCCAACCCCGCTTGTGTTCCGCAACCACAAAGTATGTCTGAAAGATAATATTTTATTAGTTTTATAATTATAAAAATACCGAAAATTATTAAATATTACGATAACTAAATTAAATTTTTTTATTTACTCACCGACGCGGCGTTGTTCAACTCCATCTTGATTTCTTCGGGCACATCAGCCCACCGAGCCCACAACATAGGGACTCTGTCCCTAATGAGTGCACCCACGCAACCCGAGTAGTCGAGTTTCTTTTTCGCCCCAACCTCCTGATCAGGAGCTTCGTCAATCTGGATCCTCCCGCTCCGTTCAACCGTTCTCCTGAGCGTCTCAAAACTGATGACACCTCTGGTATTCCTCTGGGTTGAACTGCTAGCGCCTGTCCATATCACATAAACGACGATTGGTTAATAAAATTAAATATTAGTGCGTTAATTTTAATAAAATATTTAATTAATAAAATCGAATGTTACCTGAACCCGATGATTCGGTTGCCGTCGACTTTCCTTTTCTCCTCGCCGAAATCAGGAGGTCAGGGCTCTCCCATGGCTGCTGCTGGTATGCCTCCGCAGCACTCACGAACTGAGGCATATCAGGCCACTGGGGCCGACCCTGATAGTCGACCTCGGGTATCGCAGGAATGTTGTATGGGAGGAAGAGCTGGTTTGGGAGAGTAGGCCCCTCAGTCGAGTCACCAGCAGACTGAGTCGGACTCGGCATCGGCATCGGCTCCCGATGAACCTCAGGCATACGAACCTGAGGAACGTCGGCAGCTATCTCCTCGTGAAACAGCTGCCGACTAAACCTCGGCGCCACAGAGGGACCGACATTCGGAAGTGAAGTGCTCGACGGCCGCCCCGCCTGGAGAAGGGTCTGGTGCCGAGCACTCACACTCCGCCGCGGCTGGGCTGCATCCACACTCCTCCGCGGCTGGCTGGTGGTCCTCTCAGGCTGGCTAGCCGTCCTCTCGGAGTCTGGGGAACCCGCGGCATTTCCAGAACCGGCGGCATTTCCAGAACCTCTAGATCTAGAACGACGACCTCCGAACAACTGCCTAAATGCATCGGCCATCTAAAGCCAGACGCATTAATACATTAATTAATATTAAATTATATTATATTAAATAACAAATTCTAATTAATATAATACCCAATAATACTAACATATTTTAATATTTACCGATTTATATAATAACCAATTTATACATATAAATTATACAATTACACCTAAATTATATACAATTAAAATAAATTTTACAAAAATTACCTAAATTAACATAAAAACCTAAAAACTACATACATTAACATAAAAACCTAAATTATAACTAAATTAACATAAATACATAAATTATACCTAAATTAACATAAATACATAAATTCTACCTAAATTAACATAAATACATAAATTATAACTAAATTAACATAAATACATAAATTATATCTAAATTAATATAAAAACATAAATTATACCTAAATTAACATAAATACATAAATTAACATAAATACATAAATTATACACAAATTAACATATAAATACATAAATTATACCTAAATTAACATAAATACATAAATTAACATAAATACATAAATTATACACAAATTAACATATAAATACATAAATTATACCTAAATTAACAATTATATCTAAATTAACAATTATATATAATTTATTAACCATAATTTAATTTATTAATAATTAAATAACAAAAAAAAAAAAAAAAAAAGGGGGCCGGCCGGTACCGAATCGGGGAGGAGGAGGAGGGGGAGGCGGCCGGAACAGAGAGGAGGAGGAGGAGGGTCGGCCGGGGCTGGCGGAACAGGGAGGAGGAGGAGGAGGAGGGGCGGCGGATCGAACCAAGGAGGAGGAGGAGGAGTCGCCGGGCTGCCGAACCAAGGAGGAGGAGGAGGAGGCGCCGGGCTGCCGGAATAGGGAGGAGGATCGACGGATGAAGGAGGGCCGGATTCGAGGAGGATAGGGAAAATCGGGCAAATGGAGGCTAGGGTTCGGCTGCATTTTACTTATACCCGATAGTATAGCCGACGAAATCGCTTTATTTCGTCGGCCATGATATAGTATAGCCGACGAAATAAAGCAATTTCATCGGCCATGATATAGTATAACCGACGAATACAGTGATTTCGTCGGGCATACTATGTCATAGCCGACGAAATGATTTTCGTCGGCCATGGTATGGCATAGCCGACGAAATTCCATAATTCGTCGGCTATAGTCTTCGTCCCTCAGAATCCGTCCGATCTCCCCCATCCAACGGTGGATAATGGGAAGGCGCGGATCACCAGACTTTAGCCGACGAAATATAACTTCGTCGGCTATACTTTTGGTCAAACTACAAAGTCAAACCTCTACACGCTGTAAAACGGAAATTGGGCCGTCTAAATGACGTTTTTTGGCCTGACCTTCAACAGAGAATAGTTTCAGATCGATGCGACGCATCTAATCGTATAAAAATTTCCCCCAAAATATTTACCGACCGTCAGGCTACCCATAGGAAAACGGGAGTGAAAAACAGCAAACCGCAACATTCGGGACACAGATTTTGTCGGAATCTTCCCATTTTTCAACCGTAGCCGTATTTCAATATTTCGGTCATGTCTTATTTCACGACACATTTGCATTTGAAGGGTCTACGTATAGTAGGTATTTGAAACTGTACATTCAATTAAACACTTAGTAAACAAGTTAAGGAACATTAGTGCATATATTCCGATTTTGAATCTCAAAGTTTGGAAAATCTATTCCAACCGTCAGATATCACCGTTAAGGTTAAATACATGTATGAAAAAAAATCCAACTACATCTGACAAAGTTGAAGGCTCGATCGGGACGGTCAAACCGCAAAGTCAAACCTCTAAACGCTTTAAAACGGAAATTGGGCCGTCTAAATGACGTTTTTTGGCCTGACCTTCAACAGAGAATAGTTTCAGATCGATGCGACGCATCTAATCGTATAAAAATTTCCCCCAAAATATTTACCGACCGTCAGGCTACCCATAGGAAAACGGGAGTGAAAAACAGCAAACCGCAACATTCGGGACACAGATTTTGTCGGAATCTTCCCATTTTTCAACCGTAGCCGTATTTCAATATTTCGGTCATGTCTTATTTCACGACACATTTGCATTTGAAGGGTCTACGTATAGTAGGTATTTGAAACTATACATTCAATTAAACACTTAGTAAACAAGTTAAGGAACATTAGTGCATATATTCCGATTTTGAATCGCAAAGTTTGGAAAATCTATTTCAACCGTCAGATATCACCGTTAAGATGAAATACATGTATGAAAAAAAATCCAAGGTTATCGGACAACGTTAAACGCTCGATCGGGTCGGTCAAACTGCAAAGTCAAACCTCTAAACGCTGTAAAACGGAAATTGGGCCGTCTAAATGACGTTTTTTGGCCTGACCTTCAACAGAGAATAGTTTCAGATCGATGCGACGCATCTAATCATATAAAAATTTCCCCCAAAATATTTACCGCTCGTCAGGCTACCCATAGGAAAACGGGAGTAAAAAACAGCAAACCGCAACATTCGGCACACAGATTTTGTCGGAATCTTCCCATTTTTCAACCGTAGCCGTATTTCAATATTTCGGTCATGTCTTATTTCACGACACATTTGCATGTGAAGGGTCTACGTATAGTTTGTCGATAGTGATAGAAAATGGAAACAGCTCTGTTTTTGTTTTTTTTTTAATCATAGCCGACGAAATCAAACCTAGTATTCGTCGGCTATTGTTTTGTCGTTTTCTGTTAAAAAATTATGGCCGACGAAATATATAATGTTCGTCGGCCATTGTTCGTAATATTATTATTTTTTTAAAAACTTACGGCCGACGAAATAGTTAGTTTTCGTCGGCCATTGTTCGTAAAATATTTTTTTTTAATAAATTATGGCCGACGAAATAATTAGTTATCGTCGGCCATTGGTCGTAAAATATTTTTTTTAATACATTATGGCCGACGAAATAATTAGTTTTCGTCGGCCATTGGTCGTAAAATATTTTTTTAATACATTATGGCCGACGAAATAATGCATTTTTCGTCGGCCATTTTCCGTTTAGCCGACGAAATAATGCATTTTTCGTCGGCCATTCTCTGAAAAAAAAACCTAAAAATCAGTGGTTTTACACCTCTCCTATTTCGATGTCCTGCTCACATATAACCAAAATTGAACATAAAAAATCAGAAACCCAACAGTCAACATATTTCAAATTTTTATTTAAGGGGTTTGGAACCCAGCCTAGCTGGGAGGCTCATCCCCACGCCCGGTCATTAGAAATGAGTTGATTACAAGTGAAAGGATTACATCATTTAAATTACTTAATCCGTCGGATTGTAATCGGAATCATCGGATGAGTCTTCTTCGGTTTCTGAATTGCTCGATAGGGGTAATCTATGTCTTTCCTCACCACTAGAGTCCTCGTTAGTTTCTTCAATTGGATCAACATCAACAAGCAGTGGCTCTTCACGTCGAATTCGCACCGGCGTGTCTAGACGAATAAAAGAGGAGTCAGGAATAGCGTTTGAGTTGGGCTCTTGATACGCGGTGCCCCCTTCCTCGTTCTCTTCGGCCACTCCAAGTGTAGACGCCCGGTAAATGTTGCGATGGTGGATAGTGTTGACTACTTTCCACGGGTCACCTTTGGCGAGATCATCAAGATAAAACACTTGTTTCACCCATGTGGCTAAAACGAACGGGTCGTCCTCATACCATGATGTACTAGTGTTCACAGAACTTACGCCGTATTGATCGGTTTTCATGCTCTGCGGCCGTGTGTCAAACCATCTACACTTGAAAAGGTGCACTTTCATGCCTTCCCCGTAATGCAGTTCCACAACCGAATGGAGAACACCGTAATAGTCAACTCCACCATCCCCACCATGTGCCATAACCCCTGAATTTTGTGTTTTCAGTCTGAGGTCTCTCTCTTCACATCGAAATAACACACCATTCACCTTGCACGTCGCATAAACTTTTGAATAGACCGGCCTCCTCGCTAAAAGTCTGAGTTCGTGCGACCAATTTGGGTGATTATCATTTGCAATAAGGTCCATCTGCAACCATCAGAATCAACTATAAATATGAATAAATATACACAATAATATATGAACACGTATAGAATAGTGTTAAAGGTACGTACCCAGCGGCCGAAATACTCTGCGAATGTCTGGTTGTGGTAATCGCGATCACCTGCTACTCCTTCACAGCGTAGATGTATGTCCTTCCAAAACTGAACTTCTGGACAGTTGATTAGTACCCACCAATGTGCAATGGCTACCTCATAATCTTTCAACTTATAGGAAACTGGCATGTTTCCACCGAGTACAACATCGTCGGAGAGTATGGAAAGATTGAACTGTGAAGGTACATCTTCCGGTATGCTTTCCTGTAACGCTCCGAAATACAGCTTCATGTAGGTAACGCACTCGTGCGCAATATATGCTTCAGCTATACATCCTTCAGGTGCGGATCTGTTTTGGACAAAACCACCGTATTGTCCAAGTTGCCTATAAATCAAGTTTTTAAAGTGTTATGATAATACATTAACACTATATCACATATATTGATGAGGAAATTAACATAAGGTGTAAAATACGTACCTTTCCATCGGATACATCCAAGTGAAGTGCACAGGACCGGTAAGCAACAACTGCCGAGGAAGATGGATCATGAGGTGAGGCATGATGTCGAAAAAATTTGGAGGAAATATCATCTCAAATTTACACATGATATGAACGATGTCTTGTTGCATTTCCCGGAGGTCAGATTTTCTCACTTCCCGTGTGCATACCTTCTGGAAAAATCTTGCCAACGCTACTAACGGCTCCACAACGTGACGGGGAAGGAACGGTCGAATGAAAACAGGGAAGAGACGTTGTAGCAGGATATGATTGTCATGACTTTTCAACCCGTACAGATTGTTGCATTGTCTGTTGACACACTTGGCTATATTTCCAGCAAAGCCTGAAGGATACTTGGCCCGACTTATCCAATGCAAAATTTCTGATTTATGCTCAGGCTTGACGGTGTAAGGAGCTTGAGGCATTTTTCTCTTCCCTTGTTTCAACCATAGTGGTTTTCTGATATTCATGTTTTGCATATCAGTGCGAGCCTTAGGACCGTCTTTCGTCTTCCCCTCCAAGTTCAGCGTTGTGCCCACCACACTTTCAGAAACATTTTTTTCTATGTGCATAACGTCTAGGAAGTGTCGGATCAACAACTCACACCAGTACGGGAGTTCCCACAATATGCTCCTATGTGTCCAGAATTTGTACTCCTCAGGCCTTTCAGGTATTTCCGCTACAATATCGGGATGATTGCTGAGGGGCCCAAAATCGTACTCATTAAGTCTTGCTAAAATTTCTCTTCCTCTCCATCTTCTGGGAGCACGGCCGTGTTCTTCGGTTCCATCAAATGCGGCGGACTCGTAACGCCAGTGGTGATCCGCCGGAAGGAACACACGATGACCCATTCGGCATATCTTGTTGCAATGAGGGGTGCTCCCATAATCGGTGAGGCACTCTGGACAAGCCTTGTATCCCCTGACAACGCTGCCCGACAACATCCCATAAGCAGGAAAATCACTGATGGTACCAATAACCATGGCATGCATCTGGAACGTCTCCTGCTTGTACTTGTCAAAAGTGGGATGACCAACGTCCCACAATACCTTAAGCTCTTCAATCAATGGTCTCATATACACATCGAGACATTTCCCTGGGTAACCAGGCCCCGGAATCAACAACGTCAACATATTATATTCCTTCTTCATGCACATCCACGGAGGAAGGTTGTAAGGTACCAAAACCACCGGCCATATACTGTATGAAAGACTCATGGTGCCGAAAGGGTTGAACCCGTCAGTTGAGAGCCCGAGCCTGACGTTTCTGACATCTGACGCAAAATAAGGAAACTCATTGTTTATATGCTTCCAAGCCGCTCCGTCAGAGATGTGTGTCATGATATCTGCGTCTCCCGCGTCCCGCTCACCGTGCCACCTCATAGCTTTTGCGGTGGTTGCTGACATGTACAACCGCTCAAGCCTATCTCTCAACGGAAAATACCGAAGCACTTTCACAGGTTTCCTATTGCCTGCTCCCGTCAACTTATATCGGTCAGACTGACATATCGGACATGCGTCAAGGCTAGCAAGGTCATTCCCTTCTGCATCTTTACCCCAGAAGAGAACGCAGTCAAATGCGCATGCATGGATCTTAAAGTAGGAAAGCCCTAGATCTTTGAGGATACTTCGGACCTGACGGTGATTGGTAGGATTACGATGACCCTCCTCCAACAACGAAGAAGTGTACTGTAGATATTCATCTACTTGCCTGATAGTCGATTTTGTCTCGACTTTAATCCTCATTACCTCCATCACACTTTCAAGAACTGTCTTCTCAGAACTTGAACACACAGGGGTCTGTTGCAATGCAATCAGTTTGTTGTACTTGTCAAAGGCAGCAGTGTTGACAACTTGTGGGAACGGCTGCACCGGGTCCTGCATATATTGTTCCCCATGTACACCGCTTTCAAAAGGAAACACGTCGTTGACGAATGTCATTGTTGGATCGTTGGATGTACTACTACTGCCCGCCTCAAAATACTGCCCATGATCATGCGATCCATCTAATGATGGCTCACCGTGATATATCCAACGTGTGTACTTCGGCCAAAACCCATTGCTCTTTAGGTGCTCCCATACTGTCCTAATCGGAAATCGACACATATCACTGCGACACTTACATTTCTTGCACGGGCAATAATGGTACGGTCCTTTTGCATTTTCTTCGACGAACTGCATAAAATCCACAACTCCTGTAGTGTATCGTCGGTCATGCCTTGGAAGCGAAATCCAACTCTTATCTCGATCCATATATAGCCTGATAATAATATATATGTATAACTTTAATTAATAATAAATTAATTAACACATATATATTACAATATATATTATTATCAACATCAACTCATATATATATATACCATTAATTAACAACCATTATTTAAGTTCATTACACTATCAACAACCATTAATTAACATATTTATATATATTTTAACACTAATTAAAATAACATTATTAAATTAAAACACATAATTATACTCTAACTGAAAATCAACTCAACTACAACTCAAAATCAACATATATACATACATTCTAACACTAAAATACAACAACAAAACAAAAAATCACTTACTATATCAAAATCACTAAAACTCAAAATCAACATATATATATACACATATATATATATACATACCTATATATAGCTCCACAATGTAAGAGAGGACGGATTTCAATAATACCCACAGATTTTTCACTCTTTCTCCCGTTTTTTTTTTAAATGAGCAGCTTCTGTCCAGATATGAAAATATAAAGACTTATAGCCGACGAAATTTCCCACTTCGTCGGCCATTCTTCCCAAAGTTATATAGCCGACGAAAACTTTAAATCGTCGGCCATTACAGAATTATAGCCGACGAATAACGCTATTTCGTCGGCCATGATATAGTAAAGCCGACGAAATAAAGCAATTTCGTCGGCCATACTCCAAAAGTTTTATAGCCGACGAAAATATTAATTCGTCGGCCATTATTGGAGTATAGCCGACGAAAAAACAAATCGTCGACCATTATTGGAGTATAGCCGACGAATTTTACTTTGTACCGACGAAATAAAAATCGTCGGCCATTCTATAGGAATGGCCGACGATTTTTTTTTTTACCGACGAAAAAAAATTTTCGTCGGCCATTCCTGGGAATAGCCGACGAAAAATCATTTCGTCGGCCGTTGTTTTTTTTTTTCGTCGGCACAACTTATTTTTCTGGTAGTGAATGTTCCCCATTCTTTGGCATCTATCACATGCTTTGCAAAACATGAATGCATCCTTGAAAATCGTAGGCCAAAAGAAACCACAAGAGAGTACCTTCAAAGCCGTCTTCTTCGGTCCAAAGTGCCCACCACAAGCTTCGCTATGACAAAAAGCAAGGATGGATCGATGCTCATTCTCCGGCACACATCTTCTAATTACTTGATCACCACATTGCTTCCATAAATACGGATCATCCCACAAGAAGTGTCGAGCTTGCTTCCTTATCCTTTGTTGATGATGGTTCGGCAACTCCTTGGGGAATCGGCGTGTGGCTAGAAAATTTGCAATATCGGCATACCAAGGCTCAAGTACTTCAAGTCGAAAAAGTTGCTCATCCAGAAAGGATTCTAATAGGGGCAGCCGATACTCCTCTTGCACAAGTCTACTCAAATGATCGGCCACAACATTCTCTACTCCTTTCTTGTCTTTAATCTCAATATCGAACTCTTGAAGTAGAAGAATCCATCGAATAAGCCTCGGCTTAGCATCCTTCTTTGTCATAAGATATCTCAAAGCGGCATGATCACTATAAACAATAACTTTGGAATTCAAAAGATACGATCGAAATTTTTCCAAAGCAAAGATTACCGCTAAGAGTTCCTTCTCCGTTGTTGTGTAATTGAGTTGAGCATCGTTGAGAGTCCTTGAAGCATAGTAAATGGCGCATGGCTTCTTCTCAATTCGTTGTCCAAGTACCGCTCCAAGTGCATAATCACTAGCATCACACATCAACTCAAATGGCTCGTCCCAATTTGGTGGCATCAAAACCGGCGCCGTACATAAAAGTTCCTTCAATCGGCAAAACGCATCCTCACATGCTTCCGACCATTCAAACGTCACCTCCTTTTGTAACAAGTTGCTCAATGGCTTGGCAATTGAAGAGAAGTCCTTGATGAATCGTCGATAAAACCCCGCATGGCCAAGAAAACTTCTCACATCTTTCACACACCTAGGGCTCGGCAATGCTTGTATTAGCTCCACTTTGGCTTTGTCAACCTCTAAGCCTCTTGCCGAAATTATGTGCCCTAGAACAATGCCTTGCGTGACCATGAAGTGACACTTCTCCCAATTGAGCACAAGATTTGTCTCTACACACCTCTCAAGTATCTTCTCCAAGTTCCCCAAACATGCATCGAAGGTGCCTCCATACACACTAAAATCATCCATAAACACTTCGATAATGTCTTCAATAAAATCCGAGAAGATAGCATACATACATCTTTGAAAAGTGCCGGGTGCGTTGCAAAGTCCGAATGGCATCCGCCGATAAGCAAACGTGCCAAATGGACAAGTAAAAGTGGTCTTCTCTTGATCGTCCGGGTGTATCATGATTTGATTGTAGCCACTATATCCATCAAGAAAACAATAGTAAGAATGGCCGGCTAACCTCTCTAGCATTTGATCCATAAACGGCAAAGGCATGTGATCCTTCCTCGTTGTAGCGTTGAGCTTCCTATAATCGATGCACATCCGATGACCGGTTACAAGTCTTTGTGGCACAAGCTCATTCTTCTCATTCTTGACAACCGTTACACCACTCTTCTTCGGCACTACTTGCACGGGAGATATCCACTTACTATCCGAAATTGGGTAGATCACCCCACAATCAAGCAACTTGATGATTTCTTCTTTCACAACTTTCATCATGGGAGGGTGAAGTCGACGTTGAGCTTCCTTTGTCGGCTTAGCTCCTTCTTCTAACAAGATACGATGAACACAAGTAGTAGGGCTTATTCCCTTGATATCCGCTAAGGTCCAACCTATGGCGGTCTTGTACTTCTTAAGCACACATATTAAATCCTCCTCTTGCTTCTCACTAAGCATTGAAGACACAATAACCGGTAGTGTGTCTCCTTCTCCAAGATAAGCATATTTCAAATGACTAGGGAGTTCTTTTAGTTCTAACTTTGGGGCCTCTTCCACACTTGGTCGAAATTTTGTTGTGGCACTTGGAATTGACAAGAACGAATCAAATACCTTGGCATAGGGCCGAGCCTCTAGCTCGGCAACAACCTCCTCTAAGCTCGGCACCACCATGTATGGTTCGGCTGTGGCACCTTGCTCGGCAATTCTTGGTTTGGCCGGCCCTTCTTTCTCGTTTTCTTGCACGATTCGTTCTCCCCTCTTGTCAAATCCGACCCCTTGCTCAATCGCTAATTGCTATGCGTCGAGCGAGGTCGACATAACTTGCTCGACCTCCTCCAAAACATCAATGGCACAACCCTCCTTTAAATCAACATTGGGGAATTTCATGGCATCAAACACATTGAACTTTATCACCTCACCATCAAACTCCATAGTTAGGTTGCCCTCGGCCACATCTATCTTTGTGCGCGCGGTCCTCATAAATGGTCGCCCTAAGAGCAATTGAGTGTTGTTGACCGGCGAATCTTCCATCTCAACCACATAAAAATCGGCGGGAAAAATCAATTGGTTGACTTGCACCAACACATCCTCTACATAGCCCTCCGGATATTTGCTTGAGCGATCCGCAAGTTGAATGATGACATTATCCTTCTTGAGAGGCCCTATACTCAAAGTTTGATACACATTGAGTGGCATGACATTGATCGATGCTCCCAAGTCCAACATAACATCCTCAAATCGTGTATTGCCTATAACACAAGGCACATTGAAGCTTCCCGGATCCTTCATCTTTGGTGGCAACTTTTTTTGAATAACGGCCGACACCGTCTCGCTCATAGTCACCACACGAGTCTCCCTCGTATGCCTTCTCGCCGTACAAAGCTCCTTCAAAAATTTAGCATACTTCGGCACTTGCTTAATGCATTCCAACAAAGGAATGTTGACTTGCACTTTCCGGAAAATCTCCAACACCTCCTCATCGGACTTATCCTTCTTTGATCTAGCAAAGCGAGAAGGGAATGGAATGTTTGATGATGGCACCCCTCCTTTGCTTGCTTGGCTCGGCAATAACTCATTCATTGATGTGGCGGGATCATAATCAAGCTCATTGCGCAGCTCCTTGTCCTTTGCACTATTGTTGCCAGCACTATGCCCTTGCTCGGCACTCAAGTTCTTCTCGGCATCACCATTATGGCTGCCGGCAATGTGTGTCTCGCCATCCTTCTTCTCGGCATCTCCATTATGGCTGCCGGCAATGTCATGTCCGGCAGCCCTCTCATCCTCCTCAATACCCTTAAAAGTTACTCGCTTCTTCTTTGGACTTGTTGGAGGAAACAACTCTCTTCCGCTTCGAGTTTGAATCACTTTGGCTTGCTCGTTTCTCGGATTGGGAATAGTATTGCTTGGCAACTTCCCTTGCTCATTAAATCTTCCCATAAAATCTACAACTTGCCCCATTTGAGTCTTGAGCTCACCAATGTCCTTTTGATGATTTTGTTGCCCCGCGAGTAGTGCTTGAGTAGCACTGGACAAAGATTGAAGCAAAGCATCGTAATTAGGGTTGCTCGGTGCGGCTTGGCCTTGGATAGGCACGGCTTGGTTTTGGTTCGGCACTGCCCCATATATTCCTTGGTTCGGCTGATAAGGTTGCCGAGGCACAAATGGTGGCCTCGGTGCAAATGGTGCTCCTCCCTCTCTTGGTTGCATAGGTGCCCTAAGCACGTTGTCATTGTTCGCCCATCGAAAGTTCGGATGATCATTGAACCTTGGATTGAAATTTCCAAATCGTTGGCCTCCTTGAAAACCAATTGCATTGCACTCCTCTACTCCCTCATTAACTCCAAATTGAGGGCATTGTTCGGTCTCATGTCCCTCGGTGTAAATTCCGCAAACACTAGCACGCTTCTTCATCAAATTACTCACCAAGTCGGTAAGCTTGTCCACTTTCTCTTCTAACTTTGAGCTTGAAGACGTCTCATGCACTTTTTCATTCCTTTGCACATTGCCTCGTGCCATGCCAAATTGTTGGTTGTTCAAGGCACGAACTTCCAACAAACTTCTTGCCGCACCGGCATTCAACTCCAAAAAGCTACCTCCCGCGGCCGAGTCAAGAAACTCTCTCTCCATGACGCGCAATCCCTCATAAAAATATTGCAACAAGAGTCCATCGCTAATGCCATGCGATGGACACAAAGAAACTAGGGACTTGAACCTCTTGTAGTAGTCGAAGAAAGTCTCATCTCCGGCTTGCTTCACACTTGTAATTTGCTTCCTCAGATCAGTGATACGTGAAGCAGGAAAGTACTTGAGTAAAAACTCATCCATCATAGTACTCCACGAAACGATGCGACCACTAGGCACTTCAAACAACCACTCCTTCGCTTGATCTTCTAGAGAAAACGGAAATGCCTTCATCTTGAAGTGTTGCAGATCTGTCCCTCTTGGGCACATAGACTCCGTGGTGAAGTTAAACCACTGTAGATGCTTGTTAGGATCCTCACTCGGCATCCCATAAAATGATTTCAGCTTATGGAGGAATCCACTCCTCAATTCAATCTCTCCAGTCTTGTCAGCTTCCAAGGGAGGATAAGTAATATTAGAAGGAGCAACTCCAGCTCCAGCAACATGACCATTCTGTGATCTGATTGATGCCATGATCTCTTCTTCTTCTTCTAATTCGGCAAAGGCCTCAAACTCTGGATTCTGAAGATCACAAGACGATGACACTACTGATGGTGAGCTCGGCTCTGAATCAGATACGGACGGAACTATAGGGGAGGACGGCAATGATGATGAAACTGATGAACTGGTTGGTGACGATGGTGGTAATGGCACAAAACGAGCAATAGCGAGTTCTTGATCTAAACGTTGCAAACGGCCCTGAAGATCTCTTGTCCAAATATTAGATTCGGACATGCATTATTTCTGAAATTTGCAACATTTAAACAAGTTAGAACCTTGTAAAGAAATACAAGACAAGAATATACATCATTACAAGCCACGGCATTGGCGATTTCACATCAAATTTCAACAATAGCATACAAAACCACACTTGGCAACACATATATAGCACACGGCAAATTACAATGGCATTCGGCAAAATGTAAGTATGGCTCGGCAACAATGGATCAAAAATAGGAAAGTTCATGAGCATGTAATCGCTAAGTCTAATTTCTTTTAAATTTGTTCTAACTCTCGAAGTACGTGGAGCAGACGAGATAACGGTGCAATGGACTGATACAGCCCCCGGTAGTATCATGCTTAATCCGATATACCTCAAGAGTTTGAACCACACAACATGTTTTATCTTCGAAGAAAATAGGCCACATATGTCAAGTTATGTTCTAGCGTCTAAAGTGAGGTGATGCTTCGGCACAAGCTGTCGACTAGGTCGTGCGGATTTTACATTTCAAAGGTCATTACAATCACGGAGGGCGAACCCCCTACAGGAACCAGGCAGGACTCGTTGTTGGACACCACGGAGGGCGAACCCCCTATCGACTCACTCACCGAGAATGAACATCAGTCTATGGGCCTTGAGATCCAGTTAAACAAACCTGAGAACCATATCTATGATAATAACTTCCCCATACTTTGTAAAACAAACACGGATCCCTAGCAGTCTACAAGTGTTGATTAAAACCGCCCTCAACCTCATGGAAGTAATACTATTACCGAAGAAACGCTTATATGCGTGGGGGGGAAGTATCCCGCGTTTCCCAATCTACATAGAAACGGCCTCCGACATAGCACCATTCACATGAAGGGTTTTGGTTATGATCAACAAAAGTGGCTTCACCTACATGTTACACTTTAGAAACTACAATAAACTCAAACATACACAACACTATCAACTCCCTAGAAATTAAACTAAGTGATTACCAACATACATCATTATACATCATGCAACTTCCAAAATTTAAACTCTACATGCCGAAGCATATTTCTACTTTACAAAATCCCACAATAAATTTACAATTACAACTTTACAACTTCACAACAAAAATTTCCAGCAACATATATACACAACAATAACATAAAACAAGCTTTTATAATCCCCGGCAACGGCGCCAAAAATTGTACGGGAGCCGAAGCTCGCATGCAATAATAAACCCTACAAATGATCGTTAGTAGTATAAGCAAGTAGGGATCGTTCTAGGCCGGGGATTAAGGGTACCTGAGATATGAAATTGTTAAACACAAACATATTCACATATATACAAGAAAACGTCACAATGGGGGAATAAGATGGTTCGGCAGCTTTTGCCTTCTAATGCTAGACACGGTATTAAAAACAGAAAATAAATCCTAGGCTACTATATACAAGTTTGATCATCATCTCTCATGCATCACATAGCACAAAACACAATTTAACACAAAGATTTGCATGCAAGAAAGTAAGAAACAAGTATTTAGCATGTTCAAGACCTAACTTAGTTTCGACCTACAACTAGAACGATTTTTACCTAGTTGTGAGACTTTTTCTAATGTTTTAAGATTGAGCTATTCGCATGGTGATCCTAAAAGTTATGCTACCTTATACAAGACATAGCATTGAAGCACAAAAGTCTATAATCGAAGACATGTAAACAAGCAAGGTTGTCAATCATCTTATTTAACATGCAAGTTTTAGCTAAGGTATTACCCTAGGTGAGTATCACAAATCAAAGCAACATACGTTTCATCTTTAATTGTTCCACTCAGGTTAAATGAAACCTAACATCTAGATTTACATGCTTCAAACAACAATTGTTTTAAACATAACTAATGTTTCGATTTGTTAAGGAACACCCTTAGATTACTAACCAAATTAAATCCTAAACATGCTTTTACTACCACTGCTCTAGTTATCAAACATACGAAATCCATGTATTAAAAATTGCAAAAGTCATCACATAAATTCCAACAAAAATTGCAATCCATGTTCATCATACAATACCAAACGAAACAAAGTATTTTTATAACAACAATATGTGACTAAACCGAAATTAAAAACACAAGTCATAGGGATGGATCACACTTTAGAAACCTTGGAGAGCTTCGTCTTGGTGTGGTGGAAGATGATCGGCAGCAGCTAGGCTAGGTGATGGGATCGGTGATGAATGATGGTGGTGTAGGTGGAATCGGTGACTATGTGTTTTAGGGTTTCGGGTTAGAACTTTGGTAGGAAAATTTGGTAGAGTTTTGGCTAGTGCTTTGCAAGAGATGAGATGCCTTTTCTGTAGGAAAAGTGGGGGTATTTATAGAGAATAAGGGGGGTGATTGCCGGCAGCCCTTAAGCAAAAAGGATTTCAGAAAACCTAGTGGAATAAGGTTTTGCAACCTTCCTTTCTTAGTTCAATTAGGTTTTCTTTTTCTGAATTTTTCTTCAAGGCTTGGGCTTCACATCTTCATGGACTTCTTGAATGGTCTTGGACTTCAATTTACAGGTCTTGATCCATCGAAAATGCCCCACAATGCCGGCAGCTCACAATGACACTCAATCTGCCAGAATCGGCAGCTTCTCCTAGCTTGACTAGGAGAACTTGTTTCTTCATGTTTTTCTTCAATGCCATGGCCAAGTGTCATTCTCCTTCCTTCCATACGCTTGGGATATCTTCACAAATGCTCTTGTACATCATATGGTCCATCGAAATGAAGCACTTGTGAAAAGGAAGCAATCAGTCCCTGGAATCGGCAGCTTTGACCTTGTCGCAGTAATTCCGGCATATCTCCACCTTCGGAGATCCGATTGATGCGATTCCAAGTCTCACGTAAACTAAACACATAGGGCCATCTCCCCATAAAATATCTCGGCCAAATTCCTTGCAAGTCGTCGGGAATGATTTTTCGAAGTTGGGACAAAGTCCCAGGAAAACCCTGTAAGCCCCTGGATTGGAATGTCCGGACTGCCCTTTTGCAGCCATGTTTTGGGTGACTTCCCGAACTCCGATTGATCTGAAATTTTAACACAACATTCCTCAACATATGAATATTAAGCACACAAAATTTCATAGAATTCGGACAAGGATAGATTATACTTTTGCTCATCTCAAAATCGCGAAAAAGACATATTTTACACTATTTTCCAGATTTCTCAAACTTAGTCATTTTTCGGATTCTTAACCATTATTCACAAAACTCTACCAAAATTGACACTAACTACATTATGACTCAATCTTAGACAAATAAGGGTTAAACAAAGCATAAACAAGGGCATAAGCATATAATATCGTCGCACATTGTGCTCCTATCACATGCGTGTCTACATGTTAAAGAGTCTTTTGTGTGAACTACGTGGCGTGAAAGATGATGATCACTTGTATATAGTAATTTAGGATTTTATTTCGTGTTCTTTAGGATTAGAGGCAGCCTTGCTGCCGATCTAAATTCTCCCCCTTTGAACTCATGTGAATATGTATATATGTGAATAAATTGTGCTAACATTCTTATATTTCAGGTACCCTTAATCTCCGGCTAGAACGATCCCTACTTACTTCTATACTACTAACGATTGTAGGGTTTATCATTGCTTGAGTCGCTTTGGCGAATCGATCAATCCGCTAGTTGTATGATGACATTATCCTTCTTGAGAGGGCCAAGATGTAACGTTTCATAAACGTTGAGTGGCATGACGTTGATTGACGCTCCCAAATTCAACATAACATCCTCAAATCTAGTGTTGCCGATTACACAAGGCACATTGAAGCTTCCGGGATCCTTCATCTTTGGTGGTAGTTTTCTTTGAATAACGGCCGACACCGTTTCACTCATTCATACCACTTGAGTCTCCCTTGTATGCCTTCGTGTAGTGCATAGCTCCTTAAGAAATTTTGCATACCTTGGCACTTGTCTAATGCACTCCAACAAAGGTATGTTTACTTCAACTTTGCGAAATACCTCCAACACTTCTTCGTCTGATTTCTCCTTCTTAGACTTTGCAATGCGCGAAGGGAAGGGTATGCATGAGTTAGGCACACCTCCCTTGGTTGGTTGGCTCGGCACACATTCCTTCTTTGATGTTGCAGGATCACGCTCCAACTCGTTCTTGTTCAAAGCTCGGCGAGGCTGCTCGGCAGTAGTATTGTCAACAGGCTGCTCAACAGAAGGTCCGGCAGTAGGCTGGCCGCCGAGAGGTTGCTCAACAGCAGAATTACTACCGAGAGCTTCTTTTCTCTTTTTCTTAACTTGTGGCTCGGCTAAGGACTTTCCACTTCGAGTTACGATGGCTTGGGCATGCTCATTCCTCGGATTATTTATCACTCCTCCCGGGAGCTTTCCTTGCTCGGTGAACTTCCCCATAAAGTCTACAACTTGCCCCATTTGGGTTTTAAGTTCCCCAATGTCCTTCGAATGAGTTTGTTGCCCCGTAAGCAACGCTTGAGTAGGACTCGAAAGAGATTGAATCAATGCATCGTAGTTGGGATTGCTTGATCCGCCTTGCATTTGGTTCGATTGGAATTGGCTCGGCTGTGCTTGGTTTTGTTGAAAGTGAAGCCGAGGTACAAAGGGCGCCCTAGGTTGATAGAGTGCGGCAACCCCTTGACTTGGCTGCATTGGTGCTCTAAGTACATTATCATTGTTCGCCCACCGAAATTTTGGATGATCATTGAACCTCGGATTGAAGTTCCCGTACCTTTGTCCTCCTTGAAAACCAATGGCATTGAACCTCCTTCTACCCCCTCATTCGATCCAAATTGAGGGCATTGTTCGGTTTCATGGCTCTCGGTGCACACGCCACATACAATGGCACGCTTCCCTTTCATCATGCTATTCGCCAAGTTGGCAAGCTTATCAACTTTCTCCTCCAACTTTGAGCTTGAGGATGTCTCATGTACCCCACTCATGCCCAAGTTCTTCATGATGCACTAGGAGGGCCAAACAATAATGAAATTAAGGGGTTGGGAGGAGCAAGCACTTTTGGTGTCACCACTAGGACTTCACAGGCAGCTTCCACTTCATGTCCTCGCCGTTCTTTTGCAGTGGTCAATGAGGAATTCCAACAAGCTAAGCAAGAAGATAAAGAGGCGAAAGAAGAGGCCCGAAAGGCAAAGGAGCAAGATTTCAACCGTAAAACTCAAAACTATGGTGTCATGGTAGATGGGGATGAATTTTCCTACTATGGAGTGTTACTCGCCGTTGTCGAACTAATCTACGGAGATGGTATACCAGTTGTGTTGTTCAAGTGCAGATGGTTCAATACTGACTCTAGTGTACCGGGCAGTGCAAAGATGGATCATGGCCTTTTATCAGTAAATACAAACACAAGCTGGTATGATAATGAACCATTCATTCTTGCCACAATGGCAAAACAAGTGTTTTATCTTGATGATCCAAAGGCTGGTGGAGGTTGGAAAGTGGTTAACGTGATGTCACATAGAAATATATGGAGTGCAACTACACTTGGAGGGGGTGAAGAACATGTTGGCGATGATGCATATCAAGAGCCTTCAGCCTCTCATATTCCTGACATAGGGGATATTTGCATCAACAATGAATTCAACTTTGTACAATTGAATGCGTTCTTTGATCCAGAAGATGAAGATGACTCAGACGCTCCTGAAGAATTGTTTGATTCAGATGATGAAGAGGCTAATGATACAGATGATGAGGATTATGTGTGATTTGAACTATGAATGATTGATTAATTAGTACTTATATATTATGCATTTAAATTTTAAAAATATCGATATATTGTGGATATTAAAGTATTTTATAATTATTGCACTAACGATTTCGATTATCTATTTGACTATATAGTCCTTGTGTTTTCTATTTAAGTAATAATACTTTTGAAAAAATTAATAATCATATTTTAAAAATAAAACATATTAAAAACGACTTAGACGACGAAAAAAAATTTGTTCGTAGTATAAGTCCGAAATGGAGGTTAAAATGCCGCCACAATTTTGGCCGAAAAATCAAACAACCCTAAAAAACCCTTAAAATCCCTATTCTTTACTACTTCACTGAAAAGAGAAAAGGAAGATATTATTGTATTCTCGGCTCTCCGCCTTCCCCCGCCTACCACTCTCCCCCCGCCGAGGCTCCTAAACCGGAACCACCCTCCCCTCACCTACCCCCGCCAAGGCTCCTAAACCGAAACCACCCTCCCCTCGCCTTCTAATTTTGGTGATGTTATTCTAAAGATTAAATGTGGGAATCATTATATTGCAGCACCTTTCCCAAAAAAATTTGGGGGTTTGTAAGAGGCTTAAAGGCCCAGGAGCATTACGATAAGACCAAACAGAAGATCAAAGTAACTTTTGATGACATTTTCATTCATGGACTAGAGAACAGCAAAGTCCACAGCATGTTGACTCATGACATTGGCCACATCATACGAGACTGCATAAACATGGAGGCGCCTACTTAGAAGAAGCTTGACAATAAAGAGAAGAATAAGCTGTCAATGGAACTCTCTGTAAGACAAAAACCTGTCAACTTGGATGTTTTTTTTTTAATTTTCATATTTCTTTAAGTTCATTAATTGGTTTTCTCTTTGTGATAGGTGTGCTATGAAATCACCTTTGCGGTCACTTCGCCAGAGTGGAAATGGATCTCTAAGCAGGCTAACATTGTGTACAAGAACTTCAAGAGCTCTCTCAATACATTTAGGGAGATGTTTCCAGGGGATATACCAAATGAGTTTCTACATAGGGAAGACCAGTGGCAGTGGTTGGTTACACACTTTGAGTCGGATGAATTTCAGGTACATTATTTATATATCTAATCATTTAATAAACATGTAATTTTAAGTTGTACTTTTCTTATATATTACCAAATTTGTTTCAGAGACGATCTGTTGCCAACAAGAGGAACCGAGGTAAGAAGACTCTACACCACAGAACTGGATCGAAGCCTTTCATTCGCAGTGCAGAAGAGCTTAGGGTCAAGGGGGACAATCTCCCACTCATTTCCAATTATTCACAAGTCTATGACCCGGAGAAAGCGGCTGAAAATATAGTAAGTGATTCTTTTGTGAAATTGGTTGTTGTGATATTTTGTGTGTGGTAGTGAACTTGTTATTATCCTCATCATGGATTTCTTAATTTGTTATTAGATATCTGAGATTGATGGTGAATTTCTTGGCCCTTTTTACTCTGTCATTGTTGTGGTATTTTGTGTGTGGTGGTGAACTTCTTGGCCATTTTTACTTGGTAAACCCTTCTATTGGATTCCTTAATCTGAGATTAAATGTGGGTTCTCACCCTTTGATCTGTTAATGGTTTTTTCCGTTGCTGTTTCCTGCTTATGCTGAGATTATGTTAACTTGCAGTATACTGTACTGCCAACACACTTGTTCTGTTTCTGTTATGATTTTGATTACAACTTGCAGTTTACTTAATCTCTGCCAACAATTATTGTTCAACAGATTATGATATGAATCTGCCAAACACATATATACATCAAACTTGTTATGATTTTGTTATGTTTCTGCCAACAATGTTACATGTATTAGTAACATCTCATATGAACTATGTATTGGAATATCATAAACCAAACAGTTCAGGTACTTCTGAAAAAATTTCCTACTCGTGGAAATCTTGGATCAAACAGAGTTAGTAGTAAAGATTCAATAATGCAGTAAAGATTCAATAATTAAGGTTCATCGGAAAATACAATTTAGCTAAGTCATATTCTCTAGAGATTTCATAGCATAAGGGATCAACAGGAACCCAAAAGATAAACTCTCTTTGTTTTGATACCAAATATTGTTCAACAGATTATGATATGAGCTCCCAACTGTCACATTTACAGTTTTTTGTATCTGGCTTTTTTAAAATGAAGGATAAGATCAACAAGGAGGTTGACAAGGTGATGGCGGCAAAGTTTAACATAGCTACAACAAAAATTACATAACCAAGAGTAGGGAGTGGATCACACATTAGAAACCTTGGAGACTTCGTCTTGTATGGATCCGGTGGTTGGTGGTGTCGGATGGAGGCTGCTGCTCGGCAGTTGGAGGTGTTGGCAGCAAGGAACCAAGGTTTCGGCAGAAACTTTGGGTGTGGTGGAGGTGGTTTTGGCTAAGGTTTTTGTGTAGGACTCAAGGGAAATTTAGGTAGAGCTTTGGCTAGATTTTTACTTTGGAATGTGACAAGTTTTTCTGTAGGAAAACATGGCTATATATAGAGGCAAATTCGGCAGAAACCCTAGGTAGCAAACCTAGTCCGAATCAGCAAAGGTAATCCTTGTGCAACAAGGTTTTGGTTCCTTCCTTTCTTGGTTCTATAGGAAACTTCTTTTTCTGATTTTCTTCCTTGGATTGGGCTGCATATCTTCATGAACTTCTTGTGTAGGCTTGACAACTCCATTTGGTGAGCTTGGTCCATGGAAAAATGCCCCAAACCCGCAAGAACACAAGACCGGCAGCAACTCGGCTGGAATGACCTTGCTCCAGTAAATCCGACATATCTCCCTTCTCGGAGCTCCAATTGATGCGATTCCAAGTCTCAGATAAACTAGATACATATAGCCATCTCCCCATAAAATATCTCGATCAAATTCCTTGTGAATCGTCGGGAATGATTTTTCGAAGTTGGATCAAAGTCCCAGGAAAATCCTGGAAGTCCCTGGATTGGAATGCACGGACTGCAGTTTTGCAGCCAACGTTTGGGTGACTTCCCGAACTCCAATTGATCTGAAATTTTAACAAAACATTCTTCAGCATATGAATATTAAGCACACCAAATTTCATAGAATTCGGACAAGGATAGATCATATTTGTACTCGTCACAACATCGCGAAAAAGACATATTTTGTACTATTTTCCAGATTTCTCATATTTTTCGGACAATTAAGCACATTTCACCAAAACTCTACCAAAATTGACACTAACTATATTATGACTCTATCTTAGACAAATAAGGGTTAAACAAAGCATAAACGAGGGCATAAGCATATAATATCGTCGCACATTGTGCTCCTATCAATAAGATCAACAAGGAGGTTGACAAGGTGATGGCGGCTGTGAGGAAAGATCACCCTGACATTCCGGAGGACCAGCTTATACATTATTTTGATTACTCCACTCATGCCCAAGTTCTTCATGATGCACTAGGAGGGCCAAACAATAATGAAATTAAGGGGTTGGGAGGAGCAGGCACTTTTGGTGTCACCACTAGGACTTCACAGGCAGCTTCCACTTCATGTCCTCGCCGTTCTTTTGCAGTGGTCAATGAGGAATTCCAACAATCTAAGCAAGAAGATAAAGAGGCGAAAGAAGAGGCCCGAAAGGCAAAGGAGCAAGTCTTTGAAACCATTCAGTATGTGAAGTGGTTGATGAGCTACGTGACTGAGAAGTTTGGATGCCAGCCACCGGCTTTCCCTCACCAGCCTTTCCCAAACGATGATGAAAGTGGAGGCAATGGGGACGGTTTATCGGTTTCTTAGTTTGGTTTTGAATTCGTAACTTTGCATTTTTGCTGAGGGACTATATGTTAGCTAGCTAGTTAATTTTGAAAATATTAGTTTGTATGTGTATATATATGAACATATAATTAGTAGCTAGCTAGAATATTGTCCCAATTAATTGATTAATATTAATTTTTATTTTGGTCTCATATTCATATTAAATTTTGAAGGCAGGTTTTTTTTTGAATTAATAATATTAATAATTCCAATGTCTAAATATTAAATTTATTAATAAAAAAATCAATCCAAATTAATATTTTTCATATATTGGAATTATTTAATTGTTTTGTTATCACTCTACTAAGGCGATGAAAAACCATTTCGTCGACTAAGTTAATCACGTGGTGACGAAATATTTCGTCATCTAAGACTGAAATTTTGTCGCCTAAGAAGCAAGGTGACGACCCTTATTTCGTCGAGTTGGTAAGAACTAGTTGACGAAACATATTTCATCATCTAAGATTTGAAATTTCGTCACCTAAGAAGCAAGGTGACGACCTTTATTTCGTCGATTTGGTAAGAACTTAGTTGAAGAAACACCAAATTTCGTCTTCTAGGTACTTAGGTGACGCCATTTACTTGACTACACTTAGGTGACAAAATTTTCGTCGGTTAAGTACTTACATGACGACTTGAGCACTTAGGTGACGAATTTTTTTTGTCGCCTAAGTCGTTTTTCTGGTAGTGTCACTCTTCTCACATTGACATTCAAACTCTTTTAAATTACTCGATCCCTAAGAAACAACACAAATCTGACAAGTCGCCTAAGCGAGCATCAAGCAATAATAACCCTACAATCGTTAGTAGTATAGAATAAGTAGGGATTGTTCTATACGGGGATTAAGGGTACCTTAAACATGAGAATGTTAAGACAAAACAACACATATATGCACACAATTGTCACACTTATATACATATATACATATTCACACACGAAATCATGGGGGTAAAAAGGCTCAGCAGCAAAGCTGCCTATAATGTCCTAGGCACAAATTTAAAGACATAAAATAAACCTAAGTTACTATGTACATGTTGGTCGACATTTTTCACACAAAACATTCATAAAAAACTATCATAACATATAGAAAATCACAAGTAAGACTTACGACAAACATGTAACAAAATATTCTAGACTCAACTTAGTTCCGACCTAATTAGCTCCTACAAGGTCTCACTAATCGATGTAAGACTTCTTAAGCACTTTAAGGTTTTCTATTAAAGAAGATTTATACTAGACATACTTGAGAACACTTACAAAGTCGAAAACAAATATGTCAAGTAATTAAGTTCAAAGTCTTTTTAGTCGGAGACAAGTTAACAAGCAAGGGGTGTCATTCTTCTTATTACCATGTGTTTCCGTTCAAACCCGTAGGCCTGACAGAAGCACAATAATAAAGGTTGACACGAAGGTTTATAGTGGTTCGCCATGCCATCGGTGGGCATGACTATGTCCACTTAGAATATACTAGTATCGGCCAATAAGCCTGGTGGTGTTACAAGGGTGGAATGTCTTGGAACCAACTTAATCCATATCTAAGGGGGGAGCCTTCTATTTATAAGGAAGGAGGCTTCCCACCTCTACTCCATCTCCAATGTGGGATGCAAACATACTATTAGATATTTCCCTAATATGGAGGCTACTTCAGGTGCCCGGTGGCACGCCCTCCGGGTGCGGCACCGGTGATGTGGAACAATGGAGATGTAGTCGGGGTGCTGGTCTACCCGATGGATGCCGGAAGTAGGACCTATGGCGCCGGTTGCACGGTCCACGAGGTCACCGAATATGCTTGGTGGTGCACCATATATGTCCCCAACAAGTCCCCCAAGTTCCCGAGTAAGAGTGCAATCTTACTTGGGGAATTAATCATCATGTGCCGCCACGCGCAGGTAGTGACCGAGTCACCCCTACTACCACCAATCCCCCAAGTCCCTAAGGGAGATTAGACTCTTACCGGGCATTCGAATGCTGAGTCCCACCCCTCCGCTCGAGTGTTACTGATGTGTTCCCAGTAATAGTCCCCCAAGTTCGTGTTGGAGATTTGACTTGGCCGGGAGTGATGTTTCCTTGCTAGTGACCTCCGTGTTGAGTCTTGCTTGGGGGTGTACTGAGGTGCCAGGTTCTGATCCGCACTGTCTGTGCAATATTTCCCGGAGGCAAGCTGATTGATCATAGGGTTCCGGAACGGCGGTGGGTGCCTAGGGAGGATCCGGGTTTGACCGGTCCTGACTCGTTGAAGCTTCATCGGGCAGAGCCGCTGTTGAATCTGGGGTGACCCTCTGTCCGAGGTGATTGCTGGACAGGACCGAGCCTGCTGAATCTGGGGTGACCCGCTGGCTGAGGTGAACCGCTGGCCCACTGGCCGAGTTGACTGCTGAACAAGACCGGGCCGGAGCGTGAGCTAATAAACTGAGCGGCCGAGCTCACGAGGCCGGAGGTGAGGTGCTAGCGTGAGCTGTGGTACAGGGGTCGAGGCTCTGGCGCAGCTGTGCGGAACCGGGGTGCCCAGAGAAGATTCGCCCCGAGGTTGACCCGTTGGAGACCTTGACCCGCTGACCATGATTGGGCTCATACTGTCGGCTGGGATAACTCGGTTGGTGCAACCGGTTATGCCCTAGGAAAGTGAGCGGTAAGCTGGTACCAGCTCGATCGATGGGATGCGCAATCGTTAGTTGGAATAAGCTCTACCGTTGGAATGCATTTGGAGTACCGTTGGAATACCTTTTACCGTTGGAATACCTTTTGTCGTTGGAATGCCTGTTACCGATGGAATGCCTTTGGAATACCGTTGGAATGGTGTTACCGTTGGAATGCCTGTTACCGATGGAATGCCTTTGGAATACTGTTGGAATGGTGTTACCGTTGGAATGCCTATTACCGATGGAATGCCTTTGGAATACCGTTGGAATGCCTTTTACCGATGGAATGCCTTGTACCGATGGAATGCCTGTTACCGTTGGTGTGCAATACCGAAATGCGGTATATATATCGCTTCCAATAAGTCCCCCAACTCGAAAAGGGACTCGGCCGGGAGTTCGAGTATTCCCGTTTGTTCGTGGTGGGGTGTTGCGGCCATGTTATAGCACCGGTCAACATCCGCTCATTCTTCCCAGCCTGAATGTTATGGGCGTGGGGTGCAGGGTTTCTAGCCTGCGGGGAGATTTGTTCTGTGTTAGAGAAACAATCTGCCCGGTGGGGTGGCGTAGAGATAACAAGTCTCCCATGGATGCCCATATTTTTCACAGCTTGGTGTGATGCAGGGTTTCTAGCCTGCTGGAAGAGTTTGCCTGTGTTAGAGGTAAAATCTATAAAGCCCATGTGTTTGAAACCTTAAGTTGTTGCTGGCTTGTCCGTGCCCGTAGCGCGAAGGTGGTGATTAAACTGATGGAATGCCTTAGAGCCGGTTGAATGCTGCTTAACCGGTGGAATGTCTGTGAACCGGTGAAATGCCTGTGAACCGGTGGAATGCCTGTGAACTGGTGGAATGCCTGTGAACCGGTTTATAAAGCCCAATGGTACCGAAAGCCCGGAGGCTTGTCCGTAGAAATATGTAGATTTTTCAACCGGTTTATTCCGTAGGAATGTGCGCGGGAACTTCGTGCCGGACTGACCGGTGGAGATCCGCAGGCGCTGGACTAAAATGGAATGCGTGCACTGAAATGCGATGCATACTGATATGTGTGCACTGTAGTGCGATGCATACTGACATGCAATGCATTGTAATGCCATGCACTGAAATGCGTGCACCATAGTGCGATGCATTGTAATGCGATGCATACTGATATGCGATGCATTGTAATGCCATGCACTGAAATGCGTGTACCGTAGTGCGATGCATTGTAATGCGATGCATACTGATATGATCGTGCAATGCTAAAATGATTGACCGATGCATAATGATATGATCGTGCAGTATGTTGTTTATGCAAAGACCCTGTTGTTATGCACCAGCAAGCTATAATTGTACCGTTCTAGCAGGTAATTATGCGCATATGTATCGTATGTTCCCAAACATGTTATGTACAGGTGAAACATGTGTTGAGTGGTGAAAAAAGTACTTATCTTTGGAGAAAGCAGCTGGGTGTTTGAATAGCCGGCGGGAATGGTTCCCGGGTTGCCCGGTGCTCGCCCAGGCACATAATGGGTGTAATGAGCATATTGGTGGGTTGCTGACCCGTTAGGCCCGTTGACCGGGCTGTTGACCTGCTGGGCCTTTTTTTTTTTTTCTGCTTCTGTTTCTTTCTTCTTTCTGTTTCTCTCTTTCCTGCTTTCTTTTCTTTCTGGCTTTCCTTCCTCTGGTTTTTTCTTTTTCTTTCCTCTAGTCTCTCTTGCATCTCTTCTCTGCTCTGCTTTCGTCTCCTTACCGGAGAGGAGAACGGTCGGAAAGGGGGGACCAGCGCGCGGCTAGGAGCCGAACCGGAGAGGAGGGGTTGTCCGAGCCGGAGAGGGGGGGGGGGGGGGGGGGGGGTCGTCTGTGCTGGAGAGGAGCCGCCGGCACCCGGAGAAGAAAACCAGGCCTTGCCGGTGCGCACAAGTACCGAGAGCGAAAAGAAGAACCCGACGCGTGCAGTCCTCTACTAGGGTCACCTAGAGGTGATTTTGGGCCGCCGGTCACCGGGAGGTGACTTCGGGTCACTGGAGGCTGCAGGTCACCGGAGGCACCACGAAGCTGGGACTACCTGCTCCGCTGGCTCGCTTGGACCGGGCGGTTTTCTCACTCGTTCTTGCTCTCGGATGGCCCGGCCGTTGCCCATAGCAAATTCCAAAGTTGGCTCCAAGTTTGATCTTCACCATGGCCCCAGGTGCCAAGCTCGGGCTGGACCTAGTGACTGAACCGGGCGGTGGTCATGGTCCAGCGGGACGAGGGCCTTGAGGCCGCCATCTCGACATGGTGACCTTAACCGGGCGGTCCGTCGGACCGAACGGGACAGGGAGGCGCTCACTAGATGCCACCAACGTGCGAACCCGGACGAGTTCCCGATGCTACACCCAGCCGCCGCCGCAGGCGGCCTCGAATCCCCGCGCCCTGGAGTTGACCAGCCCCGCCATGCCATCCTCCTTCGAGCACCACCGGAGGCACAGAAACGCGGCAGCCGGCTTCGAAGTTTATTCTACCGATTTGACTGTCTTGACCGGGTATCTTTGACTTCTTGCTTGACCGGACCGACCCGTTGGCCGATTGGACTGGCCTGCTAACCAGGGCAAAAAACTGCTGGCCTGCTAACCAGGGCGAAAAACTGCTGGCCTGCTAACCAGGGTGAAAAACTGTTGGCCTATTAATTATCTGGACCTACTGTCCGGGCAGCCTGCTGGTTAGAACAACATAACCTTTTGTAACAATTCCCACAGACAGCGCCAATTGTTTCCGTTCAAACCCGTAGGCCTGACAGAAGCACAATAATAAAGGTTGACACGAAGGTTTATAGTGGTTCGCCATGCCATCGGTGGGCATGACTACGTCCACTTAGAATATACTAGTATCGGCTAATAAGCCTGGTGGTGTTACAAGGGTGGAATGCCTTGGAACCAACTTAATCCATATCTAAGGGGGGAGCCTTCTATTTATAAGGAAGGAGGTTTCCCACCTCTACTACATCTCCAATGTGGGATGCAAACATACTATTACATATTTCCCTACTCTGGAGGCTACTTCAGGTGCCCGGTGGCATGCCCTCCGGGTGCGGCACCGGTGATATGGAACAATGGAGATGTAGTCGGGGTGCTGGTCTACCCGATGGATGCCGGAAGTAAGACCTATGGCGCCGGTTGCACGGTCCACGAGGTCCCCGAATATGCTTGGCGGTGCACCATATATGTCCCCAACACCATGTAAGTTCTTTTAAACCACTCGAACCTATAAAATAACTCAAGCTAAAACAATGACACATTCAGATTAACCTAAATTATTTTTGTTAAGTGAGATCGATACCCTATACACCGCAGTTGCATAGATTACAAATCTTTAAGGCACGCGAATTTTAAAGAACAAACCAAGTTAAGAAAAGAATCAAATTGTGAACATGCTTCCCTAAGTACCTACCTACGATTTCTACAAGTTACGTTTACATGTTATCTTTTTAAGAACAACAAATATTGATACTTAGAATGAACCACTAAAACCAAGATACGAAGTTTTACTTTCATATTAAACATGAAAAACCAAACAAACACATTGTTCTTACATAGACATAAAAACAAATACCAAAAGAACATACAAACTACATAGACATAGTTTAGTAAAACAATAAAATTACAAGCCAAATGGAGTAGATCACACATTTAGACACCTTTGGGCAGTAGCTCGTGTTGATCTTGATGGAGAATGATGGTGGTTCGGATTGGAATTTTAGGGTGGTGGTGGTATGGGTTTCGGCAAGAATTTTATCTAGGACTTAAGGTAGAAAATTTGGTAGAGTTTTAGATTTGTCTTTTGGCTTAGGATGTGACGACTTTTTATGAGGAATTCGTTGGCCTTATATAGAGGAAAGCCTAGGGTTTGCCGGCAGCCAAAGGAATGACAATTCCTTGTCCTAGTTGGTTTAGTTTTCCTTGTTGGCAAAGTAATGCTTTTCTTGGACTTCTTCTTGGTCTGATCTTGGACTTGAATCTTCTCATTAAGTTAGCATAGAAATGTCCAACACGTCTTTAGGTCCATAATAGCTGATCCATGCTTCAAAAATCCAAAGGAGAGCTTTCCTGATGCAACCGGGAGACTACAGTTTCTAGGCAGAATTGACCTTGCTTCAATAAATCCGGCATAACTCCCTCCTCATAGCTCTAATTGATTCGATTCCAAGTCCCAGAGATACTAGACTCGTAGGGCTTTCCATCCATATAAGGCACGTTCTCTGGTTCCAAGTGATGCATCATACAGAAATTCCGGAAGTCAGGACACAGTCCCAGGAAAATCCTGGTAGTCCCTGGATCGTTTTGCTCAAACTGCCAAGTTGCAGCCATCTTTTAGGCGACTTTCCGAACTCTGATTGATCTAAAATTTTGACACAACACACTTTAGCTTGCCAATTATATGCATACCAAATATCATCAAATTTGGAAAAGGATAAGTCACTTTAGCATAAGCCTCAATATCACGAAAAAGACATATTTTGCACTATTTCCTCAGATTTCTATACTTAGTCATTTTCCTGATAATTAAACACAAATTCCTGAAACTCTACCAAAACGATACTAAACTATATTATGACTCTATCTTAGATAAATAACGAAGCATGAACGAGGGCAAAAACATATTAATATCGTAGCACTTTGTGCTCCGATCAAAATCAAGACAACTTCGCGCTAATCTTAACCTATGTTTATTTCGGCATATGCGATTGATACCCTAAATGTCATGAATCAATTAGACCACCAATCTTTAAGACATACGAATTTAAAGAGTTAACCAAGAACAATTTATTACTAAGTTGACATGCTTTTGCCGAACCTATACTTCTTACTTGTTACATATTTTCCTTATAAGTTTAGCATGCAATCCGAATTTTAACTTCCAAAAACCAGAAGAACAGTTGAAACACAAATTGGATACAAATCATAAAATCAAAACTCAAATCGTTTCACATATAGACATGCAATTCGAAACCAAGAATTCATACAACTTGATAGGAGCACAATGTGCGACGATATTAATGTGTTTACGCCCTCGTTTATGCTTTTTTTAACCCTTATTTATCTAAGATTGAGTCATAATTTAGTTTAGTGTCATTTTGATAGAATTTTGGCAAAAGTTGGTTAATAATCCGAAAAATGACTAAGTTTGAGAAATCTGGAAAATAATGTAAAATATGTCTTTTTCGTGATTCTGAGACGAGTGGAAAATTGACCTATCCTTTTCCAAATTTGTTGAAATTTGGTATGCATATAATTGGCTTGCTAAAGTATTTTGTTTCTAAATTTCAGATCAATCGGAGTTTGGAAAGTTAACCAAAAGATGGCTGCAACTCAGCAGCTCGAGCAAAAATGATCCAGGGACTTCCAGGATTTTTCCTGGGACTGTGTCCTGACTTCAAAAACTTATTCCGGACGTTTCACTTGGAATTTAAGGAAGCTCTTTTATGTGGGGAAAGCTCTACGAGTCTAGTTTTTCTGGGATTTACAATCGTACCAATCGGAGCTCTGAAAAGAAAGTTATGCCAGAATAACTGGAGAAAGGTCATTCCAGCCGAGTTGCTGCCGGTTCTGTGCTCTTGGCGATTTGTGCATTTTTCGTGGATCAAAGTTTATCAAATGGTGTTTTCAAGTCCACATATGAAGTCCATGAAGATATGCAGCCCATGCTATGGAGAAAATTCAGAATAAAAGTCCAAGAATGCATTATTTTTCCCACAAGGAAACCTAAAACCAACTAGGACAAGGAATTCCCTTTCCTTTTGTGGCCGGCAAACCCTAGACTCTTCTCTTTATAAAGCCAACGGATTTTTCAGAAAAAGATCATCTCATCTCTTGTAAAGCACTAGCCTAAACTCTGCCGAAATATCTCCAAAGTTCTAAGCCAAAAGCAAACACATACCTTATACCACCAGTACTCTCCATCAAAAACCCGTACCTTACCCTAACTTTCTGCCGTACATCATCCACCACACCAAGGCGAAGCTCTCCAAGGTTTCTAAAGTGTGATACATCCCTATGGCTTGTATCTTTATTTTTGGTTTAGTCACAATAGTTGTTATAAAAATACTTTGTTTTCGTTTGGTGTTGTATGATGAACATGAGTTGCGATTTCTATTGAAATTTATGTGATGAATTTTACAAACAATTACATGCTTGAATTCGTGCATTAGATTAGGGCAGTAGCATGTTCATGTATTTTTAGTTTTTATTCGATTAGTTTCATGAATTCGTGCATAAAAATCAATGTTTACATGATGCCATGGCCATGACACTTGTGTAGGTTGCGATTTCATTCACCATAATAACATAGGATCGAGTTAGGCATTGCTCAAACTTAATTCTATGTTGTTTAACAAGGATTACCATAATTCATAGAAACTTGCAGGTTAATAGGATGAGTGACGCCATACCTAAAGATATGTTTCCAATTTAAAAGACTTTTGGGCTCAATTACTCTTTGTGTTTGTCTTCAACGTTGAGTGTTTTCAAAGATGATTAGTATAATTCTAGGATTCGACGTTGCGTGTTTTTTAAATATTTGAGAAGTCTAGAATGATTAGATAACCGTTGAGGCTCTAATTGAAATTGGAATTGAATAGAGTCTAAGAAACTTGAACTATTGCTGCCAATTCTTGCATGATTTCTTGTGTGTCTTTTTGTGTGTTTTTGTGCTATGTGTTGCGTGAAAGATGATGATCAACTTGTACATAGTAGTCTTAGGATTTATTTTATTTCGACTAAAGTAGCTTAAGGCAGCCCTATGGTTGCCGATTCTCTTATCTCTCCCATGTGACGATTTGATCTTGTATATATGTAAATATTTTTGGTCTAACATTCTCATATTTCAGGTACCCTTAATCCCCGGCTTAGAACGATCCCTACTTGCTTATACTACTAACGATCTTTTGTAGGGTTATTATTTGTGTGAGCCTCGCGGTTCTCATCACAATTCATAGACAAAACTTAGCATAACTACAAAAAACTATTACAAACCGAAGTAGAAAAGAGATGGGGCGGATCACACTTTGTAGACACCTTGAAGAGAGGCTACAAATCGTGAATTGATGTTGATCGGATGGAGGCTGGTTAGAGGTGAGGATCGGACATGAACTTTGGAAGGTGGTGATGGTGGTTTCGGCTTGTGTTTTGTGTAGGATTTTTGGCTGAATTTTGGTAGAGCTTTAAGGCTTTGTTTTGGCTTAAGATGTGATGATTTTCTATGCAGAAATCAGCCTCTATATATATGGGAAAGGCTGTGTCAAAACCGGCAACAAGAAGGAAAAGAAAACCTAAACCGAGTTGGTTTAGGAGACTTGCCGGCCAAGCTTTAAATCTTCAAGATTCTTATGTGTATTTCCTTCTTTGACTGGCTGCATCTCCTCATGGACTCTCCTAATGGATCGGTAGCTAGTGCTTTGATGGATTAAAAGTTCATAGCCCGATAGCACTCTCCTTGCTCACCAGGGAGTACATTTCCTTGCTTCGATAGGATTCCTTGTTCTTCATGGTTTGCATGTGGCTTCTTTGACTTTTCTTGATCTTCAGATGCTTTCAACCCTTCCTAGTAGTCCTAGGAAGGATCACATACGCTTGCAGCCATTAATAGAAAGAGGCTTGGAAACTCTCTTGGCAGAAAGTATACTTGCTCTCGGGTGCAGGGTGACAAGCGCGTGCGTGCGTGCTGCGTTGCTTGGTTGGCGTGCGCTGGCGTGCATGTTTTTAGCAGCTTTCGGATACGTGCGCATGCATGGTGTGCAAGGCAAGAAGGCATGAGGCGCGCGATGCTTGGAATAGGCTGGCAAGGCTAATGGCGGCAACGGTAAGCAAGGCATCATCGCGGAAGGCTGCAATAAGGTCTGCATGTGCGCAAGATAGCTGCCCGTATCGGATATGCGATGCCGGTATCTAATACATGGTATCATAGGTCAAAAATTCGGGATACACGCCTTGGATACGCCTTTGGATACTCCTGGCCTTGTCTTGGATACGGATCGGATACGCCATGCCCGTGTCCGATACGTCTCAGTGGCATGGCATCCTTGGCTGCGCGCGCTGCGCTGCGACAAGGCTGCAAATTGCCAAAGCTGGCATTACAGCCTATCAGCAGGGACTATGCTGAAATTTTCTTTCTTCTCGGCAGATTTGTCCTTCACGTTTTCAAACAAGCATAACTTCTTCCAAAAAATAGCTATTGATACAATTCCAAATTCTTTGGAAACTAGACTCAGATATCTTTCTGTGCATTTATGGCACGCCATCTAGTTCCAAAGGAGCTGTTCTGGAGAAATTCTGGAAGTTGAGTGATGTGCCCAGGAAATTCTTGGAACCTACTGTATCTGAATTTGCAAGGCAATTTCCGGCTTCTTCTTTAGCTCCATTAACTCAAACTCTTTCTATTGCTCGATCATATATGTGTGTACTACTCATAAGAGAAGAAAAATCCATCAAAAGAAACATGGAAACTTTACAAAATCAACAAAACATAATATGACTTCGATTTTCAGCACTTTGTCAATTTTCTGTAAATTTCCAACTTTTTAAGCACGTTTTTGCCAAACTCTACCAAATACTCACTAATCTAAATTATGAGTCGATCTTAGATAAATAAGGGATAAAGAAAGTATAAACGAGGGTATAAATACATTAATATCATAGCACTTTGTGCTCTTATCAGTTTCATCTGCAACCTCGCATACAGTCCTCCTGAAGAAACCATGATTACCCAGCTACCTCGGCCGACGACTACTACGTCAGCCCTAGGGCTCCTGCTTCAGTCATCAAAGTTCAAAGAGATGATGGAGATAACAACGACCACAACTTACTCATCCGTGATCGACGCCGGAACTTCCCCAGTGCACGTTTCCGGAAGACATACAAACTTACTTTGATTGCCAGGATTCTACCAGCTATGGAGATGGAGATGATGCTATGTTCAATGAGCTCAACTCATTCATCCCGTCCATGTTTCAATGCAATTTCACCGTCTAGAATGATCCAACAGCTAGCTGTTATTTGGGTTTTATTGAAGCAACTAGGTTCTTTTTGTTTTTGTGAATACGCATGGAAAGGTCCATCCATGTTCGATCGAGATCATGCATGGCTAGATCGAGCAATGATGGAGAAGAGAGCAAATTCTTTTGGAGAGTGAAATTTCACTAGCTATTGATCATCATCAGATGTCAAAATGTAAAGGAGAATAAATTGTTTATCCTTTTTTCTATCATTAATAAACCTTTCAACCCTTCCTCAGGGTATGTAATGATTTTCATTATTATCAATAAAGCATCTATCTGGTTTTGGTTGTTTTGATTTGAGAAATTATATTGAGTTGTTGGCTCATTTGTAAGAGGGCATTGTTAGCATTACTAGTCATTTTTAAGTTAAGTAGATCTTAACCCAATTAGTTATAATTTTAATATGATTAGCCACTTTTAAAACACGTTTTGTTAGAGAGGAGAGATCCCATGTCAGAAAATTGATAAATATAATACAACTTATAAGTGGGTGTATAATACTCAATTGTACCAATGTTTTTTGTGATTAAAACCCAACACCTTTAAGGTGGCTAAGTTGGGACAATATCGATACAGTTGATCCACGGGTCAAGCTTGTCACCATTTGACATGGTATCAGAACTGGTCCCTCTCTAGTTGCGTCTTCATTTTGTTATGGGCTCAAGTATGGGTTTCAATTTGTCATGGGCCCGAGTTGGGTTCCAATGTGTTGCCATTGGAAATAATTTGGTTCTTTCAGTTCCGATTAGATTTGTTGCCAAGTGTCCGTTGGAGGTCAGCCTTGGTTTATTTGGTTTGTTAGTATGTTTCACGTGCAAACCTAAAATTAGGTTGCACGTGAGCGGACGTGTTGGAGAGGAGAGATCTTACATCAGAAAAGTGATAAATATAATACAACTTATAAGTGGATGGATAATACTCAATTAAACCGAGACATTTTGTGATTAAAACCCAACACCTTAAGGTGGCTAAGTTGAGAACTTATCGGTACAGTTGATCTACGAGCCACGCTTGTCACCGTTTGACAAGTTTTAATATTGAGAAAGACGATAAAAGTTTATTATTCATACAAAGCGAGTAGATTACTATCTAGTGGATGTTTAGGACCCTCTCATACAAGATTGCACTACCTATTAACAAGTGCATAAGTAGCAAGAGAATGAGCTGCAACATAATTTAGGCCCGGCAATCAAACTCACCAACCCGAAACCCGTACGAAACTCGCACGACAAGGCCCGCACAAAATCCGCCCATCTACTAAACGTGCTCACAAAAACACGCACGCTAACAAACCCGCATAGTAAACGGGCATGCCGTGCTTTTTAACCGGTATACCCTATGAAACCCGATAACCACTTGACCCAATAAAAATCTAAAAGACAAACATTATTCTTAACGAGTTTAGACAAAAAAAATATAAATTCGAGGGTTTAACAGGTTCCAACGGGTAGCACGTAAACTCATCAGACTTAGCCCACGAAACCCGTTAACGTAAACGTGTTCTTAACGTGCTGACCCGTTAAAAACCCGCATGAACACTCACGGTTGCCAAGCCTAAACATAATCATCTCTAACCTTGTATGTGGTGCACTTGGGGTTAATAAAATATTATAAAATAAAAGTTAATTTCCAAGGCCTTGAGTCAGCCAACTCTTCAAATTTATATACATTTAGTAGATTCGAACTCGTATCCGTATAATGGATTGAAAGAAGCAAATTTGCTTCCACCCTTATTTCCTCAACCCATCCTTACCTGCCTAGATTAATATTAATTAAACCCCGTGATAATAAATTCCATTATTTGAGAAGTGGACAATGAGGGTTTAGGAGTTTTTTTTTTAAAATTTTTTTTTTATAAAAAAATTAGAAATAATTCTCAAGCAAAAAAAAAAACCATTATATATCCTCCCTCTATCGTATATGGGTAGATAAAAAGTTTGTGGGACAAACTACAACGCTACATAGATTATGTCTAATCATTTGACGGTACTCATGCTCACTTATTGAAGCGAGCCTACTACCAATGGATGAAAAGCATTGTACACTACTACAGAAATGACCTTTAATGACAGTAATTTTATGATGTTTAGATAAAAACGTCATTATATACGCTTTCTATGACGTTTTCAATAGAAAACGTCATTAATAAGATGTGACTGCAAATTTTGATGACATAAACGAAACGTCATAGAATACTGAGACTTACAATGACTATTTTCCAGTGTCATCAATTGTATAACAGTTAGTGACCGTCATAATATAGGTTTCTATAGCGCTTGGTTATTGTCGTTAATGTACATATTACATGACACTTGTATTCCGTCATAAAAAAGATTCAATGACATTTTTGAACTGCAATGATAAAAGTATAGGATGACGACTACTGGCCGTCATGAAAACATGTTCCATGTCGTTTTTTTGTTGCTAGAAAATGTGAAATGGGCTAGGGGGTTTTTAACTGTCATCAAAACAATTGACCCAAATTTATCAAACCCGCGCTCTGGTTTTCGTTTGGCGCGTATACCCAATTATCAGGCGCCCAAACCTTTAAAAAAAAAAAATTATTTAATTTCATCATTGTTCTATATTCTCTCCCGAGCCCTCATTCTATGTTCTCTCCCTCCTTCACAGGCTTAACTTAATTCGCTAAACCCACTCCCTCATTCACAAGCTTCCCTACCTCTGCTCCCTTTGCCGCCTCGTTCACTCTCGCGTCGACCACTCCACTCATTCGCCAGCTTCTGTCAATAACTCTAGGGCTAAAGAGAAATCCCCAAATCTCTCACCGAGAACCTAGAGGGGTGCCGGAGCCGGAGCCGGAGCTAGGGTTTTCGAATTCGTCGACGAAGGTAAAGATATACGATTGAATTGCGTTTTGTGCATTATGATTTTCGTGTAATTGATTGTTTTCCGGTTTGGGTAATCCCAAATTAAGGCCATATCTCGCCGCATTAATTCTCCTAATCTCAATTTGTTCCATATGCTTGTGTTTCACTCCATTTTCTCACTTCACAAAACCGTGAAAGTCTGGGCCTTTCTCTGGTACTGTGATTTCTAGGGTTTCATATCAGCTATACATGTAGTCGCACCTCTTTGCCCCATGTTTATAGCATACTTGTGATGAAATTACTTTGGTTATGATATATATTATTCATGTTTCTAGTGATTTTATCCTGTCTTACTGTGTTTTCAGTTGGTTATTTTTTTCTCCAGTAATTTATTTTGAATTGATTTCCTTCTTGATTTTTTACAGGATTGGTTATTTATCTCAATTTATTGCCTCTTTGAGTAATTTATTTGGGAAAGTTTCAATTGATACCAGGTAGAGTTTCTGACTTTTTTTCCAATCAAATTTGAATCTGATATACTAGAACCATTCCGCATATGCATATGCTTTTCTGTGATATATTAGAAAAATGTGATTGTATCGTAAACCTGATAGTGCGTTCTTCCTGGTAGATCTGTAAATGTAAAGATTTGATCATATTGTGATCTATTAGAATATGATATTTTCTTGTTAATTTTTTTTATGGCTCGTGAGTTTGGTAATAGCCAAAATCATAGGGGTTGAAATTGTGCTGGGTGAATGAAAACATCAATGTGGATACTTGACCACGTGAATTTGATAATATTTTTCAGTTTTACTTTTGGAACATTAAGTTCAAAAAGGTCCAGCAATATTAGCATAGATTCTGAATTTTCTTATGTAGTAAAATCATTGTAAGTTGATGTTTCAATTGTGGTGAAATGGTGAATCTTGTATCCAAATTTTGGTATATGAGGTTCAACGGGAGGATTCATGTGAATTTGGAACAATTGGAGAATGTATATTATTTATGATAGTGTTCTTGGTATATAAAATTTCAGCCTGTTTTGACCTTTTATCTTTTGGTTCTTGAATTCACCTGACAGTGAGGGCTGGACAATCTCTGATACTCCCTTGGATTTACGTGATCCACGACTATTGGCAATGGCAGCTGCAGAACGTCACTTTCTTGAATCTGAATATGATGAGTATGCTGATACAAGTGCTAATGGAGCAGCTTTTTGCCGCTCTGCTGCTCTAATTGTAAGCTACATTAACCGTCATCAATAATATGGCAAAAGGATTTATATTTTCTTTATTAAAGTTTTATTTTTCTCTTTATGAATCTATTGGAGGTTAAGCAAAATGTTATTCATGCTATTATCTGGCGGGCCTTAAGAATATTTCTTTGATCTTCAACAGTTTTTGTTCACCTCTTTATTTATTTCAATGTTTCTTTCTTCATGGTCATTTGGTTTGGTGTAATTCATTGGCTTTCTTTTGGTCATGCAACGCTGCATATGCAAATCCATATTGAAACCTTGGCAACCCTCAGTTGAACAAGAAAATTAAGGATCATTCATCTTTTTCTGGCCGAAAAGTTTCTTTTATTTCTATGACCTTTGTCACTTTTTTTTTTTGGCAGTTAATGGCTCTTCTACTCCTGAGGCATGCTTTGACTCTTCCTAATGGTGATGGGGATGATGATGATGCTTCTACATTTTTCTCTGTAAGTGTGATATTAATTTTAATGAGTCTCATCAACACTTCACAATTTTGTTTTTTCTAACTCGATGATTAATTAACAGCTTTTCTTGCTCCGAGCTGCTGGTTTCCTTCTGCCCTGCTACATTATGGCCTGGGCCATCAGCATATTACAACGTCGAAGGCAAAGACAGGTTAGTTCTAGGCGTTTGCTGTTCTGGAGCCACAAATAATCCTCAATTTTTCTCTTCTCTTTTCTTTGTTAACCACAAAAAGATCACATTTATGAGAATGGTTACGTCAGGATGTCTGAATGGGAATTGTTCATGCTTCCATTGCACAAAAAGAATGTAGAAAACTTGTTGAGAACAACTTTCTTGTCATCTACAAGAAGTTTTCTTCTCTTGGTAGAAGATCGGATGGTGTATAATATTATCTTCTTGAAAACCTTTTGCCGTCAATATGACTATATATTCAGATGGGGCTTGAATTGTCTTTTTCTTTCCTTTCTTTTGTCTGTATTGATGCATATGATTACCTGTAGCACATATTGATGCATCACTTTCAGAATAGTGTGTTGGTTGCATGTTGATTTCAGTTAAAATAATGCAAACCTTTTCATCAAATGTTGAATAAAATTTTAATCTGTTTATGTATTACTGTTTATCCAGGAAGCAGCAGCACTTGCGGCAACTGAGGTTGCATTTATGCTGCTTGGCAGTACTATTGCTTGGCCACTCAAGTACATTGTTCCTGACCATTAAGCACTTCAAGCAGGGTACTGTTGCATGCTTTAGCTTTTGTTTTCTTTTGGACAGATTTGCAGTAGTAGTACTTAGCTGCTAGGTTGGTTACTTTGAGGTTGCTACTGTGTTTTGGGTGAACATGTTGAACAGCTCAAGTGTTGTGTAGATTGTGTTGGTTTAAGGCTGTTGTTGGACAAATCTCAGATTTTGTGTATGCTTGCTTGTTGCCAATAGCAGTAAGGCATAAGCTATGAATGTAATAGTTGCCTAGGTAGAAACCTAGTTATTTTGAATTATGATACTACTATTTGATTATGGATTTATAATATTAGCTTCAAATGCAATTTGAATTCAGTAATTTTTTTTTTGTAAAATTATATTTATTTTATGACAGCTTGTCAATGACATTAAACATGATAGAATGACGTTTAAAACTAACATTAAAAGATAATATGACGATGGAAAAATGTCAATCCATAATCAAATTGAAACATTAGATGATGACCTCAAACCGTCATAGTAAATATTCCATTACAGCCAATAAACGTCATACAACAACTTATTGTGACAAAGAAAAAACATCATTGAAAGATATTATCATGACGTTTTTCGGGTGTCATTTCTTCCCTGTTATGACGTTTAACAGTAGTCGTGAAAAACTTTTGATGACGTTTTAGATATGCCGTTGTATCATGCTCAAAGCATGACTCCGGTATAGACGGCGAAATTGATGACGGAACAAAAACGCCATGAAAACGTTTCGATGACGTTTTCTGGACGTCATTGAATCTTTTTGTGTAGTAGTGGTAATAGGCTAATTTAAATAAAACTAGCTAAAGATTTTGGACCCAAGAAAGTTAAGTCCATAAGTTAGCAATGGACTTGTTTTCATCGCCGTCCAAGATGTTGACTCAATTAGCAACCCTAGGCCCAATTAGCAACACATAGGGCCCAAAAAGAAAATGTTGCCCTACCCACCAGTAACTTGTTTTCGTCGCCGTCCAAGATGTTGACTCCAATTGGCAAACCTTCACCTGAAAAAAATTGAAGGCATTGACATCTAAATAAAACCAGTCGCTTGCAAGATCTCTGTATTCGGGAGGATGTGTGAGACCTCCATTCAGATTCTTCAACGCTGTAGCAGATCCATGGCTGCCATGGTTGCAGCTCGACGTTGAACCAGCTTGGAAGCACCACCGCATAACCATCAGCCCAAACACACTCCTGACGAGATCTGACTCGATTTGCTCTAATAAATGATTGTTGAGACACAATTTATGGGAGGGGTCGAAGAAGGACGACTTTAGAGATCTAGCCAACGACGTCTAGGTTTCATGGAGGGTTTTCTCTTTAGGAGTTTAGAGGGTTTAGGGTTTAAGATGATTAACAAGAACCCTAAATTATAAATTCTTAAACCCTAGACACTAAATCCTTAATACCCACCTCCTAAATTTAAATTAAAAGAAATAATGTTTATTATTTTAACGACGGTTTGATAAATTAAAAAGAATGGATTTGTTTTGGGTGTCTAGGTGGGTGGGGAAATAATAGGGGAGCAAATTTACTTCCCAAGGATTGGGGTTCTAGTCTTCTAGAACAAAAAGGCCGTTGCCAATGGTACTCTGGTAATTCCATCAAATCAAGACACCGTCTCTGCAAATATTTTCACATCTCAACTTTCCCGCCCCAAACTCCCGCGCTCTTTATCTCTCTTTTAACTTTTCCACTTCATTTTGTCTCCAGATAGATGCAGGTCTTCTTCTCCACAAAGAAAAAGAGAGAGTCAATTTTTGAATTCTCTTCAGAGTGTAGAGACAATGCCGGACCTCGCGAACCTCTCTATCTCGGATTCTCTGGCTGTCGCCCATTGCCCTAGCCTCAAATCCCTCTCGCCCACAGACCCGCCGGAGCTGAGCTGCTCGATCAAAACCCTAGGCGTTGACTGCGACTGGGACCAAAGAAGGACGGGGTTCGCGACTCTGCACAGTGACAATGGCGCTGGAAGCTCCAATGTCAAGAGTTTAGAGGAGCATGTGAGGGATTGGGTCAGCCGCAGAACGGATTTGGGGATTTCCAAAACGCGCAGCTCATTGCCTTTCCTTCACGGCGCAAAGAAATTGGTACATATTTCTCTTCTGGTTTTGTTTTTCATTTCAGTTTCGATGCGAAAATAGGGGAAGAAGAGTAAGAGATTGATTTTTGTTTTTTGTTTTGTTTTTGTTTTTAGATAGTTAAGTTCTGAACCAGTAATTTGGGCAGAGATTTTTTTGTACATTTTATGATCTTGCTTGGAGTTGATAGAAATGACTGTAGAAACTAAATGTACATCTTGGATGTTGTTGAATTGGAATTTCGATGATTCAGGTGGGTTTAAGGGTTATAAGTGAATGGGTGATAAATTTGGGAATTAAATTGGTCAAGCTAGGATCTCATGTACTATTGTAATATAATGGTGACAATCAAAAATAATTTGATATATGAAATATGAATTTCTGTATAAAATAAATTGTAATTTTTCTGCATTCTCTTCTATTGACTAGAGAACAGATTTCGATAGGAAAATGGTTAAAGTGATCGATGAGATATGCTAACTTTGTATAAAATTGGAATTTGGGTCAGTTCTGGAAAAGGGTTTTCTTTCTTAGGACGATTTGAGGTGGCGTTTTAAGATTAGTGGTGGGCAGGATAAGGGAGTCCACTTACCTTGCATCATGCTTCTTTTGTCAAATTTAATTTTCTTTTGAATGGGATGTAAGTTGGATGTCCAGTTGAGCATTATGGTCATGAGGTATGACATGCTTAGTTCCTTTCTGGAATATTTATTAGTCAATAAGTTTTCCTGTTGCCCTATATATGGAAAGTCTCGAGTTGATGTATGTCGTAGGTTTAGTTATTTGTTATGATCACTCACAAAGCGCACTTTCCTTTTTTAGGCCGAGTGCTGGATTTGTCATGATTTTGTCTACCCTGGGGAAGAGATCTTATGCTCTGTTCGTGGCTGTCAAGGACTCTATCACAGGGGATGTGCGAAGGCAATGCTTGGGATCTCTATTACAAAAAAATTCACTTGTCCGCAACATGTAAGATTTTATAACCATAAGAGTGATCCTATTTAGTTTCTATTATTTAGTATTATCTTGTGCCATGATATTTGGCTCTCTTTCTTTTAAGACTGTGAAAGGCAATTCCACAACACTCAGTAGATATCCATTATGTTTATCATAACTGCCGGTCATTTTTGTTATGAACTGAGTGTAGTGCTTCATTGATTCGAATGCAAGCCTTACAGAAATGCTATACTGGCAGGTAGAGACACCTTAATACCGTTCTTATCACTGGAAATTACCATTCATCATTAATTGTAGTATGCAATGCTGTATAGAAAATTGTAAGATACTTTAAGCTGCATGCTGTAATAGAAACTTTGACATCAGTTTTTCATATATCTTCTATAGTTTATAACATTCTACATTCTGTCTTACTTGTATAAAACAAAACTGTTATAGATTTTCTCTGTTATTTTGTCATGTTTCACTCAATATCTGATAATGATATTTTTGGGTTTTGGCTTCCACACCATATAAAGATGTTTGTACTTACAGAAATGCTTACATCGGTTGTATTTTCAATAAGCAGGTATGCTTCATTTGCAGACAGAGGTTACATTGGCGCTGTGTACGTTGTATTATAGCATCCCATGATAAATGCGCAGCTTGGCCGGATAAAGTGATGCATTTAGTAGACCAGCCAGGGAGAGCTGTTTGTTGGAGGCATTCAACAGATTGGCGGGAGGATAGGAAGGTCAATTTCTTCTTTCCTTCATCAGTTGCTATATGCCTATATATCTTTTTTGTTATTTGAATGTGCAGAATATTCTTACTTGTTTAAGTTACTACATTTCCATGAAGAACACACCAAATCCTGTTCAAAAACTCGAGCTTTTCAGTAATAGGCTACTTAAAATAGCCACGTTAGAACTTCTGTGGTTCAGGGCCTTCTCATTTTGCCTTTAGGTTATTGGTGCTCTATTAGCTGTTAACCAGTGAAAATTCTAGTTGTAAATCGAATACATCATTTTTCTCTTGAAGTATGCATATCTCCATTTTTGGCATTCATGGATTTCATTTCCCTACACACTTCTGATGTGAGGCATTATAAATTCTTATATATCCTGGGTAAGCACATCCTTTTGGGGTGGCTTGTAGTTTGAGTTTATTTTAACTAGCATAAGGTACTTATACTTTTGTTAAAGTTTATTTCGTCGTTTGTATTTTTTCATTGATTAGGCTGGTTGACAGGAATGGTGTATTTGTTGAATGAGCAGCATGCAGAATCAGCAAGCAATATAGAGGTTAGTCTCACGAAGAACATCTCAAAGTATTTAACATCTTAAGCATACACTATACAGCCAGATCAGATTGTATAATTATTAGTGACATCATCATGTGATTGTGGTTACTCATGTCAAGCATTATACTACCTCAGTTCAGTATGCAACATGCCAAGCTTTCAGTATTTTGAAAACAATTTGTTTAGTTCGTACCATAGAAGGGCATGGTTTCATCTCTTTGAAAATCAATTCTCTTTGTACCTATCTGGAAATGTCAATCTAACTGAAGCCTATTTGCCCATATGCAACCAGTCCTATGAACCCAAGTTTACGTAAGATTGTATGCTTCGCTCAGTTCTTGCTTCCAGATGGGGATCAAAGAGTTTTTGTGACAGTAATAGCCATGCCTAAGGGTATTGACAAGACACGACAAGGGTTTTTTTCCCAACCCATCGGAAGGATGCCTATTATTTGAACCTTGCCATAACCCTCTTTTACAAATATACCTATTAACTATCAACGTTGTATTAAAAACTCAGAAAATTGGACTTAGCCTGTTCAATTTCTAAAATTCTATATAAAAGAAGCAACTATGTACCAGTAATATTGATATTTTATTTTTTCAACATTCAGGAGGTATTCTCTCGGTTGCCTCTGCCTTACACTGAAGAGGAGTTCAAGATTGACCTAATGTGGAAACACACGGAGAACAATATAGAGCCTCCTCCATATACGCACATCAGGCGTAGTATCCTTAATATCTGTTCCATTTGATCATTTACTTCTGTTTTGTATTGTTTTATTTTTTTATCTTGTTTCTCAAAATCAATTTCTGTTAACATAGTTTATGTTGAGCATGGCACCTACCTTGACCGCATTCAGATATCTACCTGGTCAAGAAGAAGCTAGATGATGTTTATGATGATGTAGGATGCAGAGGTTGCACTGATGTATGCTCTGTGGATTGTGTTTGCAGGTATTTTTGATCAGTGAAGTTTTACTTTTGATATGTTACAGCTGAAGAGGTGTATGATTTATTTACATTGGTTCGTGAACACTTACACATCAACACTTGACCAGTCTTTTTTCGTACCTTCTATTTCAATCACTATTTACAGTTAATCCTCAGTGTAAAATTGATGACTGCATTTAAACTGAAAATTTATGGATACTGAAGCTTCATTGTGACATGAGTACTCTAACAGGGTTCAATGCATAAGCTGTTCAAAGGCTTGCCATTGTTCTGAAAATTGTACAAACCGTCCATTTCTGAAGGAGAAGAAGATCAGAATCGTCAAGGTCAGAAATTTAGTCTAGAAATACATCAAGTTCTTGCCAGCTTAAAAGTTTATTACCGAAATGTTGCCCTTGTCTCTCTGTGACCAAGGAATTCAAGTTTATTATCAATCCTTTATACTCCATCTCAGACTGCACACTGTGGTTGGGGAGCAGAGGCAGCTGAATCCATTAAGAAAGGCGATTTCGTAATCGAGTATATTGGGGAAGGTAGTTTGATCAATTTATTATTATTATTTTTTTACAACAGAATGAACACTAAATTTACGTTTTCCTCATCATGTTCATTACAATTTGTACAATCTGTTGATACTGTTTTCTTTTTTCTTTTTTTGTTTCAGTTATTGATGATGCTTTGTGCGAACAAAGGCTTTGGGACATGAAATACAAAGAAGTGAATAATTTCTATATGTGTGAAATTCGAAAAGACTTCACAATTGACGCTACTTTTAAAGGAAATCCATCACGATTTCTAAATCACAGCTGTGATCCGAACTGTGTCCTTGAAAAGTGGTTAGTGTGGTTGAACATTACTACTTATATCTTGCTTTGCAATTTGAGATAGTACCCACTTTCTGATTCTGTTGAGATTATTTGATCTTTCAATATTGGCTTTGACTTTATAATTATTGAAGCGATTTTGATCTTTTCAGTGCTGGGAAACAGTACTCCTGTTCATCATTGGACTATTGAATTTTGAGTCAATATGTATGCCAACATTTATGGTCAGACCAATTGCTAAATATAGCAGGAATAGTATAAACATGGTGCATAGCATAGTAGTTTACATCTCAACTAAGTATGGATTGGATATGCATTGACAAGATTTATGGACTTCTAGAGCATCAAATTTTTTTATCTAGCATGTTTCTATTCCAGTATTTTTTCCACTAGACTTTTTCTGGGTTCCAGCCAAGTAGTTATATGTTTAGGCACCAGTAATTTGGTGTTTGAATTGTGGGTACAAGAAATAATTCGAAATTACTGGAGTGACAATTTGAGCACCAAATTACTGGGGTGCTCCAGATTCACGATGTCCAACCGTGCTGTTCTACTTTGGCCTTTTAAAAAAATATTAACTAATTTTGTATTATACTTGTAATTGCAGAAATACATATCTATAGAGAAGTAAATAGGGTTTGTGACATGTTGTCCAAGATTGGAATGCACTTCTTGATGCAGCCCCCTCTGCAATTTATCAACTGGCTGTTGGATGACTTGTGTGAAACTCCTAGTTATGGGAGCAAACCTAGTTTCTAGTTTGTGCTTTGTTTTGCTGGGCTTTTGGCCCCCACTTAACCAAAATCAAATTAATAAAAAATCTTATACACACTGGTAATAGAACTGAATTCTCTATCTGCTCATTAAAATAATATGTCAACCCAGAATTAGGTCCCAAATCCTAATCAACAATGTAAGGTTTTTTGCAGGGAAGTCGAGGGGGAAACACGTGTCGGTGTTTTTGCTGCAAGATCAATAGAAGTCGGAGAGCCATTAACATATGATTATAGGTATCTTTTGACCTAGTGTTATTGAACTAGGGTGTAGTTAAATTTCTGTTTATTCATCCATACTGTGATTTTAGTCTATTACCAGGATATTGCATTATTCTAATATCGGAAGTCCTTTGCAATAGTGCATAATGCCACTCATGTAGCTACTGACAATTGTGTTTCCATATTTACTAGATCACCAAGGTTTAAGTGGGTGAACTGTGCACTAAAATGTTTTGCCTGGTTGCATTTTCCCCTTGCTGAAAATGATTTTCTCTTCCATAGAGCTGCATAGGTTTCCGGCTAAAGCTCATCTCAATCCCCTAGGTTCCTCTTTATTCTAGACAGTCTAGTCTGTCCCATCTCCCTGTACGACTGTTCTGGCTCTCTTGTGTGATTTTGTTCGTTCAAGTACGAGTACAATGAGCGACAGTTTGTTTGTTTTTCAGATTAATTTTTGGTGAAGTCCTATAACATATGAAGATTAAGTTAAGATAGGCATAGTTGACTGGTTCCTTATATTGTGAGTACACATTTTGCAGATTTGTGCAATTTGGACCCGAGGTGAAGTGCTGTTGTGGTGCATCAAATTGTCAAGGTTACCTTGGCTCTAAGAAAAAGATTTGTAAGGTGGATTTTTTCTGGGGGAAAAAACGCAAGAGAACACCAACTGCTTGCATAGCTATCCTTAGGTAATCTCTGTCAACATTTGTTGTCTGTCCAGAGCTCTAGATTTCCCATATCGGGAAATGTGGACACATTTAAAAAAATGGAACTCAAAAGAAGAAAAAAGAGGCAGAAATTACATAATCACTTCATGAATTTTTGTTTGGACACACTCTAGTTTCTAGTCATCATAGAGGAGCATCTACTTGTATAAGCCACTGCAGAACTTCCTTCTGTTGACCATATAACACTGAAAGCAACTGTAATTGATTTTCCATATCACAGTGAGACATTGTAATTGATTTTCTCCTGTTCAGATCGGCAGTTACATTCAACAAAGTAAGAAAATGTATGTATTTTTGTCAGATAGCACTCATTCTAACTAACCTGTGAAGACTGGAGCCATAACGAATGGGTGAAAATGAAGTTGGGATTGTACCAATGTCATTGTTAAACCAATGTGAGGATGTATTTTATATGGGATTGTGGAGGAGGCATGGCAACTTTTAAGCACTCATTTTAGTTTGATAGAGTTTTTCTTTCTACCAAAGCACGGGGTTCTGTTTTAACCTTGCTGGTATATTAAGGCCTAGTTATACACTTGCATTCCAGATGTGACTTAAGAACTTCATTCACTTTACTGCATTCTTTTGATTACCTCCAATATCACATAAGTACTTCATTTCTTTATTATTATTATTATTTTGGACTACATTTCTTCATCTCTGTAGGAATGCATCTGAACCATGAAATATCAACTTGACTAAAAAGAGATAATCTAGTTAACTTATCAGCAGCAGAATTAGATTCTTTACAACCATGAGAGAAAGAACTTACTAGGTAGCTGGTTTATTTAGTTCTCGATCATCAGTCAAACGACCCCAAAATGGATATGCGTAATACTATCTAGCATTGAAAGCTTGAAACCAGCAAACACCCCTTCAGAACTGATAGGAGCAAGCTGAACTGCACAGCTAAAGCATAAGCGACTCTAGCAGGCTTGGCATTGATTTCGACCAGTGATGAAGAAGAAGCAACATGCAACATGCAACAGAGTTTAATTACCTCCCCTTACCCGAACTGCATTGCCACCTCTAGTACATATAAGAGTATTGTTGAAGCTTTCGGTCTTTCAGAAGAGATTGTTGAATCAAAAACCTAAACTAAAGTTTTAATAGTGTATCCAGCAACAAAATTTAGTATGATAAAACACAGACTCATTGCTTTAACTTTTAAGCATTTAAAGGTCATCCACAAAAGAGATTCAAATTAATTTTGGGCGAAATCCATCTTTCTTCTTAAAATAAGAACCGAATTCTGGGATCTCTCTTATCTAAATGTGGATAGAATTTAGAGCGTCTCCAATAGATTCTACATTTCTTCATTTTTCTCTAATTTAGGGAATATCGAACAGTTTTTTCACGCCAACAGCTTACATATCTCATTTCCTAAATGGGAATAGAGATGAAAGAGACGAGTCCATTAGTATCCATTGCTTAAGATGTGTATTCCTAGATCGTGAGACTGAAGATCATATTAAGCAAAGAATCTGTTTCCTTAAGGAGGATATGGATGTGGTGCTGGCTCCGTAAAGTAAACAATGTTCTCCCAATAACTAGTCATGGAATATGTGTTCCAAAGCAGGCCAACAGTTAAAGAAACAACTCTGTCTCCAATCAAATGATGCTAAACTACAACCTTTTTTTTTTCCCATTAATAAATTCTTGTAAACTGATTAAAAAAAAAAAAAAGAAGCAGGATGCTAAACTACCATGTATACCCGACAGTTTTGTAAAACAGTGTTGTCTCATGCTAAACTACTATTATTTATGTGGTTTGGTAATATATTACAAATTTCGATGATATAACATCATATCAAAATCCAAACGTTAACTATAAAAGCAAAACTAGTTTTAAGTTCTATGTGAACATAGATATACACTAATTGGGAAAAAGATTTGAAAAAGGAAAGGATTAGTTGCTACGTACTAGTTATATACAACACTGCATATGTTTACCTCAATGGAGTTGTTATTGAGAAGGCGATCGATGAGATTAGAAAGGATGTCATTAGTATACTCTGGATGGCCTTGAATTCCCAAAACATGATCTCCAATGGTGAACATCTCCACCCCAGTTTTATCCGAGAAGGCGATAACTTGAGCACCCAAAGGAACTTCCCAAACTTCATCCTGGTGGCACTCAATGATGGAAAGGGCAGCTGGGATTTCATTCAAGTTGCCAAGGAAGCTAAATGGGGTCAGGTCCTTCACTAATATCACCTTTCTCAGTCCAATATCCCATCCAGTATAAGCTTTCCCAACTTTGCCTCCTAGTGCTCTACACAACACCTAATCATGCAAAAAGTCACCGAACATTGAGTTAGAAAACATTAGCAACTACTCAAAGAAGCATTAATTAGCAATGTCGTCCAGAAATTAAGAATCAATTTGGTTCAGATTTAACAGTCGCAACTTAAATGTTACGTTAGGACGTAGGAGAAGAAGATTGTTGATGTGTTCTGAATGTTTACCTGATGACCGAAGCAAATTCCGAGGACTTTCTTCTCCATGGCATCCAAGATTTGCAAGAGAAAGCAGAGTTTGATGATCCACTGGTCATGGCCATAAGCATCATAAGGGCTTCCACTGACCACAAACCCATCATACTTTTGAAGTTCACTCATTTCCGGGAACTCGCCGTCGACTACCCTGAACAAGTCCCAGCTCTCTCCATCTTCCCCAAAAGCAGCAACAAACACATTGAAGTAACCGCCATACACTTTCCTCACATACTCAGAGTCCTCTGCTGCAAGCAGAAGTGCATATCTTCTCTCTCTTTCAACCTTCATCTCTGATAAACAAGCTAGCTGAGAATTTGATCTTCAAATTTAAGTAGCTAAATGGAATCAATACGAAGCTAGCAGTCGACTATGGAGCTTAGTATGTGAATGAAGTAAGGAATTTGGGGTCCTTTATATAGGGGAAGCATTCGACTGGCAAATTACATGGGATGATGAACTAACAAGGCAATTTCGATAATGGGATAGAGAAACGAATGTCATAATCATCAGGCTGCATGTTGCAAATATGCCGAAAGCTTTCCTTTTAAAGAATAATATTTGAACCCAAAAGTTACTGTTCTCATTTATTTCTTTTGGATAGCAAAAGAGAACGAAAATATAAACACACACTTGTGAGAAATAAATGAGAACAGTAACTTGTTGAATAGCAAAACACATTGATTAAAAATAAACATAACACGTGTTACACTAACTCGTTGGATAGCAAAACACATTGATTAAAAATTAAAGGTAGCAAAGAAAACAACTTTCACTACAAGAAAAAACACCTTAGACGACGAAAATAAAAAAATTTCGTCGCCTAAGACATGTTAGCTGACGAAATACGAATTTTGTCGTCTAAGAAAAACTATTCGTCGTCTAAGAATACTCTTAGACGACGAAACTTAATTTTCGTCGTCTAAGAAAAGTTTCTAACGACGAAAAATTTATTCATCGGCATTTTTAATTTCTTAAACGACGAAACTATTTTTCGTCGCCTAAGAAATAAGCTAAGACGACGAAATAGACTTTTTCCTATCCTAAGATATCACTAAGACGATGAAAATATTTTTTTCGTCGGCTAAGAATGTTCCATTTCCAACGAATTATTTGTCGTCGTCTGGTTTATTCTTGGACGACGAAAAAATTCTTTCTTCGTCTTAGAGTTTTCTTAGGCGAGGAATATAATTGAGTTCGTCGTCGTAGTGGTTTTCTTAGGCGAGGAAAAAAAAAGTTTCGTCGTCTAAGTGATCCTAGGCTATATAAGTTGAACTGGTTTCCAGATCGGGAAAAAGAGAAAATTTATGAAAAATTTTCCTCCCACAAAATTTTTCCACTGATTTTCGTTTTTGGATGTGAAAACCTTCAAGGCGGGTCTTCTTAAGGCTTCTCCACTCCTACCCATCGAATTTTAAAGGTTTCATCTTTTTCAACAAATATTTCCATTTTCATTTCTATTTTTTCTATTGAAATATATCCATTTTGTGTGTGGTTATATACAAAATCATGCATAATGTGATGAGGTGATAGTATATATGTTAATCCTTTTGTTGATTTAGCTATATAATTAATTGTTAGTTTTTGTGAAATTGTTGAATTATATATATTAATTATTTGTGATATAAATTAATGTCTTAATTAATTAAATTAATAATTGTTATTATTATAAGAAAATCATTGTTTTATGATTTATAATTAGCGGTGAATGAAAGAATGATTAATTCTTTTATTCACTGATGTACATGCATTTATATACATCCTTAGAAATCTCGTTCGAGAATCATGGAGAGATTCTTGAATTGTCCCATTTTTGGACAGTTTCGGAGCATAGGACTTTGTTTCCCAGTTTGTATAGGTCTTCTGTATTCGTTTGCGGTCGTGGGTATATATTTCGACGGGGTCTCCCAATACTGTTCTTCGAGTGCATACTAGGTATATAGACATTCGTGCACTTGAGGAACTGTGGGGAGATGTTGTCGAAATTTTTCCACGACTGAAAACGAACACAGAAGACTTACAAACTGTGAAACAAAATCGTGTGCTCCTGAATGGGATTAGGACCCTAACCGAAGGCATAAGGTGGAGAACAAACATGCATGTTTGTTGCTTAATTTGTGATTATTTGTTGTTTATTATCTTATATATGACAGGTGATGGATATAGACAAGAGTTGGATGCAGTACCCTAGGGGAAGCATTGAATACCAACAAGGAGTACGCATTTTTTTGGATTTTGTACGTGAACATGGTGGAGGAAAGAAAATACACATGTGTCCATGCTTAAGTTGTATGAATACTAAGTTGAAGACAACAGTCAGAATCTACGATCACCTGAGTAACAGAGGTATTATGCGTAATTATACAACATGGAGTAAACACGGTGAATTAGTGGTTTATGAACCTACGGTTGCCGAAATCCAAGCGGGATACCATGACCGGACATTTAGTGGTGCTTTCGACCCTTATGAAGACTCGGCTATGAACATTCTACATGACACTTTTCCTACATTTGCTCCAATACACCCAAAAGAACCCATTTATCATCATACCACTAATGCCACAATTCCTCTTGTTGACAGTGGTGATTATGATAAGTATACCAGACTCTTTGCTCAAGTGCAAATCCCATTATTCGAGGGTAGTCCTCACACTATTTTAGGGACCATCATCTCACAGATGCAATTGAAAGTCAAGAGTAGGTGGACAAATGACTCTTTTGATAGTATGCTAAAACCGTGTAAGGAAACTCTTCCACAACCTAACTATCTACCTGATAGTTATTACAAGGTATAGAAGATATTGGGTGATCTCGGTCTCAGTTATAACAAAATCCACGCCTGCAAGAACAACTATGTTTTGTTTTACAAAGAGAAAGCCGAGCTTGGTGAATGTCCCATATGCCACGTGTGGAGGTGGGAGCAAGGCACAGTTAAGGAAAATAGTGTTCCTGTGAAGGTACTTCGTCATTTCTCTTTAATTCCTAGATTGAAGCAGCATTACATGTCTTTATACACAACAAAAGAAATGAGATGGCATGGAGAGAGAATGACAGATGATGATACTCTCAGACACCCTGCAGATGGCGAGGCGTGGAAGTCCTTTGACAGATCACTCCCACATTTTGCAAGAGATGTTAGAAATGTAAGACTCAGCCTTACCTCAGATGGATTCAATCCCCATGGAAATATGAGTTTGAGTCATAGCACATGGCATGTTATTCTTGTGCCGTACAACCTCCCTCCTTGGATGTGTATGAAGAAGGAATTTAGTATGATGTCTCTGTTAATTCCCGGCCCAAAGTCTCCAGGAAACTGTCTGGATGTCTATCTGCAACCTTTGATCGACGAGCTGTTAGACTTATGGGAAAATAGAGCTCTTACTTTTGACAGGCCTAGTGGAAGATCATTTATGATGAGAGCAATGCTGATGTTTACCATAAGTGATTTTCCTGGTTATGGGATGTTGTCGTCTAAGCGACTAAAGGTTACAAAGCTTGTCCTGTTTGCTTGAACGAAGTCCATTCTGTTTGGTGCGCTGGGAAGGTGTGTTACTTGGGTCACCGTAGATGGCTTTCAGCTAATCACCCGTGGCGATTTCATAATCTAGCATTTCAAAAAACAGTAGAGCTTCGTCCTAAACCCCGTCCCTGGAACGGTGATGAAATTTTGGAGAAGCTGAACTCTTTTGATTTCGGCGTGTTCAGCGGTGATACCACAATACCAGTTCCAGAACGCCCTGACGAGTACAGGTGTTTTACACACAAGAGTACATTCTATGCTTTGCCTTACTGGCTGAAATTGATTCTGAGGCACACCCTACATGTCATGCACATAGAAAAGAATGTAAGTGACAGCGTTGTGGGAACTGTTCTTGATATTAAAGGAAAGAGTAATGACACTTTGAAAACACGTCTGAAGGAGAAGGGAATACGAAAACACTTGTGGCCAGTGAAGACGGCGTCAGGGATTTTCATACCTGTTGCACCTTACATAGTTAAACCGGCTTTGAAGAAGCAGGTTTTCATATGGTTTAAAGGAGTACAGTATCCTCATGGGTATGCAGGAAAAATATCTCGGTGTATTAACTTGGGGCTTAATACATTTAACGGATTGAAGAGCCATGACTGTCATGTATTGCTACAACGTCTTATTCCAGTGGTTATCCGACCCTATTTGCATCCAGATGTGGTGGAACCTATGATAGTGTTGTGTAGGTTCTTTCAGAAGTTATGCGCTAAAGAGCTGAAGAAGTCAGATGTTCTCATTCTCAAAGAAGACATCATTTACATTTTGTACAAATTGGAGAGGATTTCCCCCCCCCCCCCTGCTTTCTTTGACAGTATGATTCATCTGATGATCCATCTTCCAGATCAAGCACTGCTTACTGGTCCAGTTCATTGCACCTGGATGTATCCTCAAGAAATGTACTATTTATTATTCGTATTTCCCAATTCATTGTAATATTGTCTTGTATATATACTTCACTAATAACTGTACGTGTAATTTCAGACAACTGTTTCAATACAAACAGTTATATAAAAGCAAGAGTAACCCTGAAGAATCGATAGCGGAGTCGTACATTGCACATGAATGTGTAACATACTGCAACTTATATCTCTGTACTAGTGACGAAGCAGAATCTTCTACAGCAACCTCTACAGTACCAGAATGCAAACTTTCAGTCCTTTCTAGTGTTGTACGTCCGTTTGGTAATTTACCAAATTCAAAAAGATTGTTAGATGCTGAGCTAATTGAAGCTCATTGGTGCATACTACAACACTGTGACGAAGCACAATATTTCATGCATGAGCATTTGAAGCTTATTGAAGGAAATCGTAGAGACCAAAGGCCGAATTTGACGCACAAACGAACATTTCTTGATTACTTTCGCAAATGGGTACGTCACAACATTTTTTCTGTTACAATATCTTCATTTCAATATTATTCTTCTGGTTAATTAGTTCAATTGAAATCATTTATCACAACGTGGCAGGTGGAAAATCTCTGAAAACAAAAGAGTGATTAGTACTCGCCAGAATTGCACCATTTGGCTAGAACGCCGATTTCCCACAGGATGCGAGCGATGTGTTTTGTCAACGGCGTCAAGTTTGTGACACTTCAACGAGATGTAAACCGCATAACGCAAAATTCCGGGGTCATGGTAGATGGTGACGACTTAACCTACTATGGAGTGCTACTCACCGTTGTCGAACTAGTATATGGAAATATGAGCGTTGTCTTGTTCAAGTGTAGATGGTTCAACACTAATCAAAGTGTTCCTGTGAGTACAAAGATGGATTACGGCATGTTATCAGTGAATACAGACACAAGTTGGTATGAAAATGAGCCGTTCATTCTTGCCAGTATGGCAAAACAGGTGTTTTATCTTGATGATCCTATGGCCGGGGGATTTTGGAAAGTGGTTATCCCGATGTCACATAGGAATATATGGAGTGCGTCTAAAATTGAAGGGGGTGAAGAACATGATGATGAAGATGACAGCGACACTGATGAACCATATCAAGAGCATTCGACTTCTCAAATCCCTAATGTAGAGGCTATTCGCGACAACAACCGCTTACATTTCGTCACTTCTGATGAATTCATTGCAGTCCCAAATGCATATACATCTCAAAACAAAGTAAATGACGACTTCATTAATGAGAGGATGATGAGGAATCATACGATGATGATGATTCCAATGATGACTTCACTGATACGATTGAAGATGTAGATGATACGGACGATGACGATTATGATGGAGAACCATGATTATAATTAAACAATATATTTGTTCCTGATGTCGAATTATTAGAATACATATATATATATGTACTTCTAATTAATAACAATTAAGTTGTTTAGTTATTATTATTCAACAAACAATGTACATGCATGTTCGATCGTATCGATCAACTTTAAATTAATTAAAATGATAAAGTGTTTTTTAATTGTTTGTATGAATTCATATATATTAGAAAGGGCACTTAGTCGACAAAAGCAGGGTATACGTCGCAAAACTTTTAACAAATACATTTGGCGGCTTAATTTTACGCTAAAATCTAAAATTCTTTAAGCTACTTAATCGACGAAACTATGTATTTTCTAGTCTAAATAAGATACTTAGTCGACGAAATAAGGTTTCCTCGACTAAGTTGCTTACTTAGACGAGGAACACATGTTTCGTCGACTAGGTAGCTTACTTAGATGAGGAAACCTTTTGATTTCGTCGACTAAGTGAACCTAGACGAGGAAGATTGAGTTTCGTCGACCAAGAGAGTCCCATATCTCCCGATCCCTAATTCGATCTGCATTATTCCCAATCTCTCATTTTCTCAAAATCCTTCCTCCCTCCGGACCCCAACCACCATCTCCGGCTCCCCGTGAAAATATTCGGCTCTGGACCCCAACCACCCTCCCCAGCCTCCGCCCCTTCCCTAGCCTCCGCCTCAGTCCGCCACCTCCTGGCCCCCTGCCCCAATCGCCGCCTCGTGGCCTAATTTCAGTCGCCGCTTTGTGGCCCCGGCCTCTTCTCAGTCCCCGCCGCCGAACCTAGTAGCCGCCGGAAGGCTCTCCATCCTCCTCTGATTCTTCCTCCACCTCAATAGCCGCTCCGTCGCCCGGCCTCTTCTCAGTCCCCGTCGCCTAACCTAGCAGCCGCCAGAAAATACTCCATCCTCCACTGGTTCTTCCTCCACGTAAGTTAGCCGCCTCGGTCGCTGCCCTAACCTCCGCCGGTTCAGTCCTTTTTTAGCTCAATTGTGCTTGATTTTAATTTATGCTAATATGAATTTCTCTAAACATAAATTGCTTAATGCTGAATTCAGTGTTGATAGTTTGGAGTACGATTTCATGATATTTTGATTGGATAATTTCTGCATTTGCTTGTGTGTGGTTCATTTCATGTATTGGTGGCAGGTTTTTTGCTCTTTCTGGATTGGTGAAAAGATAGAGAGATTTCTGATTTTTTGCTCTTTCCCGAGAGCAATGGTTTGGTTGTTATCCTATTCTGTTTCTGTGGGTGATTTCTAATACCTGTTTATTTTGAAAAACTTGAATTTGTTTATCTGTGGGTGAATTTGTTTTATATCTGCTGCATATATATTGTTTAGAAACAAGTGGAGTCTTGTGAAAGATTACAAAAGCTGTAGGAACAAACCGAAATTACCATGAAGGTAGAGAAATAGCTGAAGAGGAAACTAGGAAAAATATAGTCCTACAATTGTTGTATTATATGTACTGATTTCGGGTTGGTAGATCTTAGTGGCCGATTTGTGCTTTAGCTAAAAGAATCTGCGCAAGTGTATGACAAAATGCCTATAAAACTATGGTAGACTTCATCATTGTAACTATTGAAGCAACCATAAGTGAAGACTATGCCTCATATTGAGCTTAGAACTACTATAGGGCATTTTCAATATTAGGGTGATATCAGCTAAACCTACATGTATTAAGAACTAATAAAAAAAGGCATTATTAATCTTATTTTCAACAAGCCTATTTAGTTATATAAATGCCTCAAACCCTTAACCTAGAAAAAGGTCGTTATCTAAATTTGGTGGCACAGAATCTTAGGACGGCAATGGAGTTGAGTTTGTGTTGGGGAATCTCTGAATATAAAGGTGTTTGGTCACTAGTGGCATATACACATTGTAAAATAGGGTTTTAGTGGCCAGCATGCTCTGCGTTTTGGATACTTAGTTTGATATGGTCTTCTTCAAATTTTCTTTTCTGAAAAGGCTTATCGAACACTTACAATTTCTTCTGTGTAATGTGCCCCCCACCCACTAAAGCCACCATGCCACCAGCTCCATCAAAATCAAACATACTTTGTGGTAAAAACGAAATGCAAAAACACAACAATAATAATGTGAAAATTATTAAACAAATAAAGTGGGAACTTCTTTTTACGATCTTTGCTTCCTATCTTAATTCTTTTGATAAGACTTGCCCATCCACCCCCCCCCCCCCCCCCCCCCCCCCCCGCACTTTTTTCACTGTGGAAATTGTAGAAAAAAATTCAAAAAATTATTGAGTCTGTGTGTGTTTTTCTCAGTTGGGTATATTTGTATATTTGTAGATGAGTGCTTTGCCATGGCTGCTGGCCCATGCTCTTCTTTTGGTTAAAGGGTTTATAACCAAAAGATAATTTGTTTTGAATTGTGATATATTTGTACATCATCACCCTAATTTTGTGTTTTTTTTTTCTAATGGATTAATCTAATTCTTTTATAGCTAGTATTGCAATGTTGACCATACTTTGAGACTCTTTTGAATTGTGATATAAATTTGTATTCTTTGATAGGGAAAATATGTCGCCGACTCATGGGAAGCTGAAACGGAAACAGGAGGCGTTGGAGCGCCTTCTCAGGCTAAACCTATCAGAAGGGAGTTCGTCGCAGCCAACCACGGCCGTGCCTGGGAGTGGATCTACACCGGGATCTACACTGCCTATCCCTCCCCCGTTGCCGGTGGAAGACAGTTCAGCCACTCCATTTGCACAAACCGCACCTCAAGCCCTAGACAACGATGGTGAAGTGATCAGTTGTCGGCGCACAAATCGCCCTCGGGTTGATGGAGGTAAAGAAAACATAACACTTTTATTTAAGTTATTTAGTTATAAATATGTTATTTTAGTCCCTAATAAAACTTTTATTATTTTGGCAGCACCTCCCCCCAAACGCAAACGGGGGTTGGTAAAAGGCTTAAAGGCCTATCAGTACTTGGTGCAACACGGACAGAAGCTGAATATCATCATGGATGATGACTTCTTGCACGGACCACACACAAGTACACAGAACAGTTGGCTGACTCACGATATCGACCATATTGTTCGGACACAATTCCCATGACTGCTGCCATTTGGTCAGAACTAGAGGAGGAGGATAAGCAGAAACTTGTCGATGAACTCAAAGTAAGGAGAAAACAACTTAAACTTTTAATATTATATTTTTTTATATTTAAGTTAGTTTGTACATTAATTTAATTTTTGCTCTTGTAACAGCTTGTTTATAACCTCCCTTTGGGTGATGCGAACATGGTCAAGTGGATTGACAAGTGTGCTGCCAAGATCTTCACAGAGTTCAAGAGCAAGCTCAACAAGCTTAGGATTCAGCACCTTGACCAAATCCCTAAAGAGTTCAAAAATAGGCAGGAGGAGTGGTCTTGGCTAGTACAACACTTCGAGACCGATGAGTTCTAGGTATACAATTTGTAATATTAGTCTGTGTTTTCAAATGTAAACATTCTTAATTATTGTTTTGTTTGAATACTAATTATTTGTCCAAAATGTAATTAAACATCTGCAAAGACGATCGGCCGCCAACATAATCAACCGGGGGAAGAAGACGTTGCACCATCGGTCCGGTTCAAAGCCTTTCATCTATGGGGCGCTCGAGTTGAAGGAAAAGGGTGAAACATTGGCGTTAGTGAAGAATTATGAAAATGTGTACCCTCCTGAGCACTTGGAAGCGGTAGAGAATATAGTAAGTTTCCTATTATGTTTAAATTCATCATTTGACATTGTTCTTATGTGATTGATGATGTTAATGCAATTCATTTTCAAATGCAGCGAAAGATCAGAGAATAGATCGATAAGGTGATGATTACTGTGAGGGAGGAGCAACCTGACATTCTAGAAGATCAGATGCTTCACTGCTTCGACGAGCCGACTCAGGCCCAAGTGCTTCTAGACATACTAGGACCGCGAAACAACGGTGAGATTCGAGAATTAGGAGGAGTAACCTTCGGTGTCAGCTCCCAATCATCTCAAAGCTCGAGTTGCACTGGACCCTGTCGGTCTTCAAATGCGGAGCGTATCAGACGGACGGAGGAGGAGGCCCGAGAGGCTAGAGACCGTATCGCACAGGCAGAGGCGGAGGCCTGGCAGGCTAGAGATCGTATCGCACATGCACAGGAGGAGGCACGACAGGCCAATGAACAAATCGCCCTACTTCAGGAGGAGGCACGAGAAGGTCAAGATCGTCTTAGTCGGTTGGAGCAGCAGTTCTTAGCGTTTCAGTCAAAGCAAAAGTATGTTGCAGGCTCCTGGCCATACAATATTGTTGGTTTAATTTATTTATCCTTAGCGTTTGAGTTTTTATGAACAAATAGTAAATTTATTTATATATTAATTATATTCTGTATGAATTTGTATTTTTTATTTTTAAATTAAAAAACTTAGGCGACGAAACTTATATGTTTCGTTGCCTAAGTTTTCTCTCTTAGACGACGAACTATACTTTTCGTCGTCTAAGAGTGAAAACTTAGACGACGAAACATATAAGTTTCGTCGCTTAAGTTTGCTCTCTTAGACGACGAACTTTATTTTTCGTCGTCTAAGTTTTCACTTTTTAGACAACGAATTCATTGTTTCGTCGCCTAAGTCAAACTTACCCGACGACAATTTTTGTCCCCTAAGAAGATTTGTTCGTCAGGAAGAAACTAAGACGACGATAATGGGTCGTCGTCTAAGAAGTCACTTAGGCGAGGAAAGTGTTATGTTTTCGTCGTCTAAGTGCTTAGACGACCAATTCTAGACGACGAAACTTAGACGACGATTTGTTGGTCGTCTAAGTATGCTGGCGACGAAAAAAGAACTTAGACGACGAAAATTTTTCGTCGGCTAAGAATTTCAGTCTTGTAGTGTTTCTACTTAATCGCAAAATTAAGGAAAATTAAAATTTTATCATATCCAAATCAGCTATTAAGATTAACTAAAATATTCTGGAAACACAACACGTATTTGACTAATACCTCTTCATCAAAGCCACAAGAAAGCTCTTTAAGTGCCGTCCTCTCTCTCTAGGTTTCGACCTAGAAGGTGGGCTAGCGCCGGTGGAGGCAGCTCTAGCAGCGGTGGGGTATCCCTCATCGAGGTCGTATTCTAGATCTTGCCGTGACTAGAAGGAGCGGTGGGTGTGTGGTGTTTGGCTGTGACAGCTCGACTTGTGGTTGTTGGTTCTAGGGCGGCCTGAGAAAGTAAGACGACGCTTGTAATTCCAGGTCGGTAGCAAATGCAGTCTTGTTTCAGATCTTGAGGAGATAAACGAGGTTTAGGGCTTGTAACAAAGGGATTCGGTAATGCTGATTCTAGTCTTCTTTTGGTGGAGTTTGTCAACATGGAAACTCTTCGATGTTGGAAAGGTCGTTCGCCAAACTCCACAGCAGTAACGACGGTGGCAATGATGGATTGGAAGAAGACTAAGTCTCCTACCTAGGTTGGATTTGGGTCTTTGGGCTTGGACATATATCAGTCGGCCGAAAAAAAAGAGATATCGGAGATACTCCGGAAGAATTATTTTTTTTATTTAAATATTAAATTTATTCATTTTACACATAAAATCATAAATACATACAAATAATAGCTTCATTTAGTACCAGAAAGAGACTCTAGGTGCTTCAAATTCCCCACGCTGATCTACGAAAGTACAATAATATGACCAAGACATATGGCCCATATAGTATGAATTGTAGTGATTAATATGATAATCATATATCTCTTTGAAATTACCGATGGTATCCCCTATAATGGGATTGTAAGGATGAATCCAACTATATGATTAGTCATGCATTTCTCCATACTAACCATATTCATAAATATTATAACCAAATTGATTGTTGCCTTCCTGCGATTCATTTGACGTCCCACTACGCTCTGTGCCTAAACTGATAGTATCAAAACTTAAAGCAACTGAAGCAACATCTGATGGGGTACTTTGATCATCAATTGCAAATCTAGTCTTGCTGCCACGCCGATTCTGCTTTTGCCCACCACGATGAACTTCTCTAGATCCATGGTCATGAGATTACTTATTCGAGAACTCGATGCGATTATTTATTCGAGAACTCGATGCGATTACTTATTTGAGAGCTCGAGGCGATTACTTATTTGAGAGCATGAGATTAATTTTTCGAGAACACGAGACGATTACTTATTCGAGAACTCGAGGCGATTACTTATTCGAGCAATCGAGGCGATTATTTTTTTCTTACTTTCTTACATATTCCTCAAGCAGAATACTTCTTACCGAAATTTCTCAAGATTGTCTGTCACTTCTCTCATCCGGATATCCTTTGAGGGGCATCCGGGGATTTTTTTTTTTTTTTATATCCCTCGAGGTGATTACTGATTACTTATTTAATTACTCTCTTTTAAACATTCTTGAATCTCGAGAAAAAAAATTATTGAAAATTTTTACAGATATTTCATTAAAATATCGGAGATATATCGCAAATATCTTAAATATCGTAAATATTTTACGTTATCAGAAATATATTGTGGATACGGTGAAAGAGAACATATTTACCTCAAACATATATCGGTCGGCCGAGAAAAGGAGATATCGGGGGATATATCGGATATATCGCAGAGATTTTAAACCCTGGACTCAACCTTAGGTTGGGGATGGTCTTGATTTAATTTTTGTTGTTTATATTTCTTTGTCTAGTACAAATATTAGGGTTGCTTCATTGAGTGTTCTGAGATAATCTATGTTTGGCATGTGGCACAATTGCGTGTTTATGACATGTTAGATATATGTGTCATTGTTAGTCTTAGGATATGAGATTATATCATAATCAATGTAAAAATGCGAGCTGCATCGGTTGTATTGAGCTATGAATCCTAACAGAGAATTTGGTAGTTCACCCGTCAAACAAATCCTCTATTATAGTGTATTTAGTTTCTATCTAATTGATTATTTCGTAAAAAAAAAAAAAAAAAAAAAATATTTCAAAATATTTTTTATTTCAGCGTTGAACATTTTTTTTTTACAATTTTTCTTGTGCTTAATTTGTAGGGTAATTAGTGGATAAAGATATATGTGAGATAAATGAAGTTTTTTTTATACAAAATAAATAAAGTATATTGAAAAGAGAGGACATCTGTACAATGTCAAACACTAAATCACTTTAAGTCTTGGGTAAAAGGAAGACTTTGAACACTAGCTTGTTTTAACGTTGGGACAAAGTTCGATTATTTATATTTTCTTGTTTTGTCCATTGATTGAAAGAATTTGATTATTTAAAACGTGTACCACCCCCCACAGTTACTAGGCAAACAATCTAACCACATTATTATTAACATGAAACATTCATGTAGCCAATCATTCAAACACGCTTAGGATTATTCATGCAAACACTAATGGAAATATTCTAAACTTTAAAAACACTGCAGCATTAGAGTTTACACGCAGATTAAGCTCATTATATCATGTGTTTATTAATAGAGGGGAGGGATATGATACATTTTTCACATATGAACTATGTCGATAAATTAATAAACTGAGAACCAATAAAATTTATTGATTTAGTGAGTTATTAATTAATCAATAAACATTGAATTACCAAAAACCTTAATAAATAAATGAATGAATTTATAATTACACAACACATTATACACTTCAAAATAGCTTGTTGTCTTAAAATGCGTAAAAAATCAATAATAACTAGCAGAGTTAACATTAAGCATATTGTTCCCGAATCGGGACTAGTAAGCATTATTAATTTATATACTCGTTATGATTTATGTGAATCTTCTAACTTATATTATCTTATAAATTTAGCGAATTATGAATTTTGCATATTATTCCCGAATCCACATTTTAGAGAAAGGGACCATCTACCTTTGTAAATTAGAAAAAAAGTCCTCCTGTTTTTCACTTCATAAAAAAGGACATGCTTTTAATATTTATATCACAAAAGACTTTTTTGAATTTTACTAAATTATAAAAAAAAGGCTGTTTTTGATTTTCCAACGGACGATTTTACCCTTAAGCATCAAATTTGTATTCCCATTCCGTTACTTTCCCTCTTTCAGCTATGTTTTCTTTTTCTTCTTCTTAGTGCCGCCTCTCTCTCTTAATAGGAGCATAAAATGCGACGTTCTTAATGTGTTTTACCCTCATTTATGCAAGCTTTTTCTCTTAATTTTGTAATTTAGAGTCATTGAGCATGTGTGGAGTCTTTTGTAGAGTCAAGAATCAATTTGTGCTTAAAACGTCAAAAACGCATAATTATGGTAGAGTCCTTATTGAACTAGGATTCCTAATCGAACTAAAAGTCTTGAACGTTTCGTCGTTTTTATAAACGACGAAGATTAATAAGAGTTTGATTGGAACTAGGACGCCTTATTCAACTAGAGTTCTAGTCGCATAAGGAATCCTTACGAAAGTAGGAATCCTAGTTGGATAAGGAGTCTACGAGTTTGAGTTTTAATTGAAGTCTACGAAAATAGGAGTTCTAGTCGGACAAGGAGTCTACAAATTTTCGACGTTTCTGAAAACGTCGAAAGAGTTTCATTGAAAATACAACTCCTTGTTGGACCAGGATTCCTTATCTAAACAGGACTCTTGCTCATAATAATTTGGCTACATATTTTTATCTTCTTCTTGATTTATTTCTAAATCTTATTTTCAGGAATTCATAAGAAGATAAATGAGAAGAAATTGAGATGATTTTCGGCAAAGGATCAAATTGTTGTTGTGAAGAACAAGAATTAGAAGACAAGTTGGATTTGGACTCCTTTTGCCGTGCAACATTAACTCAGCAATTCCTATGGAATTAAATTCCGATTTTGCTTTGTATTTCTCAACGATAACTCACGGCATGAAGACCAAAGAAGAGAAGAAGATGGAGTCCAAGTGCAACACAAAGAAGAACTCACGGCAACAAAGATTAATTGCATGCCGAATGTAGACAGAAAATTGTACCAAGTTCTTGCCGAATTATTGCTTGGATAAATAAAAGATTTTCTCAACATTTATTCAGCTTTTTTCCAAGAATATTTCGGTGGAGTTTGAAGTAAAGAAGCATTGCTTGCCGAGCATGGAAGCAATAAGAAACCAATTCGGATTCAACTTGAAGAATGCTGCCGGTTCCCCTCTTTTGTGTTCTCTATAAATACCACACATAACTCTTATGTATGTATCGAATATTTTTCTTACTTTTTACTTAGCCGAAATTCTGTCCAATTAGCACCACAAATCCCATACACTTTTACAAGCCGAATCCACCATAGTTCATCACCGATTGCAAGACATCATCCCACCGAATCTCTCTTTGCCGATTCCTCTACAAGGTTTCTTTTAAAGTGTGATTCACTCATCTCTCATGACTTGTAATTTTCTGTATAATTATTTAACTTTGTCTATGAAGTTTGTAAGGATTTGTGGTTTGTTATTTGGTTTTATTAATTTTACATTGGATTTTTGAAATTCTGTTATGTGTTTTGGTTTTCTTTTTGTTTAATTGATGAACATGTATATGACGAATTGATTGTATGGTAATAGGGCAGTAACTTTGTTGCATGATTTGATGATTTTATTTGGTTTATTTTCTGAATTCGTGTGCACAACAAGTTTTAGGGTTAAGAAAAGTTTTAGCTAGGCTGATCTTGGGTTTAATTCTTCATGTTGCCGAATCAATTTATGAAATAATTTATACACGAAGTTAAGTTATTTTGTATTGGTATTAAGGGTAGAGTAATTCAGAAAATATGCATGTTGAAGCAAGGTGAGGTGACGCCATACTTGTTGCATGTTTCCAATTCGACTCATTGTGCTTATGTGTTTCTTGGTTTAATTTCTACACGAAGTGTCTTTAAACTGATTAGCACTACGTTTAGGGTTATGCACGAAGCTAATTCTGAATAATTGAGGAGTTTTGAATAATTAGATGAACCACGAAGGGCTCTAGTTATAATTGGAACTAAATTGCATGAAATCGGATTCAATAAAGTTGCTGCCGTATTATTGTCTTTGATCGGTTTGTTATGTGCATGTGAGTTTTGTGTGATGTGTTTAGTTTGAAAGATGTTGATCACATGTATATATTTAGTGTGAATTTTATTTTCGTAAAAATCAGTAGAATATAGAATCAAATTTCAAACCCCCAATATGATTTTGTAATGCTTTATGTGATTGAACACCCTTGATTTCCCCGGACTGAACGATCCCTATTTGTCCTATACTAACGATGACACAAGAGGGTAATATTTGTATGAAGTTGTTTTGCAGGTACAATGTGCTTGGAAAATAGCTCCATCATCTCTCCCTGTCTCTGCTTCCGATCTTCAATTCCTCATTGCCTCTGATCTTCAATTCCTCATTGCCGCCGATTTTACAATTCGTTTATTTTCCGCCGATTTGCAATTCGTTTTCTTCCGGTGATCTGCAATTCATCTGTTTAATTGGTCAATTTGCGATTCCGATTTGTCTCTGAAGATTTGCGTTGCGATTGCGATTTGTCTCTGAAGGTATGTTAATGTTTTGCAGCTGTTTAGATTTGCGTTTGTAGTTTCTCAGTTGATTTTCTCATTCTGCGATTCCGATTTTGTCTTTGAAACTTTGCATCTCTTATTCTTCAGTGACGAGCATACTGCTCCGAAAACTTCCTCATCATCTTTTTTCTATTCTGCATTTTTTATTTTTCATAGTTAGTGAGATAGTTACTGTTAGTAAGATATTTACCAAGATGATAGTTAGTACGGTAGTTACCAATTTCATAGTTAGTATTTTTGTTTCTACAATAGATAGTAAGCTAGTTACTAGGCTGATAGTTGCTGCATTTTGATTTTTTCATAGTTAGTAAGATAGTTAGTAAGCTAGTTACTAGGCTGATAGTTGCTGAATTTTGGTTTTTTCATAGTTAGTAAGATAATTAGTAAGATAGTTACTAGAATAGTTACTAAAATAGTTAGTAAGATAATTACTGCTGATAGGTACTAGAATAGTTAGTAAGATAATAACAGATATAATTATGCTGCCTCTGATAGTATGATAATTATTGATGTTATTATGATTTTTTCTGTAGGTGCAATGGACAATTTTTATACTGCTAAGCTCGTGTATTCTGGTGAAGGAGCAGAACTTTCATTTGTTCATAATTGTAGCTTTGTTGATTTTTGTCATAAGATACGTGATCGTTTTCCCGACTTGGAAAGATTGGTTTTCAAACTCAAGTACAATGTTTATCCAGATCCTACTGTTTACTGTCTGGAAAATGAGGTTGATATGAGTATGATGTTTAGAGTTTTAGGACGATATCAATCTGATTTTGTTGATGTGGATGTTCATTGTTTGGATGCCATTTCTTCTGTTTCGGAAAGTGCAGTTAGTAATACTATTAGTGAGGAGGGTAGTGTTTTGGTGGAAGAGAATGAATTTTTGGGATGTTATAGGCGTGAGGACCCAAAAATGTATCTTTCTAAAGGATGGAAAGATTTTATTCATTCTAAGGATCAGACGTTTGAGGGTGGGATAAAAGATTTTAGGCTGAAGTTGTGGATGTATGCTGTAGAGGTTGGTTTTGAGTATTATTTTGATAGAAATAAGCCTGAACGTGTTTTAGCTTTCTACAAGAAAAAACATTCTGAAGGTTGTAATTGATGTGTGAACGTATCTTTATGCAGATATTTTTTCATTAGTCGTTGCACATATATTTTGTATAGTTGATATCGATAGTGTTACGCTGCCATGTTAGCGGTGCAGCGACACGCTGCATTGTGTGCTTCATTTTTAATCATGATAGTTACTTGTATAGTTACTTAGATAGTTATTTATATATTTCTTAGTTACTTAAATAGTTACTTTTATTTTGATAGTTACTTTGATAGTTACCTGTTTTTTTCTTGAATAGTTAGTAGTTACTTAGATAGTTACTTCTATATTTCTTAGTTTTAAAGTTACATGAATTGTTAATTGGATAGTTACTAGTTACTTGGATAGTTACTTATATAGTTACGTTTTTTCTTTGATAGTTAGTATGAAAAAGTATATATGCTGATTGAGTTTTGCACCTTTAATTCAGGTATATGCTGATTGAGTTTTTCCTTTGGTTTTGTGTTGTTGAGTTATTTAGTTATTTAGAGAGTGTTTGGTGTGAAATAGGCACAAAAATGCAAAATTTATGAAAATCCTAATTGGATAAGGTATGTTGAGATGGATTTGGGTCTAGACCCATGGGCTTGAGCTTTAAGAGAGGGAGCATTAATCTGAAATTTAATTTTTTAATTCTCTTTATGAATTCTAAAATAATTTTGATTTTCTCCTTCTTGTTTGTAGGGAAATATGAAGACTTAATGTGCATTATGAATTTTGACTAAGCAATGAAGACTGAAATAAAAGAGAGACATAAAGGAATTGAAGGAGCCTCATAAGTGTTAAATTTCAGTTTTGAAATTTAAATCAGCAGCCCATTATGTGAAATGAAGGCCATAAGTGACAGCATTACGAGGAATTTGAAGCTGTGGAATCTCATCCGTCCAAATGGTGAAGGGCATGATCGACAAAAGCCAACATTTGCTCCACTATAAATAGAAAGCATCCACAACATAATTTGGCATCACTTCCTTACCAAAAACCTTACCAAAATTCTGACAAAATTCCTCCAAGTTCATATAGAAAAATACAAGCCAAAAATACCATCACCACCTCCAAAATATCACACCATATCTAAGCCTCCATCCGATTTCACCACCCTTTGCTGAAAGTCTTCAAAGGTTTTCTTCAAAGTGTGATTCATCCTCTCATGGCTTTGTATTATTTTTGTAAATTTACAATTTTTATAATGAATATTGTTTCGATTTTGGTTTTGTTTATCAAGCATGGATTTCGGTTTCATTGGATTTCTATGTAACGGTTGTACAAACTTGAACATGTAGTGATTCGTGTACTTTGAATAGGGCAGAATATTTTCGTGTGAATCTTTGATTTATTTGATTAATTTTCATGAGTTCGAGCATCACAAATCGTGTGCTTGAGGGCTGCCTTGGCCATGGTAGTACCCTAGGTGCCGATTTCATACACCAAAATAATCTAAATTGCATCATACGCGAAGTTGTTGTGGTCTAGGTTATTTAGGCTTAGTTTGGGACAGCTTTTGAGGCTGCTTTTGAGACTGTTTTAGCTTTTGAAATTAATGTATGGTGTTTGGTAAAGTCCCTAAAAGCTGCTTTTGGCCAAAATAGATTTCTCCAAAAGCTGAAATCAAAAAGCTAGGAAATAGAGCTTTGGAAAGCAGCTTTTGAAGAAATGGTGGTGCTAAGAAATATGATTGCACAAAATTTAATGAATGCAATGTAGTTGCAATATTAATAGACTCTAATATATTTTGTGTAATGGTTCCATTTGATTATGGTGGAAAATACTTTGTCTAATATTATTTTAGATGAATTTGGTTTAATATTTAAGAATTCTTCGTAAATCTTTTATTTGGTCTAAACAACTGGTCATACATTGCAAAAAATTATACCAAAATAATTGCACAAAACCATAGTCTATAATTTAGAGAAGTAATATCCATTTTAATAAAACTTTAAATATTTAAGATTATTTTGATAAATACACCCACTCAAAATACTTTTTACTTAGAACTTACCAAACACAAAAAATTACTTTTCGTTCTCACAGCACTTTTGAAAGCAGTTTACCAAACACCTAAACTGCTTCCTCTCACAGCAAATTCAAAAGCCATTTTACTCACAGCTGATTCAAAAGTCATTTTACTCACAGCACAGCTGTCCCAAACTAAGCCTTAATTAGGGCTGTAATAATTCTGAAAATTTACATGTTAATAAGATGAGGTGACGTCATACTTGTTGCATGTCTCCAATTCGGCTTATTGTGCTTATGTGCTCTTTGTGTTTAATTTCTACGCGAAGTGTCTTTAAACGGATTAGCACCATGTTTAGGACTATACGCAAAGTTAATTATAAATAGTTTTGAAGTCTTAACGATTAGATGAACCGCGAAGGGCTCTAATTAGAATTGGAATTGAATAAACCTTGGATGAATCAGATTTGCTGCCTTGTTCTTGTGCATGAGTTTGTATGTGTTCTTGAGAGAATTTGTGTATTGTTTTGTGTGGAGAAGTTGATCATTTGTATAAATATAATTTAGATTTAAATTAAGGCAGTAGGAATATTAGATAAAAACTTTCAAAACCCCCTATTTTATTACCTTATTAGTTTAGGGTACCCTACAATCCCCGGACTGAACGATCCCTGCTTACCTATATTAACGATGACATTTTTGCAGGGTTAATTGTGACGCTAATTTCAGCTATATCACCTTGGTTGAATGGTTTTCAGTCTTGCAGACGAATTCTCTGCTTTCATCACAAATAAATACAAAGGCATGCTTCTTGCTGCTTCGACAAAAGATGCAAATTGTGGTACATCACTTTTTTCATTGTTTTGTTCTTTCTTTTCTTCATTGCTGTTGTTTTTCTATTTTATTTACATTATTTCCAGACCGACAGTTATTTTGATAGATAGTAGGGTAGTTTCTTTTATAGTTTCAGGAATTCCAGCGTAAATAGTTACTTTGATAAATACTATTGCAGTTATTTTTACTTTGATAGCTATTTATATGAACCTGATATTATTTTTTGCTTTCTTTTGTTCAGGATTATATCCGGTTGCTTATGCTATTGTCGATTCTGAAAATGAGAGCAACTGGACCTTCTTTCTTAAGATGTTGTCTGAAGAGTTGTCGAGATATTCAACAAGGCAAATTACTTTCATATCTGATCATAATATTTGTCTTCTAAATGCAGTTCGTGCAGTTTTTCCGAATAGTCCTCATAGATTTTGTTATAGGCATCTTCAGGCTAATCTGAGCAACAAGTTTCCATGTGGTTCTTATCTGAGCAAAATAATTCCATTGTTGTTTATGAAGTGTGCTTATTCTCGCACTCGTGAATATTTTGAGATTAATTTTGAGAAGTTGAAGCATGAAGGTGGTGAGGTTGTTGATCAGTTTTTGAAGGATCTCCCTCTGGAAACATGGGCTTCTAGTTTTTTTAATGGTGAAAGGTTTGGTGAAATGACAAATAATTTGGCTGAGTGTTTCAACAATTGGGTGAAGGAGTTGAAGAGCCTTCCCATTATTGAATTTAACGAAGGCATTCGTCTTAAGTCTATGGCTTTAATTGCTTCTCGGAAGGAAAAATCAGCTGGATGGGTTACTGAGCTGTGTCCAAAGTTGGAAAAGAAGCTGGTTGACAACTTGGAGTTGGGTAGGCACTGGTTAGTCAGTATATCTGATACATACGTTTATGAAGTTCAGTGCCAAAAGTATTCTGTGATGGTAAACTTGGAAGCGTTATACTGTTCATGTGGAGAATGGCAAGTTCACGGATTTCCATGCTCACACGCCCTTGTCGTGATTCAGAAACACGGTTCTAATGTGTACTGATATGTCAACCCAATTTTCAAGGTGCACCACTTCTCCTAAATTTAAAATTATTTAAACAGTTATGTAGGTAGTTAGTAAGATAGTTACTTCAAATTAAATAGTTACATAGACAAATACTAATGACGTTACTTGTATAGTTACATGATCCTGACATTATATCCTTTACTTTTCCCCTTTTTTTTTTGGTGGATAAATATCGTGAAATTTATTCTTTCACAATCAACCCGGGTCCTACTATTTCAAAGCCGCTGGATCTAGCTCAGCCTGCATTGTTGGTGCAACCACCTTTAACAAAGAGACCAACTGGAAGGCCAAAATTACAGAGGTACAGAAGTAAAAATGAAGTGAAAAAGATAGTCAACTGCAGCAGGTGTAACAAATATGCTGGTCACAACAGAACAAGCTGTAGAGAAATTATATAGTTCCTTAGATAGCTATTCAGGCAGTTCTATTTTTTTTTTTGATAGTTACATTGAAAGTTATATTGAAATGTACATTGATTGTTTATTTGTTTTACGATAATTGAAAGGTTACTTTTATTATTTTTATTCATGTTGATTTCGACAGCGTTCCGCTGCCGTTGCGCGGTGCAGCGGCACACTGCATTCTGTCCTGCATTTTTTCATACTTGGATAAGTTGCTCTTCTGTGCAGCAATTCTGTTTTTCATAGTTACTTATATAGTTACTAACACAGAGTCTGATTGGTACTTAGATGATTGGTAGTAAGATGATAGTTACTTTGATAGTTAGTAACTTAAATGATAGTTAGTAAGATAGTTATTAATATGACAGTTTAATAATTTGAAAGATAATTAGAAAGATGATAGTTAGTAAGATAGTTACTAAAATGATAGTTAGTTTATTAGTCAATTTGATAATTATTTGTACAGTTAATTTGATAAGTTTGATAGTTAATTTAGTTAGTAAGATAGTTACTAAAATGATAGTTAGTTTATTAGTTAATTTGATAATTATTTGTACAGTTAATTTGATAAGTTTGATAGTTAATTTGATAGTTAGTTTCTTGCATTTGATAGTTAATTTGAATGTTACTTGTATAGTTAGTAACGAAAATAGTAGTTAGTTTGATAGTTACTGATATGATAGTTAGTTTGAAAGTTATAACGATAGTTAGAAAGATAGTTTGTAATTAAATAACTTATGAACAGATCTGTACTATGAAATAGATATAAACTAAGATGATAGTTAGTTTGATAGTATATGAAAAAGTGATAGCTAGTTTGATAGTTACTGAAAATGAGCCCGAAACTTGTCAACCTTAATAGTTACAAAATTTGTTCCCTGAATAGTAACTTTGATAGTTACTCAGAAATAATGTGTTTAACTGTTCATGTAATAATCTGTTCAAAATAAAGAATGAAAAATCTGTTTAATCCATCTAAGAGGGCCTCCAACTATGCCGATTGTCCACAAACCGCTTCCGAATGTGAGCCCTGAACTTGTCAGCCTCTTTCTTCCCAAACTTCTTTGTGAAATCACCTTGTGAAAATATGAGGCTCATGAAGTACATCACATATATTCCACAGTCGACGCTGTTTTGTCAAAATAAAAAGAATACTAAAAGTCAGACAGTTATAAAGATTACAGTTACTCATATAGTTACAAACATAGTTTCACATACAAATACAGATATAATAGTTACTGAGATAGTTAGTACTATAAAAACACAGAGAATTTACAAAGATGATAGTTACTCAAATATTTACTTAACATAGTTCCACAGACAGTTACAAGTTTATAATTATTAAGATATGCTGGGTTTAGAACTTACTAATCAGATAGTTGTTGAGGCAATTTTCCCTTGAACGCACTTAGAGTCATGTTGGACTTGTAGTTGTCCTTAACCCACCTTATAGTTTGAATTTCAACTTCAGTAAGAGCCTCTTCTACCATCTTTAATTCGGTGTTGGAGCTCTTGCTGGTGTCTATTTTGTACCGGCATCCTTGCTCCAGCATATCATCTGATTGATCAAGGACAACTCTCATCCATATATCAATCATTGTGACCTGTTAATAACATAGTTAGTCAGATAGTTCATATATGATAACTACTCAGATAGTTACAGACATATTTAGTTAGATAGTTACTGAGATAGTTAGTAAGATGATAGTTAATCAGATAGTTACTAACATATTTACACATATAGTTACAAAGACCATAATTACTAAGATAGTTATGAAAATAGTTGATAGTTACTAAAACAGATAGTTACTAAAATGATAGTTACACAGTTAATTAGTAAGATAGATACACAGATTATAGTTACAAAGGTAGTTACGAAAATAGTTGATAGTTACTAAAACAGATAGTTACTAAAATGATAGTTACACAGATAGTTAGTAAGATAGATACGCAGATTATAGGTACAAAGGTATTTACAAAGATAGTTACTGAAATAGTTGATAGTTACTAAAAGAGATAGTTACTAGAATGATAGTTACAAAGATGATATTTACTCAATAAATAGTTACTCAATAAGATGTCCACAGACGATAATTACTAAAACAGATAGTTACTAACATACCATTTTTTAGCATCATTATAACTTTACCCGGTTTCTGGTTTTCTGGATTTCATGGAATCTAAGTGTGCAAATCTGCAGGCTTCTGTGTCAAAAATGAGAAGAGTATGGTGAAAATTCCTCTTATGAGTAAGTGGGATCAGAATCATTTCCGCTTTACCAAGCTTCTCATACAGTGGTTCACATAGGAACTGGTGCATTGTTTTTGCTTCTAGCTCTTCTGTGGACATCTGTTTTCAAACAAACAATACCTATGATTAGTTATCTCATAATTGTTTAAAAATATATAATTCTCCTGTTAATTAGTATCTTGCCCAAGAGTGAGTCTGCATAATTTCTACTTTATATTCATCTGGATCGTCCTTGTCTATCATTTCAGAATATAATAGAGCAGCAAATGCATCAATCATGTTGTTCGCAACTTCAGTTCCGAACACCACCTGTTCTATTTCATACTTTGAAATTTCTATTCCCACCTTTTTTCCTTCCCAGAAGAACACTCTGCACACATGATATTAAATAAGTTGATAGTTACAAGTATCTTTGATAGTTACTATGATAGTTACTAGTTACTTTGATTAGTTACTAGTTACTATGATAGTTACTAGACACTGTTATAGTTAGTAGATATTGTGATAGTTATTAGTTATTTTTTGATAGTTAGTAAGATAGTTACTAGTTATTTTTTCATAGTTACTATGATAGTTACTAGTTTTTTTTTCCTAGTTACTTTGATAGTTACTATCATATTTACTAAGATAGTTACTACATAAGTTATCCAGACAGATACCAGGACACATTTAGTAAGACAGATAGAAGGATAGATTACCCGCTCGGTGCCTTGTTCCAGTAGTCTTGCAGCCTGAGCTTTGTGTTCTCGTCCATGTACTGTTTGTAAATAATGTGGTCATCCCAGTCCAGAACCTTTCTTTGGTTGGGTTGGGAAGGTTCTTGTGAATCACCAACGAGGTATATCGGTTCACCATCCTCTTTGATCCCAGCCAGATCGTCAAATGACGTCTGAACAAGATTTTCAGATGTCTGAACTGTATTTTCAGATTCCATTTGTTCTGATTGGACCACCTTTTTCAGACTTTCCTCCTCCTTCTTCTTCCTCATCTCTTCTTCCCTCTTCCTTCTGTTTTCTTCTTATCTCCCGTTCAGCTTTGACATCATCCCACCAGTAAATTTTGTCCTTTTTAGAAGTCAGCTTTTTGGTTTTTACCCGCACAACATACGAATATATTCCCAACGACTCTGCCGAATACCCAGAGTGCATTTCGTCAATCTTAAATTTCGTAACACTTTTGTTTGATTTGAAATGCACTTTTTTCTTTTTTCTTGCCTCTGATTAATTGTAAACAGCCATTGCAACCGGTGAGTCTATGATCTGGAACTTGTGAGGTTCCGCTATCATGTCATTCAAAGTTGGTGATCCAGTTGCAAGAGGAATGAGAATTGATGGAGTCCTGAGATTTTCTGCTGGAACGTCTATTTGCTATTGCGGTGATGCAGTTGGGGTGCTGTGACCTCCCCAAGGAGATATAATCCCTGGCAAGATGTTGAAAGAAGGATATTCAGTTACGGGTGTTTTGGGTGACCATCTTGCTTCCTTTGGGATTTTTCTATGATATTTTTGAACTTTTTCTTCTGAACCTGAGCGATAGGAAATCATATTGTTACTAAAACAGATAGTTACTAGAATGATAGTTACTAACATAGTTAGTAACATAGATACGCAGATTATAGTTACAAAGGTAGTTACGTAGATAGTTACTAATATAGTTAGTAAGATAGTTGATAGTTACTAACATAGTTAGTAAGATAGTTGATAGTTACTAAAACAGATAGTTAGTAAGATGATAGTTAATCAGATAGTTACCAAAATAGTTGATAGTTACTAAAACAGATAGTTACTAGAATGATAGTTACTAAGATAGTTAGTAAGATAGAAACGCATAGTATAGTTACAAAGGTAGTTACGTAGATAGTTACTGAATTTGTTGATAGTTACTAAAACATATATTTTACTCGAATGATAGTTACTAAGATAGTTACTCAATAAATAGTTGGTGATAGCTACTAATTGACGAGTCGCCGTAGCGAGCATCAAGCAATAATAACCCTACAATCGTTAGTAGTATAGACATAAGTAGGGATCGTTCTAAGCCGGGGATTAAGGGTACCTGAAACATGAGATTGTTAGACAAAAATATACATATAAACATCAAGAAATCGTCACAATTATGGAGAATGATAGCGTTGGCAGCACGGCTGCCCCTAATACTAAGGACGACGAAAATTTAACAAAAAAGGGAAAGAAGTGAGGCTTGGGCAGCCCTAGGTTGCCTTAAGTATCCTACACAAAATTTAAAGTAAAAGCTGAAAAATAAACTTTAGTCTATTATTTACAACGTTGGTCGACATTCTTCCACAAAGCACTAGCACGAAAACAATCAAAACACATAACAAACAAGCAAACAAGACTCACGGCAAAACATTAAAATATTCTAGACTCAACTTAACTCCAACCCAATTAGCTCCTTATCGGTTTACTAATTAAGACTCTCTAGTACTTCAAGGTTAACTTATCGTCTAACCCTAAAGTTATACTAAACATATTTGAGAACACTTATCGTCGAAAACAAACATGTAAAGTAATTAGGCACAAGGTCTTTTTAGTTGGAAACAAGTTAATATAGTAAGGTTGTCAATCATCTTATTAACAAGTATGTTATTTAAATCACTCTAACCCTTGTGAAAACAACACAAATTAAGACAACCCTAAAGATTACTTAACCTATATTATTTTCGGCTAATGAGATTAATACTCCACATATTGCAATTATATAGACTACTAATCTTTAAGCACACGAATTTAAAGAACAAGTCAAGAAAACCCTAAAACCAAGTTAACACATATTTTGCCAATTATCCTATTTACTAATTCATTATATATTTTCATTACTCTTTAACATGCAATCCATATTCTTACATCCAAAAACCAAATAAAGATAAAGAAAAAAAATTGATCATGTAAATTATAAAACCAAACTTCAATCCAAATAGTACATAGACATAATATTTGAAACCAAGAATTCATGCTAATTTTATAGACAAAGTTTAACATAACTACAAAGAAAGAATTACAAAACCGAGAGTGGGGAGTAGATCACACTTTTAGAACACCTTTGGAGCTTCAAGTCGTATGGATCTCGATGGACGATGGATGGAGGCACGGCAGCAATTTTCTGGAAATTGGGATGAAGGTGGTTCGGCTGGTTTTTGTGGTGGTGGAGGTAGGGTTTCGGTTTGTAGTTTCTTTGTAGGATTCTTGGGAAATTTTGGTAGAGCTTTGGCTAGATTTTTGCTTTGGAATGTGACCAGTTTTCTTCATGGTGCCGGCCTCTATTTATAAGAGAAGGGAAAGGCTGATTTGAGAGAATTTTCCTTGCTCAAAATGGGATAGAAATCCTCTTGTAATAATGTTTCCCAATCTAACATGGTTGAGGTTATTCTATCCCATTTCAAATAAGGAATTCCATGCTTGGCCAACCTAGGGTTTACTCCTCACATGCTTAACACTTTTTTTCTTCTTCTTTGAAGCCCTAAGACACGGCTGAGGCACTTGTAGCCCACTCGGGTGTAGTCCTTGCCAGTATTGGATACTGGCGAGGCTAATCTGGGTGGCGAGTCTGGTGCTGGCGAGTATAGGCTTCTGGCGAGCTAATGGAATGGCGAGCAGTAGCGAGGCAAGCGAGGCTGATCTGCTGGCAAGTATACTAGCGAGGCGAGTTAGGCTTCTGGCGAGTATATGGGCTAAGCTGATTTTCTTTCTTCTTCTCAGCAGATCTGACCTTTGCGTCTTTAACCGAATATAACTTTTTCCTCAGTGCTCTGATTGATACGATTCTAAGTCCCAGAGAAATTACACTCGTAGGCCATTCCATTGATATAGGGCACGTCCTCTGGTTCCAAGCAATGCGCCACACAAAAATTCCGGAATTCAGGACAGAGTCTTAGGAAAATCCTGGTAGTCTCTGGATAGTTTTGCTCAAACTGCCAAGTTGCAGCCATCTTTTGGGTGACTTCCCGAACTCCAATTGATCTGTATTTTTGACACAAGACCCTTTAGCAAGTCAATAATATGCATACCAAATTTCATTAAATTTGGAAAAGGATAGGTCACAATTCCACTCATCTCAGAATCACGAAAAAGACACATTTTGCACTATTTTCCAGAATTCTTATACGTAGTCATTTTTCGGATTCTAAAGCACATATTTTCAAAACTAAACCAAAATGACACTAAACGAGGGCAAATACATATTAATATCGTCGCACATTGTGCTCCTATCAACTACCTCACACTTATCCTTTGCTAGTCCCTTAGCAAACTAAATAAAACTATGACTCAAAACAAACTATTGCCCCTAACAATTTGTCTCAGGCTCGTATGTACACATAGCTTTCAAGTTGATGCATGAGAATGCTAAGCACGAAAATTCCAAGCTTCATGAACATGTAACATCAATATGAACATATAAAAACAAAAGTAAGCATGTAGACATGTTAAGCTAATTCATTCCACCTCACAAGACATACTCTCTTCTTTTCTCTCGAAGCATAGTTATTCACTCAGTAGTATATGCAAGTAAAAGATAATGAATTACGAAGAGTTACTTGGATATGTCATGAAACGAAAGCAATTTGTGAATTTTTATGGAATAAACCTCATATGATAACTATATGCACCAATGAACCAAAACCATATGCTTACTCTTGAGATAATCTCCACAAATCAAATTCAACCATCTTAAGAATCATGAAAAGATCAATAACAGGGATGTAATGGGGCTAGGTTAAGAGGTATTCGATATTTGGATAAGGAGGCTCAAAATGTCACCGTGGCCTTTAACAAAGCTCAAATCTCCTTATGTCTTCTCACCAAGGGTCGGATTGCTTCTTGTTGGACCCATACTTCATTCTTTTCTTTCCAAAAACATTACAACAAAATTCAAGACAAAAGCCACGCACAAATTCCATGCCTATGCCGTACCTATGCCTTATTTTTATGCTCTCGGACGTATTCTTTTTCTTTTCTTTTTCTTTTGTATCCGAGCATTTGTTTTCTCTTTTTTTTTTTTTAAAGGCACGGCATCAATACAGATCAATGGCTAAGTCTACCCCACACTTGTTCTTCTTCATCACTTCACGCGAAAACGCTTTCAAAAATCAAGCTTTACCAAATCATTGATCAAGGGTAAAAGCATAACTATACTAAGCTCATGGAAAGTGTTTAAGGGTGATGAAAGAAAAAGCTAATCGTAAGCTCAAAGGGGTTTACTAAGGTGTCCCACGATGGGCACAAATAGACACATTCTTTATTTGGCAATGGTGGTAAACCTAAAAGATCTTTTCAATAACTTTCAAAATCAAGGTATTTTATGACTTAAATCGTTTTGAAAATCAACAAGAGTAAGTTCTAGTAATACTCGAGTCCATGAAAAACTATTGCATATAGTCATTGAATAATCAAAGAATTATGAGGTTTCATGCTTCCTACGATTCTATCGAATTTTATCTTTTTATCACTCAAGAAGAAAGCAAATTGGCTCTAAAGCTCACATAGGTTATTATGGAAACAAAACTAGCTATAACACGCATGCTTCGTTAACCAACAAGTCCTACATCCGAACCAAGTCCTACAAAACGAGCTAAAACACGCATGCTTCGTTAACCAATAAGCTCACATAGGTTATTATGGGGCTGCATCAGTCCATTGCACCGTTATCTCCTCTGCTCCACGTACCTTGAAAGTTAGAACAAATCTTAAAAGAGATTAGACTTAGAGATTACATGTACACAAATTATTTTTGAATTTCTCTCTCTTTGCCGATTGTATCTCTTCTTTGCGGATCCATGTATATGTGTGCCATTGATTGAAAATTGTTTTGTAATTGTCAATGCTGTGGCTTGTAATGATGTATATTCTTGCTTTTTATTTCTTTATTATGTTCTAACTTGTTTAAATGTTGCAAAATTTCAGAATAGTACATGTCCGAATCTAATATTTGGACATGAGATCATAGAGGTCGATTGCAACGTTTAAACCAAGAGCTCGCCATCACTTTGTTTGTATCGCTGCCTCCATCCGAACCAAGTAATCCGAGCACAGTTTCTTCACAACCACCGTCACCACAAGGATCGGCTGTCCCTTTGTCGAGCTCTCCATCCGTCGTTTCGTCGGCGTGTGATCTTCAAGGTCCCGAATTTGAGTCATTCGCCGAACCTATTGTTGAGCAAGTGATAATGACTTCGATAAGAGCTCAAAATGGTCATGTCGCCGCAGGAGGAGGTGCTGCACCATCTAATATTACTTACCTCCCATTGGAAACCGGCAAAACTGGTGAGATTGAATTGAAGAGTGGCTTCCTTCATAAGTTAAAGTCATTTTATGGTATGACAAGTGAGGATCCCAACAAGCATCTACAATGGTTTAATTTTACTGCGGAGAGTATGTGTCCAAGAGGGACGGACTTGCAACACTTCAAGATGAAGGCTTTTCCGTTCTCATTAGAAGATCAGGCAAAGGAGTGGTTGTTTGATGTGCCTAGTGGCCGAATCAATTCATGGAACACCATGGTGGATGAGTTTTTGCTCAAGTACTTTCCCGCTTCACGTATCACGGATTTGAGGAAGCAAAATATAAGTGTGAAGCAAGCCGGAGATGAGAGCCATGAGACCGAACAATGCCCTCAAATTGGAGCAAGTGAGGGAATAGAGGAGTGAAATGCCATTGGTTTTCAAGGAGGGCAACGATATGGGAACTTCAATCCGAGGTTCAATGATCATCCAAACTTCCGGTGGGCAAACAATGACAATGTTCTTAGGGCACCTATGCAACCAAATCAAGGGGCTGCCGCACCCTATGCACCGAGAGCTCCATTTGTACCTCGACCACAGTTTCAGCCAAACCAAGGGCAGTACCAAGCAATGTAGCCAAACCAAGTCGTGCCTAACCAAGTGCAAGGAGGAGCGAGCAATCCGAATTACGATTCTTTGCTCCAATCTCTTTCAAGTGCTACTCAAGCGTTGCTCGCGGGGCAACAAAATCAACAAAAGGATATTGGTGAGCTCAAGATTCAAATGGGGCAAGTTGTGGACTTCATGGGAAGATTCAATGAGCAAGGGAAGTTGCCAAGCAATACAATTCCCAATCCGAGGAACGAGCATGCAAAAGTGATTCAAACTCGAAGTGGAAGAGGGTTATTGCCTTCAAGGAGCCCCAAGAAGAAAATTATATCACTTGATATGATCGAGGAGGAAGAAGTGGCTGCCGGACCTGTCATTGCCGGCAGCAATGGTGACAAGCCAAGAGCAACAAAGCCGAGCACTGCTGCAGCCGAGAAGGAAGCCACCGGCGGTGGAAGTGTAGCCGAGAAGGGTGCTACCGGCAAGGCTGCAACCAACAAAAAGAAAGCTGCCGAAAGTGAGGGGCTGCACAACGAACTTGAGCGTGATCCCGCAACATCGAAGAGTGAAGCTTTGCCGAGCCAAGTGAGTAAGGGAGGGGTACCAAACTCTAACATCCCTTTCCCTTCTCGCTTTGCTAGGTCGAAGAAGGATAAGTCCGATGAGGAGGTGTTGCAGATTTTCCGGAAAGTGCGAGTCAACATCCCTTTGTTGGAGTGCATTAAGCAAGTGCCAAAGTATGCTAAGTTTCTCAAGGAGCTATGCACGGCTAGGAGGCATACGAGGGAGACTCGTGTGGTGACTATGAGCGAAACAGTATCGGCCGTTATTCAAAGAAAGCTACCACCAAAGATGAAAGATCCGGGAAGCTTCAATGTGCCTTGTGTGATAGGCAACCCTCGTTTCGAGGATGTGATATTAGACTTGGGAGCATCAATCAATGTCATGCCGCTCAATGTGTACCAAACATTGAGTATAGGGCCTCTCAAGAAAGACAATGTCATCATACAACTTGCGGATCGACTCAAGCAAATATCCGGAAGACTATGTAGAAGATGTGCTTGTGCAAGTGAACCAACTCATATTTCCCGCGGATTTCTATGTTGTAGAGATGGAAGATTCGCCGGTTAATAGCACGCAATTGCTACTTGGCCGACCATTCATGAGGACGGCACGCACTAAGATAGATGTTGCCGAGGGCAATTTGACAATGGAGTTTGATGGTGAGGTGATCAAGTTCAATGTTTTTAATGCCATGAAATATCCCATTGCCGATTTAAAGGAGTGCCACGTTGGTGATGTCTTGGAGGAGGTCGAGCAAGTTATGTCGACCTCGCTTGACGCATAGCAATTAGCAATCGAGAAAGGGGTTGGAGTTGACAATGAGGGAGCACGAGATGAGGAAGATTATTTTGGTGTTGCCGACCCAAGCATCCAAGAAGTGGTTGCCGAGCTCAATGCAGCTCCTATGTACACAAAGAACTCGTTTTTGTCAATTCCAAGTGCCACAACTAAATTTCGACCAAGTGTGGAAGAGGCCCCAAAGTTAGAACTTAAAGAGCTCCCTAGTCACTTGAAATGTGCTTATCTTGGAGAAGAAGATACTCTACCAGTTATTGTGTATTCAAAGCTTAGTAAGAAGCAAGAATGTGATTTAATAAGTGTGGTAAAGAAGTACAAGACCGCTATAGGTTGGACCTTAGCGGATATCAAGGGAATAAGCCCTACTACTTGTGTTCATCGTATATTGCTAGAAGAAGGAGCAAAGCCAACCAAGGAGGCTCAACGTCGACTTCACCCTCCCATGATGAAGGTAGTGAAAGATGAAATCATCAAGTTGCTTGATTGTGGGGTGATTTACCCAATTTCGGATGGTAAGTGGATATCTCCTGTACAAGTAGTGTAAAAGAAGAGTGGTGTAACGGTTTTCAAGAATGAGAAGAATGAGCTTGTGCCACAAAGACTTGTAACTGGTCATCGGATGTGCATCGACTATAGGAAGCTCAATGCTACAACAAGGAAGGATCACATGCCTTTGCCGTTTATGGACCAAATGCTAGAGAGGTTAGCCGGCCATTCTTTTTATTGCTTTCTTGATGGATATAGTGGATACAATCAAATCATGATACACCCGGATGATCAAGAGAAGACCACTTTTACTTGTCCATTTGGCACCTTTGCTTATCGACGAATGCCATTCGGCCTATGCAACGCACCCAGAACTTTTCAAAGATGTATGTATGTATGCTATCTTCTCAGATTTTATTGAAGACATTATCGAAGTTTTATGGATGACTTTAGTGTTTATGGGAGCAACTTCGATACTTTTTTGGGGAACTTGGAGAAGATACTTGAGAGGTGTGTAGAGACTAATCTTGTGCTCAATTGAGAGAAGTGTCACTTCATGGTCACGAAAGGTATTGTACTTGGGCATATTATTTCGGCAAGAGGCTTAGAGGTTGACAAAGCCAAGGTGGAGCTTATTCAAGCATTGCCGAGCCCTTAGAGTGTGTGAGACGTGAGGAGTTTTCTTGGCCATGCGGGGTTTTATCGAAGATTTATCAAAGACTTCTCTTCAATTGCAAAGCCTTTGAGCAACTTGTTACAAAAGGAGGTGACGTTCGAGTGGACAGAAGCTTGTGAAGAGGTTTTTTGCCGTTTGAAGATATTAATTCTTCTTCTTGCTTCTCACTAAGCGATGAAGACACAATAATCGGTAAAGTATTCTCTTCTTGATACACATACTTTAAGTGACTAGGGAGCTCTTTTAGTTCTAACTTTGGGGCCTCCTCCACACTTGGTCGAAATTTGGTTTTGGCATTTGGAATTGACAAGAACGAGTTCGAAGTGTATCTAGGGGCTGCATTGAGTTCGGCAACCACCTCCATCATGCATGGCTCAGCATCATCCTCTACCTCAACTCGTGCTCCCTCCTTGTCAAAACCGACCCCTATATATGATACGACCCGAACTTAGAATTACCGTTTAACTGTTTTACTTTTATTATTTCTCATTGGGAATTGTTTTTACGATTTAAAAGTTCTAAACGTTGACTTTTAAATAAGTTGACCCGGCCAAAGATTTTATTTCTTGACGAGGTAGAGCACGTTGAAACGAGTTCGTGGACATGTGGCACGTTTAATTTGGAGTTCGCATGAAAAAGTTATGATGTAAAATCGGAAATTGTCCGATTTTGGACGAGTATAAATAGCGGGAGGAAAATTTCCCGAAAGGGAAAATCCCCCATTTTTCTCTTTTTCCTTTTCTTTTCTTTTCTTTCTTTTTTTTCTTCTCTCTCTTTTCTCTCTCCTCTCCCCCGACCCAGCGCCGACCTCCACCTAGCTCCGCCGTTCGGCCGAACTGGACCGGCTCGACTTGCCCGTTGGGACTCTGGCAGCGGCGCGGCTTGAAACGCCGCGGTTCGGCGGTGCGACGCCCGAAAGGATTCGACTGTGTCGAACCGGAATCGGCCTCCTCCGGTCGCCGTTCGTCTCGATTCGGGTCGGGAATCGAAGACCTTGATCCGTGCAATCATTCCATGGAGGGAATTGGACCGATTTGCACCAGGTAAGGAGGAATTGGAATTTGAAATTTTTTAGAGTTTTTAGGAAATTTCGATTGAGGTTGTGATTTAGATGTTTTTGATGCAATTGGAGGCTAGATTAGTGTTTGGAACATTGTTTCGAGTTGATTGAGTATAATTTGGGGTTGATTTGGTTGGTTTTTGGAGAAAACTGGAGGTTGGTGTTTCGGGCAGCCGTGCCGGCCGCCGTACGCGGCGACTGGGGCTGTTTTTGGGGGAGGAGACGGCGGGGATGAGGTTCTGAGGTGGTGGCGATGATGTTGGGTGAAATTGGCTTCGATTGGAGGTGCTTTTGACCTCCGGTAGCGGAGCTGCCAGCGGCGATGGCGGCGCTCCGGCGGGGCCGGCAGCGGCGACGCTGTTCCGGCGGCGAGAGGTAAGGGATGATGAACAGTAACCGGTAAATAGTAAAACAGTAAAAAGGTAAAAGTAAAATGGTAAAAGGTGAAAAGTAAAAAGGTAAACAGTAAAAGTAAATAGTAAATAGTAATTGGATTTTAACCATTTACTGTTTGACTTTCAGAATTACTATTTGACCTGGAATAATTACTGTTTGACCAGTAGTTTTTACTGTTGACTTACCGTAAAAAGGTTAAAAGCTGATTAAAAGGGTTTTACGACGGAATAACTAGGAAAAGAATTAATCGGACACGGAGTGGATGTCCTGATGAGTAATTTCGGACTTAGATTATTCGGTATTGAGGCGAAATTCCTATACCGATAACTGAAAAAGGAAAAATTGAAAGTTTCGGACGAGTGAGGACGTCCGTAGATTTATCGATTATAATTAAATTCTGAGTTTCGTAATATTTAGAATTTCGTCCCTGTTTCAGGTCGAGAGGTTATTCGACGGGACGAGAGATCAGATTAGCGGCGTGCTTGGCAGTACTGTGAGTGGATTTTTATTTTAAATAAATGCATGCATAATTGTTTTAATGAAATGAAGTTTATTTCAAATAAATGATTTGAGAAGGATGATAATTTATATAATTAAATGATATGATATTTAAATAAATATGTTTTGGGGTTATATTTTTACTACGATTTTAGTAGTACGTGATTTTATCCGGAAACAAGGTTTCCGGAAATAATATGTTTTTAATTGTTCATAATTGATCGTACTGAAAAGTTTTAATGGTATTTAAATGAAATGACCGGAAATGAGATTTCCGGAAATAGTAGGATTCGATAAATCATACTTAATCGTTTTATTGTATTTTATATTTGTACGACCGGAAATGAGATTTCCGGGGAGTTTATCATTTCATTATTTGTGATTTTCGACATGTGAGATGTCGAAGTTATATATTATTTTCGATATTTATTTTATGACATGTGGGACATGTCGGATGTATATATATATTCTTTTGAGGATACGAGTTTATGTGATTATATATATATGAGCCTCAGGGGTACGGTCGGGGACTGTACGGATTTATGATATATAAGGGGATACGTAATTTTCGGTTTTGTTTTCGGATATTCACCATATCAAGGTTCAGATATATATTGATGCTAGCTAGCTTATTAACCTCATCCCACGCGAGGTGACGACTTGACCATATAGGTCAGATTCACGCTCGGTGGTCGACAGAGTGTGGTGTAGAGGTTTAGCGTGGGACGCTATAGAGAGTCTTGGAGGCTCTGACCCTTAGTCTTTGAGGCTACTATTAAATGGTGGTAATGACGTTCCCCTATTTTATTATATGATATGACCAATGGGATTGGTCAGGATATTATATCATTTGGGTTTCGGGAATATTTCTCTATAAGACTTTCTGTTATTTAATAAATTCCCGATACCAGCGGGGCTAGGGTTTTTATGCGACCAATGGGATTGGTCGAGAAACATCACAAATGATTTTCAAAAGTATATTGTTTTTGAATACATATAAAAAGAATAATTATTTATTTATTTGATTTTATATCTGTGGGGCTGATGATTTTTAAATATCATTTTTTTATAAAACGTGGGACGTTTTATTTATAATGCATGCACTGTGGTTTTATTTCTAAAACTCTGGGAAGGTAATATAATACTTTCATTTAAAGTACTATATTAAATCATATTATTTTTATCCACTCACTCTACCGTTTTTAAATTACTTTCCCCTGGGCCCTTCGATTTAAATCGCCCAGTGTGCAGAGTAATAGTCAGAGGTCAAGAGTACTCGGAGTCGAGGCATAGCTGTCATCCTTGTTGCTTCCGCTAGGTGGGATCCGTGATCCCTTATTATTATAAGTTCTTGTTCTATTTCTATTTGTAATTCCAGTTCATTGTTTTAGATTGCTCTGATTACTTGTGAGTAAATTGAGTTTGATTTTGAGTTTATTGTGGCAGTTGTTGTGATTTGGGGAGCAGGTGGCTCCAGGTGTTTCGTTTGGAACTGGAATTTAGAAGTGTTTTATTTGTTGCAGGTTTTAGGGTTGTCTATCTTAAGATTGGCTTAGCGATTTATCGATAGAGTTAATCTTAAGGTAGTCCCCGCAGGATCTTATCCGGGTTTCAGGGTGAAATCTGGTTCGGGTCCTGTCAATATACATGTTTTGGTCAACATCTTTCACACAAGCATTCGACACACAACTCTTTAACAAGCAAGACTCGTACACAAGAAAGTAAGGAACAAGTAATGACACAACTAAGACTTAATTCAGTTTCGACACAACTAGACCAACGAGGTTTAATTATTAGACTACTTAAGTATTCAGAATCAACTCCAGCGTATAATCCTAAAATCATGTTAATCCGGATTTACACGTTTTAACATTGAAGCACATGAGTCTGAATCAAAACAAGCAAACAAGCAAGGTTGTTAATCATCTTATTTAGACTTGTAAGTTCTAAGGTTATTAAACCTAGGTGAGCAACACAAATCAAGACTACTCCAGCGTATGACTTATTCATATTACTCTATCATATGAAATCTTGCATCTAGAATTACATGCTAATCATAACTAATGTGTAGTTTTATTTTCCCTAACCTTAGTTCTAACCGATTTTTTTTAGGATTTAATTTTCTGCATCTAGTTTCATGCCGTAGGTTTTAGAACAAAAATCCAATCCTCCTTGATGAAAACGTGTACATATGTCCCTATGTGTGAATATTTGTCTAACATTCTTATATTTTAGGTACCCTTAATCCCTGGCTAAAACGATCCCTACTTATTCTATACTACGAACGAACTTTTGTAGGGTTTATTATTGAAGTGCCGTTTTGGCGATTCGTTATCTAGTCTTTAGGTACTCATATATAGATCATGTCTGCAAAATTTCAGTCAATTTGATAATCGTTAAGTCATTCAAAAGTGTGATTTCCTATTGATGTGTCGCCTAAGCGAGCATCAAGTAATAATAACCCTACAATCGTTAGTAGTATAGAATAAGTAGGGATTGTTCTAGCCGGGGATTAAGGGTACCTGAAACATGAGATTGTTAACACAAAATATTCACAAACGCATATGCACATAATTTTCACACTTATTTACATATATACATATTCACACACGAAATTATGGGGGATAAAAGGCTTGGCAGCAAAGCTGCCTCTAAATTCCTAGACATGAATTTAAGACATGAAATTCCTAGACGTAAACAAACATGACAAGTAATTAAGCACAAAGTCTTTTTTATTAGTTTGAAACAAGTTAATTAAGTAAGGCGTCACTCTTCTTATTAACAAGCATGTTCTTTAAACTTGTGAAAACAACACAAATAAAATAACTCGATGGTTACTTAATCTATATTCTTTTCGGCTAATGAGATCAATAATCTACGCATTGCATTTACATAGGCTACCAATCTTTAAGAACACGAATTCAAAGAACAAGTCAAGAAAATCCTAAAATCGAATTAACACATGTTTGCCGATTATCCTACTTACTAATTCATTACATACTTTCCTTACTCTTTAACATGCAATCCGTATTCTTACATCCAAACACCAATTAAAGATAAAGAAAACGAATTGAACATACAAATCATAAAACCAAACTTCAATCCAAACAATACATAGACATACAGTTTGAAACCAAGAATTCATGCTGAATTCATATACAAAGTTTAACATAACTACATAAAAATTACAAAACTGAAAGAGGGGAGTGGGTCACACTTTTATTGACACATTGATGGCTTCGACTCGTGTGGATCCGGCGGATGGTGGAGGAGATGGCTGCTCGGCAATGGTGTTGTGTCGGCAGGATTTTTTAGGGTGAGATGGTGGTGATTTTCGGCTAGGGTTTTATGTAGGACTCTTGAGAAATTTAGGTAGAGCTTTGGCTAGATTTTTGCTTTAGAATGTGACACTTTTCATGATGGGTGCCGGCCTCTATATATAGAAGAAAGGCTGTGAAGTTTGATACTTTTCTTTGTTCAAAACGGGATAGAAATCTTCAATAAGTAAGGTTTCCCAATTCGAGTTGGAATATACTTTTCTCTCCTTATTGAACAAAGAAACTCTTGCTTGGCCGGCTTATGATTTCTTTTAGGACACGCATAGGAAGCTTCTTGGACATTGCAAAGCTCTTGGGAATGACTTGGCACGCTTGCAGCCGCTTGAAGACATTACCGGAAATTCCACTCTGCTCGCGAGTACAGATTTTGCTAGTATCGGGTACTGGCGAGGCTTCTTGGCGGGTCGCGCGAATTATGTATACTGGCATGCGCGGATGGTTGGCGAGCGGATATGTGCAAGCTGGCGAGCTAATGTTGTTGATCTTCTGGCGAGCAAGGTTGTTGGCGGCCGAACAAGGACTTGGCGAGCGAGCTCTGGCGAGTATAGGCTTCTGGCGAGCAAAAGCGAAGCTAATTTTCTTCCTTCTTCTCAGCAGATCTGACCTTTGCCTCTTCAATTTAGCATAACTTCCTCTTCGGAGCTCCAATTGATGCGATTCTAAGTATCAGATAAACTAGACACATAGACCTTTTCATTGATATAGGGCACGTCCTCTGGTTCCAAGCAATGTGTCACACAGAAATTTCGGAATTCAGGACAGAGTCTCAGGAAAATCCTGGTAGTCTCTGGATCGTTTTGCTCAAACTGCCAAGTTGTAGCCATCTTTTGGGTGACTTCCCGAACTCCGGTTGATCTGTATTTTTGACACAAGACCCATTAGCAAGCCAATAAAATGCGTACCAAATTTCAGCAAATTTGGAAAAGGATAGGTCACAAATCTATTCATCTCAATATCACGAAAAAGACATATTTTTCACTATTTTCCAGAATTCTTAAACTTAGTCATTTTTCGGACTCTAAAGCATATATTTCCAAAACTCTAACAAAATGACACTAAACTATATTATGACTCAATATTGGATAAATAAGGGTTAAACGAAGCATAAACGAGGGCAAATATATATTAATATCGTCGCACATTGTGCTCCTATCAACTACTCCACACTTATCCTTTGCTAGTCCCTTAGCAAACTAAATTAAAACTAAGACTCCAAACAAACTATTGCCCCTAACAATTTGTCTCAGGCTCGTATGTACACATAGCTTTCAAGTTAATGCATGAGAATGCAAGGCACGAAAATTCCGAGCTTCATGAACATGTAACATCAATAAGAACATATAAAAACGAAAGTAAGCATGTAGAAATGTAGACATGTTAAGCTAGTACAATCCTCCTCACTAGGCATACTCTCTTCTTTTCACTCGAACCATAACTATTCACACATAAGTATATGCAAGGGAAAGATAATGAATTACGAAGAGTAACTTGCATATGTCAAGAAAAGAAAGCTCTTTGTGAAATTTTATGGAAAAACCTCATGTAACAACTATGTGCACCAATGAACCCAAACCATATGCTTACTCTTGAGATAATCTCCACAAATCAATTTTGACCATCTTAAGAATCATGAAAAGATCAACAAATGGGAATATAATGGGGCTTGGCTAAGAGGTATTCGAAATTTATGGGATAAGTGGTGTTAAAGACGTCTCTTTAACATAGCAAAGCTCAACTCTCCTTATGTCTTCTCACCAAGGGCCGAATTTCTTCTATGTTGGGCCCTTCCTTCATTCTTTACTTCCCCAAAATATTGTGAATACGAACAAAGGTCAAAATTTAACAATTGACGAGTCGCTGAAGCGAGCATCAAGCAATAATAACCCTACAATCGTTAGTAGTATAGAATAAGTAGGGATCGTTCTAAGCCGGGGATTAAGGGTACCTGAAATATGAGAATGTTAGAACAAATAACACAAACACAAATGCACACAATTGTCACACTTATATACATATATACTGTTTCTGCACAAACCCGTAGGCCTGGTAGAGACAGATGAATCCAAGCGTGATCTCCTGTAAACCTGCTCACTAAGGGGAATACCGGGCGGGCCGGTCTTCTCCTCTCCGATGCCTAAGTTAGTATAGTTAGGATGAATAGATAACTTAAGCACGTATGATAAGCGGTTGAAGAGATCAGTTACCTATTAATGAAGGTAGTTGAGGCCCTTATATAGGTGGTCGGGCGTGAGGTCTGGTCTCACTCTTCGATGTGGGACTGGTTTCCTTCTGTTCGCACACCAAAGGGCAGCTCTGGTGACCTCTTTGGCAGGCTGGCGCCCCCGGTCCCCGGGCCCCTGGTCGCAAGGTAGATTGCTGGTGATCCGGTCCCGGGCCCTAGGCCGGCCTCGGGTACACTGGCTTCAGGTCTGTGGGCCTGTTGTAGCCCTTCTGTGGCTATTGTCAACAAGTCCCCCAAGTTCCCGGTCAAGTGCAATCTTGAATGGGGACTTGATATGTCTTGCTCCTGTCCCGCAGACCCGCGGGGTTACCAACCCAACGGTGCCCTGTCCCCCAAGTCCGTATTGAAGATTGGGCGTGACCGGGCGTTCGGTCAGAGGAGGCGTGGTGAGTACCTGTTAATGATGATGTGCGACAGTTATGAGTATATTTGCAATACAAATGGTATTGTGCTCAAGTGTTGTCGTGCCATGAGCATGGAGCGGGGTGAAACCCGGAGAGTGCATGGGATCTCCACCGGGCGTTCTGCCATGACGGAACGAGTCGGAGAGTGCATGGGATCTCGACCGGGCGTTCTGCCATGTCGGAACGAGTCGGAGAGTGCATGGGATCTCGACCGGGCGTTCTGCGATGTCGGAATGAGTCCCCCAAGTTTCCAAGGCGAGTAGCCCGGTGGTTCGGCCCAGCTTGTGCTGGAATAAGCGTGGGGTAGGATTGCTAGCGTGAGGGGAGGCTTGTTGGAGCGTGGAATAAGCCAATAGGTACCCCGGTGTTGCGGTCATGTTGAAGCACCGGTTAACACTTGCTAGTTCTTCTCAGCTTGTGTTGGAATAAGCGGGAGGTAATGTGCAGGTTTGTTAGCCTGCGGGGAGACTTGTTCTGTGTTAGAGAAACAATCTGCCCGGTGAGGTGGCGTTGAGATAACGAGTCTCGCCATGTATCCCCAAATGTATCATAGTTTAGTTTGATGCAGGGTTTTTATCCTGCTGGAAAAGAGTACATGTGTTAGATGTAAACTCGCCCGGATTTATAAAGCCCATGTGTTTGGAAGCCTTGAGTTGTTGCTGGCTCATTCCTGCCCGCAGGCGAAGGAAAGTGACTAAACCGGTGGAATGCTTTGGAGCCGGTTGAATGTCACATGACCGGTGGAATAGCATGGAACCGGTTAAATGCTACAGAACCGGTGAGGTGCCATGGAACCGGTTGGATTGGCCGGTTGGATACTTCATAACCGGTGAGATGCTGCGGAGCCGGTTGGATACTACATAACCGGTGAGATGATGCTGCGGAGCCGGTTGGATACTACATAACCGGTGAGATGCTGCGGAGCCGGTTGGGGACTTCATAACCGGTGAGATGCTGCGGAGCCGGTTAGATACTTCATAACCGGTGAGATGCTGCGGAGCCTGTTGGATACTTCATAACCGGTGAGATGCTGCGGAGCCGGTTGGATACTTCATAACCGGTGAGATGCTGCGGAGCCGGTTGGATACTTCATAACCGGTGAGATGCTGCGGAGCCGGTTGGATACTTCATAACCGGTGAGATGCCGCGGAGCCGGTTGGATACTACATAACCGGTGAGATGCTATTCCTTGGTTTGAGGTTGACTCTTGGGGAAGTGGGGGGAGTGGACGCCTCGGCTTGCGCTCCTATCTCCCCTAACTGCCGCTTGTAGGTGGGACAGGTGGCTGACATGCAATGAAGGGGAGAGCCCATCAGTCTCATCAGTTATGATGGCATGGGAGCTTTATCGATGCTGTGACACGTGTCAGCAGGGAGCGGTCTGAGATGGAGGGGATCTGCGGCTGGGGTTGCCTCTCTTTTATGCTTGCCCTAATTATCAACAAGGTGTAGTTTTGCCGCCTATAAGATGCTTCGCCCCCCCCTCCTCTCCTCCTGCCGTATTTTGCTGAAGCTTGGCTCTTCGTTTGCCGTCTGTCTGTGCTGTTATCTTGCTGCATAGCTAATTTCTGTTCTTAGGTTTTATGGCATCTGGGAGATCAGCGAATCCTGTCGGTGCCGGCCGTGGGTCGATGGGAGGGCCCGTGAGGTACGAGCTATTGGATAGCGACAGGGTGGTTTTCTGTGACGAGCCGACCAGAAGCATGTCTACTAACGAGATAAGGGATTTTCGGGCAAAGTGGGACATCGACTCCTCCGTTAAGCTTCGGGGCTTATATCCCGGGGAACTGGCCTGCAACCCGGAGGAGGGTTGGGTTGCCGTTTTTGAGGATCAATTTCGGCACGGGCTATCTCTGCCACTGCCAAAGTTTGTCCAGTATGTGCTGAGCCTGATAAATGTCTCCCCCGCCCGGCTTCCTAGCAACCAGTGGAGGTAGTTGCTTGGTCTCGGGTGCTTATTCAGTTTGAGCAACATGGAGTGGCCCACGATAAATGAGTTCCGGGCGCTGTACAAGATTCTTTACTGCAAAAAGACCCAGGCCTGTGGGTGTGTTAATTTTGCCGCACGAGACTTTGAGCCTGCCATCACTCACCTGTCGTCATCCGTTTCGAATGTGTGGAGGAGGTCGGTTGTGAGGGCCGGGGGCAGGTGGCAGCGTAGCTGGAGGGGATTTCGGGTGCCCGGGGCTTATCAAGCTATCAGGGATCAGTCGTACCGGTTGGTCGACTTGGAGAGGCAACGGTTGGCCCAGCTTTTTGTTTGCTGGGACAATCTGGGCCGGAGCTCCTACAATTTCATCCGGTGGAATGTGCTGAAGATATGCGAGATGGGGAAGAAACCTGGTAAGGTACCTTGCACTGTTGTTTTGTGGGGTCGCATTTTATTCTGACCGCTCGGTTTATTGGTTTGCAGCTAATGCCCCCCGGCTCGCTGTTCGGAGCAAGGAGACCGTCAAGCCGGATGACGAGCTTGTGGCCCAGAGGTTGATGGAGATGGGGGAGATGGCCTCGAAAACCGTTGTAGATCCGGTCACTCTAGAGAGCACGGTGCATAATAACCATGTGCCGCTCGTGTTTCCGGACTCCCACTACGGTAGGCGACCGGGCGGTGAGGATAACGCCCCACTTGTTATTCGGGAAGTAAGATCGGTGGGCTCACAAGGTCCGGAACCTCTAGCGCTGCCGGTGGGGATACGGGCCCCTCGGGAGAGAGAGGCAGCGGAGATGACTGGGTACCGCAGAAGCAGTCTTGGCGAAGCTCCAGCGAAGAGGGCAAGGACGTTTGATGCCGGGGCGTCGAGCTCGGCTGGTGGGGGGTCAGCACTGGTTCTGGTAGAGGGAATCGGTAGCCGAAGGAGTCAGGAGCCGGAAGCCGATCGCGGTTCTGGTGGTAGTGGTTTTGGTAGGTTCATGGCATCTACTATTGAGGCCTTGGGACTTGATCGGGAGGCCCCGGGGGCTGCGCGACCGGGGAGAGCAGGAAAAAGGCTGTGGAGTTGGGTCTTCGGGTAAGCCTGGTTGCGTACCTGTGTGGAATTGAGGTTCTTTTGTGCTGCTTCTCCCCTTTTATGGTATGAGCTAATGTTCTTCTTTTGTGTACTTGTACCAGCTGATTCATAGCCTTTACGCCATTGAGCCTAGTGAGGAGACTCCGTCTCTGGAGAGGCAAGTGGTGGACCTCACCATGCAGTTGTCATTGGCGGAGGCTAAGCTTGCGCAGGAGAGGGAGGAGGCCGGTCGGCTGGCAGCTGAGCTCGCGCGAGAGAGAGGAATACGGAGTTGGAGGCGAAGGTTTTGGAGCTGCAGACCCAAATAACAGCAGTCGTCAAAGGAGGGGAGAAACTCGTAGAATCCCGACTTGCCGAAGCCGCTGATAAAGCTATCGACGATTTCCGGGAGTCGGTGGAGCTTGAAGAGATGCTGGAGGCCGCCCGTGCGAAGGGTATAAATGATGCCTATCTGGAGTGGAGGGAGAAAGGGTGGCTTGATGCTGAGCGGATGGAGGCTGAGGTAGCCTTGGCCGAGAAGCTAGAGCAAGAGCGGTCTCTCAAGGCTAGCGGGTCAGGAGCTGGAGGCTCCGGCGGTGCTGATTAGCGGTTTTTTTGTTTTACATATATACCTGGCAAATGTATATACCTTGTAACTAGCTGTAGTTCATTCTAGAGGCAGTGACTGTGTATTGCAACGTTGGTACCAAATACATTATTGTCCCTCTAAGACTGATCTCATTTAGGGTAGAACCGCAGGTGCTGGATATTCCATGGGCGGGTGGAGTAGATGCCTTCGGCGTCTATGATGTGGAATGTTGCCGGACCCGTGGCTGCGGTGATTTGGTAGGGCCCTTCCCAAGTTGGCTCCAAGGCCAGCGGTTTTTTCTGAACTTTCTTCATGACCCAGTCCCCCACTTGGTTTCGCATATGCGCTTGGTCGCGCCGCTCCTCTATGAGATCCAGGTTGAGCCGTATGCCCTCGGCATTTGTTTCGGCGTCGTAATTCTTGACCCTGCCGCTGGGCATGTTGGTCTCTACGGGGAGTACCGCTTCGCTCCCGAATGCCATGCAGAACGGGGTCTCCCCTGTTGCCTCGGCTGCTGTCGTCCGGATGGCCCATAGAACCGCGGGGAGTTCCTCAGCCCAATATCCCTTTTTGTCATCCAGCTTCTTCTTGAGGAGACTTTTGATAATCTTGTTGACCGCTTCCACCTGGCCGTTGGTCTGCGGGTGCGCCACTGAGGCGAACAACATCCGGGTCCCCATGGAGGCCGTGTACTGGATAAGATCAGCATTGTTGAACTGTGTCCCGTTATCCGTGACTATAGTCTGCGGCACCCCGAACCTGTAGTAGATGTTCTTCCATAGGAATTTTCTTACCCGCTCCTCGGTGATCTTTACCAAGGGTTCCGCCTCGACCCACTTAGTCTGATAGTCAACGGCTACAATGGCGTATTTGTATTGTCCCACAGCTATTGGGAAAGGGCCGATGATGTCTAGCCCCCACTGTGCGAACGACCATGGCGCTAACAGAATTGACAACGCGATTGCCGGGGCATGGGGTGTAGAGGCGTACATGTGGCACTTGTGGCAGCCGCCTGATATTATTCTCGACGTTGCTGCCATGTCTGGCCAAAAGTATCCCGCCCGTAGCGACTTGTGAGACAGGGACCGGGCGCCAGAGTGATTACCGCATACTCCTTCGTGGATTTCTCGCATGATGGCTTCTCCCGCCTCCTTAGTCACACACTTTAGCTGGGGGAAGCTGTGTCCTCTTCGGTACAACTTGCCGCTGAGGAGGCTGTATCTGGCACACCGGAGGTGTAGCCCCTTAGCCTCCACTGTATCCTGGGGGCTGGTTTTGTCAGCCAAGTATCTAACTATCGGATCCATCCAGCTTGGTGGTGCCTCCTCTACCGCAAATATCTCGGAGATGGTCTTGCTTATGCTAGGTTTCTGGAGGGTTTCGATTTTAGCTCTTCGGTACTCTGGTGGGTAGTTTTCGGTTGCCAACCTGGCTAGGGCGTCTGCATGCCTATTTGCCTCCCGGGGTATATGCTGAATCGTGGCACCCTGGAATGGCTCGATCAGGGCTTTGGCCAAAGTTTGGTAGGAGGCTAACTGGGGTTCTTTGACTTCGAGCAGCCCGTTCATCTGGTTCACCACCAGGCTCGAGTCGCTGTATATTTCCAAGGATGGTATCCCCATTTCCTTGGCTAGCTGTAAGTCGGCTATGAAGGCCTCATACTCAGCGGCGTTGTTGGAAGTATTGAAGAGGAACCGCAGGGCATACTCGTACGACTGTCCATCGGGCGAGGTTAGCATGACGCCGGCTCCGCTCCGCTTACCCGTTACGGAGCCGTCCACATAAAGTTTCCAACCGCTGGGGAGGCCTGGTCCAATCTTTATGGCCTGAACTGCTTGGGTGCCTACGGACCGGCCGGAGTACGCTTCTACCTCCATCTGGGTGAGTTCGCATATGAAATCCGCAGCGGCCTGACCCTTGATAGCCGTTCGCGGGGCGTAAGTGATGTCGAACTCTCCCAATTCAACTGCCCACCGTACGAGCCTGCCGCTAGTATCCGATTTTTGCAAGATCTGCCGCAGAGGGTGATTGGTATATAGGGTGATGGAATGAGCCTGGAAATAGTGCCGGAGCTTTCTAGCGCTGACGATCAGAGCCAGAGCCAGTCTTTCAAAACTAGTCCCTTCCCTGCATAGTATACCGGGAGATCGAGCGTGCCCTCCTTCCTGACGAGAGCCGCGGAGACGGCCGTTCCTGATGCAGCTATGTAGAGGTATAGCATCTCACCCGACACTGGTTTCGATAGGAGAGGCACTGCAGACAGGTATGTCTTGATGGACTGGAATGCCGCTTCGTGCTCCGCCGCCCAGTGAATTTTCTTGAACTGCTGTGCCTTGAGCAGTTTAAAGAATGGAGCGCACTTATCGGTCAGGCGGGAGATAAATCTAGCCAGGGCGGCCAGTCGGCCGGTCAGCATCTGGACCTGGTTTCTTTCCCCTGGTGTTTCCATGTCTAGGATCGCCTAGACCTTTAGCGGGTTAGCTTCTATCCCCCGCTGGCTGATAATATGGCCTAGGAACAAACCCTCTGAAATCCCAAAGATGCACTTATTCGGGTTCAAGCGCATCACAAACTTGAGCATTTTATCGACGACTACTGCCAAGTCTCGGACGTGGGCCCCTGCGGTCAAGCTCTTGACCAGCATGTCATCTACGTACACTTCCACCGTTTTACCCATCTCCTGCTCCAACATGCGATTCACCATCCGTTGGTATGTGGCCCCGGCGTTCTTTAGACCGTACGGCATCCTCTTGTAACAGTAGGTGCCTCGGTCAGTTGTGAACGAGGTGTGCTCTTCATCGTTCGGGCTCATCCTTATCTGATTGTATCTGGCGTAGGCATCCATGAAGCTGAGTAGTTTAAAACCGGACGTGGAGTCTATAAGCTCGTCTATTCGGGGGAGCGGGAAGCTGTCTTTAGGGCACGCCCGGTTTAGGTTGGTGAAATCAACGCACATGCGCCACCGGTCGGTTCCCTTCTTTGGGACCATAACCACGTTGGCGAGCCATCGGGGATACTGGACTTCCCGGATGAAACCTATGCCTCTCAGCTTCTGCACTTCTTCTCTGATCGCCTCATATTTCGCCGGGCTGAAGGACCTCCTCTTCTGCCTCACCGGGGGAACTTTGGGCAACGAATTTAGCCGGTGGACAGCTATCTCCGGGGATATGCCTGGCATGTCCTCGTAGGACCATGTGAAGACCGAACTGTTGTCTCGGAGAAAGGTGATGAGCTCTTGCCTGACAGCTGGGGCGAGCTTCGTTCCTATCACCACCTTTCGCTCCTGATGATCCTCTGAAATGAAGATTGTTTCGGTTTCTTCCACGGCCGACATTCATTTTAGCTTCTCGTCGTCGGAATCGGTGTCATCACGGGGGTCAATACTCGAATCCGGCACTGGTGCTTGTTGAGTAGCTGTGAAGACCTCGGTCCGCTTTCTCCCGTGGGTCAGGGCCTCCGCGTAATACCTGCGAGCGATCTTCTGGTCCCCGCGTATGGTAATGACGCCGGCGGGTGAAGGCATCTTTAACATCAGCATATGGCCGGCTATAAACGTTTTCAGCTTCCACAACCCCGGCCGACCGATTATGCCATTGTATGAGGACAGGCAGTCCACGATGATGAACTCCAAGTGCTCCTTCCTCGTCCTATCTCTCTCGCTGAAGATTAGTGGGAGGTAATCCGATCCCAAAGGCTGGACCACTTCACCGGAGAAGCTTATCAGCGGCTCGTTATCCTGGGATAACTTGCTCCTTCCTCTCTGCAGCCCCTTGTATGCGTCTCGGAACATCACATTGACAGAAGCTCCGGTATCGATCAGCATGCGGCTGGTTATCCAGTGGTCTATTTGGACCGTAATGAGGAATGGGTCGTTGTGCGGTTGGATCAGATCCTCCGGCTCTTCTTCCTCATAGAACGTAACCGAGTTCCATCCGATTTTAGCGGCCTGGCCGCTTCCTCCTCCAAAGGCATATACCTCCTTTCCCCGGATCGATCTTAAGCACCGCTTCTTCGAGCTCCGGGTGAGTCGATCTATATGGTCCCCACCATGTATCATATTTATGCTCCCGTGCACCTCGATCCCTCCGGGGACTCGGGTGCTTATGGTCCCTACTTGTCGGGCTCCCTGCCTGTCCCTTTGCGGGTCATCTGTCCGAACTCGGCCGTCCACAACCGTTCTCTGGGGTCGTTGGTCGCTAGTCCGAAGGGCTGGGTCTTCGGGTTTTTCTGCTGGTATAATGGCCAGGGCCCGCGGTGGTCGCCCCGCTGGCGCCGCTGCCATGGGCCGTGCCGGTCGCAAAGGCGGTGGTCTTCTACCTGACCGTGAACTGTTGTTGCCGCTCCGGCGGGGTCGCCAATCCTCCCATACTTCGGCTTTCTTGCTGGTCGTAGGCGTACGGTTGCGATCCTGCCGCCCCGCTTTGCTTTCACGGGAAGACGGTGGTAGTAGGTCATCCGACCTTCGCTTGGGCATCTTATCCCCATACGTCTCATGCTCCGCCTGGGCGTGCCTGACGGCCACGGCCATCAACTCGTCGTACCCCAGTGGCTCCTTTACTCGCAGGGCGTACGAGAGTTTCCCAGGTCTTAACCCCTGCTTGAATGTCATCCCAGCGATCCTTTTATCCAAGTTCCTGACCCCGGCCGTGGCGATATGCCACCGGTTAACGAAAGTGCGTAGCGGTTCGTGGTCAGTCTGCATGCAATCGAAAAGGATCGTTGATGTTTGGGCCGCCTTGGCTCTAAGGACGAGCCGGCCGACAAACTTATCAGCCAGCTGTTCGAAAGTTTCCACCGAGTTTATTGGCAGCTCGTAGAACCAACTCAACGCCTCCCCCGAGAGCGTCTCTTGGAATACATTGCAGCACGTGGCGTCTGAGAAGCCCTTTGTGCCCGTTTGTGACTTAAAGTTGTCCAGGTGCTGGTACGGGCAGCTCGTTCCTGAGTACGTCCGTTTCAGGGGCTTTTGGTTACCAGATCTTCCTGATTCCCTAACCCGGTGTGGAAAAGGTCCAGTGCGTTCATTGAATCGTGCACTGTCCTGCGGTCGCCCCGTCCTTTACTCGCTGGCCTCTAGTCGGTCCTTCATGTCCTACACCGAGGCGGAGAGCGTCTGGAGCGTCCTTGCGGTGGAGCTGTCCTGCTCGCTCGATGCCAGGCTCGTGCGGTATGGGGGCTCAACCGGGCCGGAATTCTTTAGAGCTTCCAGAAAGAGAGGCGTGGGCACATGCGCAGTCTTTCTCCTTCCGATAGTCTGTCCCAGTTCTAGGTGCGGGAATTCGTTACCTTTGTTTGCGGGCCGCGACGCCACCCGAGAAGTGCCCTGCTGGTGCCCTTTCTCCAGGGCCGCTAATAAGGCGATGTTCACCGCTTCCAACTCCTGGCACCGGGCATCCGCCCTCAGCCGGTCTCGATCGCCCTCCTCTCGCAACCGTGCGACTTCTGCCTTCATCTTTTTTATTTCCTCCCCCGCATCGTATTGGTCAGGATTGTCTGAGCCTTGGCGATCGTGAGTTCCGTCTCGGTCGGGAGAAGGGACGAACCTCGCGCTGACCTCAGATTTAATGTTTTGGGCCCGGTCGGGGATCCGGACTCGCTCTTTCAACCTTCCCGTGCCGGCTTTTATCTTCCTTTCCTCCATGGCCTCCGGATTGTGGATTTAACTGCCTTTCAAAGGATCGATCTGGTTCTACCCTCCAGTAGAGCAACGCTACTTTTCTCGTGGATCAAATCTCTTCCCACAGACGGCGCCAATTGTTTCTGCACAAACCCGTAGACCTGGTAGAGACAGATGAATCCAAGCGTGATCTCCTGTAAACCTGCTCACTAATGGGAATACCGGGCGGGCCGGTCTTCTCCTCTCCGATGCCTAAGTTAGTACAGTTGGGATGAATAGATAACTTAATCACGTATGATAAGTGGTTGGAGAGATCAGTTACCTATTAATGAGGGTAGTTGAGGCCCTTATATAGGTGGTCGGGCGTGAGGTCTGGCCTCACTCTTAGATGTGGGACTGGTTTCCTTCTGTTCGCACACCAAAGGGCAGCTCTGGTGACCTCTTTGGCAGGCTGGCGCCCCCGGTCCCCGGGCCCCTGGTCGCAAGGTAGACTTCTGGACCCCGGGTCCGGGTGCTGGTGATCCGGTCCCGGGCCCTAGGCCGGCCCCGGGTACACTGGTTGCGGGTCTGTGGGCCTGTTGTAGCCCTTCTGTGGCTACTGTCAACATATACATATTCACACACGAAATTATAGGGGATAAAAGGCTTGGCAGCAAAGCTGCCTCTAAATTCCTAGACATGAATTTAAGACATGAAATTAAATCCTAAAGCTACTATTTACAAGTTTGGTCGACATCTTTCACACAAAGCACTCCACACTAGACTCTTTAACAAATAAGACTCACACAAAAGAAAGTAAGGGACAAGTATCAAAATGTTTAAATTCAAAATTAGTTCCGACTACAACTTAGTTGTAAGACTTCTCAAGTTTTTAAGATCGACCATCTGAGTATGGATCCTAGAATATATGTTAATCCTTTTGAGACTTAACAATTAATCACAATAGTCTAAATCGGAGACATGCAAAACAAGTAAGGTTGTCAATCATCTTATTTTAAACATGCAAGTATCTAAAGTATTAAACCCTAAGTGAGCAACACAAATCAGAGCGACCTTTTGAGTATGGCAACGTTCGTAATTACTCTAGCTGATTAAACCTAGCACCTAGATCAATGTTCAAGACAACACTAAGTACCGATTTTCATGTCCAATTCTTAGATACTAACCAATTTCGAATCTAAAACATGCATCTATACCACTGCCCTAATTATCTAAGTGTACAAATCTTACAAGTTTTTATATTACAAATTAGCATGCAAAGACTCAAAGAAAACGTGGCTTAAGCCTAGACCTAAGCAACGAATTAGACAAATATTCAACATGCAAATTATAAAACCAATCTCCAGTTCGATTCATACATAGACATATAAACCAAAACTAAAAATACAAAAGAGTTTCATAGATAAAACTATTCATAGCTACATAAACTTTACTAAACCGAAAGAGGGGAGTGGATCACACTTTTGTAGACACCTTGATGACTTCGACTCGTATGGATTCGGCGGAGGATGGATGATTTATGGAGGCTGCTCGGCAATGGGTGTGTCGGCAGACAAAGGTTCCAAGTTTCGGCAGAAACTTGGGTGCAGGTGAAGGGTGATTTTCGGCTAGGGTTTATGTAGGATCTTTGGGGAGAATTTGGTAGAGCTTTGGTTTTGTGTTTTGGCTTGAGATGTGACATTTTTCTTCATGGTGCCGTCCTCTATTTATAGGAGAAGGGAAAGGCTGATTCGGAAGAGTTTTCCATGCTCAAAATGGGATAGAAATCTTCAATAAATAAGGTTTCCCAATCCTAGTTGGAATAGGCTTTTCTCTCCTTATTGAACAAAGAAACTCTTGCTTGGCCGGCTTATGATTTCTTCTTGGATGTTTCAAAGCTCTTTGGAATGATTTGGCACGCATGCAGCCGCTTGATGACATTACCGGAAATTCCTCTCTACTCGCGAGTACAGACTTTCCTAGTATCGGGTACTGGCGAGGCTTCATGGCGGGTCGCGCGAATTATGTATACTGGCATGCGCGGATGGTTGGCGAGCGGATATGTGCAAGCTGGCGAGCTAGTGTTGGCAGCTGATCTTCTGGCGAGCAAGGTTGTTGACGGACGAGGCTGATGGTGAACAAACAAGGGCTTGGCGAGCAAGGTTGTTGGTGGCCGTGATAGGAGCATAAAATGCGACGTTCTTAATATGTTTTACCCTCATTTATACTTTGCTTTAATCCCTAGTTTTGTAGAACCGAGTCATATAATCGAGTCATGAGTCTTTGGTAGAGTTACATTGAAATCGCGCTAAGTATAGATAAAAATGTATAAAAAATGTCAATAGCCGATTTAAAGATATTTAGAGATGTTTCGTTGGATATGTAAAGCCTCGACTTTATATTTGATGAATTTTTCTTCTCCCATATGCAGTATACATGTCAATGATTGAGCAATGAAAGGAGTAGAGAAATCGGAGCAAAATAAGTTGCCAAGAATTACAAAGCAAAATCGGATGCAATCCAGCAAAGTTCCAGAATTTCCTGTGCACATTACTCAACTTCCAGAATTTATTCCGGACGTTTCACAATGAATTTGAGGAAACCCTTTTATACAGAGAAAGCCCTATGAGTCTATTTTCTAAAGAATTTAGAATTTCATCAAAAGCTGTTTTAAGGAGAGAGTTATGCCAGTTTCAAGACAGTAAGGTTCCTACCCTGCCGAAAGACAAAGCTACTGTCCCCTTTTTATGATTTTCTATCTTTCTGCACAAAAAAGTGATAGGAGCACAATGTGCGACGATATTATATGCTTATGCCCTCGTTTATGCTTTGTTTAACCCTTATTTGTCTAAGATTGAGTCATAATGTAGTTAGTGTCAATTTTGGTAGAGTTTTGTGAAAAATGGTTAAGAATCCGAAAATGACTAAGTTTGAGAAATCTGGAAAATAATGCAAAATATGTCTTTTTCGTGATTTTGAGATGAATAAAACTATGATCTATCCTTGTCCGAATTCTATGAAATTTGGCGTGCTTAATATTCATATTCTGAGGAATGTTGTGTTAAAATTTCAGATCAATCGGAGTTCGGGAAGTCACCCAAAAGTTGGCTGCAAAACGGCAGTCCGAGCATTCCAATCCAGGGACTTCCAGGATTTTCCTGGGACTGTGTCCCAACTTCGAAAAATCATTCCCGTCGACTCACTAGGATTTTTATCAAACTATTTTATGGGGAGATGGCCATATGTGTCTAGTTTATCGGAGACTTAGAATCGCATCAATCGGAGCTCCACGGATGGAGATATGCCGGAATTACTGCAACAAGGTCAAATCTGCCGATTCCAGGAACCTACTGCCCCCTTTTCGTGTTTTCTGTTTTGGATGGACCTAATGGTGCACAAATGCATATGTGAAGATGGTTCAAGCCTTATGAAGGGAAGAGGAAGACACTAGGCCATGACATTGAAGAAAAACTTGAAGAAAGACGTTCTCCTAGTCACACTAGGAGAAGCTGCCGAATAGAGGCAGATTGTATGCCTTTGTGTGCTGCCGGCAATTGGGGTATTTTTCGATGGACCAAGACATGTCAAATGAAGTCCAAGATCATACAAGAAGTCCATGAAGATGTGAAGCCCAAGCCTTGAAGAAAAATTCAGAAAAAAAAGAAAACCTAATTGAACTATGAAAGGAAGGTTGCAAAACCTAATCCCATGAGGTTTTCTGAAATCTTTGTGCAATAGGGACTGCCGGCAGTCTCTCTCCCTATCCTCTATATATACCCCCACTTTTTCATTCAGAAAAATCATCTCATCTCTTGCAAAACACTAGCCAAAACTCTACCAAATTTCCTACTCAAAGTTCTAAGCCGAAACCCTAGAAACACCAAGTCACCGATTCTACCATACACCACCACTCATCACCGATCCCAATCCCTTACCTCAGCCACTGCCGATCCTCTTCCACCACACCAAGACGAAGCTCTCCAAGGTTTCTAAAGTGTGATCCATCCCTATGACTTGTGTTTTTAATTTCGGTTTAGTCACATGTATTGTTATAAAAAATACTTTGTTTCGTTTGGTTTTGTACGATGAGCATGAATTGCAATTTTCATTGAAGTTTATGTGATGACTTGTGCGATTTTTAATACATGGTTTTTGTATGTTTAGATAATTAGAGCAGTGGTATTAGAAGCATGTTTAGGATTTAAATTGGTTAGTAATCTAAGGTGAGGGCATGAAAATCGATACTTGGTGTTGTCTTTGAACATAATCTCGGTATTAGGTTTAATTTGCTAGGGTAATTACAAACTAGATGGACCGAGAGGACTCTATGATTTGTGTTATTCACTAAGGGCTATTAATCTTAGAACTTGCATGCTAAATAAGATGATTGACAACCTTACTTATTTACATGTTTTCGATTTAAGACTCTTGTGCGATATATGTTAAGTCTTAACCGGATTAGCATAAATATCTTTAGGGCTAGAGCGAGAGTTTGTCCTAAAAGAACTTAAGGAAGTCTAGTAACTAGGTACAGAGCGAGAGCTCTAGTTACGGTCGAAACGAATTTGAATTTTGAGCATGCTAATACTTGTCTCTTACTTTCTTGCATATGAATCTTTGTGTTAAATTGTGTTTTGTGCTATGTGATGCGTGAGAGATGATGATCAAATTTGTATATAGTAGACCTAGGATTTTATTTTCTGTTTTTATGCCGTACCTAGTTTAGGGGCAGCATTGCTGCCGAACTATTATCCCCCATATGTGTGACGATTTGAAGTGTGATTTTGTATATTTGTACATGTGTTTTTGTCTAACAATATCATATTTCAGGTACCCTTAATCCCCGGCCTAGAACGATCCCTACTTACTCATACTACTATCAATATTTTGTAGGGTTATTATTGCATGCGAGCTTCGGCTCCCGTACGTCCAATTTTTGGCGCCGTTGCCGGGGATTATAAAAGCTTGTTTTATGTTATTGTTGTGTATATAATGTTGCTGGAAATTTTTGTTGTGAAGTTGTAAAGTTGTAAATTTTAAGTTTATTTTGGGATTTTGTAAAGTAGAAATATGCTTCGGCATGTAGAGTTTAAATTTCGAAAGTTGCATGATGTATAATGATGTATGTTGGTAGTCACTTAGTTTAATTTCTAGGAAGTTGATATGTTGTGTATGTTTGAGTTTATTGTAGTTTCTAAAGTGTAACATGTAGGTGAAGCCTCTTTTGTTGATCATAACCAAAACCCTTCATGTGAATGGTGCTTTGTCGGAGGGCGTTTCTATGTAGATTGGGAAACGCGGGATACTTCCCCCCCACGCATATAAGCGTTTCTTCGGTAATAGTATTACTTCTATGAGGTTGAGGGCGGTTTTAATCAACACTTGAGACCGCTAGGGATCCGTGTTTGTTTTACAAAGTATGGGGAAGTTATTATCATAGATATGGTTCTCAGGTTTGTTTAACTGGATCTCAAGGCCCATAGACTGATGTTCATTCTCGGTGAGTGAGTCGATAGGGGGTTCGCCCTCCGTGGTGTCCAACAACGAGTCCTGCCTGGTTCCTGTAGGGGGTTCGCCCTCCGTGATTTTAATGACCTTTGAAACGTAAAATCCGCACGACCTAGTCGACAGCTTGTGCCGAAGCATCACCTCACTTTAGACGCTAGAACATAACTTGACATATGTGGCCTATTTTCTTCAAAGATAAAACATGTTGTGTGGTTCAAACTCTTGAGGTATATCGGATTAAGCATGATACTACCGGGGGCTGTATCAGTCCATTGCACCGTTATCTCCTCTGCTCCACGTACTTCGAGAGTTAGAATAAATTTAAAAGAAATTAGACTTAGCGATTACATGCTCATGAACTTTTCAAATTTTCTTCTCTTGTGCCGATTGTATATGTATGCTTTGCCGAAATTTTTGTTGCCGTGTGTTATATTGCCGTGTACTTTATATTGTTGCCGATTGTGTATATGTGTTATGGTTTGAAATTTGTTGTGTAATCGCCAATGCCGTGGCTTGTAATGATGTATATTCTTGTCTTCTATTTCTTTACGAGGTTCTAACTTGTTTAAATGTTGCAAATTTCAGAAATAATGCATGTCCGAATCTAGTATTTGGACAAGAGATCTTCAAGGCCGTTTGCAACGTTTAGACCAAGAACTCGCTATTGCTCGTTTTGTGCCATTACCGCCATCGTCACCAACCAGTTCATCAGTATCATCATCCTTGCCAAGTTCACCATCTGTGCCGTCAATATCATCATCAGTGCCGAGCTCCCCATCAGTAGTGTCATCATCGTGTGATCTTCAGAATCCAGAATTTGAAGCTTTTGCCGAATTAGAAGAAGAAGAAGAGATCATGGCATCAATCAGATCACAGAATGGTCATGTTGCTGGAGCTGGAGTTGCTCCTTCTAATATTACTTATCCTCCCTTGGAAACTGACAAGACTGGAGAGATTGAATTGAGGAGTGGATTCCTCCATAAGCTGAAGTCATTTTATGGAATGCCGAGTGAGGACCCTAACAAGCATCTACAGTGGTTTAACTTCACCACGGAGTCTATGTGTCCAAGAGGGACCGATTTGCAACACTTCAAGATGAAGGCATTTCCGTTTTCTCTAGAAGATCAAGCAAAGGAGTGGTTGTTTGAGGTGCCTAGTGGTCGCATTGTTTCGTGGAGTACTATGATGGATGAGTTTTTGCTCAAGTACTTTCCCGCTTCACGTATCACTGATCTGAGGAAGCAAATTACAAGTGTGAAGCAAGCCGGAGATGAGACTTTCTTCGACTACTACAAGAGGTTCAAGTCCCTAGTTTCTTTGTGTCCATCGCATGGCATTAGCGATGGACTCTTGCTACAATATTTCTATGAGGGATTGCGCGTCATGGAGAGAGAGTTTCTTGACTCGGCCGCGGGAGGTAGCTTTTTGGAGTTGAATGCCGGAGCGGCAAGAAGTTTGTTGGAAGTTCGTGCCTTGAACAACCAACAATTTGGCATGGCACGAAACAATGTGCAAAGGAATGAAAAAGTGCATGAGACGTCTTCGAGCTCAAAGTTAGAAGATAAAGTGGACAAGCTCACCGACTTGGTGAGTAATTTGATGAAGAAGCGTGCAAGTGTATGTGGAATTTGCACCGAGGGACATGAGACCGAACAATGCCCTCAATTTGGAGTTAATGAGGGAGTTGAGGAGTGCAATGCAATTGGTTTTCAAGGAGGCCAACGATTTGGCAATTTCAATCCGAGGTTCAATGATCATCCGAACTTTCGATGGGCGAACAATGACAACGTGCTTAGGGCACCTATGCAACCGAGAGAGGGAGGAGCGCCATTTGTACCGAGGCCACCATTTGTGCCTCGGCAACCTTATCAGCCGAACCAAGGGAATTTTGGAACCATGCCGAGCCAAGCACAAGTTGTGCCGTACCAAGGTCAAGGAGGGCCGAGCCAAGGCCAAGCTTCGCCAAGCAACCCTAATTACGATGCTTTGATTCAATCTTTGTCAAGTGCTACTCAAGCATTACTCGCGGGACAACAAAATCATCAAAAGGACATTGGTGAGCTCAAGACTCAAATGGGGCAAGTTGTGGATTTTATGGGAAGATTTAATGAGCAAGGGAAGTTGCCAAGCAATACAATTCCCAATCCGAGGAACGAGCAAACCAAAGTGATTCAAACTCGTAGCGGAAGAGAGTTGTTTCCTCCAACAAGTCCAAAGAAGAAGCGAGTAACTTTTAAGGGTATTGAGGACGATGAGATGGCTGCCGGACCTGTCATTGCCGGCAGCCACATTGAGGGAAGAGAGGCAGCAGCCGAGCATGAAGCAACCGGCCAAGGTACTGCCGGCAACACTCATGTTGCCGAGAAGGGGAGAGTTAACGAGCAAGGGTATGACGCCAACCATAGTATGAACGACAAGGGGCTGTGTAACGAGCTTGAGTACGATCCCGCAACATCAAAGAATGAGGTATTGCCGAGCCAAGCAAGTAAGGGAGGTGTGCCATCATCTAGCATTCCATTCCCTTCACGTTTTGCTAGAACAAAGAAAGATAAATCCGATGAAGAGGTATTGGAGATTTTCCGGAAAGTGCAAGTCAACATTCCTTTGTTGGAGTGCATTAAGCAAGTGCCAAAGTATGCTAAGTTTTTAAAGGAGCTTTGCACGGCGAGGAGGCATACTAGAGAGACTCGTGTGGTGACAATGAGCGAGACGGTGTCGGCCGTTATTCAAAGAAAGTTGCCACCAAAGATGAAGGATCCGGGAAGCTTCAATGTGCCTTGTGTCATAGGCAATACACAGTTTGATGATGTTATGTTGGATTTGGGAGCATCGATCAATGTCAGGCCACTCAATGTGTATCAAACGTTGAGTATAGGACCTCTCAAGAAGGATAATGTCATCATTCAACTTGCGGATCGCTCAAGCAAATATCCGGAAGGCTATGTAGAGGATGTGTTGGTGCAAGTCAACCAATTGATATTCCCCGCCGATTTTTATGTGGTTGAGATGGAGGATTCGCCGGTCAACAACACTCAATTGCTTCTAGGGCGACCATTTATGAGGACCGCGCGCACAAAGATAGATGTGGCCGAGGGCAACCTAACTATGGAATTTGATGGTGAGATGATAAAGTTTAATGTGTTTGATGCCATGAAGTTCCCTAATGTTGATTTGAAGGAGGGTTGTGCCGTTGATGTTTTGGAGGAGGTCGAGCAAGTTATGTCGACCTCGCTCGACGCATAGCAATTAGCGATTGAGCAAGGGGTCGGATTTGACAAGAGGGGAGAACGAGTGCATAATGGAGCCGAGCCAAGTCATGCCGAGCAAGGGATTGCCGAGCCAAGCAACCATGCCGAGCATTGTGCCATATTGCCGAGCCTTAGAGAGGTGGCTGCTGAGCTAGACGCCACACCAACGTTTCCGAAGAACTCGTTCTTGTCAATTCCAAGTGCCACAACAAAATTTCGACCAAGTGTGGAAGAGGCCCCAAAGTTAGAACTAAAAGAACTCCCTAGTCACTTGAAGTATGTTTATCTTGGAAAAAAAGATACACTACCGGTTATTGTGTCTTCAATTCTTAGTGAGAAGCAAGAAGTGGATTTGATACGTGTGCTTAAGAAGTACAAGACCGCCATAGGTTGGACCTTAGCGGATATCAAGGGAATAAGCCCTACTACTTGTGTTCATCGTATTTTGTTAGAAGAAGGAGCTAAGCCGACAAAGGAAGCTCAACGTCGACTTCACCCTCCCATGATGAAAGTTGTGAAAGAAGAGATTATCAAGTTGCTTGATTGTGGGGTGATCTACCCAATTTCGGATAGTAAGTGGATATCTCCCGTGCAAGTAGTGCCAAAGAAGAGTGGTGTAACGGTTGTCAAGAATGAGAAGAATGAGCTTGTGCCACAAAGACTTGTAACCGGTCATCGGATGTGCATCGATTATAGGAAGCTCAACGCTACAACAAGGAAGGATCACATGCCTTTGCCGTTTATGGATCAAATGCTAGAGAGGTTGGCCGGTCATTCTTATTATTGCTTTCTTGATGGATATAGTGGCTACAATCAAATCATGATACACCCGGACGATCAAGAGAAGACCACTTTTACTTGTCCATTTGGCACGTTTGCTTATCGGAGGATGCCATTCAGACTTTGCAACGCACCCGGCACTTTTCAAAGATGTATGTATGCTATCTTCTCGGATTTTATTGAAGACATTATCGAAGTGTTTATGGATGACTTTAGTGTGTATGGGAGTACCTTCGATGCATGTTTGGGGAACTTGGAGAAGATACTTAAGAGGTGTGTAGAGACAAATCTTGTGCTCAATTGGGAGAAGTGTCACTTCATGGTCACGCAAGGCATTGTTCTAGGGCATATAATTTCGGCAAGAGGCTTAGAGGTTGACAAAGCCAAAGTGGAGCTAATACAAGCATTGCCGAGCCCTAGGTGTGTAAAAGATGTGAGAAGTTTTCTTGGCCATGCGGGGTTTTATCGACGATTCATCAAAGACTTCTCTTCAATTGCCAAGCCATTGAGCAACTTGTTACAAAAGGAGGTGACGTTTGAGTGGACGGAGGCTTGTGAGATTGCATTTTGCCGATTGAAGACTATGCTATGCACGGCACCAATACTTGTATCCCCTAATTGGGATGAGCCATTTGAGTTGATGTGTGATGCTAGTGATTATGCACTTGGAGCGGTACTTGGACAACGAATTGATAAGAAGCCATGCGCCATTTACTATGCTTCAAGGACTCTCAACGATGCACAACTCAACTACACAACAACGGAGAAGGAACTCTTAGCGGTAATCTTTGCTTTGGAAAAGTTTCGATCATATCTTTTGAATTCCAAGGTTATTGTTTATAGTGATCATGCCGCTTTAAGATATCTTATGACGAAGAAGGATGCTAAGCCGAGGCTTATTCGATGGATTCTTTTGCTTCAAGAGTTCGACATTGAGATTAAGGATAAGAAAGGAGTAGAGAATGTTGTAGCCGATCATTTGAGTAGACTTGTGCAAGAGGAGGATCGGCTACCCCTATTAGAGACCTTTCCGGATGAGCAACTTTTTCGACTTGAAGTACATGAGCCTTGGTATGCCGACATTGCCAATTTTCTTGCCACACGCCGATTTCCCAAAGAGATGCCGAGCCACCACCAAAAGAGAATAAGGAAGCAAGCTCGACACTTCTTGTGGGATGATCCGTACTTATGGAGGCAATGTGGTGATCAAGTTATTAGAAGATGTGTGCCGGAGAATGAGCATCGTTCCATCCTTGCTTTTTGTCATAGCGAAGCTTGTGGTGGACATTTTGGACCAAAGAAGACGGCTTTGAAGGTACTTTCGTGTGGATTCTTTTGGCCTACGATTTTTAGAGATGCATTCATGTTTTGTAAAGCATGTGATAGATGTCAAAGAATGGGGAATATTGGAGCTAGAGACCAAATGCCGCTCACGCCTATCATTGAGGTTGAGATTTTCGATTTATGGGGTATTGACTTCATGGGACCGTTTCCTTCAAGTAAGGGCTTTCTCTACATATTGCTTGCGGTTGATTATGTGTCAAAGTGGATCGAAGCAAGGGCTACACGCACCAATGATGCCAAGGTGGTAGCCAAGTTCCTCAAGACCAACATCTTTTCACGTTTTGGAGTTCCAAGAGTCTTGATTAGCGATGGAGGATCCCATTTTTGCAACCGCACCATTGAAGCCCTATTGAGGAAGTATGGAGTCACACATAAAGTCTCTACACCATATCATCCCCAAACAAGTGGAATGGCCGAGGTGAGTAATCGAGAGATCAAGAACATTTTGGAGAAATCGGTTGGACCTTCAAGGAAGGATTGGAGTGATCGTCTCGATGATGCTTTGTGGGCTTATAGGACCGCGTACAAAACACCGATAGGTATGTCTCCTTTTCGGTTAGTTTATGGCAAAGCATGTCACTTACCGGTTGAGCTTGAGCATAAGGCATGGTGGGCAATCAAGGCATTCAACATGAGCATTGATGATGCCGGTCTTCATAGAAAGCTTCAACTCAATGAACTTGAAGAAATTCGCAATGAAGCTTATGATGCCGCTTGGATATACAAGGAGAAAACAAAGGCTTACCATGACAAGATGTTACGAGGAAAGAAATTCGAAGTAGGGCAAAAAGTTCTCTTATTCAACTCAAGACTTCGACTCTTTCCGGGTAAGCTACGCTCACGTTGGGTTGGTCCCTTCATCATCACTCAAGTTTTTCCTCATGGTGCAATAGAAATTTCAAGCCTCACCTCGAGCAATATTTTCAAAGTAAATGGTCATCGTCTCAAGCCATATTATGATTCCTTTTCCAAACACACAATTGAGAAGTGCATTGTTGACGACGCACCACCTTCGGGACATCTTGAGGACATTGCCGGCAGCACCCACATGGAAGAACCGGCCTCACACATGGATGCCGAGCAGCAGCCACCGATTCCGGCCCCACCACCACCACCCCCTGCCGGACCTGCCATTGCCGGCAGGGTTGACACAAGGCCACCAGAGGCCGGCCACATGCCGGTCACGCCATTGGATACGCCGGATACTGCAGCAGCTACGCCAGACACGGCAGAAACAGAGCCGGACACGCAGCCGGATACGTTCACTTCTACAAGCACCGAATCGGACACCTTATGCAACGAGCTACTTCTCGAACTTCTTGTTGCCGATTTGAGCTGCACATGGCATGATGAACACACAACACACATGGTGAGAAGTCTAGGCTACGGACTATAAACCTTAAGCGCTACTTGGGAGGCAACCCAAGTCGATCAAAGAAAAACGAAGGAGCCATCACCGGGAGTTTGAAATTTCTTAACCCTTCTCTTTTTCTTTGGTTTGTGATGATTGTTGGAATGTGTTAGACTATTGCATGCTTAGGAAGTTACTTGCTATAATTATATGCTTACATTGAGGACAATGTAATTTTCTAAGTGTGGGGTGGGATAACGTATTCCGTTTTTTGTTTTTGTTTTTGTGTGCTTAGTTTAGAAAAGAAAAATTCAGAAAATTGTAACACAAAAATAGAGTGTTTAATTTGTTTTGAGTCTTAGGATGCCCCTAATATGTCAATGATGTTTTTCTCCTCTTTGCATACATAGATGATGGTTGTGCATACCTTTAAAATTGTAAGTTTCATGGATTTTGTGCATTGGTAGGAGCATGTAGGCCTTGTTGATTAACGAAGCATGCATGTTTTAGCTAATTTATTTCGATTATAACCTATGTGAGCTTTAGTGCCAATTTGCTTTCTTCTTAAACGATAAAAAGATAAAATTCGATAGATTCGTAGGAAGCATGAAACCTCATAGTTCTTTGTATATTCGATGACTATATGCCATAGCTTTTAATGAACTCTAGTATGCTAGAACTTACTCTTGTTGATTTTCGAAACGTTTATATCATAAAATACCTTGATTTTGAATATGATTGAATAAAGATCATTTAGGTTTACCACCATCACCAAATAAAGCATGTGCCCTAATTGGAGCCCGTCGTGGGACACCTTAGTAAACCCCTTAGAGCCGATATTGAGCCTTTTCTTTCATCACCCTTAAACACTTTCCATGAACTTAGTATAGTGATGCCTTTACTATGTGTTCCGGCAAAGCTTGAATTTTTGAAGGCGTTTTCGCGTGTGTGATGAAGAAGAATAAGTGTGGGGTAGACTTAGCCATGAATTTGTATGTAAAATGTATGCATGCCGTACCTAGAAAAAGAAAAAAATAATTGGCTCGAATTAAAAAGAAAATAAAAGAGCCGTGAGAAAAAGAAGAAAAAGAAGGGTACGGCATAGGCATAGAAAAGAAAATTTTTGTGCATGGCTATTGTCTAGATTATTGTTGTAATGTTGTTTGGGAATAAAAGAATGAAGTATGGGTCCAACAAGATGAAATTTGACCCTTTCGGCGAGAAGACATAAGGAGAATCGAGCTTTGCTAAAGGCCTTAGTGACGTTCTGAGCCTCCTTATCCAAATAGCGAATACCTCTTAGCCTAGCCCCATTACAACCTTATTATTGATCTTTTTCATGATTCTTAAGATGGTTAAATTTGATTGTGGAGACTATCTCAAGAGTAAGCATATGGTTTTGGTTCATTGGTGCATATAGTTATCATATGAGGTTTTTCCATAAAATTTCACAAAGAGCTTTCTTTTCTTGACATATGCAAGTTACTCTTCGTAGTTCATTATCTATCGCTTGCATATACTTATGTGTGAATAAACCATGCTTCGAGAGAAAAGAAGAGAGTATGCCTAGTGAGGTGATATAAATTAGCTTAACATGTTTACATGCTTACCTTTTGCTCTTATATGTTCATATTGATGTTACATGTTCATGAAACTTGGAATTCTCGCGGACAGCATTCTCATGCATTTAACTTGAAAGCTATGTGTACATACGAGCCTGAGACAAATTGTTAGGGGCAATAGTTTGTTTTGAGTCTAGTTTAATTTAGTTTGCTAAGGGACTAGCAAAGGATAAGTGTGGGGTAGTTGATAGGAGCACAATGTGCGACGATATTATATGCTTATGCCCTCGTTTATGCTTTGTTTAACCCTTATTTGTCTAAGATTGAGTCATAATGTAGTTAGTGTCAATTTTGGTAGAGTTTTGTGAAAAATGGTTAAGAATCCGAAAATGACTAAGTTTGAGAAATCTGGAAAATAATGCAAAATATGTCTTTTTCGTGATTTTGAGATGAATAAAACTATGATCTATCCTTGTCCGAATTCTATGAAATTTGGCGTGCTTAATATTCATATTCTGAGGAATGTTGTGTTAAAATTTCAGATCAATCGGAGTTCGGGAAGTCACCCAAAAGTTGGCTGCAAAACGGCAGTCCGAGCATTCCAATCCAGGGACTTCCAGGATTTTCCTGGGACTGTGTCCCAACTTCGAAAAATCATTCCCGTCGACTCACTAGGATTTTTATCAAACTATTTTATGGGGAGATGGCCATATGTGTCTAGTTTATCGGAGACTTAGAATCGCATCAATCGGAGCTCCACGGATGGAGATATGCCGGAATTACTGCAACAAGGTCAAATCTGCCGATTCCAGGAACCTACTGCCCCCTTTTCGTGTTTTCTGTTTTGGATGGACCTAATGGTGCACAAATGCATATGTGAAGATGGTTCAAGCCTTATGAAGGGAAGAGGAAGACACTAGGCCATGGTATTGAAGAAAAACTTGAAGAAAGACGTTCTCCTAGTCACACTAGGAGAAGCTGCCGAATAGAGGCAGATTGTATGCCTTTGTGTGCTGCCGGCAATTGGGGTATTTTTCGATGGACCAAGACATGTCAAATGGAGTCCAAGATCATACAAGAAGTCCATGAAGATGTGAAGCCCAAGCCTTGAAGAAAAATTCAGAAAAAAAAGAAAACCTAATTGAACTATGAAAGGAAGGTTGCAAAACCTAATCCCATGAGGTTTTCTGAAATCTTTGTGCAATAGGGACTGCCGGCAGTCTCTCTCCCTATCCTCTATATATACCCCCACTTTTTCATTCAGAAAAATCATCTCATCTCTTGCAAAACACTAGCCAAAACTCTACCAAATTTCCTACTCAAAGTTCTAAGCCGAAACCCTAGAAACACCAAGTCACCGATTCTACCATACACCACCACTCATCACCGATCCCAATCCCTTACCTCAGCCACTGCCGATCCTCTTCCACCACACCAAGACGAAGCTCTCCAAGGTTTCTAAAGTGTGATCCATCCCTATGACTTGTGTTTTTAATTTCGGTTTAGTCACATGTATTGTTATAAAAAATACTTTGTTCCGTTTGGTTTTGTACGATGAGCATGAATTGCAATTTTCATTGAAGTTTATGTGATGACTTGTGTGATTTTTAATACATGGTTTTTGTATGTTTAGATAATTAGAGCAGTGGTATTAGAAGCATGTTTAGGATTTAAATTGGTTAGTAATTGGACGGGAGCCGAAGCTCGCATGCAATAATAACCCTACAAAATATCGTTAGTAGTATGAGTAAGTAGGGATCGTTCTAGGCCGGGGATTAAGGGTACCTGAAATATGATATTGTTAGACAAAAACACATGTATAAATATACAAAATCACACTTCAAATCGTCACACATATGGGGGATAATAGTTCGGCAGCAATGCTGCCCCTAAACTAGGTACGGCATAAAAACAGAAAATAAAATCCTAGGTCTACTATATACAAATTTGATCATCATCTCTCACGCATCACATAGCACAAAACACAATTTAACACAAAGATTCATATGCAAGAAAGTAAGAGACAAGTATTAGCATGCTCAAAATTCAAATTCGTTTCGACCGTAACTAGAGCTCTCGCTCTGTACCTAGTTACTAGACTTCCTTAAGTTCTTTTAGGACAAACTCTCGCTCTAGCCCTAAAGATATTTATGCTAATCCGGTTAAGACTTAACATATATCGCACAAGAGTCTTAAATCGAAAACATGTAAACAAGTAAGGTTGTCAATCATCTTATTTAGCATGCAAGTTCTAAGATTAATAGCCCTTAGTGAATAACACAAATCATAGAGTCCTCTCGGTCCATCTAGTTTGTAATTACCCTAGCAAATTAAACCTAATACCGAGATTATGTTCAAAGACAACACCAAGTATCGATTTTCATGCCCTCACCTTAGATTACTAACCAATTTAAATCCTAAACATGCTTCTAATACCACTGCTCTAATTATCTAAACATACAAAAACCATGTATTAAAAATCGCACAAGTCATCACATAAACTTCAATGAAAATTGCAATTCATGCTCATCGTACAAAACCAAACGAAACAAAGTATTTTTTATAACAATACATGTGACTAAACCGAAATTAAAAACACAAGTCATAGGGATGGATCACACTTTAGAAACCTTGGAGAGCTTCGTCTTGGTGTGGTGGAAGAGGATCGGCAGTGGCTGAGGTAAGGGATTGGGATCGGTGATGAGTGGTGGTGTATGGTAGAATCGGTGACTTGGTGTTTCTAGGGTTTCGGCTTAGAACTTTGAGTAGGAAATTTGGTAGAGTTTTGGCTAGTGTTTTGCAAGAGATGAGATGATTTTTCTGAATGAAAAAGTGGGGGTATATATAGAGGATAGGGAGAGAGACTGCCGGCAGTCCCTATTGCACAAAGATTTCAGAAAACCTCATGGGATTAGGTTTTGCAACCTTCCTTTCATAGTTCAATTAGGTTTTCTTTTTTTTCTGAATTTTTCTGCAAGGCTTGGGCTTCACATCTTCATGGACTTCTTGTATGATCTTGGACTTCATTTGACATGTCTTGGTCCATCGAAAAATACCCCAATTGCCGGCAGCACACAAAGGCATACAATCTGCCTCTATTCGGCAGCTTCTCCTAGTGTGACTAGGAGAACGTCTTTCTTCAAGTTTTTCTTCAATGTCATGGCCTAGTGTCTTCCTCTTCCCTTCATAAGGCTTGAACCATCTTCACATATGCATTTGTGCACCATTAGGTCCATCCAAAACAGAAAACACGAAAAGGAGGCAGTAGGTTCCTGGAATCGGCAGATTTGACCTTGTTGCAGTAATTCCGGCATATCTCCATCCGTGGAGCTCCGATTGATGCGATTCCACGTCTCAGATAAACTAGACACATATGGCCATCTCCCCATAAAACAGTTTGATAAAAATCCTAGTGAGTCGACGGGAATGATTTTTCGAAGTTGGGACACAGTCCCAGGAAAATCCTGGAAGTCCCTGGATTGGAATGCTCGGACTGCCGTTTTGCAGCCAACTTTTGGGTGACTTCCCGAACTCCGATTGATCTGAACTTTTAACACAACATTCCTCAGAATATGAATATTAATCACGCCAAATTTCATAGAATTCGGACAAGGATAGATCATAGTTTTATTCATCTCAAAATCACGAAAAAGACATATTTTGCATTATTTTCCAGATTTCTCAAACTTAGTCATTTTCGGATTCTTAACCATTTTTCACAAAACTCTACCAAAATTGACACTAACTACATTATGACTCAATCTTAGACAAATAAGGGTTAAACAAAGCATAAACGAGGGCATAAGCATATAATATCGTCGCACATTGTGCTCCTATCAACTACCCCACACTTATCCTTTGCTAGTCCCTTAGCAAACTAAATTAAACTAGACTCAAAACAAACTATTGCCCCTAACAATTTGTCTCAGGCTCGTATGTACACATAGCTTTCAAGTTAAATGCATGAGAATGCTGTCCGCGAGAATTCCAAGTTTCATGAACATGTAACATCAATATGAACATATAAGAGCAAAAGGTAAGCATGTAAACATGTTAAGCTAATTTATATCACCTCACTAGGCATACTCTCTTCTTTTCTCTCGAAGCATGGTTTATTCACACATAAGTATATGCAAGCGAAAGATAATGAACTACGAAGAGTAACTTGCATATGTCAAGAAAAGAAAGCTCTTTGTGAAATTTTATGGAAAAACCTCATATGATAACTATATGCACCAATGAACAAAAACCATATGCTTACTCTTGAGATAGTCTCCACAATCAAATTTAACCATCTTAAGAATCATGAAAAAGATCAATAATAAGGTTGTAATGGGGCTAGGCTAAGAGGTATTCGCTATTTGGATAAGGAGGCTCAGAACGTCACTAAGGCCTTTAGCAAAGCTCGATTCTCCTTATGTCTTCTCGCCGAAAGGGTCAAATTTCATCTTGTTGGACCCATACTTCATTCTTTTCTTCCCAAACAACATTACAACAATAATCTAGACAATAGCCATGCACAAAAATTTTCTTTTCTATGCCTATGCCGTACCCTTCTTTTTCTTCTTTTTCTCATTGCTCTTTTATTTTCTTTTTAATTCGAGCCAATTATTTTTTTTCTTTTTCTAGGTACGGCATGCATACATTTTACATACAAATTCATGGCTAAGTCTACCCCACACTTATTCTTCTTCATCACACACGCGAAAACGCCTTCAAAAATTCAAGCTTTGCCGGAACACACAGTAAAGGCATCACTATACTAAGTTCATGGAAAGTGTTTAAGGGTGATGAAAGAAAAGGCTCAATATCGGCTCAAAGGGGTTTACTAAGGTGTCCCACGACGGGCTCCAATTAGGGCACATGCTTTATTTGGTAATGGTGGTAAACCTAAATGATCTTTATTCAATCATATTCAAAATCAAGGTATTTTATGATATAAACGTTTCGAAAATCAACAAGAGTAAGTTCTAGCATACTAGAGTTCATTAAAAGCTATGGCATATAGTCATCGAATATACAAAGAACTATGAGGTTTCATGCTTCCTACGAATCTATCGAATTTTATCTTTTTATCGCTCAAGAAGAAAGCAAATTGGCACTAAAGCTCACATAGGTTATAATCGAAATAAATTAGCTAAAACATGCATGCTTCGTTAATCAACAAGGCCTACATGCTCCTACCAATGCACAAAATCCATGAAACTTACAATTTTAAAGGTATGCACAACCATCATCTATGTATGCAAAGAGGAGAAAAACATCATTGACATATTAGGGGCATCCTAAGACTCAAAACAAATTAAACACTCTATTTTTGTGTTACAATTTTCTGAATTTTTCTTTTCTAAACTAAGCACACAAAAACAAAAACAAAAAACGGAATACGTTATCCCACCCCACACTTAGAAAATTACATTGTCCTCAATGTAAGCATAGAATTATAGCAAGTAACTTCCTAAGCATGCAATAGTCTAACACATTCCAACAAATCATCACAAACCAAAGAAAAAGAGAAGGGTTAAGAAATTTCAAACTCCCGGTGATGGCTCCTTCGTTTTTCTTTGATCGACTTGGGTTGCCTCCCAAGTAGCGCTTAAGGTTTATAGTCCGTAGCCTAGACTTCTCACCATGTGTGTTGTGTGTTCATCATGCCATGTGCAGCTCAAATCGGCAACAAGAAGTTCGAGAAGTAGCTCGTTGCATAAGGTGTCCGATTCGGTGCTTGTAGAAGTGAACGTATCCGGCTGCGTGTCCGGCTCTGTTTCTGCCGTGTCTGGCGTAGCTGCTGCAGTATCTGGCGTATCCAATGGCGTGTCCGGCATGTGGCCGGCCTCTGGTGGCCTTGTGTCAACCCTGCCGACAATGGCAGGTCCGGCAGGGGGTGGTGGTGGTGGGGCCGGAATCGGTGGCTGCTGCTCGGCATCCATGTGTGAGGCCGGTTCTTCCATGTGGGTGCTGCCGGCAATGTCCTCAAGATGTCTCGAAGGTGGTGCGTCGTCAACAATGCACTTCTCAATTGTGTGTTTGGAAAAGGAATCATAATATGGCTTGAGACGATGACCATTTACTTTGAAAATATTGCTCGAGGTGAGGCTTGAAATTTCTATTGCACCATGAGGAAAAACTTGAGTGATGATGAAGGGACCAACCCAACGTGAGCGTAGCTTACCCGGAAAGAGTCGAAGTCTTGAGTTGAATAAGAGAACTTTTTGCCCTACTTCGAATTTCTTTCCTCGTAACATCTTGTCATGGTAAGCCTTTGTTTTCTCCTTGTATATCCAAGCGGCATCATAAGCTTCATTGCGAATTTCTTCAAGTTCATTGAGTTGAAGCTTTCTATGAAGACCGGCATCATCAATGCTCATGTTGAATGCCTTGATTGCCCACCATGCCTTATGCTCAAGCTCAACCGGTAAGTGACATGCTTTGCCATAAACTAACCGAAAAGGAGACATACCTATCGGTGTTTTGTACGCGGTCCTATAAGCCCACAAAGCATCATCGAGACGATCACTCCAATCCTTCCTTGAAGGTCCAACCGATTTCTCCAAAATGTTCTTGATCTCTCGATTACTCACCTCGGCCATTCCACTTGTTTGGGGATGATATGGTGTAGAGACTTTATGTGTGACTCCATACTTCCTCAATAGGGCTTCAATGGTGCGGTTGCAAAAATGGGATCCTCCATCGCTAATCAAGACTCTTGGAACTCCAAAACGTGAAAAGATGTTGGTCTTGAGGAACTTGGCTACCACCTTGGCATCATTGGTGCGTGTAGCCCTTGCTTCGATCCACTTTGACACATAATCAACCGCAAGCAATATGTAGAGAAAGCCCTTACTTGAAGGAAACGGTCCCATGAAGTCAATACCCCATAAATCGAAAATCTCAACCTCAATGATAGGCGTGAGCGGCATTTGGTCTCTAGCTCCAATATTCCCCATTCTTTGACATCTATCACATGCTTTACAAAACATGAATGCATCTCTAAAAATCGTAGGCCAAAAGAATCCACACGAAAGTACCTTCAAAGCCGTCTTCTTTGGTCCAAAATGTCCACCACAAGCTTCGCTATGACAAAAAGCAAGGATGGAACGATGCTCATTCTCCGGCACACATCTTCTAATAACTTGATCACCACATTGCCTCCATAAGTACGGATCATCCCACAAGAAGTGTCGAGCTTGCTTCCTTATTCTCTTTTGGTGGTGGCTCGGCATCTCTTTGGGAAATCGGCGTGTGGCAAGAAAATTGGCAATGTCGGCATACCAAGGCTCATGTACTTCAAGTCGAAAAAGTTGCTCATCCGGAAAGGTCTCTAATAGGGGTAGCCGATCCTCCTCTTGCACAAGTCTACTCAAATGATCGGCTACAACATTCTCTACTCCTTTCTTATCCTTAATCTCAATGTCGAACTCTTGAAGCAAAAGAATCCATCGAATAAGCCTCGGCTTAGCATCCTTCTTCGTCATAAGATATCTTAAAGCGGCATGATCACTATAAACAATAACCTTGGAATTCAAAAGATATGATCGAAACTTTTCCAAAGCAAAGATTACCGCTAAGAGTTCCTTCTCCGTTGTTGTGTAGTTGAGTTGTGCATCGTTGAGAGTCCTTGAAGCATAGTAAATGGCGCATGGCTTCTTATCAATTCGTTGTCCAAGTACCGCTCCAAGTGCATAATCACTAGCATCACACATAAACTCAAATGGCTCATCCCAATTAGGGGATACAAGTATTGGTGCCGTGCATAGCATAGTCTTCAATCGGCAAAATGCAATCTCACAAGCCTCCGTCCACTCAAACGTCACCTCCTTTTGTAACAAGTTGCTCAATGGCTTGGCAATTGAAGAGAAGTCTTTGATGAATCGTCGATAAAACCCCGCATGGCCAAGAAAACTTCTCACATCTTTTACACACCTAGGGCTCGGCAATGCTTGTATTAGCTCCACTTTGGCTTTGTCAACCTCTAAGCCTCTTGCCGAAATTATATGCCCTAGAACAATGCCTTGCGTGACCATGAAGTGACACTTCTCCCAATTGAGCACAAGATTTGTCTGTACACACCTCTTAAGTATCTTCTCCAAGTTCCCCAAACATGCATCGAAGGTACTCCCATACACACTAAAGTCATCCATAAACACTTCGATAATGTCTTCAATAAAATCCGAGAAGATAGCATACATACATCTTTGAAAAGTGCCGGGTGCGTTGCAAAGTCCGAATGACATCCTCCGATAAGCAAACGTGCCAAATGGACAAGTAAAAGTGGTCTTCTCTTGATCGTCCGGGTGTATCATGATTTGATTGTAGCCACTATATCCATCAAGAAAGCAATAATAAGAATGACCGGCCAACCTCTCTAGCATTTGATCCATAAACGGCAAAGGCATGTGATCCTTCCTTGTTGTAGCGTTGAGCTTCCTATAATCGATGCACATCCGATGACCGGTTACAAGTCTTTGTGGCACAAGCTCATTCTTCTCATTCTTGACAACCGTTACACCACTCTTCTTTGGCACTACTTGCACGGGAGATATCCACTTACTATCCGAAATTGGGTAGATCACCCCACAATCAAGCAACTTGATAATCTCTTCTTTCACAACTTTCATCATGGGAGGGTGAAGTCGACGTTGAGCTTCCTTTGTCGGCTTAGCTCCTTCTTCTAACAAAATACGATGAACACAAGTAGTAGGGCTTATTCCCTTGATATCCGCTAAGGCCCAACCTATGGCGGTCTTGTACTTCTTAAGCACACGTATCAAATCCACTTCTTGCTTCTCACTAAGCATTGAAGACACAATAACCGGTAGTGTATCTTTTTTTCCAAGATAAACATACTTCAAGTGACTAGGGAGTTCTTTTAGTTCTAACTTTGGGGCCTCTTCCACACTTGGTCGAAATTTTGTTGTGGCACTTGGAATTGACAAGAACGAGTTCTTCGGAAACGTTGGTGTGGCGTCTAGCTCGGCAGCCACCTCTCTAAGGCTCGGCAATATGGCACAATGCTCGGCATGGTTGCTTGGCTCGGCAATCCCTTGCTCGGCATGACTTGGCTCGGCTCCATTATGCACTCGTTCTCCCCTCTTGTCAAATCCGACCCCTTGCTCAATCGCTAATTGCTATGCGTCGAGCGAGGTCGACATAACTTGCTCGACCTCCTCCAAAACATCAACGACACAACCCTCCTTCAAATCAACATTAGGCAACTTCATGGCATCAAACACATTAAACTTTATCATCTCACCATCAAATTCCATAGTTAGGTTGCCCTCGGCCACATCTATCTTTGTGCGCGCGGTCCTCATAAATGGTCGCCCTAGAAGCAATTGAGTGTTGTTGACCGGCGAATCCTCCATCTCAACCACATAAAAATCGGCGGGGAATATCAATTGGTTGACTTGCACCAACACATCCTCTACATAGCCTTCCGGATATTTGCTTGAGCGATCCGCAAGTTGAATGATGACATTATCCTTCTTGAGAGGTCCTATACTCAACGTTTGATACACATTGAGTGGCATGACATTGATCGATGCTCCCAAATCCAACATAACATCATCAAACCGTGTATTGCCTATGACACAAGGCACATTGAAGCTTCCCGGATCCTTCATCTTTGGTGGCAACTTTCTTTGAATAACGGCCGACACCGTCTCGCTCATTGTCACCACACGAGTCTCTCTAGTATGCCTCCTCACCGTGCAAAGCTCCTTTAAAAACTTAGCATACTTTGGCACTTGCTTAATGCACTCCAACAAAGGAATGTTGACTTGCACTTTCCGGAAAATCTCCAATACCTCTTCATCGGATTTATCTTTCTTTGTTCTAGCAAAACGTGAAGGGAATGGAATGCTAGATGATGGCACACCTCCCTTACTTGCTTGGCTCGGCAATACCTCATTCTTTGATGTTGCGGGATCGTACTCAAGCTCGTTACACAGCCCCTTGTCGTTCATACTATGGTTGGCGTCATACCCTTGCTCGTTAACTCTCCCCTTCTCGGCAACATGAGTGTTGCCGGCAGTACCTTGGCCGGTTGCTTCATGCTCGGCTGCTGCCTCTCTTCCCTCAATGTGGCTGCCGGCAATGACAGGTCCGGCAGCCCTCTCATCGTCCTCAATACCCTTAAAAGTTACTCGCTTCTTCTTTGGACTTGTTGGAGGAAACAACTCTCTTCCGCTACGAGTTTGAATCACTTTGGTTTGCTCGTTCCTCGGATTGGGAATTGTATTGCTTGGCAACTTCCCTTGCTCATTAAATCTTCCCATAAAATCCACAACTTGCCCCATTTGAGTCTTGAGCTCACCAATGTCCTTTTGATGATTTTGTTGTCCCGCGAGTAATGCTTGAGTAGCACTTGACAAAGATTGAATCAAAGCATCGTAATTAGGGTTGCTTGGCGAAGCTTGGCCTTGGCTCGGCCCTCCTTGACCTTGGTACGGCACAACTTGTGCTTGGCTCGGCATGGTTCCAAAATTCCCTTGGTTCGGCTGATAAGGTTGCCGAGGCACAAATGGTGGCCTCGGTACAAATGGCGCTCCTCCCTCTCTCGGTTGCATAGGTGCCCTAAGCACGTTGTCATTGTTCGCCCATCGAAAGTTCGGATGATCATTGAACCTCGGATTGAAATTGCCAAATCGTTGGCCTCCTTGAAAACCAATTGCATTGCACTCCTCTACTCCCCCATTAACTCCAAATTGAGGGCATTGTTCGGTCTCATGGCCCTCGGTGCAAATTCCACATACACTTGCACGCTTCTTCATCAAATTACTCACCAAGTCGGTGAGCTTGTCCACTTTATGTTCTAACTTTGAGCTCGAAGACGTCTCATGCACTTTTTCATTCCTTTGCACATTGTTTCGTGCCATGCCAAATTGTTGGTTGTTCAAGGCACGAACTTCCAACAAACTTCTTGCCGCTCCGGCATTCAATTCCAAAAAGCTACCTCCCGCGGCCGAGTCAAGAAACTCTCTCTCCATGACGCGCAATCCCTCATAGAAATATTGTAGCAAGAGCCCATCGCTAATGCCATGCGATGGACACAAAGAAACTAGGGACTTGAACCTCTTGTAGTAGTCGAAGAAAGTCTCATCTCCGGCTTGCTTCACACTTGTAATTTGCTTCCTCAGATCAGTGATACGTGAAGCGGGAAAGTACTTGAGCAAAAACTCATCCATCATAGTACTCCACGAAACAATGTGACCACTAGGCACCTCAAACAACCACTCCTTTGCTTGATCTTCTAGAGAAAACGGAAATGCCTTCATCTTGAAGTGTTGCAAATCGGTCCCTCTTGGACACATAGACTCCGTGGTGAAGTTAAACCACTGTAGATGCTTGTTAGGGTCCTCACTCGGCATTCCATAAAATGACTTCAGCTTATGGAGGAATCCACTCCTCAATTCAATCTCTCCAGTCTTGTCAGTTTCCAAGGGAGGATAAGTAATATTAGAAGGAGCAACTCCAGCTCCAGCAACATGACCATTCTGTGATCTGATTGATGCCATGATCTCTTCTTCTTCTTCTAATTCGGCAAAAGCTTCAAATTCTGGATTCTGAAGATCACACGATGATGACACTACTGATGGGGAGCTCGGCACTGATGATGATATTGACGGCACAGATGGTGAACTTGGCAAGGATGATGATACTGATGAACTGGTTGGTGACGATGGCGGTAATGGCACAAAACGAGCAATAGCGAGTTCTTGGTCTAAACGTTGCAAACGGCCTTGAAGATCTCTTGTCCAAATACTAGATTCGGACATGCATTATTTCTGAAATTTGCAACATTTAAACAAGTTAGAACCTCGTAAAGAAATAGAAGACAAGAATATACATCATTACAAGCCACGGCATTGGCGATTACACAACAAATTTCAAACCATAACACATATACACAATCGGCAACAATATAAAGTACACGGCAATATAACACACGGCAACAAAAATTTCGGCAAAGCATACATATACAATCGGCACAAGAGAAGAAAATTTGAAAAGTTCATGAGCATGTAATCGCTAAGTCTAATTTCTTTTAAATTTATTCTAACTCTCGAAGTACGTGGAGCAGAGGAGATAACGGTGCAATGGACTGATACAGCCCCCGGTAGTATCATGCTTAATCCGATATACCTCAAGAGTTTGAACCACACAACATGTTTTATCTTTGAAGAAAATAGGCCACATATGTCAAGTTATGTTCTAGCGTCTAAAGTGAGGTGATGCTTCGGCACAAGCTGTCGACTAGGTCGTGCGGATTTTACGTTTCAAAGGTCATTAAAATCACGGAGGGCGAACCCCCTACAGGAACCAGGCAGGACTCGTTGTTGGACACCACGGAGGGCGAACCCCCTATCGACTCACTCACCGAGAATGAACATCAGTCTATGGGCCTTGAGATCCAGTTAAACAAACCTGAGAACCATATCTATGATAATAACTTCCCCATACTTTGTAAAACAAACACGGATCCCTAGCGGTCTCAAGTGTTGATTAAAACCGCCCTCAACCTCATAGAAGTAATACTATTACCGAAGAAACGCTTATATGCGTGGGGGGGGGAAGTATCCCGCGTTTCCCAATCTACATAGAAACGCCCTCCGACAAAGCACCATTCACATGAAGGGTTTTGGTTATGATCAACAAAAGAGGCTTCACCTACATGTTACACTTTAGAAACTACAATAAACTCAAACATACACAACATATCAACTTCCTAGAAATTAAACTAAGTGACTACCAACATACATCATTATACATCATGCAACTTTCGAAATTTAAACTCTACATGCCGAAGCATATTTCTACTTTACAAAATCCCAAAATAAACTTAAAATTTACAACTTTACAACTTCACAACAAAAATTTCCAGCAACATTATATACACAACAATAACATAAAACAAGCTTTTATAATCCCCGGCAACGGCGCCAAAAATTGGACGGGAGCCGAAGCTCGCATGCAATAATAACCCTACAAAATATCGTTAGTAGTATGAGTAAGTAGGGATCGTTCTAGGCCGGGGATTAAGGGTACCTGAAATATGATATTGTTAGACAAAAACACATGTACAAATATACAAAATCACACTTCAAATCGTCACACATATGGGGGATAATAGTTCGGCAGCAATGCTGCCCCTAAACTAGGTACGGCATAAAAACAGAAAATAAAATCCTAGGTCTACTATATACAAATTTGATCATCATCTCTCACGCATCACATAGCACAAAACACAATTTAACACAAAGATTCATATGCAAGAAAGTAAGAGACAAGTATTAGCATGCTCAAAATTCAAATTCGTTTCGACCGTAACTAGAGCTCTCGCTCTGTACCTAGTTACTAGACTTCCTTAAGTTCTTTTAGGACAAACTCTCGCTCTAGCCCTAAAGATATTTATGCTAATCCGGTTAAGACTTAACATATATCGCACAAGAGTCTTAAATCGAAAACATGTAAACAAGTAAGGTTGTCAATCATCTTATTTAGCATGCAAGTTCTAAGATTAATAGCCCTTAGTGAATAACACAAATCATAGAGTCCTCTCGGTCCATCTAGTTTGTAATTACCCTAGCAAATTAAACCTAATACCGAGATTATGTTCAAAGACAACACCAAGTATCGATTTTCATGCCCTCACCTTAGATTACTGATAGGAGCACAATGTGCGACGATATTATATGCTTATGCCCTCGTTTATGCTTTGTTTAACCCTTATTTGTCTAAGATTGAGTCATAATGTAGTTAGTGTCAATTTTGGTAGAGTTTTGTGAAAAATGGTTAAGAATCCGAAAATGACTAAGTTTGAGAAATCTGGAAAATAATGCAAAATATGTCTTTTTCGTGATTTTGAGATGAATGAAACTATGATCTATCCTTGTCCGAATTCTATGAAATTTGGCGTGCTTAATATTCATATTCTGAGGAATGTTGTGTTAAAATTTCAGATCAATCGGAGTTCGGGAAGTCACCCAAAAGTTGGCTGCAAAACGGCAGTCCGAGCATTCCAATCCAGGGACTTCCAGGATTTTCCTGGGACTGTGTCCCAACTTCGAAAAATCATTCCCGTCGACTCACTAGGATTTTTATCAAACTGTTTTATGGGGAGATGGCCATATGTGTCTAGTTTATCTGAGACGTGGAATCGCATCAATCGGAGCTCCACGGATGGAGATATGCCGGAATTACTGCAACAAGGTCAAATCTGCCGATTCCAGGAACCTACTGCCTCCTTTTCGTGTTTTCTGTTTTGGATGGACCTAATGGTGCACAAATGCATATGTGAAGATGGTTCAAGCCTTATGAAGGGAAGAGGAAGACACTAGGCCATGACATTGAAGAAAAACTTGAAGAAAGACGTTCTCCTAGTCACACTAGGAGAAGCTGCCGAATAGAGGCAGATTGTATGCCTTTGTGTGCTGCCGGCAATTGGGGTATTTTTCGATGGACCAAGACATGTCAAATGAAGTCCAAGATCATACAAGAAGTCCATGAAGATGTGAAGCCCAAGCCTTGAAGAAAAATTCAGAAAAAAAAGAAAACCTAATTGAACTATGAAAGGAAGGTTGCAAAACCTAATCCCATGAGGTTTTCTGAAATCTTTGTGCAATAGGGACTGCCGGCAGTCTCTCTCCCTATCCTCTATATATACCCCCACTTTTTCATTCAGAAAAATCATCTCATCTCTTGCAAAACACTAGCCAAAACTCTACCAAATTTCCTACTCAAAGTTCTAAGCCGAAACCCTAGAAACACCAAGTCACCGATTCTACCATACACCACCACTCATCACCGATCCCAATCCCTTACCTCAGCCACTGCCGATCCTCTTCCACCACACCAAGACGAAGCTCTCCAAGGTTTCTAAAGTGTGATCCATCCCTATGACTTGTGTTTTTAATTTCGGTTTAGTCACATGTATTGTTATAAAAAATACTTTGTTTCGTTTGGTTTTGTACGATGAGCATGAATTGCAATTTTCATTGAAGTTTATGTGATGACTTGTGCGATTTTTAATACATGGTTTTTGTATGTTTAGATAATTAGAGCAGTGGTATTAGAAGCATGTTTAGGATTTAAATTGGTTAGTAATCTAAGGTGAGGGCATGAAAATCGATACTTGGTGTTGTCTTTGAACATAATCTCGGTATTAGGTTTAATTTGCTAGGGTAATTACAAACTAGATGGACCGAGAGGACTCTATGATTTGTGTTATTCACTAAGGGCTATTAATCTTAGAACTTGCATGATAAATAAGATGATTGACAACCTTACTTATTTACATGTTTTCGATTTAAGACTCTTGTGCGATATATGTTAAGTCTTAACCGGATTAGCATAAATATCTTTAGGGCTAGAGCGAGAGTTTGTCCTAAAAGAACTTAAGGAAGTCTAGTAACTAGGTACAGAGCGAGAGCTCTAGTTACGGTCGAAACGAATTTGAATTTTGAGCATGCTAATACTTGTCTCTTACTTTCTTGCATATGAATCTTTGTGTTAAATTGTGTTTTGTGCTATGTGATGCGTGAGAGATGATGATCAAATTTGTATATAGTAGACCTAGGATTTTATTTTCTGTTTTTATGCCGTACCTAGTTTAGGGGCAGCATTGCTGCCGAACTATTATCCCCCATATGTGTGACGATTTGAAGTGTGATTTTGTATATTTGTACATGTGTTTTTGTCTAACAATATCATATTTCAGGTACCCTTAATCCCCGGCCTAGAACGATCCCTACTTACTCATACTACTAACGATATTTTGTAGGGTTATTATTGCATGCGAGCTTCGGCTCCCGTCCAAAAAGTCATCCAAATGCATTAAGTGAAGCTTGGAGCTGTAATTGTGGACTAAGGGAAGCATGCAGTTGCAATTGTGGACTAAGGAAAGCTTGGAGCTGCAATTGTGGACTAAGGGAAGCTTGCAATAAATTTCAGTCATTTCCTGGGCACATCATCCAACTTCCACGGACTCCCCCGGACAGTTCAAATTGAACCAGAATTCGAACCATATATGGATAAAAAGATATGGATGTCTAGTTTCCAATGTCACCGGAATCACCTCAATATCTATTTTCTAGAGAGAGTTATGCCCAAATCAAGACACAAAGGTCAAAGCTGCCGAAAATAAACACATGTTTCCTCCACCAATAAACCACCACCAACAAACTTCCACCATAAATCTCCACCTATATTGCCAAACTCTCACATTTGCTTCCTCTATATATAGCTTGGCACAAATTCAGTAGAGATCATCTCATCTCTCTCACTTTCATTAGTCAAAACTCTAGCCAAAAATTCTCTCAAGTTCTAGTATAGAAATTTACATAGCCAAAACACCATCCATTCCACCACCACAAATCGTATCCGATCCTACCTTCAACCGTTCACTTCGCCACACCATCCGAGCTTCATTCTTCAAGGTGTCCTTAAAGCACTACCAGAAAAGGGGCTATAGCCGACGACGCCATCTCGTTGGCCGTTTTCATTAAATCGTCGGCTATAGTCATAGCCGACGATACTTCGTCGGCTATTATCTCGTCGGGAATGCTCCGTCGGCTATAGTATAGCCGACGACACTGAGGGTAAGTCATCGGCTTATAAAACACGCGGTATAGCCGACGAATAAAGCGTCGTCGGCTATACTTCGAACATTGCCGACGACAGGATCGTCGGCTTCAACAATTACGTAATTGCCCCTAACCCGGAAGTATAGCCGACGACACTATCGTCGGCTATACGTCCGGCATAGCCGACGAATTAATCGTCGGCCATAACAATCGCCGGTACCAGGAACGGCTTTTTTTTGCCGGAAGCCGGGAGGGTATAGCCGACGAAATATGGCCCATTTCGTCGGCTATAACCCCTAAATATTTAAAAAAATTTAAAAATTTAACTCGGGCCCAATTTCACTTCGTCTTCGGTTTGGCTGCAGAAAATCCACAAACAAACATCCAAATATCCAACAAATATCCACATCAATCCATCCCTAATATCCTACCTACTGTACAAATTAACCCCCTAGCTAACTAGTCATCTACTCATCATCACCCCCTAAACGCGTAGCGTCGTCGACCGGATCGTTCGAGTTCCGGTGGCTATGGCTATCCTGATCGCCTGGCGTACTCCGATGCGGGTGGGGAGTGGGGACGACGAACTGGGGCATCTGTGGCGGAGGCGGGGGCTGGAGTCCAGCCTGCTGGGCCTCCCAAGATAGCTGCATCCATCGGTACATCTCCGCCACAGATGCGTCTCTGGCCTGCTGCGTCGAAGCCTCCGCGGCCCTCGCCAACTCTGCCTGCTCGAGCGCCTCCACCGCCCTCGCCAACTCCGCCTGAGTCCTCTGCAGCTGCGTCTGCAAATCTCCTCTCATCGAAGCCGCACGCTGCGTGCTGGGATTGGCCGGCGTGTACTTGAGAACCCCATCTCCCGCCGCGCCTAGGCCTCTCTGGTAGAAGTAGTTGTTGCCCGTCCCCACCGCCGCGTGCATGATCTGAGAGGCCAAATGCGGCTCAAAGGTGTCGATCGTGGAGGCAAACTCCGCGATCGCCTCGTCGGACGCCCCTTCCCCCAGGGTGTCTCTCGCGATCCCGAAGGTGATCACGTCGGTCTCCGCATCTATTTCCGCCTAATTGACAAGAAAATATAATAAACAAATTAATAAAAAAAATATATAAATTTGTTTAATGAAACACTTTTATTGAATATGGGCGAATACTTACCACTTGGTCGGGACGCCCCGGATACATCTGCGCATGAATCCACGACAACGGCCTCAGCGGTCGGTCCCTCCTCGCCATCTCTGCCCACTGCCTCCAGGAGCGGGCGCCGCCGTGGTGGGGGTGCTCGTTCCTCTTGCGGTTGTCGCTGTTCGTCTTCGAGATTTTCTGTATTATAAGAACGAACATATAAACGCAAATATAAATTAGTAACTAAATTAAAATATTAGGAACTAACCAAAATAAAATTATTAACTAATTTAGTTACTAACTAATTTAATTTAATTAGTAACTACTTAACTAACTAATTTAATTTAGTAACTAACTAACTTACTAACTACCTAATTTAATTTAATTTAATTTAATTTAGTAACGAACTAACTAACTATGTAACTAACTAACTAACTTAATTTAATAAATAATAACTAACTAACTAATTAATTTAATTAAGTAACTACATAATTTAATTATTAAATAACATTAAAAAGTTATATACTAGGAGGCTAAATTTTCTTACCGAGACCCTGTCGCTCCCGAAGTAGGCTACCAGCCATAGCCACTCATACTCCCTGTACCGGAACTCGTGGGGGGTTGCACCTCGCCCCAAGCACTGCTCCACATGGTACGTCCTGTAGTGCGTCGCCAGCTCTTTCTTCCACTCGGAGTACCTATATTAACAAAACACAACTGTTAGATATATTCGTACACTGCCAGTAAATATATTTATACAAAAAAAAGCGAAACACATAACCTGTTCTTCAGCTGCTCGTCTCTCCACCAGTCCAAGGTAGGATGAACTCTAAACCATTGCTGCAATATTATAAATTAATTAGAAAATATTTTTATATAGTTATAAGGATTGAATTCATAAATGTTTATTTTCTATAATAAAAATACGATTTAACTCACCGACAGTGCATTGTACACTCGCGCCTTGATGTCATCGGGCACAGAGCCCCAGTCGGGCCACAACAGTGGGACCCTGTCCCGCACGAGCATGCCCGTCGCGTTGGTATACTTGGTGGTGGTGTCTCTCCTCTCAATCGGGCGTCCATCCTCACCGGGACCGGGCAGGATCTCTCTGATCCCACCGGCGAGCTCCCTCTCCAGGGTCGACATGTTCGCTGGCCCTCTGGTCCGTCTCGTCCCCGCGGGTTTATTGACGAGGACGCCTGTTTCATAATTAAAATGAATACATAGTTAAATAATTATTTAAACTAACTAATTAAATAATTAATTAAACAATCTAAATAATTAATTAAACTAACCAATTACCTGCGTCGTTGTACTGCTTGTCCTTCTCACGAACACACCACAGGCCGCGGTACTCCTCTGAGTCGAAAGGCCTGTGGACGTAGGCCTCCTCCCAGGGAATCTCGTGGGGCCGGTCGTGCCTCCAAATCTGCCTCCCCCTAGCGTCGTACTCAGGGATGGCAGGGAGGAACTGGACCATGTACATCTCCGATGGCGGAGACATACGGGGCGTGGACCCTGAGGGGCCTGCTCCCCCTGACGGTGGGCCCCGTAGCTGTGGACGCTGTCGCTGTGGGGGGACAGGGAGCATCTCTGGAGGGTCCAGATCGGCGCGCGGTGGGGTCGGCTGCCGATCCTGGAACAGTGCTGAAGTGCACTGCGGTCTGGTGGCTCTGCGTCCTCCTCCGACACTCGAGTCAGGGCCCGCTCCCGTCGACTCATACGAGGAGCCCCCACGTGGATCGATCGGGGTCAATCCCATCAACGTCTCCTCTCGTAGACTCATAGGCCGGCCTAGGCCCCGACTACCGCTGGATCCGCTCCCCCCACGGCTGGCTCCTGCCTGAGCGTCGGGGTCGCTCTCGGTCCGTCTGCCAAGCCATCGGTCTACAGCGCGGCGGTTTCCTGCACAATTAGTATATAAATTCCAGAAATTGCACAAAAATTCCACAAAAAAATTAAAAACTTCATTCAATGTATATCTACCTAATTATATATATACCTAAATATATTTATACCTAATTATATATATATATATATATCCGAAATATATATATATATATATATAGATATATACATATATATGTGTATATCCTCCTAAAAAATCTTGTTAATTCCACAAAATTAAAAAAAAAATCCACAAAATTCCTTAAATTTCACAAAAAAATAAAAAACTTCATTAAATATATATATATACCTAATTATATATATACCTAAATATATTTATACCTAATTATTTATATATATATTCCGAAATATATATATATATATATATATATATATATATATATCCTCCTAAAAATTACACAAAATTAACAAAAATTCCACAACATTAAAAAAATTTCCACAAAATTCCATAAATTTCACAACAAAATAAAAAACTTCATTAAATATATATATACCTAATTATATATATATATATATATATTCCGAAATATATATATATATATATATATATATATATATATCCTCCTAAAAATTCCACAAAATTCCACAAAATCAACAAAAATTCCACAACATTCTATAAATTGCACAACAACCCTAAATTCCACATAATTTCACAAAAACCATAAAATTTCACAAAATCCACAAAACCACAAAATTCCACAAAATTAACAAAAACCCTAAATGAGGGAGAGAGGGACTACCTGACATGGTGGTGCGGCTAGGGGACGAGGAGCGGTGGTGCGGTGCGGCGGCGACGGCGGCGTTCGGTTCGATTTCGGGTCGGGGAGGGATCGGGAAGGACGGGGACGGGGTGGGGAGGGGTCGGGTAGGGCCGGGGAGGCTTGGTCGGCGTCGGGGAGGCTCGGTCGGCGTCGGGGAGGCTCGGGGAGGGGTGGGCGGCGATTTTGGGGTTTAGGTTTTGTGCAGAAATGGGGGAGAGGCGCCTCTGTTTCGGTTTAAATCGAAGGACTATAGCTGACGATTTAATTTTAATTCGTCGGCTATAGTCATAGCCGACGAATCTCGTCGGCTATACTCTGACCCTAAATCCGGGCCGGGCCGAAATTGGGCTTTGGGGGCCTGTTATAGCCGACGATTTAATTTTAATTCGTCGGCTATAGTCATAGCCGACGAAATTCGTCGGCTATACTCTAACCCGAAATCCGGCCCGGGCCGAAGTTGGGCTTTGCGGGCCGGTTATAGCCGACGAAGTCAAGTATCTCGTCGGCTATAATATGAATCTCGTCAGCTATACTTCAAGCTCTCAGCAGCCGTCAGATCTCGCCCATCCAACGGCGGACAATGAAACGGCGCGGATCGCAAGAGTTTAGCCGACGAAGTTAAGTATGTTGTCGGCTATTCTTTGGTCAAACTACAAAGTCAAACCTCTAAACGCTTTAAAACGGAAATTAGCCCGTCTAGATGACGTTTTTTGGCCTGACCTTCAACAGAGAATAGTTTCAGATCGATGAGACGCAACTAATCGTATAAAAATTTTTCTCAAAATTTTTACCGACCGTCAGGCTACCCATAGGAAAACGGAAGTAAAAAACAGCTAACCGCAACATTCGGCACACAGATTTTGTCGGAATCTTCCCATTTTTCAACCCTAGGCGTATTTCAATATTTCGGTCGTATCTTATTTCACGACACTTTTGCATTTGAAGGGTCTACGTATAGTAACTATTTGAAACTATACATTCACATAAATACTTAGTAAACAAGTTGAGGAACATTAGTGCATATCTTCCGAATTCGAATCTAAAAGTTTGGAAAATGTATTCCAACCGTCAGATATCACCGTTAAGATTAAATACATGTATGAAAAAAATTTCAACTACATCTGACAACGTTAAAGCCTCGATCGGTACGGTCAAACTGCAAAGTCAAACCTCTAAACGCTTTAAAACGGAAATTGGCCCGTCTAGATGACGTTTTTTGGCCTGACCTTCAACAGAGAATAGTTTCAGATCGATGAGACGCAACTAATCATATAAAAATTTTCCTCAAAATTTTTACCGACCGTCAGGCTACCCATAGGAAAACGGAAGTAAAAAACAGCTAACCGCAACATTCGGCACACAGATTTTGTCGGAATCTTCCCATTTTTCAACCCTAGGCGTATTTCAATATTTCGGTCGTATCTTATTTCACGATACTTTTGTATTTGAAGGGTCTACGTATAGTAACTATTTGAAACTATACATTCACATAAACACTTAGTAAACAAATTAAGGAACATTAGTGCATATCTTCTGAATTCGAATCTAAAAGTTTGGAAAATGTATTCCAACCGTCAGATATCACCGTTAAGATTAAATACATGTATGAAAAAAATTCCAACTCCATCTGACAACGTTACTCTCTCGATCGGTACTGTCAAACTGCAAAGTCAAACCTCTAAACGCTTTAAAACGGAAATTGGCCCGTCTAGATGACGTTTTTTGGCCTAACCTTCAACAGAGAATAGTTTCAGATCAATGAGACGCAACTAATCGTATAAAAATTTTCCTCAAAATTTTTACCGACCGTCAGGCTACCCATAGGAAAACGGAAGTAAAAAACAGCTAACCGCAACATTCGGCACACAGATTTTGTCGGAATCTTCCCATTTTTCAACCGTAGACGTATTTAAATATTTCGGTCGTATCTTATTTCACGACACTTTTGCATTTGAAGGGTCTACGTAATGGTTTCGGTCAAACTGCCGGGCCAGGGGTTATAGCCGACGAAATACAGGTCGTCGGCTATACTTTAGCCGACGACCTTCAACATTTTGTCGTTAGCCGACGACTTGCATATTAAATTACCCAGAATGGGCATTATTGCCGACGAAGTATGGTCCATTTCGTCGGCTATAATGCTTATCTTTCCGAAAATTTGCCATTTAGGGCCTGAAAATTGCCTATTTCAATTGATAAATTCCTGAACATCGCACAAACAATTCAATACAATTTCCCATAAACTCGGAAAACAGTAATTAAGGACGAAAAATGTATTCATACATGCATGCACCATCGTACACAAATACATACATAAACAGTATACTAAGGATGATAATCAGAATCATCCTCATCACTTGAGTCAGACGTAGTATAGTAGTTAATATCTGGCAACCGGTGCTCGTACTCGTCGTCTGAGTCATCGTCTGCCTGATATAGACGATTCGGATTAACATCATACATGGGCACCTGACCCCTAGGAAGTCGAACCACTCTGCCCGGCGTCACATTATTATCGCGGATGGTGGAGGATTCCGGAATGTCGCCGGCGTCCGGCTCTTGGTATGCGGTCGCTTCTTGACACTCTGTGCTCACACCAAGTGTGGTAGCACTGTATATGTCTCGCTGAGACACATGGTTAACTACCTTCCACGTGCCTTTGTTCAATGGATCGTCAAGATAAAAGACCTTTTTGGCCGCTGTGGCGAAAACAAAGGGGTCGTCTTCATACACACTAGTGGCGGTATTCACCGAAAGTATGCCGTATTGATCGATCCGTATGCGGTGCGGCCTAGTATCAAACCATCGACACTTGAACAAGTGGACTTTCATGCGGTTCCCATAAATGAGTTCAACAACTGACTGTAGGACACCGTAAAAATCCACGCCCCCCTCTGCACCATCGACCATCACCCCACAATTCTGTGTTTTGCGTTCCCCGTCTCTAGCTTCACATATATACTTAACGCCGTTGACATCACACATTGGGCGGACTGTGGAAGATATCGACTTCATCGACAACAGCCTCAATTCCTCTGAGTAATTTGTATGACCACCCCTCGCAGCCACTTGCATCAGCTGAAAAATATAACTCAAATCACTTGGTGTGTTTATGATTAAAGAATAGGGAACTGTAAAAGAAAGCCATCTAATATATATATTTATACACTTACCCATTGTGGAAAATAGTCTGCAAACGTCGTGTTGTGGTACTCGACATCACCGCGAACTTCCTTGCAGTGAAGATGGGTTCGTTTCCAATATTGTACCTCCGGACAGTTTATTAGAACCCACCAGTGGGCAATCCCTACCTCATGGTCAGGCAACTTGTCCACACCCTTCTTCTTGAAGCTTCCGTATGGTACAACAGAGTTGGCGACGATAGATAGGTTGAATTCGGGGTCATCTCGACTTGGATGTTGTGGGGGGTCCTCCATCGCTCCCAAGTACAACTTGGCGTACGTTACACACTCATGCGCAATGTAAGCTTCAGCAATACACCCCTCAGGCGCAGATTTATTGTGCACATATTTCTTGTAGTCTCCAAGTTGTCTGCAAGGTTAACAAGTGCATGTTAAGAGCATGCAACTTTTATTTAAAAACATGTATAACTCAAATTTATGAATAACATGTACCTTTCGATGGGATACATCCAAGTGTAGTGTACGGGACCGGTAAGCAACAATTGTTGGGGAAGATGGATCATCAGGTGAGGCATGATGTCAAAGAAGTTTGGGGGAAATATCCTCTCGAACTTGCACAAGATAAAAACGATTTCCTCATGCATTCTCATGAGGTCTGATTTTCTAACTTCTCTAGCGCATAACTTCTGGAAGAATCTTGACAACGCCACCAACGACTCAACCACTTCATCCTCCAAGTACGCTCGAATGAAAATAGGGAAGAGGCGTTGAAGCAGTACATGGCAGTCGTGACTCTTCAATCCGTACATCTTGTTGTCTCGGTAGTTAACACACTTGCTTATGTTACCCGCATAGCCATAAGAATACCTGCATAGCCATTAACAACAGTTAGATTTCATGCATATATAGTCGTCCAACAACAGATGGATTCTTTAGGGAATACATGCCTAATAAAAAGTTACCTGACATTACTCAGCCATCCAAAGATTTCATGTTTCTGGTCCCTGGTGACGGTGTAAGGAGCTTGGGGCATTTTGCTCCTGCCCTCTCTCAACCACAAATGGTCCCGCAGTCCCATATTTCTCAGATCAACGCGTGCCTTGGGGGTGTCTTTTGTTTTCTTCTCCCAATTCAAAACTGTGCCAACCACGGGTTCACCCACGTTCTTCTCTATATGCATGACATCTAGGTAGTATCTGGTAGCCAACCTGGCCCAATAAGGAAGTTCCCATAAGATGCTCTTGTGTGACCAGAACCTATACCGATCCGGCCTCTCTGGAATCGTGCGCAACACATCGGGATGATTGCTAAGCGGACCAAAGTCATACTCATTCAACACTGCCAATATTTCCTCCCCTGTCCATTGTTCGGGTGCCCAGCCCCTTTCTTCAGTCCCATCAAAAGCCTGTGCATCGTCCCTAAATGGATGGTCATGCGGAAGCCAACGACGGTGACGCATCTGGACAATCTTGCTGCAATGAGGACTAGAGCAATCAACAGTCATGCACTCTGAACAAGCCCTGTAACCCCTGGTGACGCTGCCCGACAACATACCCCTCCCAGGAAAGTCACTGATCGTGCCAACAAGTATGGCATGCATCCGGAACATCTCATTTTTGAACCGGTCGTAGACCAGGTGGCCGTTCAGACTCAAGTATCGAAGCTCCTCAATTACGGGTCTCAAATACACATCGAGACACTTTCCCGGATAACCTGAGCCTGGAATCAACAATGTGAGCATGTTATATTCCTTCTTCATGCACATCCACGGTGGAAAGTTGTACGGAATCAAAATAACTGGCCACACACTGTACTGAAGCTCTTTCTTGCCAAAAGGGTTGAAACCGTCGGATGATAGCCCTAGCCAAACATTTCGAACCTCTGATGCAAATTCAGGAAACTCCAACACATTCTTCTTCCAAGCCTCTCCGTCGGCGGGATGTCTAAGGGTGTCATCGTCAGGCACATTCCTCTCAGCCCACCATCTCATAGCTTTGGCTGTGAAAGCACACATGAACAACCGCTCAAGCCTATCAATCAGCGGGAAGTACCGAAGTATCTTCACAGCTTTCTTGTTCCCTTTAGGAGTGAACTTATACCGCTCTGTATTGCATACTGGGCAGTATTCAAGATCTGCAAGTCCTTCCCCGTAAAACAGAACGCAATCGTATCTGCATGCATGCATCTTGATGTAGGAAAGGCCGAGATCTTTAAGGATATGTCGCACCTTATGATGACTGGTAGGAAGCCGATGTCCGAGGGGCATCGCCCCACCCCATAGCCGAAGCCAATCATCAACCGATTTGATAGTGCCTTTGTTCTCCGTTTTGATCTTCATCACTCCCATGACAGATTCAAGGACAGTCTTACTGCATCCGGGGTACAACGGAGTCTATTGCAATGCGATCAGGTTGTTGTACTTTTCCATACCACTTGTGTTGACCGGAGATCGGGGTAATGGCTCGAGTGGCTCAATATCAGGGAAACACCCCATCTCCAGAGGAGGGAGTTGCACATCTGGTGCTTCCTCAAAGACACCGCTCTCACGAGGAAACATATCGTTGATCCAGTTCGTTGTTGGATCATTGGAGGAACTCCCTCTCTCGGCAAATTGTCCATGATCATGACGACCCGCAAACTCTGGTTCACCGTGATAAATCCAATTAGTGTATAGGACCCAAAACCCATATCTAGCCAGGTATTGCTCCACTGTCTCTATGGAAAACCGGTGTCGTGGGGTGGCACACTTGCACTTTTTACACGGACAATAATGAAGTGTAGTGTCTCCACAGTTAGCCATCACAAAATCCAGGAAACTCCTAACTCCATCATGATACGCCTGATCCCATCTTCCAAGGGTAATCCAACTCTTGTCCATCCTGTAAATTCAAGAAATAAATATAGCTATATATAGATATGTATATATGCACGTACTACGTACGTACGTACGTACGTACTAATTAATTAAAAAATTCATCATTAATTACACACACATATATATATATATATATACATGCATCCCTAAATTAATTAAAACATCGTCAATCTCCCTAATTAATTAAACACAATGTATTTTTTATGTATACCAACAATATATTTTTAATTACAATTAAATTAATTAATATATATATACATTTTTTCATCAAATTCATCTAAAATCACCTATAAATCAACAATCAATCACTAATCTTCAACAAAACTTCAATTCTATCTAACCAACATATATATCAACCCATTAATAATCTCATCTCAACACACACACACATATATATATATATATATCAAATTAATCACACATTTATTCTAATTAAACTCTACATTAACACACCTCTGCATATAACCAACTAAATCAACACACACAGCAATATACGTACCTTTCAAGCTTATGGCCGAGGTTTTGGACGATTTCAGAGCGTTTTCGAAATGTTTTCGACGAATGAGCTCGCTGCTGCAGAATGGATCTGATATAAGAGTTATAGCCGACGAATACCCTCCTCGTCGGCTATAACCAAAAACTTTTCGTCGGCTATAACTCTTATAGCCGACGAATACCATCCTCGTCGGCTATAACCAAAAACGTTTCGTCGGCTATAGTTATAGCCGACGAGTTGTCGGCCGTCGTCGGCTATAATATTATAGCCGACGATGTGGCCGACGAAATAGTAATTCGTCGGCTATGACCCCTTATAGCCGACGAAGTACTGTTTCGTCGGCCGTGTTTTCCCATATCGTCGGCTATAACCCCTTTTCTGGTAGTGAAGTGTGATTCTACCATCTCATGGCTTGTATTTTCTTATGTATAATATCTATGTTATATGTAGCTAGAAACTTTGATTCTTGGTTTTGTAACTTTGTATTGGATTTCCGAATTCTATTTTGGTTTTTATGAAACAATTTTGCAACTTGTAACATGTTTTAATTCGTGTGTTAGACATAGGGTAGTAGCATGTTCATGTATTTTTAGGTTGTTATTCGATTAGTTTCATGAATTCGTGCATAAAAATCAATGTTTACATGAAGCCACGGCCATGGTTTTTGTGTAGGTTGCGATTTCATTCACCATAAGCAAATCTAGGATCAAGTTAGGCGTTGAGTAAACTTGATTGTAGGATGCTTAGTCAGTGGTTAACATAATTCATAGAAACTTGCATGTTAATAAGATGTTGACGCCATACTTAAAAACATGTTTCCGATTTAAGACTTTCGTGCACAATTACTTTTCATGTTTGATTTCGACGTTGCTTGTTTTCAAATATGATTAGTATAATTTTAGGATTCGACGTTGCGTGTTTTCTAAATACTTGTGAAGTCTAGTAACGATTAGATAACCGTTGAGGCCCTAATTGAAATCGGAATGGAATAGAGTCTAGGAAACTTGAAACAAGTTGCTACCAAGTCTTGCATGATATTCTTGTGTGTTCTTATGTGTTTTTGTGCTATGTGTTGTGTGAAAGATGATGATGATCACTTGTAAATATTAGATTAGGATTTATTTTCTTGTTTTGTCTTTATTTTCGTAGGAAATATAATTGATTTTCAAACCCCCCCTAAACGTGTATATATGTATATATGTATATATTTGTGACATGAAGCATTTATGTATATATGCTTGTGACATTGTTTGTATATATGTGTGAATATTTGTCTAACATTCTTTTATTGAAGGTACCCTTAATCCCCGGAAAGAACGATCCCTATTTACCAATGCTACTAACGTCTTTTGTAGGGTTTTAAATTAACGCGTGCTATTGGCACTCGTTCAATTTTTGGCGCCATTGCCGGGGATTATAAAACCTTGTTTTATATGAATGTTGATTATATATATTGCTGTAAATTTTTGTTGGGTTGTAATTTTTCTTTTAATTTTCGGATTATTTGGGATTTGTAAAGTAGAAATATGCTTCGGCATGTAGAGTTTATTTTCATGCAATTTTCGTTCCATATATGATTGTAATAACTTAGTTAAAATTGCTAGGAAGGTTAGAGGTTTATTTGTGTTTGATTTGTTTTGAGTTTCGAGGGGAAGAGGAATAGGTAAGGTCATTCGTGTCAATATTAGCCTTAACCCTTCATGTTACTTCTCGAGGTCTCATGAGGTTGAGGGCGGCTTTTAGCGACACTTATGGTACTGTCAACATGTTGTTCTCAACAAAGTAAGGGGCACAAAGGCTCGCCTATTAGTGTGTGTTGTCCCGACTTAGTCTCAAGGTTTGTCGAACTAGATCTCAGAGGCCCATTGACTGCTATCTCTTCTCGGTGAAGGGGGCGATAGGGGACTTGTCCTCCATGGTGTCCAACAAATGAGTCTTGCCTTGAGCTATTTTCGGATGATACACGCTAGCCTTCTGAAACCACGGAACAATGTGTCTAGACGATTGCACCTAGGCCGTACGTCCACCGAGCTTCGAAACTTGAAATAGGGTTGACATGAGTAAGTCTTGAAGGCTTCAAAAGTAAAACGTTATGTGGTTTCGAACTCTCGAGGTATATCGGATAAAGCATGATACTACCGGGGGCTGTATCAGTCCATTGCACCGTTATCTCCTCTGCTCCACGTACTTTGAGAGTTTGAATAAATTTAAAAGCAATTAGACTTAGCCATTACATGATCACCTTTAAATTGTCGTAATTTTCTCTATTTTATGCCATGCATTTTCTTCTTCTTACCGATTGTATATTGCTTGTGTATAGCTTGAACCTTTGTATATCACTCTTGTATTATTGCCGGCCATGTATTAATATCCTTGCTTTTTATTTTGTTATGAAGGAGCTAACTTGCTTCGTGTTGAATCCTCAGAATATGTATGTCCGCTAATCTTTGGACAAGAGATAACCGCGGACGTCTTCAACGAATCAACGAGGATCTCAACATTGCAAGCAACACACCGCTACCACCATCCAAAACAAGCAGTTCGGCATTATCAACACCATCATCACCGAGCTCTCCATCACTCGTTACTTCACCAAGCTTTGGAGAGTCTTCGTGTGAGCTTATCTTCGAGGAATCGGAATTTGAGTTACTTACCGAGACATTTCCTCAAGAGTTCTTTGATTTTCATCTAGCCGATCCGCAACCGAAAATGACTTCTATCCGAGCACGAAACGGTCATGTGGCTGGAGGAGGAGGGGCTGCACCGTCCAATATAACTTATCCACCTTTGGAGACTGACAAGACCGGGGAAATCGAGTTGAAAAGCGGATTTCTCCACAAGCTCAAGTCATTTTATGGCATGCCAAGTGAAGATCCAAATAAACACTTGCAATGGTTTAACTTCACCACCGAGTCAATGTGTCCACGAGGGACCGATATGCAACACTTCAAGATGAAGGCGTTTCCGTTTTCATTAGAAGATCAAGCCAAGGAGTGGTTGTTCGAGATACCTAATGGCCGAATCACTTCATGGAACACAATGGTAGACGAATTTTTGCTCAAGTACTTTCCCGCTTCTCGTATCACCGACCTAAGGAAGCAAATTACTAGCGTAAGGCAAGCCGGAGATGAGAATTTCTTCAACTACTATAAGAGGTTCAAATCCCTTATCGGTTTGTGTCCTTCGCATGGCATTAACGAGGGAGTCTTATTGCAATATTTCTATGAAGGGTTGCGTGTCATGGAGAGAGAGTTCTTGGATTCGGCGGCCAATGGGAGCTTCTTGGAGTTAGATCCGGTACCGGCACGCAATTTGCTAGAACTTCGAGCCTTGAACAATCAACAATTCGGCATGTCGCGAGACAATGTCGTGAAGAGTGAGAGGGTGCATGAAACGACTTCAAGCTCGAAGTTGGAAGACAAAGTGGACAAGCTTGCTGACATTGTGGCCGGCCTTGTCAAGGGGAAACGTGCAATGCTATGTGGAGTTTGTGCCGACAATCATGAGACCGATCAATGCCCTCAAGTTGGATCGAATGAGGGGCAAGAGGAATGCAATGCCATTGGTTTTCAAGGACAAAGGTTCGGCAACTTCAATCTGAGGTTCAACGATCATCCGAACTTTAGGTGGTCAAACAATGAGAACGTGCTTAGGGCACCTATGCAGCCAAATTACCAACCAAGGGCACAAGGAGGGTATGTGCCGAGGGCACCATTTGTGCCGAACCAAGGAGGGCAGCCGAGCCAAGCCCAACCTATGCCGAGTAATCCAAACTACGATGCCTTGATCACTTCTCTTTCAAGTGCTACTCAAGCGTTGCTTGCGGGGCAACAAAATCACACGAAAGACATTGCCGAGTTGAAGACACAAATGGGGCAAATCGTGGACTTCATGGGGAAATTTACCGAACAAGGGAAGTTGCCAAGCAATACTATTCCCAATCCGAGAAATGAGCAAGCTAAGGTTATCAAAACTCGAAGTGGTAGGGAGTTGTTGCCACCAAAAAGTCCAAAGAAGAAGGGAGGTAACTCTCTCGGAACCATCATTGAAGAAGAAGAAGCTGCCGAGCAGCCTATTGCCAAGCAGCCTACTGCCGGACCTGCCATTGACGGCAGCAGTGAGACCGAGGAGGAGAGAAAGAAGAGGGCTGCCGAGCAAGCAAGGAAGAACGACATGGAGAAGGATCCGGCCACTTCGAAGAAGGAGACAATAGTGAAGGCGAACCAAGCACTAAATGTGCCGTTCCCTTCAAGGTTTGCAACTTCGAAGAAGGATAAGTCCGACGAGGAGGTGTTGGAGATATTTCGAAAAGTGCAAGTCAATATTCCTTTGTTGGAGTGTATAAAGCAAGTGCCGAGGTATACTAAATTCCTCAAAGAGCGTTGCACGGCAAGAAGGCACATAAGGGAGACTCGTGTGGTGACTATGAGTGAAACGGTATCAGCTGTTATTCAAAGGAAGTTGCCACCAAAGATGAAAGATCCGGGAAGCTTCAATGTGCCATGTGTGATCGGCAATACTCGGTTTGAGGACGTCATGCTAGACTTGGGAGCATCAATCAATGTCATGCCTCTCAATGTGTATCAAACATTGAGCATAGGGCCTCTCAAGAAGGACAATGTCATCATACAACTCGCGGATCGATCAAGCAAGTATCCGGAGGGCTATGTTGAAGACGTGCTTGTGCAAGTCAATCACTTAATCTTTCCGGCCGACTTCTATGTTGTAGAGATGGAGGATTCGCCGGTCAATAGCACACAACTATTGCTTGGCCGGCCATTCATGAGGACGGCACGCACCAAGATCGATGTGGCCGAGGGCAATTTGACAATGGAATTTGATGGTGATATGATCAAGTTCAACATTTTTGATGCCATGAAGTATCCCATGGCCGATTTGAAGGAGTGTCAAGCTATAGAAGTTATGGAAGAGGTCGAGCAAGCTATGTTGACCTCTCTTGATGCATAGCAACGAGCCATAGAGCTCGGGGTCGGATTTGACAAGGAGGGAGCACGAATTAGTGAAGAAGAAAGAGAGAAGCTTGAGCCGAGCCTAAGGGAAGTGGTTGCCGAGTTAGAGGCTGCCCCACGGTTTGAGAAGCATAGTCCGTTCTTGTCAATTCCAAATGCCACAAACAAAATTCGTCCAAGTGTGGAAGAGGCCCCAAAGTTAGAATTAAAAGAGCTCCCTAGCCATTTGAAGTATGTGTATCTTGGAGAAGAAGACACTTTACCGGTTATTGTGTCTTCATCGCTTAATGAGAAGCAAGAAGAGGAATTGGTTCATGTACTTAAGAAGCACAAGACCTCCATAGGTTGGACCTTGGCGGACATCAAGGGAATAAGCCCTACAACATGTGTTCATCGGATCTTACTTGAAGAAGGTGCAAAACCAACAAGAGAAGGACAAAGGAGACTCCACCCGCCAATGATGAAAGTTGTAAAGGAAGAAATCATCAAGTTGCTTGATTGTGGCGTAATCTACCCCATTTCGGATAGTAAGTGGATCTCTCCCGTGCAAGTAGTTCCCAAGAAAAGTGGTGTGACGGTGGTTAAGAATGAGAAGAATGAGCTTGTGCCACAAAGACTTGTAACCGGCCATCGCATGTGCATCGACTATAGGAAGCTCAATGCAACAACGAGGAAGGATCACATGCCTTTGCCGTTTATGGATCAAATGCTTGAAAGGTTAGCCGGTCATGAGTTTTATTGCTTTCTTGATGGATATAGCGGCTACAACCAAATCATGATACACCCGGACGATCAAGAGAAGACTACTTTCACATGTCCATTCGGCACCTTTGCCTATAGGAGGATGCCATTCAGCCTATGCAATGCACCCGGCACGTTTCAGCGATGTATGTATGCCATCTTCTCGGATTTTATTGAAGATATAATCGAGGTCTTCATGGACGACTTTAGTGTTTATGGAAGCGACTTCGACACTTGTTTGAAAAACTTAGAGAAGATATTAGAGCGTTGTGTAGAAACCAACCTTGTGCTCAATTGGGAGAAGTGTCACTTCATGGTGACGCAAGGCATTGTTCTTGGACATATTATTTCGGCAAAAGGCATGGAAGTCGACAAAGCCAAAGTGGAGCTCATTCAACACTTGCCTTCGCCTAAAACCGTGAGAGAGGTACGATCATTCCTTGGACATGCCGGATTTTATCGAAGATTTATCAAGGACTTCTCCAAAGATGCAAAGGCGATGTGTGAGCTACTACAAAAAGATATGCCGTTTGTGTGGACAAAGGAGTGCGAGCAAGCCTTTGCTCGGCTCAAGGAAAAGCTATGCATGGCACCAATCCTCGCATCACCGAATTGGGAACTGCCCTTCGAGCTTATGTGTGACGCAAGTGACTATGCATTAGGGGCTGTGCTCGGCCAAAGGAAGGAGAAGAAGCCATGTGCAATCTACTACGCTTCGAGAACTCTCAACGATGCTCAACTCAACTACACCACAACCGAGAAAGAACTCTTGGCGGTAATTTTTGCTTTGGAAAAGTTTCGATCATATCTTTTGAATTCCAAAGTAGTGGTGTATAGTGATCATGCCACTTTGAGATATCTTATGACAAAGAAGGATGCTAAGCCGAGACTCATTCGATGGATTCTCTTTCTTCAAGAATTCGACATAGAGATCAAAGACAAGAAAGGAAGTGAGAATGTTGTAGCCGATCACTTGAGCCGTATTGTGAAAGATGAGGATCGGCTGCCCCTACTTGAGAATTTCCCAGATGAGCAACTCTTTCGGATCAATGCAACAAACGAGCCTTGGTATGCCGACATTGCCAATTACTTAGCAGCTCGGCAATTTCCAAGGGACATGCCGAGCCACCACAAGAATAGGATCAAGAAGCAAGCTCGGCACTATCTATGGGATGAGCCATACTTGTGGAAGCAATGTAGCGATCAAGTAATAAGAAGGTGTGTTCCGGAAGAAGAGCATCGGTCCATTCTTGCTTTTTGTCATAACGAAGCTTGTGGAGGACACTTTGGACCAAAGAAGACCGCATTGAAAGTTCTAAATTGTGGATTCTATTGGCCAACACTCTTCAAGGATGCACACACAACATGCATGACATGTGATCGGTGCCAAAGGACCGGCAACATAGGGCCAAGAGATCAAATGCGACTCACGCCAATTATTGAGGTCGAAATCTTCGATCTTTGGGGAATTGACTTCATGGGACCGTTTCCATCAAGCAAAGGCTTCCTCTACATCTTGCTAGCGGTTGATTATGTGTCCAAATGGATAGAAGCAAGGGCTACACGCACCAATGATTCAAAGATGGTTGCCAAATTCCTCAAGACCAACATCTTCTCACGTTTCGGAGTTCCAAGAGTCTTGATAAGTGATGGAGGTTCCCACTTTTGCAACCGCACCATTGAAACTTTATTGAAAAAGTATGGGGTCACACACAAGGTATCTATACCTTATCATCCCCAAACAAGTGGCATGGCCGAAGTGAGCAATCGAGAGATCAAGCAAATTCTTGAGAAAACCGTTGGGCCAACAAGAAAGGATTGGAGTGATCGACTTGAAGATGCTTTGTGGGCCTATCGAACTGCGTATAAGACGCCAATAGGTATGTCTCCTTTTCGGTTAACTTATGGAAAAGCATGTCACTTACCCGTGGAGCTCGAGCACAAAGCATGGTGGGCCGTGAAAGCATTCAATATGGAGATAGATTCGGCCGGCCTTCATAGGAAGCTTCAACTCAACGAACTTGAAGAAATACGTAATGAAGCTTATGATGCCGTATGGATATACAAGGAAAAGATGCGAGCCTACCATGACAAGATGATTCGAGGGAAAAAGTTTGAAGTTGGACAACATGTTCTCTTATTTCATTCTCGACTTAAACTTTTTCCCGGTAAGTTACGCTCTCGTTGGGTCGGACCCTTCATTGTTACGCAAGTATTTCCTCATGGAGCCGTGGCAATTCAAGATTTAATTACTCGCAAGACCTTCAAAGTCAATGGACATCGACTCAAGCCTTACTACACACCTTTCCAAGCAATGGAAGAAGGAACATTCCTCGATGAGGCTCCAAGAGCGCATACTGCCGGCAACACCTCTTTGACGTCCTAGCTGCCGAACTAAGCTATTTTGGACAATGATCAAAACATGGAGAAGAGTCTAAGCTAAAGGACTATAAACACTTAAGCGCTACTTGGGAGGCAACCCAATTCACCTAAGAAAAACGAAGGAGCCATCGACGAGAGTTTGAAATTTCTAGCCCTTCTCTTTTTACTTAGGTTGTGATGCTATGTTGAAATGTGTTAGACTATTGCATGCTTAGGAAGTTACTTGCTTTATTTCTATGCTTACATTGAGGACAATGTTATTTTCTAAAGTGTGGGGTGGGATTACATGTTTCGTTTATGTTTTCTAGATAGATAAACGTGCAACCCATGATTTAGCGTAGTTTTATTTGCTTTGAGTCATATATTGAAAAAGGAAATACAAAAAACAGAAAATTCAGAAAATTGTTCCACAAAAATAGAGTGTTTAAATTGTTGTTTCGAGTCTTAGGATGCCCCTAAATTGTTAATGATGTTTTTCTCCTCTTTGAACACATAGATGATAGTTGTGCATACTTTAAAACTTGTGAGTTTCATGAATAATGTGCATTGGTAGGAGCATGTAAGACTTGTTGATTAATAAAGCATGCATGTTTTAGCTAGTTTGTTTCCATAATAACCTTGGGAGCTTTAGAGCCAAATTGCTTTCTTCATGAGTGTTAAATTCCTGAAAATTTCGAGCATGTTAGTATATAAACCTCATTATTCCTTGCATATTCAACGATTATGTGCCATAGCTTTTTAAATGAACTCTAGAATGCTAGAACTTACTCTTGTTGATTTTCAAAGCATTTTTTTATCATAAATAAAACCTTGATTTTGAAAAGGATTGAAAAGATCTTCTAGGTTTACCACCATAGCCAAATAAGCATGTGCCCTATTTGAGCCCGTCGTGGGACACCTTAGTTAAACCCTTTGAGCCGATGTCTAGCCTTTTCTTTCATCACCCTTAAACACTTTCCTTGAGTTTAGTATAGTCATACCTTTACCTTGTCTCATAGATACGGCAAAGCTTGATTTTTGAAGGAGTTTTCGCGTGAAGTGATGAAGAAGAACAAGTATGGGGTAGGACTTTGCCATGAAAACATATATGCAACCGTGTGCCTTACAAAACAAAAGAGAATTTTGGATCAAAAGAAAAAGAAAAGAAAGAATCCGAGAGTATGAAAAGAAAAACAAGGGCACGGTTTTGAAAAGAAAAGCATGGTTTAAGTCTAGAAAAGTGTTGTGAATTTGGAGTATGTATACATGTGAAGGTCTGGTATTGTTTAAACTTTGACCTTTGTTCGTTTTCACAATGTTTTTGGGGAGAAAAGAATGAAAAATGAGTCCAACAAGACGATATCCGGCCCTTGGCGAGAAGACATAAGGAGAATCGAGTTTTGCTAAAGGCCACGGTGATGATTTGATACCTCATTATCCAAATTTCGAATACCTTTTAGCCTAGCCCCATTACAACCCTTTTAAAGATCTTTTCATGATTCTTAAGATAGGTTAAAATTGATTTGTGGAGTCCTTCTCAAGAGTAAGCATATAGTTTTGGTTCATTGGTGCACATAGTCGTTACATGAGGTTTTTCTATAAACATTTCACAAAGAGCTTTAGATTTCTTTGACATATGCAAGTTGTTTTCCTGTCTTATCTTTCCCTTGCATATACTTATGTTTGAATACCATGTCTCGAGTGAAAAGAAGAGAGTATGCCTAGTGAGGAGGATCTAACTAGCCATACATGTTTTCATGCTTATATCGATGTTACATGTTCATGAAACTTGGAATTTTCGTGCTTAGCATTCTCATGCATCAACTTGACAGCTATGCGTTTAAAAGAACCTAAGACAAACTGTTAGGGGCAATAGTATGTTTAGAGTCTTAGTTTTATTTAGTTTTGCTAAGGGACTAGCAAAAGATAAGTATGGGGTAGTTGATAGGAGCATAAAATGCGACGTTCTTAATATGTTTTACCCTCATTTATACTTTGCTTTAATCCTTAGTTTTGTAGAACCGAGTCATATAATCGAGTCATGAGTCTTTGGTAGAGTTACATTGAAATCGTGCTAAGTATAGATAAAAATGTATAAAAAATGTCAATAGCCGATTTAAAGATATTTAGAGATGTTTCGTTGGATATGTAAAGCCTCGACTTTATATTTGATGAATTTTTCTTCTCCCATATGCAATATACATGTCAATGATTGAGCAATGAAAGGAGTAGAGAAATCGGAGCAAAATAAGTTGCCAAGAATTACAAAGCAAAATCGGATGCAATCCAGCAAAGTTCCAGAATTTCCTGTGCACATTACTCAACTTCCAGAATTTATTCCGGACGTTTCACAATGAATTTGAGGAAACTCTTTTATACAGAGAAAGCCCTATGAGTCTATTTTCTAAAGAATTTGGAATTTCATCAAAAGCTGTTTTAAGGAGAGAGTTATGCCAGTTTCAAGACAGTAAGGTTCCTACCCTGCCGAAAGACAAAGCTACTGCCCCCTTTTTATAATTTTCTATCTTTCTGCACAAAAAAGTCATCCAAATGCATTAAGTGAAGCTTGGAGCTGCAATTCTGGACTAAGGGAAGCATGCAGTTGCAATTGTGGACTAAGGAAAGCTTGGAGCTGCAATTGTGGACTAAGGGAAGCTTGTAATAAATTTCAGTCATTTCCTGGGCACATCATCCAACTTCCACGGACTCCCCCGGACAGTTCAAATTGAACCAGAATTCGAGCCATATATGGATAGAAAGATATGGATGTCTAGTTTCCAATGCCACCAGAATCACCTCAATATCTATTTTCTAGAGAGAGTTATGCTCAAATCAAGACACAAAGGTCAAAGCTACCGAAAATAAACACATGTTTCCTCCACCAATAAACCACCACCAACCAACTTCCACCATAAATCTCCACCTATATTGCCAAACTCTCACATTTGCTTCCTCTATATATAGCTTGGCACAAATTCAGTAGAGATCATCTCATCTCTCTCACTTTCATTAGTCAAAACTCTAGCCAAAAATTCTCTCAAGTTCTAGTATAGAAATTTACATAGCCAAAACACCATCCATTCCACCACCACAAATCGTATCCGATCCTACCCTTCAACCGTTCACTTCGCCACACCATCCGAGCTTCATTCTTCAAGGTGTCCTTAAAGTGTGATTCTACCATCTCATGGCTTGTATTTTCTTATGTATAATGTCTATGTTATATGTAGCTAGAAACTTTGATTCTTGGTTTTGTAACTTTGTATTGGATTTCCGAATTCTATTTTGGTTTTTATGAAACAATTTTGCAACTTGTAACATGTTTTAATTCGTGTGTTAGACATAGGGCAGTAGCATGTTCATGTATTTTTAGGTTGTTATTCGATTAGTTTCATGAATTAGTGCATAAAAATCAATGTTTACATGAAGCCACGGCCATGGTTTTTGTGTAGGTTGCGATTTCATTCACCATAAGCAAATCTAGGATCAAGTTAGGCGTTGAGTAAACTTGATTGTAGGATGCTTAGTCAGTGGTTAACATAATTCATAGAAACTTGCATGTTAATAAGATGTTGACGCCATACTTAAAAGCATGTTTCCGATTTAAGACTTTCGTGCACAATTACTTTTCATGTTTGATTTTGACGTTGCTTGTTTTCAAATATGATTAGTATAATTTTAGGATTCGACGTTGCGTGTTTTCTAAATACTTGTGAAGTCTAGTAACGATTAGATAACCGTTGAGGCCCTAATTGAAATCGGAATGGAATAGAGTCTAGGAAACTTGAAACAAGTTGCTACCAAGTCTTGCATGATATTCTTGTGTGTTCTTATGTGTTTTTGTGCTATGTGTTGTGTGAAAGATGATGATGATCACTTGTAAATATTAGATTAGGATTTATTTTCTTGTTTTGTCTTTATTTTCGTAGGAAATATAATTGATTTTCAAACCCCCCCTAAACGTGTATATATGTATATATGTATATATTTGTGACATGAAGCATTTATGTATATATGCTTGTGACATTGTTTGTATATATGTGTGAATATTTGTCTAACATTCTTTTATTGAAGGTACCCTTAATCCCCGGAAAGAACGATCCCTATTTACCAATGCTACTAACGTCTTTTGTAGGGTTTTAAATTAACGCGTGCTATTGGCACTCGTTCAGGCCGAACAAGGACTTGGCGAGCGAGCTCTGGCGAGTATAGGCTTCTGGCAAGCATAGGCTTCTGGCGAGCATAAGCGAAGCTGATTTTCTTCCTTCTTCTCAGCAGATCTGATCTTTGCGTCTTCAATTTTGCATAACTTCCTCCTCGGAGCTCCAATTGATGCGATTCTAAGTCTCAAATAAACTAGACACAGAGACCTTTTTATTGATATGGGGCACGTCCTCTGGTTCCAAGAAATGTGTCACACAGGAATTTCAGAAGTCAGGACAGAGTTTCAGGAAAATCCTGGTAGTCTCTGGATCGTTTTGCTCAAACTGTCAAGTTGCAGCCATCTTTTAGGCGACTTCCTGAACTCCGATTGATCTGTATTTTTGATACAAGACCCATTAGCAAGCCAATAAAATGCATACCAAATTTCAGCAAATTTGGAAAAGTATAAGTCACAAATCTATTCATCTCAGAATCACGAAAAATACATATTTTTCACTATTTTCCAGAATTCTATACTTGGTCATTTTTCGGATTCTAAAGCATATATTTTCCAAACTCTACCAAATCGACACTAAACTATATTATGACTCAATCTTAGACAAATAAGGGTTAAACAAAGCATAAACGAGGGCATAAACGAGGGCATAAACATATTAATATCGTCGCACATTGTGCTCCTATCAACAATGCTAGACCTTCACATGTAAATAAAACTCCAAATTCACAACATTTTACAAGACTAGACTTAGGAATATTTTTCAACATTGAAACTGTGCCTTTGTACTTTTCTTTTCTTTTCTTTCGGACTTTTTGAAAATTTTCTTTGCTCTTCTTTTGTTTTTCTGTCCGTACTTTTTCTGTTTTTCTTTTGCTAGGCACGGCAACAGTTAATTCTCATACAATTTTTAGCTATGTCTACCCCACACTTGTTCTTCTTCATCACTTCATGCGAAAACTCCTTCAAAAATCAAGCTTTGCCAAGTCCATGAAACAAGGAAAGGATATACTATTCTAAGCTCGGCTCAAAAACATGGAAAGTGTTTAAGAGTGATGAAAGAAAAGGCTAAACTTCGGCTCAAAAAGGGGTTTACTAAGGTGTCCCACGACGGGCACAAATAGGGCACATGCTTTATTTGGCAATGGTGGTAAACCTAAAAGATCTTTCAATCACTTTCGAAATCAAGGTATTTTATGACATAAAACGTTTTGAAAATCAACAAGAGTAAGTTCTAGCATTCTAGAGTTCATTAAAAAGCTATGGCACATAATCGTTGAATATGCAAAGAATAATGAGGTTCACATACTAGCATGCTCGAAATTTGAATTTTATCACTCATGAAGGAAGCAATTTGGCTCTAAAGCTCACATAGGTTATTATGGAAACAAACTAGCTAAAACATGCATGCTTAATTAATCAACAAGTCCTACATGCTCTTACCAATACACATAATCCATGAAACTCACAATTTTAATTGTATGCATAACCATCATCTATGTATGCAAAGAGGAGAAAAACATCATTGACATATTAGGGGCATCCTAAGACTCAAAACAAACAATTTAAACACTATTTATGTGGAACATTTTTCTGAATTTTCTTTTCTAAACTAAGCACACGAAAACATAAACAGAATACGTTATCCCACCCCACACTTAGAAAATTACATTGTCCTCAATGTCAGCACAAGTTTATATCAACGAATTTCCTAAGCATGCAATTGTCTAACACATTTCAACATATAATCCCAAACCAAAGAAAAAGAGAAGGGTTAGGAAATTTCAAACTCTCGGTGATCGCTTCTTCGTTTTTCAATGGTTGAATTGGGTTGCCTCCCAAGTAGCGCTTTATTTTTATAGTCCATTGCTTAGACTTTTCACCATTGTTGCATGTGTGTGTTCATCGTGAGCCAAAATAGCTCAAGTCGGCAAGGAGGAGTTCAACGAGGTGCGCGTTGCACCATGTGTGTGTCTCGGCAGCGATGATGGACATATCAGCATTAGGATGGACATGCTGTCGCTCGGCAGCTTGGAGTGTACCGACAATGCTGCAACTCTCGGCAGCATGGGACGTATCCGGCGATTCTTGTGTTACTGTGTCGGCATGGAGTGGCGTGTCTTCCGAATTTATCTCCTCATTGAGTGTGTCAAATGGCTCATAATAAGGCTTGAGGCGATGGCCATTGACTTTGAATGTGTTGCACGTAGCCTCGTTACAAATCTCAATGGCTCCATGAGTGAAAACTTGAGTAACAATAAATGGACCAATCCATCGAGAGCGTAACTTACCCAGAAAAAGTTTGAGTCGTGAGTGATACAAAAGAACTTTTTGGCCAACCTCAAACCTCTTCCCTCGAAGCATCTTGTCATGAGCAACTTTAGTCTTTTCTTTGTAAATCCAAGCGGCATCATAGGCTTCATTCCGGATTTCTTCAACTTCGTTGAGTTGAAGCTTCCTATGAAGGCCAGCCTCATCGATATTCATATTGAAGGCTTTAACGGCCCACCATGCCTTGTGCTCAAGCTCTATCGGTAAGTGACATGCTTTGCCATATGTTAACCGAAAAGGTGACATACCTATCGGAGTCTTGTATGCAGTCCTATAAGCCCATAAAGCATCATCGAGACGATCATTCCAATCCTTCCTTGAACGTCCAACTGTTTTCTCAAGTATTTGCTTGATCTCTCGATTACTTACCTCGGCCATTCCACTTGTTTGGGGATGATAAGGCTTAGATACCTTGTGTGTGACCCCATATTTCTTCAATAAGTCCTCAATGCTGCGGTTGCAAAAGTGGGATCCGCCATCACTAATCAAGACTCTTGGAACTCCAAAACGTGAAAAGATGTTGGTCTTGAGAAATTCAGCAACTACTTTGGCATCATTGGTGCGTGTAGCCTTTGCCTCAATCCACTTTGACAAATAATCAACCGCAAGAAAAATTTAGAGAAAGCCCTTACTTGAAAGAAACGGCCCCATGAAGTCAATCCCCCAAAGATCATGAATTTCAATAGCATTGATGGAAGTGAGGGGCATTTGATCTCGTGGTCCGATGTTCCCCATTCTTTGGCATCGATCACATGACTTGTAGAACATGTAAGCATCTTTAAAAATCGTAGGCCAAAAGAATCCACATTCAAGTACCTTTAAAGCGGTCTTCTTTGCTCCAAAATGCCCTCCACACGCCTCACTATGACAAAGCCTTAAAATCGGTTGATGCTCATGCTTGGCAACACATCTTCGAAGCACTTGATCACTACATTGCTTCCATAAGTATGGCTCGTCCTAAAGATAGTGACGAGCTTGCTTGATAATCCAAAGTCTTGCTTGTTTGGCATGGTGCTAGGAAGTTGCCGAGTGGCTAGATAGTTGGCCAAGTCGGCATACCAAGGCTCAAGTGCTTCAAGTCGAAAAAGTTGCTCATCCGGAAAGGTTTCACAAAGGGGCAGCCGATCCTCCTCCATGACAAGTCGACTTAGATGATCGGCTACAACATTCTCCACTCCTTTCTTGTCTTTGATTTCAATATCGAACTCTTGAAGCAAAAGAATCCATCGAATAAGCCTTCGCTTAGCATCCTTCTTTGTCATAAGATATCTCAAAGCGGCATGATCACTATAAACAATGACTTTGAAATTCAAAAGATATGATCGAAACTTTTCCAAAGCAAAAATTACCGCTAAGAGTTCTTTCTCCGTGGTGGTGTAATTGAGTTGAGCATCATTGAGAGTTCTTGAAGCGTAGTAAATGGCACACGGCCTCTTCTCTACACATTGACCAAGTACCGCTCCAAGCGCATAATCACTTGCATCGCACATAAGCTCAAACAGCTCATCCCAATTAGGGGACACTAGAACCGGCGCCGAACATAAGCACTCTTTTAATCGGCAAAAGGCCACTTCACATGCTTCCGTCCACTCGAACGTCACCTCCTTTTGTAACAAGTTGCTTAATGGCTTTGCAATTGAAGAGAAGTCTTTGATAAATCTTTGATAAAACCCCGCATGGCCAAGAAAACTTCTCACATCTCGCACACTCTTAGGGCTCGGCAATGCTTGAATGAGCTCCACTTTGGCTTTGTCAACCTCTAAGCCTCTTGCCGAAATAATATGCCCAAGTACAATACCTTGCGTGACCATGAAGTGACACTTCTCCCAATTGAGCACAAGATTAGTCTCTACACACCTCTCAAGTATCTTCTCCAAGTTCCCCAAGCAAGTATCGAAGTTGCTCCCATAAACACTAATGTCATCCATAAAAACTTCGATAATGTCTTCAATAAATTCCGAGAAGATAGCATACATACATCTTTGAAAAGTTCCGGGCGCGTTGCATAGGCCGAATGGCATTCGTCGATAAGCAAAGGTGCCAAATGGACAAGTAAAAGTGGTCTTCTCTTGATCATCCGGGTGTATCATAATTTGGTTGTATCCACTATATCCATCAAAAAAGCAATAAAAAGAATGGCCGGCCAACCTTTCTAGCATTTGATCCATAAACGGCAACGGCATGTGATCCTTCCTCGTTGTAGCGTTGAGCTTTCTATAGTCGATGCACATTCGATGACCGGTTACAAGTCATTATGGCACAAGCTCATTCTTCTCATTCTTGACAACCGTTACACCACTCTTCTTTGGCACTACTTGTACGGGAGATATCCACTTACTATCCGAAATAGGGTAAATCACCCTACAATCAAGCAACTTGATGATTTCAGCTTTCACTACCTTCATCATTGGAGGGTGAAGTCGACGTTGAGCCTCCTTTGTTGGCCTTACTCCTTCTTCCAATAAGATACGATGAACACACGTTGTAGGGCTTATTCCCTTGATATCCGCTAAGGTCCAACCTATGGCGGTCTTGTACTTCTTAACACTACCAGAAAAGGCATCATAGCCGACGAATTTAAGTCGTCAGCTATAACGGTTATAGCCGACGATATCGTCGGCTATAATTATTATAGCTGGCGATTTCGTCGGCTATAACCATTATCCGACGACATATCGTCGGTTATAACATCGTCGGAAATATGTCGTCGGCAAAACTATACCCGACGACGATATCGTCGGCTATAACCATTTTAGCCGACGAAATACCACTACAGACGACGAATTTCGTCGGCTATAATGGTTATAGCCGACGAATAAAGAATTCGTCGGCCGTTATTTGCAATTTCGTCGGCTATAATGCCTTTTCTGGTAGTGTAAGCACACTTATCAAATCACATTCTTGCTTCTCACTAAGCATTGAAGATACAATAACTGGTAGAGTATCTTCTTCTCCAAGATAAGCATATTTCAAGTGATTAGGGAGCTCTTTAAGTTCTAACTTTGGGGCCTCTTCCACACTTGGACGAAATTTGGTTGTGGCACTTGGAATTGACAAAAACGAGTTCTTTGTGTACATAGGAGTTGTATTAAGTTCGGCAACCACTTCTTGGATGCTTGGCTCGGCAACACCAAAATAGTCTTCCTCATCTCGTGCTCCCTCATTGTCAACTCCAACCCCTTGCTCGATCGCTAATTGCTATGCGTCGAGCGAGGTCGACATAACTTGCTCGACCTCCTCCATCACGTCACTAATGCCACATTCCTTTAAATCAGCAATGGGGTACTTCATGGCATCAAAAACATTGAACTTTATTACCTCACCATCAAACTCCATTGTCAAATTGCCCTCGGCAACATCTATCTTTGTTCTCGCCATCCTCATGAATGGCCGGCCAAGTAGCAATTGAGTGCTATTAACCGGTGAGTCCTCCATCTCTACAACATAGAAATCTTTGTTCTCGCTCATAGTCACCACACGAGTCTCCCTTGTATGCCTCCTAGTTGTGCATAGCTCTTTAAGAAACTTAGCATACTTTGGTACTTGCTTTATGCATTCCAACAAAAGGATGTTGACTTGCACCTTTCGGAAAATCTCCAACACCTCCTCGTCGGACTTGTCCTTCTTCGATCTAGCAAAGCGAGAAGGGAATGGAATGTTTGAGGGTGGCACCCCTCCCTTATTCACTTGGCTTGGCAATAACTCATCCTTCGATGTAGCGGGATCACGCTCAAGCTCGTTGCACAGCCCCTCTTGCTCGGCAACCTTTTTCTTCTCGGTTCTTCCCTTCTCGGTTGCAGCCCTGCCGGCAGCTCCTCTCTCGACAGCTGCTTTGCTTGGCTCGGCTGCCCTTGTGTCGTCTCCATAGGTGCCGGCAATTATAGGTCCGGCAGCCTCTTCCTCCTCGATCACATCGAGCGATATAATTTTTTTCTTAGGGCTCCTTGGAGGTAACAACTCTTCCACTTTGAGTTTGAATAATCTTTGCGTGCTCGTTCCTAGGATTATGAATTGTATTGCTTGGCAGCTTCCCTTGCTCATTAAATCTTCCCATGAAGTCAACAACTTGCCCCATTAGAATCTTGAGCTCACCAATATCCTTTTGTTGATTTTGTTGCCCCGTGAGCAACACTTGAGTAGCACTTGAAAGAGATTGGAGCAAAGCATCGTAATTCGGATTACTTGCTCCGCCTTGAGGTTGGTTCGGCAAAGGATGGCTCGGCATGGGTTGGTAGGTCTGCCTTGGCACAAATGGTGCCCTTGGTGCATAGGGTGCGGCACTACCTTGGTTCGGTTGCATAGGTGCCCTCAACACCTTATCATTGTTCGCCCACCGAAAGTTTGGATGATCGTTAAACCTCGGATTGAAATTTCCAAACCTTTGTCCTCCTTGAAAACCAATGGCATTGCACTCCTCTATTTCCTCACTTGCTCCCATTTGAGGGCATTGTTCGGTCTCATGGCTCTCGGTGCAAATACCACAAACTATAGCACGCTTCTTCATCAAATTACTCACCAAGTCGGCAAGCTTGTCTACTTTCTCCTCCAACTTTGAGCTCGAAGACGTCTCATGAACTTTCTCATTCCGTGGTACATTGTTTCGTGCCATGCCAATTTGTTGGTTATTCAAGGCACGAACTTCCAACAAATTCCTTGCCGGTCCGGCATTCAATTCCAAGAAACTACCTCCCGCGGCCGAATCAAGAAACTCCCTCTCCATTACGCGCAATCCCTCATAAAAATATTACAACAAGAGTCCATCACTAATGCCATGTGACGGACATAAAGAGACAAGGGACTTGAACCTCTTGTAGTAGTCGAAGAAAGTCTCATCTCCGGCTTGCTTCACACTTGTTATTTGCTTTCTCAAATCCGTGATACGTGAAGCGGGAAAGTACTTGAGCAAGAACTCATCTACCATCGTGTTCCATGAAGTTATATGACCGGTAGGCACCTCAAACAACCACTCATTTGCTTGGTCTTCCAATGAGAACGGAAAAGCCTTCATCTTGAAGTGTTGCAAATCGGTCCCTCTCGGACACATACTTTCCGTAGTAAAATCAAACCATTGTAGATGCTTGCTGGGATCCTCACTTGGCATACCATAAAAGGACTTCAACTTATGAAGAAAGCCACTCTTCAATTCAATCTCACCGGTCTTGCCGGTCACCAATGGGGGGTAAGTGATGTTGGAAGGTGCAGCCCCTCCTCCTCCGGCCACATGACCGTTTTGTGCTCTTATCGAAGTCATTGTAACTGGCTCAACAATCGGCTCAGCGAAGGTTTGAAATTCAGGATTTGGAAGATCACACGACGAAACGACGGAAGGAGAGCTTGGCAAAGGGTGGCTCGGTCCTTGTGGTGACGGTGGGGGTGAAGAAACTGTGCTCGGATTACTTGGTTCGGATGGAGGCAGCAGTACAAACAAAGTGATGGCGAGCTCTTGGTTTAAACGTTGCAATCGACCTCTATGATCTCGTGTCCAAATATTAGATTCGGACATGCACTATTCTGAAATTTTGCAACATTTAAACAAGTTAGAAAATAGTAAAGAAATATAAAGCAAGAATATACATCATTACAAGCCACGGCATTGGCAATTACAAAACAATTTTCAATCAATGGCACACATATTAAATGAGATCGGCAAAGAAGAGATACAATCGGCAAAGAGAAAAATTCGAACATTTTGTGTACATGTAATCTCTAAGTCTAATTTCTTTTAAGATTTATTCTAACTTTCAAGGTACATGGAGCAGAGGAGATAACGGTGCAATGGACTGATGCAGCCCCCGGTAGTATCATGCTTTACCCGATATTGATAGGAGCACAATGTGCGACGATATTAATATGCTTATGCCCTCGTTTATGCTTTTTTTAACCCTTTTTTATCTAAGTTAGAGTCATAATTTAGTTTAGTGTCAATTTGGTGGAGTTTTTATCAAATGTCACTACCGGATCCGAATGCATAGCCGACGAAAAAAATTTCGTCGGCTATGGCTAAATTTCGTCCGCTATAGCATCTGCCGACGAAATTTTCGTCGGCTATACTTCGTCGGAACAACCCCGTCGGTAATACAATGGCCGACGAAAAAAACGAATTCGTCGGCTATAGTAGAGTATGGCCGACGACTGTACCGACGAAAATATATTTCGTCGGCCAAACCTGGGAGAAATTGCCGACGAATTTCGTCGGGTATTTTCGAGTATGGCCGACGAAATCCAGTAAGTATAGCCGACGAAAATTTATTAATTCGTCGGTTATTGGTTGTTGACAATAGCCGACGAATTAATAAATTTTCGTCGGCTATTTGTTGAAAACAATAGCCGACGATTCTGTAAATTTTCGTCGGCTATTGTCTCGAAATATATTAATATTTAATAGGCATTAATTAGTTATAGCCGACGAAATATTGTAATTTTCGTCGGCTATACAACTTATAGCCGACGAAAATTGGTAAAATTCGTCGGCTATAGTTATTATAGCCGACGAAATAATGCCAAAATCGTCGTCTATTCTTACATTTGGGAAAAAAAAAATTAAATTATTTTCTAAATTACCATTCCAAGCAAACTGCAAATCACAAAAACAGTCCATGCATTTACAACAACAAGAAACACGTCTAAATACCATTTTTATTAAATTCGTTCTAATATACATAAACCCTAAACCCTAATCATCACCTAAGCCACTAAAGTCCAGCAGGTCATCCCCAGCATCCTGCTCTCCATCAGGGTCGTCATCCTGGTGACCGAACTCGGGAGGTTGAGGCATTGGAGGTTCCGCTAACCGCTGAAACGGGGCCGGGGGTGGAAGGCCTTGGTTTTGTGCCGCGAACATCTCATACCACCAGGTTTGTTGGCCGTCGTAGTTGTGTTGCCGAATTCTTTCGCATTCGACATGCCAACCGGCCATATCCAACTGATACTGCTGTGATCTGCGGCGCATCTCCTCCTGATACTACTGTGTGCTGCGGCGCAGCTCCTGTACTGTCTGGGACGAGGTCGCCAATTCTGCGGCCAATCGCTGCACTTCCCCCCTCATATGCTGGCTCTCCCCGCCTCCCTTCTTTTGACCTCCCTTAGTGGTCTTCAGAAGCCCTAGTCCAGAACTTCCCAAACCCCGGCAGTAGAAGTTGTTTGTCCGGTTTGGGAAGGCTGCGTCGAACATCCTCGCTGCCGTTTGGACACTGGACCGGTCGACATGGCGCATGGCTTCTTCCAGATCTGCCTCAGAAATGTTCGGTTGTGTCTCCCGAACTACTTGCTGGAACACCTCTTCTTCGGCCCGGTTGACCCTCTCCTAAGTGGACGGGAAAAAAAAATTAATATTATAACAAATATATAATTAAGTAAAATTAATAATTAAAATTTTTAAATTGTAATGAACGACTTACGAGCTGTTCTGTCGCTTGTGGATAAGCGATCTTGAACGTCTCCACGTACGGGTTGCTATCAGGATGATCTCTGAGCGCCTCCTCCTGATATTGTGCAAACGGCCGTGAACCAGCATGATGGGGGGTTGTGTTCCGGCGGCGGTTCTCAGAGTTTATTCGAGAACGTTGCTTCAAACAAATAATAAAATGTTAGAAAAATGTATCAAAAAATATTAGTGTAATAATTATAAAATAATTAAACTAATAATTAAAATTTTAACAAAATAAACATTTTTACTGAAGTTTAGTATTTACCTGCATAATTGGGTTGTTGAAGTCTACTGTCTTCAACCAACACCACTCGTACTCCCGGAACATGAACTCCCTGGGAGTACCCATACGACCAAGGTAGTCGTATTCGTTATAGTGGGAACGCAACTCGTTCTTCCACTCTTTGAACCTACGAAAAAAAAACAAAAGTGCATTAGAAATATTATTAATATCATAAAATATTAATAATTATAAGATAATTATAATATCATAAAAACAAACGTACCTCGAGTTCTGCTGGGTGTCCGCCCAATCCCGCCTGTGGTCGGCAATCTCGAAGAATGTCTGAAAAATAAAATTTTATTAGTTTTACAATTGTAATAATACTAAAAATTATTAAATATTACGATAAATAAATTAAATTTTTTAAATTACTCACTGACGCGGCGTTGTTCACCTCCCTCTTGATCTCCTGGGGCACATCAGCCCACCGGGTCCACAACATAGGGACTCTGTCCCTAATCAGTGACCCCACGCAACCCGAGTAGTCGCGTTTTTTCTTCCCCGGAACCTCCTGATTAGGAGGTTCGTTGATCTGGATCCTGCCTCTGCGCTCAACAGTTTTCCTGAGCGTGTCAAAACAGATGACACCTCTCGTATTCCTCCGTGAACTGCTAGCGGCTGTCCCTATCACAAAAACGATGATTGGTTAATAAAATTAAATATTAGTGCGTTAATTTTAATAAAACATTTAATTAATAAAATCAAATGTTACCTGAAGTGGATGACTCGTCTGTCGACTTCCCTTTTCTCCTCGCCGAAATAAGGTGGTCAGGGTCCTCAAATGGCTGCTGCTGGTATTCCTCCGCAGCACTAACGTACTGAGGCATATCCGGCCATAAGGGCACACCCTGATAGTCGACCTCCGGTATCGCCGGAATGTTGTACGGGAGGAATAGCTGGTTTGGGAGAGCAGGAGCCTCAGTCGAGTCAGCAGCAGACTGAGTCGGACTCGGCATCGGCTCCCGATGAACCTCAGGCATACGAACCTGAGGAACGTCGGCAGCTATCTCCTCGTGAAACAGCTGCCGTCTAAACCTCGGAGCCACAGAGGGACCGGCAGGCGGAAGTGAAGTGCTCGACTGCCTCCCCGCCTGGAGAAGGGTCTGGTGCCGAGCACTCACACTCCGTCGCGGCTGGTCTGCATCCACAGTCCTCTACGGCTGGGATGAATCTACACTCCTCCGCGGCTGGCTAGTGGTCCTCTCAGGCTGGCTAGCGGTCCTCTCGGAGTCTGCGGAACCGCCGAAATTTCTAGAACCTCTAGATCTGCCGCCACGACGGCCTCCGAATAGGTTTCTTAATGCATCGGTCATCTAAAGCCCGAGGCATTAATACATTAATTGATATTAAATTATATTATATTAAATAACAAATTCTAATTAATATAATAACCAATAATACTAACATATTTTAATATAACAATTTATATACTAACATATTAAATTATATTATATTAAATAACAAATTCTAATTAAATATAATTAAGCTATATATATAATTAAGCTAAATTATACAATTAAGTTATCAATTTATATAATTAAAAAACCAATTTATACGTATAAATTATACAATTAAAATAAATTTGAAAACAATTACCTAAATTAACATAAATACCTAAAATTTATCTAAATTAACATAAATACCTAAAATTTACCTAAATTAACATAAATACCTAAAATTTACTAAAATTAACATAAATACCTAAATTATACCTAAATTAACATAAATACCTAAATTATACATAAATTAACATAAATACCTAAACTTTACCTAAATTAACATAAATACCTAAATTATACCTAAATTAACATAAATACATAAATTAACATAAATTAACATAAATTATACTTAAATTAACAATTATAACTAAATTAACAATTAATTAACATAAATGAAAAAAAAAAAAAAACTTACATTGATTCGGGCAGAGGAGAAGGAGGCCGGCCGGAGGAGGGAGGAGGAGGGACAGGCCGGAGGAGGAAACTGGAAACGGTGGCCGGCCGGAAAAAAATGGAGGAGGAGGGAGGAGGTGCCGGGGCTGCCGGATTGGAGGAGGAAGAGGGAGGAGGCCGGGCCGGGGCTGCCGACGTGGAGGAGATAGAGGGAGGAGGGCCGGATTGCACGTCGAAGAGGAAGAGGGAGGGTTTTGGAAATATGCAGCAAATGGAGGCTAGGGTTCGGCTGCAACAAACTTATACCCGATAGTATAGCCGACGAAATCTATTAACTCGTCGACTATTCTTTGAATTTCGTCGGCCATAGTTTAGGCGCTCAGCAACCGTCCTATCTCCCCCATCCAACGGCGAACAATGAAAAGGCGCGGATCACTAGAGTTTAGCCGACGAAATTAAATATTTCGTCGGCTATACTTTGGAAAATCACAGCCGTTGGATCTGAGCCATCCAACGGCGGACAATAAGCGGATGGCAAGAGTTTAGCAGACGAAATAAAATATTTCGTCGGCTAAACTCTTGGTTAAACTACGAAGTCAAACCTCTAAACCCTATAAATTAAAACGGAAATTGGCCCGTCTAAATGACGTTTTCTGGCCTTATCTTCAACAGAGAATAGTTTCAAATCGATGAGACGCGACTAATCGTATAAAAATTTTCCTCAAAATATTTACCGACCGTCATGCTACCCATATGAAAACGGGAGTAAAAAACAGTTAACCGCAACATTCGGCACACAGATTTTGTCGGAATCTGCTCATTTTTCAACCGTAGACGTATTTCAATATTTCCGTCATATCTTATTTCACGACACATTTGCATTTGAAGAGTCTACGTATAGTAACTATTTGAAACTATACAGTCACTTAAACACTTAGTAAACAAGTTAAGGAACATTAGTGCATATGTTCCGATGTTGAATCTAAAAGTTTGGAAAATCTATTCCAACCGTCAGATATCACCGTTAAGATTAAATACATGTATGAAAAAAAATCCAACTACATCTGACAACGTTAAAGGCTCGATCGGGACGGTCAACCGGGTGAGTCAACCCTTTAAACGCTAAGAAATAGAAATTGGCCTGTGTAAATGACGTTTTTTTGCCTGACCTTCAACAGATAATAGTTTCAAATCGATGAGACGCGACTAATCGTATAAAAATTTTCCTCAAAATATTTACCGACCGTCATGCTACCCATATGAAAACGGGAGTAAAAAACAGTTAACCGCAACATTCGGCACACAGATTTTGTCGGAATCTGCTCATTTTTCAACCGTAGACGTATTTCAATATTTCCGTCATATCTTATTTCACGACACATTTGCATTTGAAGAGTCTACGTATAGTAACTGTTTGAAACTATACATTCACTTAAACACTTAGTAAACAAGTTAAGGAACATTAGTGCATATGTTCCGATGTTGAATCTAAAAGTTTGGAAAATCTATTCCAACCGTCATATATCACCGTTAAGATTAAATACATGTATGAAACAAATCCAACTACATCTGACAACGTTAAAGGCTCGATCGGGACGGTCAACCGGGTGAGTCAACCCTTTAAACGCTTAGAAATAGAAATTGGCCTGTGTAAATGACGTTTTTTTGCCTGACCTTCAATAGATAATAGTTTCAAATCGATGAGACGCAACTAATCGTATAAAAATTTTCCTCAAAATATTTACTGACCGTCAGGCTACCCATAGGAAAACGGAAGTAAAAAACAGTTAACCGCAATATTCGGCACACATATTTTGTCGGAATCTTCTCATTTTTCAACCGTAGACGTTTTTCAATATTTCGGTCATATCTTATTTCACGACACATTTGCATTTGAAGAGCCTACGTATAGTAACTATTTGAAACTATACATTCATTTAAACACTTAGTAAACAAGTTAAAGAACATTAGTGCATATGTTCTGATTTTGAATCTAAAAGTTGGGAAAATCTATTCCAACCGTCAGATATCACCGTTAAGATTAAATACATGTATGAAAAAAAATCCAACTACATCTGACAACGTTGAAGGCTCGATCGGGACGGTCAACCGGGTGAGTCAAACCTCTAAACGCTTTAAAACGGAAATTGGCCCATCTAAATGACGTTTTTTGGCCTGATCGTCAACAGAGAATAGTTTCAGATCGATGAGACGCAACTAATCGTATAAAAATTTTCCTCAAAATATTGACCGACCGTCAGGCTACCCATAGGAAAACGGCCGTAAAAAACAGTTAACCGCAATATTCGGCACACAGATTTTGTCGGAATCTTCTCATTTTTCAACCGTAGACGTTTTTCAATATTTTGGTCATATCTTATTTCACGACACATTTGCATTTGAAGGATGAAGCAATGGTTTCTCGACAGTGATAGAAAATGGAAGCTGCTCATTTTTTGTTTTTTTTTTTTTAATCATAGCCGACGAAATAAAACCTAGTATTCGTCGGCTATTCTTTTGTCGTTTTCGGTCAAAAATAAAATATTTATTTTAAAAAAAACTTATGGCCGACGAAAAATTCATTATTCGTCGGCCATTATTGTAATATTTATTTTCAAAAAAACTTATGGCCGACGAAATAATGAATTTTTCGTCGGCCATTGTGCGTATAGCCGATGAAAAATTCATTATTCGTCGGCCATTATTGTAATGGCCGACGAAATAATGTATTTTTCGTCGGCTATTCTCTGGAAAAAAAACCAAAAAAATCAGTGGTTTTACACCTCTCCTATTCCGATGTCCTGTTCACATATAACCAAAATTGAACATAAAAAACCAGAAACCCAACAGTCAACATATTTCAAATTTTTGTTTAAGGGGTTTGGAACCCAGCCTAGCTGGGAGGCTCATCCCCACGCCCGTTCATTAGAAATGAGTTGATTACAAATGAAAGGATTACATCATTTAAATTACTTAATCCGTCGGATTGTAATCGGAATCATCGGATGAGTCTTCTTCGGTTTCTGAATTGCTCGATAGGGGTAATCTATGTCTTTCCTCACCACTAGAGTCCTCGTTAGTTTCTTCAGTTGGATCAACATCAACAAGCAGTGGCTCTTCACGTCGAATTCGCACCGGCGTGTCTAGGCGAATAAAAGAGGAGTCAGGAATACCGTTTGAGTTGGGCTCTTGATACGCGGTGCCCCCTTCCTCGTTCTCTTCAGCCACTCCAAGTGTAGACGCCCGGTAAATGTTGCGATGGTGGATAGTGTTGACTACTTTCCACGGGTCACCCTTGGCGAGATCATCAAGATAAAACACTTGTTTCACCCATGTGGCTAAAACGAACGGGTCGTCCTCATACCATGATGACTAGTGTTCACAGAACTTATGCCGTATTGATCGGTTTTCATGCTCTGCGGCCGTGTGTCAAACCATCTACACTTGAAAAGGTGCACTTTCATGCCTTCCCCGTAATGCAGTTCCACAACTGAATGGAGAACACCGTAATAGTCAACTCCACCATCCCCACCATGTGCCATAACCCCTGAATTTTGTGTTTTCAGTCTGAGGTCTCTGTCTTCACATCGAAATAACACACCATTCACCTTGCACGTCGCATAAACTTTTGAATAGACCGGCCTCCTCGCTAAAAGTCTGAGTTCGTGCGACCAATTTGGGTGATTATCATTTGCAATAAGGGCCATCTGCAACCATTAGAATCAACTATAAATATGAATAAATATACACAATAATATATGAACACGTATAGAATAGTGTTAAAGGTACGTACCCAGCGGCCGAAATACTCTGCGAATGTCTGGTTGTGGTAATCGCGATCACCTGCTACTCCTTCACAGCGTAGATGTATGTCCTTCCAAAACTGAACTTCTAGACAGTTGATTAGTACCCACCAATGTGCAATGGCTATCTCATAATCTTTCAACTTGTAGGAAACTGGCATGTTTCCACCGAGTACAACATCGTCGGAGAGTATGGAAAGATTGAACTGTGACGGTACATCTTCCGGTATGCTTTCCTGTAACGCTCCGAAATACAGCTTCATGTAGGTGACGCACTCGTGCGCAATATATGCTTCAGCTATACATCCTTCAGGTGCGGATCTGTTTTGGACAAAACCACCGTATTGTCCAAGTTGCCTATAAATCAAGTTTTTAAAGTGTTATGATAATACATTAACACTATATCACATATATTGATGAGGAAATTAACATAAGGTGTAAAATACGTACCTTTCCATCGGATACATCCAAGTGAAGTGCACAGGACCGGTAAGCAACAACTGCCGAGGAAGATAGATCATGAGGTGAGGCATGATGTCGAAAAAATTTGGAGGAAATATCATCTCAAATTTACACATGATATGAACGATGTCTTGTTGCATTTCCCGGAGGTCAGATTTTCTCACTTCCCGTGTGCATACCTTCTGGAAAAATCTTGCCAACGCTACTAAAGGCTCCACAACGTGACGGGGAAGGAACGGTCGAATGAAAACAGGAAAGAGACGTTGTAGCAGGATATGATTGTCATGACTTTTCAACCCGTACAGATTGTTGAATTGTCTGTTCACACACTTGGTTATATTTCCAGCAAAGCCTGAAGGATACTTGGCCCGACTTATCCAATGGAAAATTTCTGATTTATGCTCAGGCTTGACGGTGTAAGGAGCTTGAGGCATTTTTCTCTTCCCTTGTTTCAACCATAGTGGTTTTCTGATATTCATGTTTTGCAGATCAGTGCGAGTCTTAAGACCGTCTTTCGTCTTCCCCTCCAAGTTCAGCGTTGTGCGCACCACACTTTCAGAAACATTTTTTTCTATGCGCATAACGTCTAGGAAGTGACGGATCAGCAACTCACACCAGTACGGGAGTTCCCACAATATGCTCCTATGTGTCCAGAATTTGTACTCCTCAGGCCTTTCAGGTATTTCCGCAAATTTTTTTTTTTGCGTCGACAAAAATTTTCGTCGGCCATTCTTGGGAATAGCCGACGAAAAAAGTGTTTCGTCGGCCGTTTTTTTTTTTCGTCGGCAAAGCCCTTTTTTCTTGTAGTGTGTGCTTTAGAATCCGAAAAAATGACCAAGTTTGAGAAATCTGGAAAATAATGCAAGTTGTCTTTTTGTGATTCTGAGATGAGTAAAAATGTGATCTATCCTTGTTCGAATTTAATGAAATTTGGTGTGCATATTATTCATATACTGAGGAATGTTGTATTAAAATTTCAGATCAATCGGAGTACGGGAAGTCGCCCAAAAGATGGCTGCAAAACAGCAGTTCGAGCAAACCAATCCAGGGACTTCCAGGATTTTCCTGGGACTGTGTCCCAATTTCGAAAAATCTTTCCTGACGACTCACAAGTAATTTGATCGAAATGTTTTATATGGAGGTAGCTATGTGTGTTTAGTTTATCTGAGATTTGGAATCGCATCAATCGGAGCTCCGAGGAGGGAGATATGCCGGAGTTACTACAGCAAGGTCTTTTCTGCCGATTCCAGGATGCTACTGCCTCCTTTTCACAATTTTTGTTTTCGATGGACCATATGGTGTACAAATGCATATGTGAAGATGGTCCAAGCTTAAGGAAGGAAGGAGGATGATACCAAGCCATGGCATTGAAGAAAAATACGAAGAAGAAGTTTTCCTAGTCAAGCTAGGAAAAGCTGCCGGAAAAGGCAGATTTGTGCCAGTTTTGTTTGATAGGCCGGCTGGGAGCATTATACCATGGATCAAGACCTATCAAATGAAGTCCATGAAGATATGCAGCCCAAGCCTTGAAGAAAAATCAGAAAACAAAGTCCTAGAAGAATTAATTTAGGAAGGTTTTAAAACCCTATTCTATTAGGTTTTGTTTTACCTAATTGTACCTAGGAACTGCTCTAGGGTTTGCCGGCCTCTCCTATATATATAGAGGGCATTCTCCACAGAAAAAGGTTGTCACATCTTGTAGCCAAAACTCTAGTCCAAAGCTCTACCAAATTTTCTACCTTAAGTCCTACATAAAATTCTTGCCGAAACACATCCCTCACCACCATCCAGAAACTTACTGCCGAGCCTATTCTACTGCCCGTGCAGCCTCCACGCCATTCTCCATCAAGATCCACACGAGCTGCTGCCTCCCAAGGTGTCTAAATGTGTGATCTACTCCCTTTGGCTTGTAATTTTATGGTTTTATGCTTTTATGTCTATGTAAAACATATGTTCTTTTGGTATTTGTTCTTATGTCTATGTATGAACAATTTGTTTGTTTGGTTTTGCATGTTTAATTCAAAGCATGATTTTGATTCTTTGTGTGTGATCAACTCTAAAGTTTTGATTTCATGGTTTTATGAATGATAGCATGTGAACATAAATTGTAAATAAGTAATCGGTTTGAACTTAGGATGCATGCAATGACTTGATTTTGAAACTTGTTTTTTGTTAACTCTTTAAATTCGTGTGCCTTAAAGATTGGTGGTCTAATTGAGTCATGACATTTAGGGTATCAATCTAATTTGCCGAAATTTACATAGATTAAGATTAGCGCGAAGTTGTCTTGATTTGTGTTGTTTCTTAGGGATCGAGTAGTTTAAAGAGTTTGCATGTCGATGTGAGAAGAGTGACGCCTTACTTGCTAACATGTCTCCAACTAAAAAAGGACTTATGTGCTTCATTGGTTAATTGGTTATTTTCTACGCGAAGTGTCTATAATCGGTTAGCTAAAGATTAGGGTTATGCGCGAAGCTAATTCTAAATACCTATGTGAAGTCTAAAATCAACGGAGAGCAACCGCGAAGGACTGAGTTGGGTTGGAACTAAGTCGAGTTTAGAATATTTTAGAGCATGTTTGTTGATTTCCTACTTGTTACTTGTTTTGATTTATGATAGTTAGTGATGTGTGTTTTGTTTGAACGATGTCGACCAACCTTGTACATAATAGAGTATAATTTTATTTCCTTGTCTTTAATTTTTGTATGCTAGTTTTAGGGGCAGCCCTTGCTGCCGAAGCCATGACGTCCCGCATATGATGATTTCGATGTGTATATATGTATATAAGTGTGACAATTGTGTATATATGTGTTTGCGAATATTTGTGTTAACATTCTCATGTTTCATGTACTTACTTATACTAATAACGATCTTTTGTAGGGTTATTATTGTGTGCGAGCCTCGCGGCTCGCATCAATTTTTGGCGTCGTTGCCGGTGATTATAAAATCTTGATTTGTTTGAATGTTAGCTTTGTAAATTTCTGAAAATTGTTTTGAGTCTTTAAAGTTTTGAGGTATATCGGATAAAGCATGACCTTACCGTGGGCTGCACAAGTCCATTGCACAGTTTGCTCCTCTGCTCCACGTACCTTGAATCTTTGATGTTGTGTATAGCTTGAAAAATTCTTGTAATACCTTGAAAAATTTGTTTAAGTAATAGATTTGTGTATTCTTGCATTGTAGTTTTTGTTTTTGTTTTTGTTCGATTTTATGTGTTTTGTGTGTGTGCAGGACGGACAGGAAAGAAAAAGTGCAGAAAAGAGGAAAGGTCTGCCCAAACAGAAATCGGGCAGTGCAGTCAGTCGACTTTGGAAGGCTGCCGTTTGCTGCTCACAGAGCCTGGGAAAGTGAGCCATACGCCTTGGAAAGGTCTTTGAGTCTACTTTCAGTAGGATTTTACAGAAGTAGATTTGGAATTTTGAGCCGATCCCAGTTTCAATTTGAGTGAAGCAAGGTCAATCTGGCAGAACAGAGAACTGGGCAGATCAATCAGTCCGATAAAAGGCCAAACCAAGCATACTTCCGCTGGTCCGATTGAGGTAAATTTTATACCGTTGAAAAGCTCTATGTGTCCATTACAAAATTACTTTATAACACTTTTGCATTAGGATACTGGAACATACCCAAATTCGAGCCTTAAGAGGAAGTGTACGCTACCAAACATTCTGCCGAGCTGCCAGGCTGCTGCCCCTGCCTCTGTCCTGCCGCCAGCCCTGCCTGCCGAGGCCAGCATACAAACCATCCTGCCGATACACTGCCCCTGCTAATGCCGCAGCCAAGTTGCAGCCTCACGCTACCAATCATCCTGACGAGCAAGCTGCTGCAACGCAGCCTATGCGCGCACACTGCCCACAAGCTGCCGACGTATCCACATGTCCTGCCAAGCCGTCCTGTACCGTATCCAAGATAAATTTTGACATGTATCCAACCAAGTAGCCGTATCTGATACGCATGTCGATACGCCTATGCTACTTTGGACCGAATCCGATACGAATACGGATGCACAATCCGATACGCCATGATATTGCTTGCGCTCACGCTGCCAATGCTGCTGCCCCTGCTACTGCCCTGCTGCTGCCGCGATGCTGCAACCTGCGTACCCTACCTGCCGAGAGGAGCTTGCCTGCCAAGAACCTGATACTGCCGAGAGGGGCTGCTGCCCCAATTTCCAAGCACATGGCACGATGAATACGCAAAACACGCGGTGAAAAGTCTAGGCTACGGACTATAAAATTTAAGCGCTAATTGGGAGTCAACCTAATTCGACCATGAAAAATGAACGAGCCATCACCGGAGCCCGTCGTGGGACACCTTAGTAAACCCCTTTGAGCCTACGATTAGCCTTTTCTTTCATCACCCTTAAACACTTTCCATGAGCTTAGTATAGTGATGCCTTTACCTTATGTGTTCGCAAAGCTTGATTTTTGAAGGAGTTTTCGCGTGAAGTGATGAAGAAGAACAAGTGTGGGGTAGACTTAGCTAGAAAATTGCATGAAAATTGTAATTGTGCCGTGCCTAGTAAAAAGAAAACAGAAAATATGTGATTCGGACAGAAAAAGAAAAGAAGAAAAAGAAAACTCAAGTCCGAAATAAAAGAAAAAGTGTAGGCACGGTTTCAAAAGAAAATTGCCAAGTCTAGTATTGAAAAAAAATGTTGTGAATTTGGAGTTTTGTTTGCATGTGAAGGTCTAGCATTGTTATATTTTGACCTTTCTTCATATTCACTATGTTGTGGGGAAGAAAAGAATGAAGTATGGGTCCAACAAGATGAAACTTGACCCTTGGCGAGAAGACATAAGGAGATTAAGTTTTGCCACAGGCCACTGTGACGTTTTGAGCCTCCTTATCCAAATATCGAATACCTCTTAGCCTAGCCCCATTACAACCCTTTTGTTGATCTTTTTCATGATTCTTAAGATGGTTAAACTTGATTGGTAGAGATTTATCTCAAGAGTAAGCATATGGTTGTGGTTCATTGGTGCATATAGTTATCATATGAGGTTTTTCCATAAAAATTCACAAAGTGCTTTCGTTTCTTTGATATATGCAAGTCACTCTTTGTAATTCATTATCTTTCGCTTGCATATACTTATGAGTGAATGCCATGCTTCGAGTGAAAAGAAGAGAGTATGCCTAGTGAGGAGGATTGGATTAGCTTTAACATGTTTACATGCTTACGTTTTGCTCTTATATGTTCTTATTGATGTTACATGTTCATGAAGCTCGGAATTTTCGTGCTTAGTATTTGAAAGCTATGTGTACATACGAGCCTGAGACAAATTGTTAGGGGCAATAGTTTGCTTAGAGTCTAGTTTAATGTAGTTTGCTAAGGGACTAGCAAAGGATAAGTGTGGGGTACACTACCAGATACGGCCGAATAGCCGACGAAAATTTTTTCGTCGGCCATTCCATTTTTTCGTCGGCTATACCCTCTGCCGACGAAAATTTCGTCGGCCATAAGTCGTCGGTAATACGCCGTCGGTAATACCAATGGCCGACAAAAAAAAAAATTTCGTCGGCCATTCCAACCTTGGCCGACGAATTATGGCCGACGAAAATGATTTCGTCGGCTATTTGTTCGAGTATGGCCGACGAAATTTGGTTTCGTCGGCTATTTGTTCTGAAGTATAGCCGACGAAATTTCGTCGGCTATTTCGTCGGAATATATTAATATTTTAAAGTTATAGCCGACGAAATAATGTCAATTTCGTCGGCTATAACTGCATTTTGGGCAAAAAAAAATACCGGATCGGAGGAGGAGGAGGAGGAGGAGGAGGAGAAGGAGGAGGCCGGAGGAGGAGGAGGAGGAGGAGGAGGGGAAGGAGGAGGGGAAGGAGGAGGAGGAGGCCGGAGGAGGGGGAGGAGGAGGAGGAGGAGGAGGAGGAGGGGAAGGAGGAGGAGGAGGAGGCCGGAGGAGGAGGAGAAGGAGGAGGGGAAGGAGGAGGAGGAGGCCGGAGGAGGGGAAGGAGGAGGAGGCCGGAGGAGGGGGGGGAAGGATGAGAGAAAAAAGGCGGGAGGAAGATTTAAAAGATTTAGAAGGAGAATAGCCGACGACAATGGTATCACAATCGTCATTCGGACGCGTAATCGCGTCCTGGCGTCGTTCCCTTTCCGGAATGGTATCACAATCGTCATTCGGACGCCGGACGCCAAATCTGCAGTAAACCGGGTTTTGACTGATTTCATTATTTCGGCACACGGATTTTATCGGAATCTTGTCATTTTTCAACCGTAGACGTATTTCATTATTTCAGTCATATCTTATTTGACGACATATTTGCATTTGAAGAGTGTACGTATAGTAACTATTTGAAACTATACATTCACTTAAACACTTAGTAAACAAGTTAAGGAACATTAGTACATATGTTCCGATTTTGAATCTAAAAGTTTGGAAAATCTATTCCAACCGTCAGATATCACCGTTAAGATTACATACATGTATGAAAAAAAATCCAACTACATCTGACAACGTTAAAGGCTCGATCGGGACGGTCAAATGGGTGAGTCAAACCTCTAAACGCTTTAAAACGGAAATTGGCCCGTCTAAATGACGTTTTTTTGCCTGATCTTCAATAGAGAATAGTTTCAGATTGATGAGACGCGGCTAATCGTATAAAAATTTTCCACAAAATATTTACCGACCGTAAGGCTACCCATAGGAAAACGGGAGTAAAAAACAGTTAACCGCAACATTCGGCACACAGATTTTGTCGGAATCTTCCCATTTTTCAACCGTAGCCGTATTTCAATATTTTGGTCATGTCTTATTTCACGACACATTTGCATTTGAAGGATGAAGCAATGGTTTGTCGATAGTGATAGAAAATGGAAACTGCTCTTTTTTTGTTTTTTTTTTAATCATAGCCGACGAAATCAAACCTAGTATTCGTCGGCTATTCTTTTGTCGTTTTCTGTCAAAAATAATCGTATAATTATTTTTTTAAAAACTTATGGCCGACGAAATACTTAATTTTCGTCGGCCATTGTTCGTAAAATAATTATTTTTAAAAAACGTATGGCCGACGAAATAATTAATTTTCGTCGGCCATTGTTCGTAAAATAATTATTTTTAAATAATTTATGGCCGACGAAATAATTAATTTTCGTCGGCCATTATTCGTAAAATAATTATTTTTAAAAAACCTTACGGCCGACGAAATAAAAAATTTTCGTCGGCCATTCTTCCAAAAGTTTATAGCCGACGAAAACTTTAAATCGTCGGCCATTATAGGAGTATAGCCGACGATTTTTAATTTTTACCGACGAAAAAAAAAATCGTCGGCCATTCTATGGGAATGGCCGACGAAATTTTTTTTTTGCCGACGACAAAAATTTTCGTCGGCCATTCTTAGGAATAGCCGACGAAAAAAGTGTTTCGTCGGCCGTTTTTTTTTTTTCGTCGGCAAAGCCCTTTTTTCTTGTAGTGGTAGTTGATAAGAGCACAATGTGCGACGATATTAATATGCTTTGTTTAACCCTTATTTATCTAAGATAGAGTCATAATTTAGTTTAGTGTCAAATTGGTAGAGTTTTTATCAAATGTGCTTTAGAATCCGAAAAAATGACTAAGTTTGAGAAATCTGGAAAATAATGCAAGTTGTCTTTTTTGTGATTCTGAGATGAGTAAAAATGTGATATATCCTTGTCCGAATTTCACTACCAGATCGGAGAGAATAGCCGAAGAAAAATATTTCGTCGACTATGCCAAATTTTCGTCGGCTATTCCTTCTGCCGACGAAATTTTCGTCGGCTATAATTCGTCAGAAAAACGACATCGGTAATACCAATGGCCGACGAAAATAACGAAATCGTCGGCTATATTCGAGTATGGCCGACGACTTTACCGACGAAAATTAATTTCGTCGACCAAACCTGGGCAAAATATCCGACGAAATTCGTCGGATATTTTCGAGTATGGCCGACGATATCGTAACCTATACCCGACAAAATTCGTCGGCTATTTGTTCTGAAATATAGCCGACGATTTCATCTATTTCGTCGGTTATTTCGTCAGAATATATTAATATTTTAATAGGCATTAATTAGTTATAGCCGACGAAATAATGTCATTTTCGCCGGCTATAACTATTATAGCCAACGAAATTTGGTAAAAATCGTCGGCTATAGCACTTATAGCTGACGAAATAATGCCAATATCGTCAGCTATTCTTACATTTGGGGGAAAAAAAATTAAATTAATTTCTAAATTACCATTCCAAGCAACCTGCAAATCACAAAGACAATCCATGCATTTGCACCAACAAGAAACAAGTCTAAATGATTTATTATTTAATTTGTTCCAATATACTTAAAATATAACCCTAATCATCACCTAAAGCACTAAATTCCACCACGTCATCCCCAGCATCCTGCTCTCCATCATGCTCGTTATCCTGCTGAACAAACTCGGGAGGTTGAGGCATTAGAGGTTCAACTAACGGCTGAAACGGGGGCGGGGGTTCAAGGGCTTGTTGTTGTGCCGCGAACATATCACACCACCAGTTTTGTTGGGCGGCGTAGTTGTGCTGCCGAACTCTGTCGCATTCAGCATGCCAACTGGCCATATCCAAATGATACTGCTGTGTTCTGCGGCGTAGCTCCTGTGATCTCTGGGCCTCGGCCGCCAATCTTGCGGCCAATCTCTGCACTTCCCCCCTCATCTGTTGGCTGTCCCCGCCTCCCTTCTTTTGACCTCCCTTAGTGGTCTTTAGGAGCCCTATTCCTGAACTTCCCAAACTCCGGCAGTAGTATTGGTTTGACCGGTCTGGGAAGGCTGCGTCGAACATCCTCGCTGCCGTTTGGACATTCGATCGGTCGACCTGGCTCAGGGCTTCTTCCAGATCTGCCTCTGAAATGTTCGGTTGTGTCTCCCGAACTACTTGCTGGAACACCTCTTCTTCGGCCCGGTTCACCCTCTCCTAATTGAACGGGAAAAAAAAATTATTAATATTCTAACAAATATATAATTAAGTAAAATTAATAATTAAAATTTTAAAATCGTAATCAACGACTTACGAGCTGTTCTGTCGCTTGTGGATAAGCGATCTTGAACGTCTCCACGTACGGGTTGCTATCAGGATGATCTCTAAGCGCCTCCTCCTGATATTGTGCAAACGGCCTAGAACCACCATGATGGGAGGTTGTGTTACAGCAGCGGTTCGCAGAGTTTACCCGAGACCGTTCCTTCAAACAAATAATAAAATATTAGAAAAATGCATCAAAAAATATTAGTGTAATAATTATAAAATAATTAAACTAATAATTAAAATTTTAACAAAATAAACATTTATAGTTAAGTTTAGTATTTACCTGCATAAGTGGGTTGTTGAAGTCTACTGTCTTCAACCAACGCCACTCGTACTCCCTGAACATGAACTCTCTAGGAGTACCCATACAACCACGGTTGTCGTATTCGTTAAAGTGGGAACGGAGCTCGTTCTTCCACTCTTTGAACCTACGGAAAAAGCAAAAGTGCATTAGAAATATTATTAATATCATAAAATATTTCAAATTATAAGATAAGGAATTCCCAACGTACCTCAAGTTCTGCATCGCGTCCGCCCAATGCTGCTTATGTTCTGCAATCTCGAAGTATGTGTGAAAGATAATATTTTATTAGTTTTACAATTATAACAATACCGAAAATTATTAAATATTATGTAAAATAAATTAAATTTTTTAAATTACTCACCGACGCGGTGTTGTTCACCTCCCTCTTGATCTCTTCGGGCACATCAGCCCACCGTGTCCACAACATAGGGACTCTGTCCCTAATCAATGCCCCCACGCAACCCGTGTAGTCGCGGCGTTTTTCCCCCTGAACCTCCTAATCAGGAGGTTCGTTGATCCGGATCCTCCCGCTGCTCTCAACAGTTCTCCTGAGCGTGTCAAAACATATGACACCTCTCGTATTCCTCGTTGAACTGCTAGCGACTGTCCCTATCACATAAACGACGATTGGTTAATAAAATTAAATATTAGTGCATTAATTTTAATAAAATATTTAATTAATAAAATCAAATGTTACCTGAACTCGATGACCAGTCTGTCGACTTTCCTTTTCTCCTCGCCGAAATCAGGAGGTCAGGGTTCTCAAATGGCTGCTGCTGGTATGCCTCCGCAGCACTCACGTACTGAGGCATAGCAGGCCATATGGGCACACCTCGAAAGTCGACCTCGGGTATCGCAGGAATGTTGTACGGGAGGTAGAGCTGATTTGGGAGAGTAGGCTCCTCAGTCGAGTCAGCAGCAGACGTCGTCGGACTCGTCATCGGCTCCCGATGAACCTCAGGCATACGGACCTGAGGAACGTCTGCAGCTATCTCGTCCTGAAATAGCTGTCTGATAGGAGCACAATGTGCGACGTTATTAATATGTTATTATCCCTTATTTATACTTTGTTAAGTCTATTTAGAGTAAGATAGAGTCATAATTTAGTTTAGTGTCATTTCGGAAGAGTTTTGGAGAATGTGTGCTTAATAATCAGAAAAATGACTAACTATAGAAATCTGGAAATAAAGTAAAATATGTCTTTTTCGTGATATGGAGGCTCGTTCTAAACTGATCTATCCTTTCCCAAATTTGATTAAATTTGGTATGCATATAATTGGCAAGTTAAAAAGTATTGTGTCAAAATTTCAGATCAATCGGAGTTCGGAAAGTCACCCAAATGAAGGCTGCAACTTGGCAGTTTGAGCAAACCAATCCAGGGACTACCAGGATTTTCCTGGGACTGTGTCCTGACTTCCGGAATTTCTGTGGGACACATCACTTGGAACCAGAGAACGAGCCATACGCCGTTGGAAAGCTCTACGAGTTTAGTTTCTCTGGGACTTAGAATCGTAGCAAAATATTTCCTGAGCAAAAAGTTATGCCGGTTTGAATGCACAAAGGTTAAGTCTGCCAAAAGAAGAAAACCTAAACCGAGTTCTACATGGATTTGGCTTACGAATGTGGATTGAATTCCATCCTTTGTGCAAGATTTTTGGCTGAATTAATTCATGTAAAACCTAAAGAGATATTGCTCAATTATTCAGTCATTATCTTGGGAATTTTCGGTAGAAAATAGAGGAAGAAAATCGCAACAAATCCTGATCAAATTCGGCAGAATTCCTGTGCACGTCATCTAACTTCCACGGACTCTCCCGGACAGCTCACAATGAATCAGACTTCGAGCCTTATATGGATAGAAAGCTACGGGCGTCTAGTTTCCAACCTAACTGGAATCACCTCAATATCTATTTTCTAGAGAAATATATTCCATAATCTTCACTCGAAGGTCAAATCTGCCAGCAGGATAAGTTTGAGAAAAACTAGGTTTTGTAAACCCTAGCTGCCTCCCTTGCCTCTATAAATACCACAACATAATTTCAGAATAATCATCTTCTATTCCTCACAAAAAGCTTACCGAAACTCTGCCTAATTGCATCCAAGAATTCTCACCAAGAACATAGCCGAACCATACTCCACCACCTTTCATAAAATCATTCCAATCATCAACACCAATCCACTTGCCGAATTCTTCAACAAGGTTGTCACTTGGATTGTAATTTCAATGGCTTTTATTTCTTTGTATTTATACATTAATTTTTCTATGAATTATGTATGGATTCTTGGTTCCGATTTTAGTTTTGTTATTTATTCATGGGATTTCCGAATTCTTGTTATAATTGTTTGGTTTTCTTATGTTTAATTACCGAATTATGCATGTTATGTAATTGAATATGGTATGATGGGCAGTAGGCTTTTGCATGTTTTCTTGATTTAGTTAAGTTTATTTCCTTAATTCGTGTGCAACCGAAGGAGATATCTAGATGCATTTGAAAGGCCATGAGTGATATCTAGATGTTGAATTCACTTGTCGATTTAATACATGTTGGATCATACGCGTAGTTGATTTTAATGTGTATTTATCTAAGGGCTAAAGTAATTCTGGAAATTTACATGTTGATGTGAGATGAGTGACGCCATACTTGCTAACATGTTCCAATTCGACATATTGTGCTTATGTGCTATTTGTGTTTAATTTCTACGCGTAGTGTTATTAAACCAATTAGTACCATGTTTAGGATTACACGCGTAGTTGATTCTAAATACTTGTGATGTTTTGAATAATTAGATATACCGCGTTGGCTCTAATTAAATTGGAACTTAATTGATCTAGAATTCGATATTTGCTTTCTGCCCCTATTACTTGTTTTAATTCCATTGCATGTGTAATGAGTTTTGTGTTTTGTGATTGTGTGGAAGGTGATGATCATTTGTAAATAATAATTTAGGTTTTAAGTTTCGTAAAAATCAGTAGGAAATTAGTTATAAAAATTCGACACCCCCCTTTCTATGTGCAACACTTTGTGTGATTGAAAGCCCTTGATTTCCCCGGATAGAACGATCCCTACTTGTCCTAACTACAATTGACAAAAGAAGGGTATTATGTGTATGAAGTTGTTTTGCAGGTACTTTGTGCTTGGATAATAGCTCCATCACTGCCTACTGAACCTCGGAGCATCTAGCCCGACAGGGGGACGTGAACTGCTCGACGGCCGCCCCGCCTGGAGAAGGGTCTGGTGCCGAGAACTCACACTCCTCCACGGCTGGGATGAATCCACAGGCCTCCGCGGCTATGACGAGTCGCCGAAGCGAGCATCAAGCAATAATAACCCTACAATCGTTAGTAGTATAGAATAAGTAGGGATCGTTCTAAGCCGGGGATTAAGGGTACCTGAAATATGAGAATGTTAGCACAAAATATCTACACATATTTACACAAAACGTCACAAACATGGGGGATTAGGTTCGGCAGCAATGCTGCCTCTATATCTAAAACACGAAAATAAACCTAAACTACTATATACAAGTTTGATCATCATCTCTCACGCATCACATAGCACAAAACACAATTTAACACAAAGATTCATATGCAAGAAAGTAAGAGACAAGTATTAGCATGCTCAAAATTCGAATTCGTTTCGACCGTAACTAGAGCTCTCGCTCTGTACCTAGTTACTAGACTTCCTTAAGTTCTTTTAGGACAAACTCTCGCTCTAGCCCTAAAGATATTTATGCTAATCCGGTTAAGACTTAACATATAATGCACAAGAGTCTTAAATCGAAAACATGTAAACAAGTAAGGTTGTCAATCATCTTATTTAGCATGCAAGTTCTAAGATTAATAGCCCTTAGTGAATAACACAAATCATAGAGTCCTCTCGGTCCATCTAGTTTGCAATTACCCTAGCAAATTAAACCTAATACCGAGATTATGTTCAAAGACAACACCAAGTATCGATTTTCATGCCCTCACCTTAGATTACTAACCAATTTAAATCCTAAACATGCTTCTAATACCACTGCTCTAATTATCTAAACATACAAAAACCATGTATTAAAAATCGCACAAGTCATCACATAAACTTCAATGAAAATTGCAATTCATGCTCATCGTACAAAACCAAACGAAACAAAGTATTTTTTATAACAATACATGTGACTAAACCGAAATTAAAAACACAAGTCATAGGGATGGATCACACTTTAGAAACCTTGGAGAGCTTCGTCTTGGTGTGGTGGAAGAGGATCGGCAGTAGCTAGGGCAGGGAATGGTTCGGTGGTGTATGGTGGTGGTGGAATCGGTGACTTGGTATTTTTAGGGTTTCGGGTTTAGAACTTTGGTAGGAAATTTGGTAGAGTTTTGGCTAATGTTTTGCAAGAGATGAGATGCTTTTTCTGTAGGAAAACATGGCTATATATAGAGGCAAATTCGGCAGAAACCCTTGGTAGAAAACCTAGTCCAAATCAGCAAAGACAATCCTTGTGCAACAAGGTTTTGGTTCCTTCCTTTCTTGGTTCTTCTAGAAACTTCTTTTTCTGATTTTCTTCCTTGGATTGGGCTGCATATCTTCATGAACTTCTTGTGTAGGCTTGACAACTCCATTTGGTGAGCTTGATCCATGGAAAAATGCCCCAAACCCGCAAGAACACAAGACCGGCAGCGACTCGTCTGGAATGACCTTGCTCCAGTAAATCTGACATATCTCCCTTCTCGGAGATCCAATTGATGCGATTCCAAGTCTCAGATAAACTAGACACATATAGCCATCTCCCCATAAAATCTCTCGATCAAATTCCTTGTGAATCGTCGGGAATGATTTTTCGAAGTTGGATCAAAGTCCCAGGAAAATCCTGGAAGCCCCTGGACTGGAATGCTCGGACTGCCGTTTTGCAGCCAACGTTTGGGTGACTTCCCGAACTCCAATTGATCTGAAATTTTAACACAACATTCCTCAGCATATGAATAGTAAGCACACCAAATTTCATTGAATTCGGACAAGGATAGATCATATTTTTACTCATTTCAAAATCACGAAAAAGACATATTTTGCACTATTTTTCAGATTTCTCATACTTAGTCATTTTTCGGATTCTTAACCATTTTTCACCAAACTCTACCAAATTAACACTAAACTATATTAAGACTCAATCTTAGATAAATAAGGGTTAAACAAAGCATAAACGAGGGCATAAGCATATAATATCGTCGCACATTGTGCTCCTATCAGGCTAGGATGAATCCACACTCCTCCGCGGCTGGGTGGTGGTCCTCTCAGGCTGGCTAAGGGTCCTGTCGGACTCTGCGGAACCGGCGGAACTTCTAGAACCCCTAGATCTGGAACGACGGCCTCCGAAGAACTGTCTGAATGCATCGGCCATCTACAGCTTGAGGCATTAATACATTAATTAATATTAAATTATATTACATTAAATAACAAATTCTAATTAATATAATAACCAATAATACTAACATATTTCAAAACATACTAACAAATTAATATTTAAATTTGTACTAATTTTAAATAATACTAACCATTAACCTAAATATAACTATTTATATACAAATATAACTATATTTCATTATTAACATATATATAAATACAAATAACCATTTATATATTAACAAAAATATATAACAATTTATATAATTAAAATTAAATATATAACAATTTCTATACCTAAATTATAAGAAATATATAACAATTAAATTTATTAACAAATATATAACAATTTATATAATTAAAATTAAATATATAATGTTCAAGGAAGGTTAACTCAGTAACTTCCGTGGTGTGTCTTGTCCTAATAAGACTAGAAGTCTAGATACTCTATTAGATAGGGAATCCCTGTTCGCCAGGGATACTTGATGTAATGCCTATATAAAGGCCTCCTTATCAATGAATAAACACAGAGAGATTTATCAATCTATTTCTCCTACAACACGTTATCAGCACGTTGCTCTAGCCTCCCGTCTGATAGCCCTAGAAACCCTAATTCCGAATTTTTTTTTCGAAACCCTAACCTACCGTCGGCCGCCGATTCTTCTCTTCGGCACCGTCGGCCTCTTCTTAGCAGCATCTGCGCTGTTCGCTTGCCGCACTGTACCCTCGAGTACTGCTCCTCCTCTGCCTTTAGGTAGACAACCCGCTCGCCAGCAGCTCTCCCTTGCGTGCTACTTTTTGCACGCATCCGCCAGACGATCAAAATTGCTCGCAAGCCAAGCAAGCGATCCGCGAACCCTTATTCGTGGTTAAGAAGAAATCAAGAAAAATCGAAGAAAACAAGCTTCCCCAAGAGTCAAGTTTCGTTTGATCAAGCTTCTCTTGAAGAGGTAAATATTTTTATAAACGTTCCCGCTTATGAAAATTTCAATAGTTGGGTTTTGTTTTCTCTTCCGGGACCTTTCCGTGTCCCTGCTTCTTCATCCCGATTCTATCGCTTCTCGGGACGGCATACGGGGATTTAGTCACCCCGGTGCCAACGTTTATTGGGGTAACTGTGATGTTACCGGCCACCGTTATGCTTGTGACTGTGATGTCACTGTGAACCATAACGTATTATTCTTTTTTGGAAAGAAAACAAAGGGAAGATATCGATTGTGACTTGAAGTCACGTTAAGCATCGATTTATGTGACCATGATATATCTTGGCACTGTTCTAAAAGAACAATCAAACTTGATTAGTATTCAAACATACTAACGTCTCCCTGTTTGTGTTCTGTAGATGGCTGACACTCAGCGTCCAGAATTTGACATCTTGGATGTCCAAGGCAAGGAATACAAGAGGTGGGTCTCAGATGTTGAGAACACTTTCATTGGTAAAAGATTTACTGCCACCATCAACCCTCCTGAGGATGAAAGCTTACACGCTTCTCCTGAACAGAAAGCACAAGCCCTGATGTTTCTCAGGCGCCATATCCATCCAACGCTCAAGAAGCAATACCTGAGGAAAACTGATCCCAAAGAGCTATGGGATATCCTCAAGGACCGCTTCGACAATGTGCATGACGCACAACTCCCAGACCTCATGTCTGATTGGGAGCAAATCCGCTTACTGGATTTTGATTCCGTCCAGGAATATCATCAGACTATGCTAAACTTGCAATCTGATTTGAGCTTTTGTGGGGTCGAAAAGACCGATGATGATATGATGGAGAAGACTTTCACGACGTTCCCAGAATCTGCGTCCATGTTGTCGCATCAGTACCGCGATCTCCGCGAGAAAGGCACTATCAAAACCTTCAGCGATTTGATGAATGTGCTTCAAAGAAAGGAGAGGTACCATGAGTTGATTCTTACCACCAATAAGAGGCCTCGAGGACCGAAATCCATTGCGGAATCTCATCAAGCCCGTGGTAAAGCTTTTAAGCAGAAGCATCAACCTCATGAACGTCAAGCACCGCCACCACGTACGCCAAGAGCAATACGTGGCGGACGAGGAGGGAGAAGAGGCGTCGGCCGTGGCCGACCGCTTTCTTGGACAAGGGATGATGGCAGAGCCGCCGCTCCCAGAGGGAGGAACAGTTTTGGTTCCGGTCCCAGGCGTGGTGGCCATCCGCCGAACAATGCTTCGGCTCCTTGCTTCAAATGTGGTTCTACGAATCATCTCCAACGCGATTGCATAGCAAGCAGAGATATTCAAGCCGCTTACAAGAAACACAAACAATACATAGAACAAGAAGCACACTATGTAGGAGACTTTGAGGAAGAAGTATACGATGAGGAAAATACGAACTTCGCCATCGATGACTTCCAACCTACCAAGAAACGTAGGACTCAGGAGTATGATACTCCAGACTATGAATAAGTATTTGACTTAGGTCATGAGATACGTGTTCAAGTTTGATTTTGATTGTTATTTTGACAGAATAGTCAATAAATCACGACTTTGTTCGATAAGTCGTTCTATTTAGAACAACCTTGATGTATTTTTGAGTTGTCATCAATAAAATCTATCTTATTCTACGAATGATTTAAGATTTTTACATCCCTGAAAGCAAAATTGGTTCAATGCGTCCAATTCTCAATGGCATAATCATTTTGAGTTCACCAAAATTCTGGTGATGATTAACTCATATCCGAAAAATCACAAAGACAAAAGGAGAGATCCGCGACACGCCATCCGCGATCCGCGATACGCCATCCGCGATCCGCGATACGCCATCCGCGATGCGAGATATGCCATCCGCGAGCCGCGATACACGATCCGCGATCCGAGATCCGCGATCCGCTATCCGCCAACTTGGTCGCGATCCGCCAGGACTCGCTCGCCATGGCTATTCGCCAACTAATCCGCGATCCGCGATCAGCGATCCGCCAACTTGGCTGCGATCCGCCATGCCTCGCTCGCCAAAGCCCATAAGCGCTTGGCCGCGACTCGCTAGGCCTCACTCGCCATGGCCATTCGCCAGCTTGGCTCAGCACCGAATCCGGTTTTTGAAACCAACAATCGATAGCCTATCGAACAAATGCAACTTTTGCATCAATGGCTCGGCAACGAAGTGTCTTCGGACTCGTCATGCTTCGGATTTAGCTCAACCGTCGCATCGCATTGCCTCAATGCCTGACCGACTCTCACCACTCGCCTTGCTTCGGCTCGGCCTCTGGGTAGCTTCGGCCTTTGCCTTGGCCTCGGTCTTGGCTCGGCCACACCACCTACGACGGTGTCCGGTCTCAATCTCTGAACTAGGCTATGATTATCAATGGTGATACTCGGTGATTAAAATGCGGCTTATATCTTTCTCTCAAGTTTTGTCGTTGCCATGGCTATGTTATTGGCCTTAATGCACTTCATTTTGTGATGATATATTGTTTCAGTACACTTACTTTAAAGTGTTCGCCAAAGTCTAAAGTAGACTATTGATTCAATTTACATTGTTTTTGTAGATGTATCAAGGCGAGATTGAGTGTTTGTTGGATTGTGCAACAACTCACACGATTCTGAGAAATCGGCAATTGTTTTCGGATTTTACGCCAAGAGAATCGTCGTTATCTACGATGACAGGAACTGGACCCGTAATTAAGGGTCGTGGCACTGCTCAATTCTTACTGCCAAATGGCACTGAGATTCGGGTAGAGGACGCCCTATATGCGCCTAAGGCGCCAAGAACCTTGCTAGCTTTCAAGGATGTGCGTGACAATGACTATCACCTCAGCACTTATGTTGAAGATGGAACTGAATATCTGTTGATCACCTCCACTCAATCTATGCGCACTCGCATTGTGGAGAAGTGTAAGCAAGTTCGCAATGGCATGTATTTCACAACCATTCGAGCCAACGAATCTCATGTTGTTATATTATGTGATTCTGATGCTTATAAGCTTTGGCATGATAGACTCGGTCATCCGGGTCGTGATCTGATGATCCGTATTTTGAAATGCTCCCACGGTCATCCATTTTTCCGATCACAAAAGCACAGAGGGCGCCTCGGCCTCGGTTCGGCCGTGCCGTCGATAGCCGCCTCTCAGCTCCAAGGAGAGGTTCGGTCCCCTCCTGCTTCTCATGCTTCTGTAGCGATGTCTAATGCTCATCGTTCGTTTTGTAAAGCTTGTTCACTAGCAAAACTTCAAGCAAGACCATCTTTTGCTATTGATAATAAACAGAATATTCCGTTTCTACAACGAATACAAGGTGATATTTGTGGACCTATAACACCAGAATGCGGACCATTTCGATATTTCATGGTTCTGGTTGATGCATCAACGCGTTGGTCACACGTAGCATTGTTGTCCACGAGGAATGCTGCATTCGCTAAACTCCTAGCTCAGATTATTAAGCTTCGGGCTCACCACCCGGACAATCCGATTAAGTCCATCAGACTGGATAATGCTGGAGAGTTTACCTCAAAGTGTTTTGATGACTATTGTATGTCAGTTGGGATTGAAGTTGAACATCCCGTACCCCACGTTCATTCTCAGAACGGTCTTGCAGAAGCCGCTATCAAGAGACTACAGCTTGTAGCTAGGTCTCTTGTCATGGCCACAAACTTGCCAGTTTCGGCATGGGGATATGCAATATTACATGCAGCTATGCTTATTCGTCTACGACCCACAGATAGCCAACCATTTAGTGCGTACCAGTTGGTAACTGGTTACGAGCCTGATATTTCGCATCTGCGTACTTTTGGTTGTGCCGTATATGTGCCTATCACGCCTCCACTGCGTACCAAGATGGGTCCACAACGACGATCAGCTATTTATGTTGGATATGAAGCACCAACTATTGTCCGCTATATAGAGCCTATGACAGGTGATCTGTTTACTGCAAGATTTGCAGATTGTCACTTTGATGAGACATCCTTCCCGCCGTTAGGGGGAGATGGGGCCGCATCCGTCCCAAATGAACGTCAGGAATTGACGTGGTTCTCTCCCACTATGTCTCATTATGATCCCCGTACGTCTCAGTGTGAGACTGAAATACAACGCATATTAGAACTACAAAAGGTGGCGGATACGATGCCCGACTCCTTTACTGATATTGCGAAAGTGACAAGATCAACCATACCTGCTGCGAATGTACCTGCAAGGCTTAACATTCCTCGCCATGCGCGAGCACGCGCCGCCGGTCTCGGACCCGCAGCCCTAGGTGCCATCGGTAGCCTAGGCTCGGCACCTCCAAGTGGAGAGCCGGCGTCGACTTCGGATCCTCCTAGAAAGAGGGGGAGACCAATCGGTTCCAAAGACAATGTACCTAGAAAGAGGGCATGTGTCCAGGCACAAAGCGATCCGTTCATCATCGATACTGTGACGCCGTCACACGAGATTGTCTCCGACTATACCTATGTCCAAGAATCAACTCTGAATCATCTGGGGGACGCCTCAGACTCACTGTTGATGTTGGAGAACAAGGAAATCTCACTAAACTACTTATGCATGCACAATCTTATGGAAAGAAATTCCATGTATATCGATGATGCATTCGCCTACGCCGTTGCTCAAGAAGTCATTGACGACGACGATATGGAACCCCGCACTGTTGATGAATGTCAACGTAGGGCGGATTGGCCGAAGTGGGAAGAAGCAATCCAGGCTGAACTAGACTCTCTAAAGAAAAGGCAAGTTTTCGGACCGGTTGTGCCTACACCGCCGAACGTGAAGCCTGTTGGACATAAATGGGTCTTTGTCAGAAAGCGCAATGAGAATGGCGAAGTCCAGCGATATAAAGCTCGACTCGTGGCGCAAGGTTTTTCTCAACGCCCTGGAATTGATTATGAGGAGACGTATTCTCCTGTCATGGATACTATTACCTTCCGATACTTAATAAGTTTGGTAGTCTCAGAGAGACTCAATATGCAGCTTATGGATGTTGTAACTGCGTATCTTTATGGGGACCTAGATACGGAGATGTACATGAGAGTGCCAGAAGGACTTTCGTTACCCAAGTCAAGTGAGCAAAAACCACGAAGTTCATTTGCTATCAGGTTGAGACGATCTCTATATGGACTCCGACAATCTGGTAGGATGTGGTACACACGGTTAAGTGATTACTTGATTGGGAAAGGATACAAGAATGATGAGTTGTGCCCTTGTGTGTTCATAAAGAGAACAAGTTCAGGATTTGCCATTATAGCCGTCTATGTCGATGATATGAACATCATTGGAACTCTGAATGAGATCAATGAGACCGCTAGCTATTTGAAATCCGAATTCGAGATGAAAGATCTGGGAAGGACTCGGTTTTGCCTAGGCTTAGAACTAGAGCACCGAAGTGGTGGAATTTTTATACACCAGTCTGCATATGTCCGAAAGATGCTCAGGCGATTTAACATGGACAAAGTTATGCATCCTACAGGCACTCCCATGGTCGTTAGAAGTCTGGATATCAACAAAGATCCCTTTCGTCCGAAAGAAGATGACGAAGAGGTCTTGGGAGCTGAATATCCATATCTTAGTGCAATTGGAGCTTTGTTATACTTAGCTCAGTGTACTAGACCAGACATCGCTTTCTCTGTGAACTTGTTAGCTAGATTTAGCTCTGCGCCAACACAACGTCATTGGGTTGGAATCAAGAACATCTTCCGATACCTTAAAGGAACCCTTGACATGGGCTTGTACTATCGATACACTCATCAGGATTCGACACATAGTCGATCTCTTGCATCTAACAGCACAAACCATGGCTCGGATCGCCATCCGCCAGCCATATCCGCCAAGACTGGCTTTGGTTCATCCATCCGCCATCCTGCAGACATATCCGCCAACTTATCCGGACCCGCGGATGCTAAGTCGTGGTCCCGATACGGCTTTGGCGATACCCCCTCCTACTCAGATACACCAAATGATGTGATGGTAGGATTTGCTGATGCTGGATATTTGTCAGATCCACACAAAGGACGTTCCCAAACAGGTTATGTTTTTACCATTGGGAATACGGCGATATCTTGGAGATCAACCAAGCAAACCCTTGTTGCTACCTCCTCGAACCATGCTGAGATTATTGCACTACATGAAGCAGTCAAAGAATGTATTTGGCTTCGCTCAGTTATATCTCACATTCGAGAGTCTAGTGGACTTGAGTCTACTACGATGGGACCAACTTGCATATTTGAAGATAATGCAGCATGCATTGAGCAGATGAAGTTGGGATACATTAAGGGTGACAATACTAAACACATTTCGCCTAAGTTCTTCTACAATCAGCAGCAGCAAGAGACTTTGAATATCCAGGTGAAGCAAGTCAGCTCAGAAGAAAATGCAGCGGATCTGTTCACCAAGTCTCTACCCAAATCTACATTTATGAAGCATGTAAAGCGCATTGGAATGTGTCGCTTATCCGAACTCAAAGACTGAATGACTATCAGGGGGAGTTCTCATCTAGACTTCAGGGGGAGCCTAGTTATGCATGTCTCACATACTTGTAGTTGGTGCGTTGTACTCTTTTTCCTTAGACCATGCTTTTATTTTTGCCCAAGAGGTTTTTTGTTTGCTGGCAAAGGTTTTAACGAGGCAACGGTTCATGCACCATTGAGGACGCGACACAAGGGGGAGTGTTCAAGGAAGGTTAACTCAGTAACTTCCGTGGTGTGTCTTGTCCTAATAAGACTAGAAGTCTAGATACTCTATTAGATAGGGAATCCCTGTTCGCCAGGGATACTTGATGTAATGCCTATATAAAGGCCTCCTTATCAATGAATAAACACAGAGAGATTTATCAATCTATTTCTCCTACAACATATAACAATTTATTATATAACAATTTATATAATTAAAATCAAATATATAACAAATATATAACAATTTGTTAAAATTAAATTTATTAACAAATATATAACAATTTATATAATTAAAATTAAATATATAAAAATTTATAAAATTAAACTAAATTGAAAAAAAAAATTTAACCGGATCAGAGGAGGAGGCCGGAGGAGGAGGGGAAGGAGGTCAGACGAGGAGGGGAAGGCAGAGGGGAAGGAGGAGGCCGGCGCGGCTTGGAGGAGGATTTGAGGAAGCTAGAGTTTGGATCAGAGGACGAGGAGGAGGAGGAGCCACCGATTTGAGGAGGAGGAGGAGGAGGAGCAGCGCGGCGGAATCTTGTGGGAGAGCGTAATCGCGTTCGGCAGCAGCAGCAGGAGGAGGAGGAGGAAGAGAGGAAAAATTCGGCTAGGGTTCGACAGTTTCTAATTTATACCTGAAAGAATAGCCGACGATTAAAAAAGATTTCGTCGGCTATTCTTCAAAATAGCCGACGAAATCTTTAAAATCGTCGGCTATTCTTTGAATGTCGTCGGCTATGCTATAAACATCGTTGGCTATACTTTAGGCGCTCAGCAGCCGTCTGATCTCCGCCATCCAACAGCGGACAATAAAAAGGCGCGGATCGCAAGAGTTTAGCCGACAAATTCAAATATTTCGTCGGCTATGCTTTGGACAATCAGCAGTCGTTGGATCTGAGCCATCCAACGGCGGACAATAAGCGGATCGCAAGAGTTTAGCCGACGACATAGAATTTTCGTCGGCTAAACTTTTGGTCAAACAACGAAGTCAAACCTCTAAATGCTTTAAAACGGAAATTAGTCTAGTTAGACGACGGTTTTTTGTCTGACCTTCAACAGATAATAGTTTCAAATGGATGAGACGCAACTAATCGTTTAAAAATTTTACTCAAAATATTTACCGAACGTCAGGCTACCCATAGGAAAACGAAAGTAAAAAACAGTTAACCGCAACATTCGGCAAAAACTGTAAATTTTCGTCGGCTATTTCCTCGAAATATATTAATATTTAATAGGCATTAATTAGTTATAGCCGACGAAATAATCCAAATTTCGTCGGCTATACAACTTATAGCCGACGAAAATTGGTAAAATTCGTCGGCTATAGTTATTATAGCCGACGAAATAATGCCAAAATCGTCGGCTATTCTTACATTTGGGGAAAAAAAAATTAAATTATTTTCTAAATTACCATTCCAAGCAAACTGCAAATCACAAAAACAGTCCATGCATTTGCAACAACAAGAAACACGTCTAAATACCATTTTTATTAAATTCGTTCTAATATACATAAACCCTAAACCCTAATCATCACCTAAGCCACTAAAGTCCAGCAGGTCATCCCCAGCATCCTGCTCTCCATCAGGCTCGTCATCCAGGTGACCGAACTCGGGAGGTTGAGGCATTGGAGGTTCCGCTAACCGCTGAAACGGGGGCGGGGGTGGAAGGCCTTGTTGTTGTGCCGCGAACATCTCATACCACCAGGTTTGTTGGCCGTCGTAGTTGTGTTGCCGAATTCTTTCGCATTCGGCATGCCAACCGGCCATATCCAACTGATACTGCTGTGATCTGCGGCGCATCTCCTCCTGATACTGCTGTGTTCTGCGGCGCATCTCCTCCTGATACTGCTGTGTGCTGCGGCGCAGCTCCTGTACTGTCTGGGACGATGTCGCCAATTCTGCGGCCAATCGCTGCACTTCCCCCCTCATATGCTGGCTCTCCCCGCCTCCCTTCTTTTGACCTCCCTTAGTGGTCTTCAGAAGCCCTAGTCCAGAACTTTCCAAACCCCGGCAGTAGAAGTTGTTTGTCCGGTTTGGGAAGGCTGCGTCGAACATCCTCGCTGCCGTTTGGACACTGGACCGGTCGACATGGCGCATGGCTTCTTCCAGATCTGCCTCGGAAATGTTCGGTTGTGTCTCCCGAACTACTTGCTGGAACACCTCTTCTTCGGCCCGGTTGACCCTCTCCTAAGTGGACGGGAAAAAAAAATTAATATTATAACAAATATATAATTAAGTAAAATTAATAATTAAAATTTTAAAATTGTAATGAACGACTTACGAGCTGTTCTGTCGCTTGTGGATAAGCGATCTTGAACGTCTCCACGTACGGGTTGCTATCAGGATGATCTCTGGGCGCCTCCTCCTGATATTGTGCAAACGGCCGTGAACCAGCATGATGGGGGGTTGTGTTCCAGCGGCGGTTCTCAGAGTTTATCCGAGAACGTTGCTTCAAACAAATAATAAAATGTTAGAAAAATGCATAAAAAAATATTAGTGTAATAATTATAAAATAATTAAACTAATAATTAAAATTTTAACAAAATAAACATTTTTACTGAAGTTTAGTATTTACCTGCATAACTGGGTTGTCGAAGTTTACTGTCTTCAACCAACGCCACTCGTACTCCCGGAACATGAACTCCCTGGGAGTACCCATACGACCAAGGTAGTCGTATTCGTTATAGTGGGAACGCAGCTCGTTCTTCCACTCTTTGAACCTACGAAAAAAACAAAAGTGCATTAGAAATATTATTAATATCATAAAATATTAATAATTATAAGATAATTATAATATCATAAAAACAAACGTACCTCGAGTTCTGCTGGGTGTCCGCCCAATCCCGCCTGTGTTCGGCAATCTCGAAGAATGTCTGAAACATAATATTTTATTAGTTTTACAATTGTAATAATACCGAAAGTTATTAAATATTACGATAAATAAATTAAATTTTTTAAATTACTCACCGAGGCGGCATTGTTTACCTCCCTCTTGATCTCTTGGGGCACATCAGCCCACCGGGTCCACAACATAGGGACTCTGTCCCTAATCACTGACCCCACGCAACCCGAGTAGTCGCGTTTTTTCTTCCCCTGAACCTCCTGATTAGGAGGTTCGTTGATCTGGATCCTGCCGCTGCGCTCAACAGTTTTCCTGAGCGTGTCAAAACAGATGACACCTCTCGTATTCCTCCGTGAACTGCTAGCGGCTGTCCCTATCACAAAAACGACGATTGGTTAATAAAATTAAATATTAGTGCGTTAATTTTAATAAAACATTTAATTAATAAAATCAAATGTTACCTGAAGTGGATGACTCGTCTGTCGACTTCCCTTTTCTCCTCGCCGAAATAAGGTGGTCAGGGTCCTCAAATGACTGCTGCTGGTATGCCTCCGCAGCACTCACGTACTGAGGCATATCAGGCCATATGGGCACACCCTGATAGTCGACCTCCGGTATCGCCGGAATGTTGTACGGGAGGAATAGCTGGTTTGGGAGAGTAGGAGCCTCAGTCGAGTCAGCAGCAGACTGAGTCGGACTCGGCATCGGCTCCCGATGAACCTCAGGCATACGAACCTGAGGAACGTCGGCAGCTATCTCCTCGTGAAATAGCTGCCGACTAAACCTCGGAGCCACGGAAGGACCGACACGCGGAAGTGAAGTGCTCGATGGCCGCCCCGTCTGGAGAAGGGTCTGGTGCCGAGAACTCACACTCCGTCGCGGCTGGTCAGCATCCACAGTCCTCTGCGGCTGGGATGAATCTACACTCCTCCGCGGCTGGCTGGTGGTCCTCTCAGGCTGGCTACCGGTCCTCTCGGAGTCTGCGGAACTGCCGGAATTTCTAGAACCTCTAGATCTGCCGCCACGACGGCCTCCGAATAGTTTTCTTAATGCATCGGCCATCTAAAGCCCGAGGCATTAATACATTAATTGATATTAAATTATATTATATTAAATAACAAATTCTAATTAATATAATAACCAATAATACTAACATATTTTAATATAACAATTTATATACTAACATATTAAATTATATTATATTAAATAACAAATTCTAATTAAATATAATTAAGCTATATATATAATTAAGCTAAATTATACAATTAAGTTATCAATTTATATAATTAAAAAAACCAATTTATACGTATAAATTATACAATTACACATAAATTATACAATTAAAATAAATTTGAAAACAATTACCTAAATTGACATAAATACCTAAAATTTATCTAAATTAACATAAATACCTAAAATTTATCTAAATTAACATAAATACCTAAAATTTATCTAAATTAACATAAATACCTAAAATTTACCTAAATTAACATAAATACGTAAATTATACCTAAATTAACATAAATACGTAAATTATACCTAAATTAACATAAATACCTAAATTATGCCTAAATTAACATAAATACCTAAATTATACCTAAATTAACATAAATACCTAAATTATATCTAAATTAACATAAATGAAAAAAAAAAACTTACTGCCCCGAATTGAAAATGGAAGGGAGGAGGAGGAAGAGGGAGGCTGCCGGATTGGAGGAGGGCCGGCCGGATTGGAGGAGGAAGAGGAAGGCTGCCGGATTGGAGGAGGGCCGGCCGGATTGGAGGAGGAAGAGGAAGGCTGCCGGATTGGAGGAGCAAGAGGGAGGAGGGGGTTGCCCGATTCGAGGAGGAAGAGGGAGGAGGACGACGAGGCGAGCGGTGCTGGATCGGATGGAGAATTTTGAAAAATGCAGCAAATGGAGGCTAGGGTTCGGCTGCAACAAACTTATACCCGATAGTATAGCCGACGAATTAAAAATATTTCGTCGGCTATACTTAAGAATAGCCGACGAAATGCTTTAATTCGTCGGCTATACTTAATAATAGCCGACGAAATGCTTTAATTCGTCGCCTATACTTAAGAATAGCCGACGAAATCTATGAACTCGTCGGCTATAGTTTAGGTGCTCAGCAGCCGTCCGATCTCCCCCATCCAACGGCGGACAATGAAAAGGCGCGGATCACTAGAGTTTAGCCGACGAAATTAAATATTTCGTCGGCTATACTTTGGAAAATCACAGCCGTTGGATCTGAGCCATCCAACGGCGGACAATAAGCGGATCGCAAGAGTTTAGCCGACGAAATAAAATATTTCGTCGGCTAAACGTTTGGTCAAACTACGAAGTCAAACCTCTAAACCCTATAAATTGAAACGGTAATTGGCCTGTCTAAATGACGTTTTCTGGCCTTATCTTCAACAAAGAATAGTTTCAAATCGATGAGACGCCACTAATCGTATAAAAATTTTCCTCAAAATATTTACCGACCGTCAGGCTACCCATAGGAAAACGGGAGTAAAAAACAGTTAACCGCAACATTCGGCACACAGATTTTGTCGGAATCTGCTCATTTTTCAACCGTAGACGTATTTCAATATTTCGGTCATATCTTATTTCACGACACATTGGCATTTGAAGAGTCTACGTATAGTAACTATTTGAAACTATACATTCACTTAAACACTTAGTAAACAAGTTACGGAACCTTAGTGCATATGTTCCGATTTTGAATCTAAAAGTTGGGAAAATCTATTCCAACCGTCAGATATCACCATTAAGATTAAATACATGTGTGAAAAAAAATCCAACTACATCTGACGACGTTAACGGATCGATCGGGACGGTCAACCGGGTGAGTCAAACCTGTAAACGCTTTAAAACGGAAATTGGCCCGTCTAAATGATGTTTTTTGGCCTGATCTTCAACAGAGAATAGTTTCAGATCGATCAGACGCAACTAATCGTATAAAAATTTTCCTCAAAATATTTACCGACCGTCAGGCTACCCATAGGAAAACGGCAGTAAAAAACAGTTAACCGCAATATTCGGCACATAGATTTTGTCCGAATCTGCTCATTTTTTCAACCGTAGACGTATTTCAATATTTCGGTCATATCTTATTTCACGACACATTTGCATTTGAAGGATGAAGCAATGGTTTGTCGATAGTGATAGAAAATGGAAGCTGAATTTTTTTGTTTTTTTTTTTTAATCATAGCCGACGAAATCAAACCTAGTACTCGTCGGCTATTCTTTTGTCGTTTTCGGTCAAAAATAAAATAATTATTTTTCAAAAAACTTATGGCCGACGAAATAAAGAATTTTTCGTCGGCCATTGTACGTATAGCCGACGAAAAATTCATTATTCGTCGGCCATTATTTTTCAAAAAACTTATGGCCGACGAAATAATGAATTTTTCGTCGGCCATTGTACGTATAGCCGACGAAAAATTCATATTTCGTCGGCCATTATTGTAATGGCCGACGAAATAATGCATTTTTCGTCGGCTATTCTCTGAAAAAAAAAAACCAAAAAAATCAGTGGTTTTACACCTCTCCTATTCCGATGTCCTGTTCCCATATAATCAAAATTGAACATAAAAAACCAGAAACCCAACAGTCAACATATTTCAAATTTTTGTTTAAGGGGTTTGGAACCCAGCCTAGCTGGGAGGCTCATCCCCACGCCCGTTCATTAGAAATGAGTTGATTACAAATGAAAGGATTACATCATTTAAATTACTTAATCCGTCGGATTGTAATCGGAATCATCGGAGGAGTCTTCTTCGGTTTCTGAATAGCTCGATAGGGGTAATCTATGTCTTTCCTCACCACTAGAGTCCTCGTTAGTTTCTTCAGTTGGATCAACATCAACAAGCAGTGGCTCTTCACGTCGAATTCGCACCGGCGTGTCTAGGCGAATAAAAGAGGAGTCAGGAATACCGTTTGAGTTGGGCTCTTGATACGCGGTGCCCCCTTCCTCGTTCTCTTCAGCCACACCAAGTGTAGACGCCCGGTAAATGTTGCGATGGTGGATAGTGTTGACTACTTTCCACGGGTCACCCTTGGTGAGATCATCAAGATAAAACACTTGTTTCACCCATGTGGCTAAAACGAACGGGTCGTCCTCATACCATGATGTACTAGTGTTCACAGAACTTATGCCGTATTGATCGGTTTTCATGCTCTGCGGCCGTGTGTCAAACCATCTACACTTGAAAAAGTGCACTTTCATGCCTTCCCCGTAATGCAGTTCCACAACTGAATGGAGAACACCGTAATAGTCAACTCCACCATCCCCACCATGTGCCATAACCCCTGAATTTTGTGTTTTCAGTCTGAGGTCTCTGTCTTCACATCGAAATAACACACCATTCACCTTGCACGTCGCATAAACTTTTGAATAGACCGGCCTCCTCGCTAAAAGTCTGAGTTCGTGCGACCAATTTGGGTGATTATCATTTTCAATAAGGTCTATCTGCAACCATCAGAATCAACTATAAATATGAATAAATATACACAATAATATATGAACACGTATAGAATAGTGTTAAAGGTACGTACCCAGCGGCCGAAATACTCTGCGAATGTCTGGTTGTGGTAATCGAGATCACCTGCTACTCCTTCACAGCGTAGATGTATGTCCTTCCAAAACTGAACTTCTGGACAGTTGATTAGTACCCACCAATGTGCAATGGCTATCTCATAATCTTTCAACTTGTAGGAAACTGGCATGTTTCCACCGAGTACAACATCGTCGGAGAGTATGGAAAGATTGAACTGTGACGGTACATCTTCCTGTATGCTTTCCTGTAACGCTCCGAAATACAGCTTCATGTAGGTGACGCACTCGTGCGCAATATATGCTTCAGCTATACATCCTTCAGGTGCGGATCTGTTTTGGACAAAACCACCGTATTGTCCAAGTTGCCTATAAATCAAGTTTTTAAAGTGTTATGATAATACAATAACACTATATCACACATATTGATGAGGAAATTAACATAAGGTGTAAAATACGTACCTTTCCATCGGATACATCCAAGTGAAGTGCACATTACCAGTAAGCAACAACTGCCGAGGAAGATGGATCATGAGGTGAGGCATGATGTCGAAAAAATTTGGAGGAAATATCATCTCAAATTTACATATGATATGAACGATGTCTTGTTGCATTTCCCGGAGGTCAGATTTTCTCACTTCCCGTGTGCATACCTTCTGGAAAAATCTTGCCAACGCTACTAACGGCTCCACAACGTGACGGGGAAGGAACGGTCGAATGAAAACAGGGAAGAGACGTTGTAGCAGGATATGATTGTCATGACTTTTCAACCCGTACAGATTGTTGAATTGTCTGTTCACACACTTGGTTATATTTCCAGCAAAGCCTGAAGGATACTTAGCCCGACTTATCCAATGGAAAATTTCTGATTTATGCTCAGGCTTGACGGTGTAAGGAGCTTGAGGCATTTTTCTCTTCCCTTGTTTCAACCATAGTGGTTTTCTGATATTCATGTTTTGCAGATCAGTGCGAGCCTTAGGACCGGCTTTCGTCTTCCCCTCGAAGTTCAGCGTTGTGCCCACCACACTTTCAGAAACATTTTTTTCTATGCGCATAACGTCTAGGAAGTGACGGATCAGCAACTCACACCAGTATGGGAGTTCCCACAATATGCTCCTATGTGTCCAGAATTTGTACTCCTCAGGCCTTTCAGGTATTTCCGCCACAATATCGGGATGATTGCTGAGGGGCCCAAAATCGTACTCATTAAGTCTTGCTAAAATTTCTCTTCCTGTCCATCTTCTGGGAGCACGGCCGTGTTCTTCGGTTCCATCAAATGCGGCGGACTCATAACGCCAGTGGTGATCCGCCGGAAGGAACACACGATGACCCATTCGGCATATCTTGTTGCAATGAGGGGTGCTCCCATAATCGCTGAGGCACTCTGGACAAGCCTTGTATCCCCTAACAACGCTGCCCGACAACATCTCATAAGCAGGAAAATCACTGATGGTACCAATAACCATGGCATGCATCTGGAACGTCTCCTGCTTGTACTTGTCAAAAGTGGGATGACCAACGTCCCACAATACCTTAAGCTCTTCAATCAATGGTCTCATATACACATCGAGACATTTCCCTGGGTAACCAGGCCCCGGAATCAACAACGTCAACATATTATATTCCTTATTCATGCACATCCACGGAGGAAGGTTGTAAGGTACCAAAACCACCGGCCATATACTGTATGAAAGACTCATGGTGCCGAAAGGGTTGAACCCGTCGGTTGAGAGCCCGAGCCTGACGTTTCTGACATCTGACGCAAAATAAGGAAACTCATTGTTTATATGCTTCCAAGCCGCTCCGTCAGAGATGTGTGTCATGATATCTGCGTCTCCCGCGTCCCGCTCACCGTGCCACCTCATGGCTTTTGCGGTGGTTTCTGACATGTACAAGCGCTCAAGCCTATCTCTCAACGGAAAATACCGAAGCACTTTCACAGGTTTCCTATTGCCTGCTCCCGTCAACTTATATCGGTCAGACTGACATATCGGACATGCGTCAAGGCTAGCAAGGTCATTCCCTTCTGCATCTTTACCCCAGAAGAGAATGCAGTCAAATGCGCATGCATGGATCTTAATGTAGGAAAGCCCTAGATCTTTGAGGATACTTCGGACCTGACGGTGATTGGTAGGATTTTACGATGACCCTCCTCCAACAACGAAGAAGTGTACTGTAGATATTCATCCACTTTCCTGATGCTCCCTTTTGTCTCGACTTTAATCCTCATTACCTCCATCACACTTTGAAGAACTGTCTTCTCAGAACTTGAAGACACAGGGGTCTGTTGCAATGCAATCAGTTTGTTGTACTTGTCAAAGGCAGCAGTGTTGACAACTTGTGGGAACGGCTGCACCGGGTCCTGCATATATTGTTCCCCACGTACACCGCTTTCAAAAGGAAACACGTCGTTGACGAATGCCATTGTTGGATCGTTGGATGTACTACTACTGCCCGCCTCAAAATACTACCCATGATCATGCGATCCATCTAATGATGCCTCACCGTGATATATCCAACGTGTGTACTTCGGCCAAAACTCATTACTCTTTAGATGCTCCCATACTGTCCTAATCGGAAATCGAAACATATCACTGCGACACTTACATTTCTTGCACGGGCAATAATGGTAATTCCCCTTTGCATTTTCCTCGACGAACTGCATAAAATCCACAACTCCTGTAGTGTATCGTCGGTCATGCCTTGGAAGCGAAATCCAACTCTTATCTCGATCCATATATAGCCTGATAATAACATATATGTATAACTTTAATTAATAATAAATTAATTAACACATATATATTACAATATATATTATTATCAACATCAACTCATATATATATATACCATTAATTAACAACCATTATTTAAGTTCATTACACTATCAACAACCATTAATTAACATATTTATATATATTTTAACACTAATTAAAATAACATTATTAAATTAAAACACATAATTATACTCTAACTGAAAATCAACTCAACTACAACTCAAAATCAACATATATACATACATTCTAACACTAAAACAACAACAAAACAAAAAATCACTTACTATATCAAAATCACTAAAACTCAAAATCAACTAAACTAAAACTCTGAAAATATAAAATCATTTTTGAAATGGGCAGCTTCTGTCCAGATCTGAAAATATAAAGACTTATAGCCGACGAAATTGTCAACTTCGTCGGCCATTCTTCTAAAATTTGAATAGCCGACGAAAACTTTAAATCGTCGGCCATTATAGGGGTATAGCCGACGAAATAAAAAATCGTCAGCCATTCTTGTAGAATAGCCGACGATTTTTAATTTTTACCGACGAAATAAAAAATCGTCGGCCATTCTATGGGAATAGTCGACGAAATTTTTTTTTTTGCGACGACAAAAATTTTCGTCGGCCATTCTTGGGAATAGCCGACGAAAAAAGTGTTTCGTCGGCAGTTTTTTTTTTTTTTCGTCGGCAAAGCCCTTTTTTCTTGTAGTGAAAGCGTTTTTGCGTGAAGTGATGAAGAAGAACAAGTGTGGGGTAGACTTAGCCATGAGTAATTATGAAAAATTTATGTGCATGCTGTGCCTTAGTGAAGAAAAGAAATAAAAATTCTGCTAAAAAAAAAATTAAATAAAAAAAAAAAAAACCTTGAGCAAGAAAAGAAAAGACAAGGCATAGGCACGGCATAGAAAAGAAAAAGAAAATTATGCAGGGCTATTGTCTTGAATTTTGTTGTAATATTATGGGAAGAAAAGAATGAAGTAAGGGTCCAACAAGATGAAATTTGACCCTTGGCGAGAAGACATAAGGAGATTAAGCTTTACCAAAGGCCACGATGACGTTTTGAGCCTCCTTATCCAAATATCGAATACCTCTTAGCCTAGCCCCATTACAACCCTTTTATTGATCTTTTTCATGATTCTTAAGATGGTTAAACTTGATTTGTGGAGATTATCTCAAGAGTAAGTATATGGTTTTGGTTCATTGGTGCATATAGTTATCATATGAGGTTTTTCCATAAAAATTCACAAAATGCTTTCATTTCTTTGATATATGCAAGTCACTCTTTGTAATTCGTTATCTTTCACTTGCATATACTTATGTGTGAATAACCATGCTTCGAGAGAAAAGAAGAGAGTATGCCTAGTGAGGAGGATTGGATTAGCTTTAACATGTTTACATGCTTACCTTTTGCTCTTATATGTTCAAATTGATGTCACATGTTCATGAAACTTGGAATTTTCGTGCTTAGCATTCTCATGCATTAACTTGAAAGCTATGTGTACATACGAGCCTGAGACAAATTGTTAGGGGCAATAGTTTGTTTAGAGTCTAGTTTAATTTAGTTTGCTAAGGGACTAGCAAAAGCTAAGTGTGGGGTAGTTGATAGGAGCATAAAATGCGACGTTCTTAATATGTTTTTACCCCCCAAGAGTTCGAACCACACAAATTGTTTTGTTTTGAAGAAAATAGATCACATATGTCAAGTTATCTTCTAGCGTCTAAAGTGAGGTGATGCTTCGGCCCAAGCTATCGACTAGTTCGAGCGTGTTTTACTTTTCAAATGCGGTGTTGTTAAGATTCATGGAGGGTGAACCCCCTACAGGAACCAGACAGGACTCGTTGTTGGTTACCACGGGGAGCGAACTCCTTATCGACTCACTCACCGAGAATGAACATCAGTCCGTGGGCCTTGAGATCCAGTTAAACAAATCTGAGAACCATATCAATGAAACTAACTTGCCCCATACTTTGTAAAACAAACTCGGGTCACTAGCGGTCTACAAATGTTGATCAAAGCCGCCCTTAACCTCATAAAAATTGTTCTGCCAAGTTATCGCTCGTATGCGTGGGGGGGACGTATCCCACGTTTCCAAGTCTACATAAAAGACGGATCTAATATGGCATCATTCGTATGAAGGGTTAAGGCTAAGACCAACAAAAGCGGCTTCTCCCTACATGTTACACTTTAGAAACTACAATAAACTCAAACAAACTCAAACATACATAACACTATCAACTTCCTAGAAATTAAACTAAGTTATTACACAAATACATTCTTTATACATCATGCAACTTTTGAAATTAAATTTTACATGCCGAAGCATATTTCTACTTACAAATCTCAAATAAAACCAAAAATTACAAACTTTACAGCTTTACAACAAAAATTTCCAGCAACATTATATACACAACAATCACATAAATCAAACTTTTGTAATCCCCGGCAACGGCGCCAAAAATTGACGTGTCGCCTAAGCGAGCATCAAGCAATAATAACCCTACAATCGTTAGTAGTATAGAATAAGTAGGGATCGTTCTAGCCGGGGATTAAGGGTACCTGAAACATGAGATTGTTAACACAAAATATTCACAAACACATATGCACATAATTGTCACACTTATATACATATATGCATATTCACACACGAAATTATGGGGGATAAAAGGCTTGGCAGCAAAGCTGCCTCTAAATTCCTAGACATGAATTTAAGACATGAATTTAAATTCTAAAGCTACTATTTATAAGGTTGGTCGACATTTTTCTACAAAGCACTAGCACGAAAGCAATCAAAGAACATAACAAACAAGCAAATAAGACTCACGGCAAGGCATTAAAGTGTTCTAGACTCAACTTAGCTCCAACTCAATTAGCTTCTAAACGGTATTACTATTCGATTAAGACTCCTCATGTATTTTAAGTGACTAAACGCCTAACCTTAAAATTATACTAGTCATCTTTGAATATTCTAAACGACGTAAACAAACATGACAAGTAATTAAGCACAAAGTCTTTTTTATTAGTTGGAAACAAGTTAATTAAGTAAGGTGTCACTCTTCTTATTAACAAGCATGTTCTTTAAATTACTCTAACCCTTGTGAAAACAACACAAATAAAATAACTCGATGGTTACTTAATCTATATTCTTTTTGGCTAATGAGATCAATAATCTACGCATTGCATTTACATAGGCTACCAATCTTTAAGCACACAAATTCAAAGAACAATTCAAGAAAATCCTAAAATCGAATTAACACATGTTTGCCGATTATCCTACTTACTAATTCATTACATACTTTCCTTACTCTTTAACATGCAATCCGTATTCTTACATCCAAACACCAATTAAAGATAAAGAAAACAAATTGAACATACAAATCATAAAACCAAACTTCAATCCAAACAATACATAGACATAGAGTTTGAAACCAAGAATTCATGCTAACTTCATAGACAAAGTTTAACATAACTACATAAAAATTACAAAACCGAAAGAGGGGAGTGGATCACACTTTTATAGAAACCTTGATGGCTTCGAATCGTGCGGATCCGGCGGATGGTGGAGGAGATGGCTGCTCGGCAATGGTGTTGTGTCGGCAGGATTTTTTACGGTGAGATGGTGGTGATTTTCGGCTAGGGTTTTATGTAGGACTCTTGGGAAATTTAGGTAGAGCTTTGACTAGATTTTTGCTTTAGAATGTGACACTTTTCATGATGGGTGCCGGCCTCTATATATAGGAGAAAGGCTGTGAAGTTTGAGACTTTTCTTTGTTCAAAACGGGATAGAAATCTTCAATAAATAAGGTTTCTCAATCCGAGCTGGAATAGGCTTTTCTCTCCTTATTGAACAAAGAAACTCTTGCTTGGCCGGCTTATGATTTCTTTTAGGACACACATAGGAAGCTTCTTGGACATTGCAAAGCTCTTGGGAATGACTTGGCACGCTTGCAGCCGCTTGAAGACATTACCGGAAATTCCACTCTACTCGCGAGTACAGATTTTGCTAGTATCGGGTACTGGCGAGGCTTCTTGGCGGGTCGCGCGAATTATGTATACTGGCATGCGCGGATGGTTAGCGAGCGGAGATGTGTAAGCTGGCGAGCTAATGTTGGTGGCTAATCTTCTGGCGAGCAAGGTTGTTGGCGGCTGATCTTCTCGCGAGCAAAGTTGTTGGCGGCCGAACAAGGACTTGGCGAGCGAGCTCTGGCGAGTATAGGCTTCTGGCGAGCAAAAGCGAAGCTGATTTTCTTCCTTCTTCTCAGCAGATCTGACCTTTGCGTCTTCAATTTAGCATAACTTCCTCCTCGGAGCTCCAATTGATGTGATTCTAAGTCTCAGATAAACTAGACACATAGACATTTTCATTGATATGGGGCACGTCCTCTGGTTCCAAGCAATGCGTCACACAGAAATTTCAGAAGTCAGGACAGAGTCTCAGGAAAATCCTGGTAGTCTCTGGATCGTTTTGCTCAAACTGCCAAGTTACAGCCATCTTTTGGGCGACTTCCCAAACTCCGATTGATCTGTATTTTTGACACAAGACCCATTAGCAAGCCAATAAAATGCATACCAAATTTCAGCAAATTTGGAAAATGATAGGTCACAAATCTATTCATCTCAGTATCACGAAAAAGACATATTTTTCACTATTTTTCAGAATTCTTAAACTTAGTCATTTTTCGGACTCTAAAGCATATATTTCCAAAACTCTACTAAAATGACACTAAACTATATTATGACTCAATCTTAGACAAATAAGGGTTAAACGAAGCATAAACGAGGGCAAATATATATTAATATCGTCACACATTGTGCTCCTATCACCTATCATAAACATGAACGATTCAATTTTGACAAAATGCAGTATGTCCATTTGTTTTAATCTAGTTTGATATGCGTTTTAATCTAGTTTGATATGCTAGTGGTTATGAAATTGGCTGAAAATTTGCAGAGATGATCTATACATGAATACTTAAAGACTAGACAGTGGAGATGCAAAAATTCAATGGAAAAGTTAATCAAAATATCAAATCTGCACCATAAGGATTAGTGCGGAGGTTCTTAGCCAAGAAGGTTTGTGTGTGTGTGTGTGTGTATATATATATATAATCATTCTTAGGTGCGGACGTCCGCACCGCGCGGATTCGCCGGAAACGCCCCCCGCTGCAAGCCGACACGGGCCTGCATACTGCCGATCTCCCTCCTCCTCTCCCGGCGTTCTCGTCTGTATCGGCCGGAGCTCCAGGGCCGGCCCACCCTGGCCGGAATCTTGAAAATTCTGGAAATTTTCAAGTTTCTGCCCAAAAACTTGAAATTTCCAGATTCCGGCCGCCGTGGGCTGGCGTTGGAACTCCGACCTACACAGACAGAAACACCGGGAGGTAAGGAGGGCGACCAGCAGCATCCGAGCCTGCGTCGGCTTGCGGCGGCGGGCGTTTTCGGCGAATCCGCACGGTGCCGACGTCCGCACCTGAGAATGATTCTATATATATATATATATATATATATATATATAGTTGTTATTTAAAACGAATGTTCGCTTTGAAATTAACGTGTGAAGTTCCTTTTTTGGCTCACTTTTCGGTCACATTTTCACATCTCCACCGTTCAGATATTAGATATTAATGTATAGATCATTTATGCAAAATTTCATCTAACTTGATGATCATTTGAGTAAAATTGGATGAAATTTTACAGAGATGATTTAAACATTATGTTTAAACATCTAGACGGTGGAGATGTGAAATTGTGACCGAAAACTGAGTCTGAAAAAGAACTTTAAACGTTAATTTAAAAGCGAACTTTCATTCTGGATATGAAATATATATATCTCTATATATAAAGCCGGAGGCATAGATTCCTTTTTTGTGTAACATTCGGAGTTCCGGAAATGCCCTTTGCTACCACTGCTTATTACATACGAAACCAATAGAAGTTGGGGAGAGAGTGAGGGTTAGAGGTGTAAATTGGTTCCTTACACCTGTTGGCTTCACCTGAGGCAACGATACCCCCTCCTTTTTCTTCCACCGCTTTTCTTCATTTTGGTCAGTGTTCTGAGAGTTGGGAGTAGTTAATGCGATCCGATTTTGTTTGGACTTTTTAGCGAACAGCGAAATCAATCGGACCCCAAAATCCGTAAGTCCTTCTTTCGCTGTTGTTTAATTCTTTGATTTGGGATTGCTGGGTTGTATAGCTTTCTTCAGTGATTTGGTTTTGGGTTGATAAAACCATCTGATGCGGCGATCAATTTAAACATGATTTCTATTGGGTATTTTCCGATTTCGCAAGAGGAGGAGTCAATTCACTCGCTCTAATATTAAAGCTTTTTTTTTTTTTTTTTTTGGTTCATTTGCCTGACTTGGTGCTTCTCTGATGTCAATTGGCTTTGTGTTTTTATATCGACTCTAGGGTTTTGGTTAATTAAGTTTGTGCGTATCTACATCATCAAATGTTCTTTTAATTCTAATCAAACACAATCTATAGCCAAATTAACACTTTTCTATGTGATGTCAATTGATGCAATTTTATATCTCTGTTCAAACCTGTGCATAGAAGTTTGAAGTCTATTAGTATTCTTTCAAACTGTTTATGGTAGACAGACTCTATACAAAATTGATGGGAATCGGCGGACACGATTTGGAAACTGTCTTTCTTTGCAAAGTTGGCCTATCCGTATTTTGAGTTACTAACTGATATAGGCTTTTCCATCTCTATCTTTTATCGATACTGTTGAGTATATGCTTTAACGAAGCCGATTAATCAGTTTTGCGAACTCATGTGCAAAGGTAACTGTGTTTTAGTATGAATAAATAGAAGGAAAAAAATATTTTGGTTAGATTAAGTTTACTTATGATTTTCCAATTTGTTGTTGTCGTAATGTCATCAACAGAATTAATCGTCTAGGATCAATTCCATTTCGTTAACAGCTAATGAAAATTGTTTAATATACAATGGTGTCTAACTGAGGATTAACAAGGAAACAATAGAATAAACATGATTAACCTATCATCATGTCAGGTGAAAATATCGACAGCGGTGATGCCCGTTACAGATCTATATTTAGGGAAAAAGACCATTTGAACAAAATGGGTTTAAAAATTGCCCATTCTAATATTTATATCCCACTCCAATGAATCTTATTAAAAATACATAAATACCCTATACTAAACCCTAATATCTTCTTTCTATATCTTCTTTCTCCTTTTCCTCTCTCTCTCTCTCTCTCTCTGGCCGACGATCTCCAGTGCGACCATACATATGCATATGACTGAGCTTTTCTTCTTTTACTGAATTGGATAGTCGACCATACATATGCATATGACTGAGCTTTTCTTCTTTTACTGAATTGGATAGTCTCCAGCTACGTTATGATTTGCAGCGGTGGATATGTTTGTTTATGATCATCTAGATATTCGATTTATCCATCTGTTTCATTTGGGGTCATCTAGATATTCGATTTATCCATCTGCTTTCATTTGGGTTTATGATGATTAGAATATTAGATGACCATCAACAAACACATTCATGAATCGTCATATATGATGTGCATGCAATAGCTCTCTCTCCAGCGGCCAGCCTCCTTCAATACAGTTCCACTCGTCGGGGTTCATCGATCAGTTAACCTTGCCGGCCTTGACGGCTTGACTTATCAATTAATCATCAGAGGGATTCTTTTTTAATTGGGAATACTATTACTGGGGTCAGTAATCGATTACTGGGGGTCAGTAATATTATTGACGGCGGGTCATCCTCTTCCTCCAACATTAGGGTTTTGATCGAATTGGGAATCGATTACTGGGGGTCAGTAATCGATTACTGGGGGTCAGTAACGGGGTCAGTAACATGGTTACTGAAAAATATGGAATCTGTAACCTGATTACTGGGGTCAGTAATCGATTACTGAGAGTAAGTAACTTGATTACTATGGATCAGTAACTCTAGTAACCTGATTACTGGGGGTCAGTAACCTGATTACTGGGGGTCAATAATCGATTATTGGGGGTCAGTAACATGATTACTGGAAAATATTAAATCTGTAACATAATTACTGGGGGTCAGTAATCGATTACTGGGGGTCAGTAATCGATTACTAGAAATCTGTAATCTGTAAATTATTTATTGAGGGTCAGTAACCATCGTCCAATAACCTGATTATAAAAAAAAAATTAAAATTAAAATTCCGGCGAAAAAAATATTTGGTGACCGGAATCCGGCGACTCCGGTGACCGGCCATGGGAGGCCGGAGGGAGTTGAGTGATATTTCGGCAAAGTTCGTTTTTTTATCTTCTACTTTCTCAGCAAATTATAATTCAAAAATATGTTAGATAAGACAAAAGGACAAAAAAGGAAGAAAAAAAATTAAATTTGTACTAGAATTGAAAAAGATTTGTTCAAATGGGAAATATAGTTGTTACCTTATGTTGAATAAGAGAGAAAAATAAGATGGTCATTGAAATGGGTAATGAGGGGGCATTTTTTATACTAAATGGGCATTTTCCCCTATATTTATATACTTTTATTTATAGCTAATGGTTAGATTATGTCTCAATTTGTTGGTATAGTATGTATGTGTGCTTAAGGTTTTTTGATGTTCATATCTTTGGTTTATGTCAGGTCCAGGTTCTATTTTACCATATGCATATGCTATTGTTTATACATATATTGGCCTATATATCATACTTCTTTTTCAATCTTCATGCACACATAATATTCACAGCGTGCTATACTAAGTCGAGCTCTTCTGTTAAATCAATGAGATATCATAACATCTTGGGTTATAATCAGTAATATACATCCTAGGTTTTCAATTTTAAATTGACTGTGTATAAGTTATTCTCATTAACACTTTGTTTTCAGTTTGTTATTATAATGAATATTTTTGTTAGATGTTTTAAACTGTGTATAAGTTACACCAAGTGGTTAAATTGAGGTGCCTCTTTAATTTAATTTGGAATCTTAAAACGTGTTATATATCTGACACCTTTGTGTGTGAAAATGTAGTTCTTCATATGTGGAGTTATGGATTGAACTCAAAATGTGGTCCACTTAATTAAGGAGGTTTTTTTTTTCATACAGAATGATTAGCGAGTTCTTTTATAATATAATGAAATTTTCATGTTTTCAATTGGAGGTGTTGGTTATACACACACATGTATATATATTACATTTTATTGCTTGAGGTTGGAGTGTTTTTGGAGGTGTGAGCGGAATTTGGTAATTGTATTCTCCGATTTTGGTACCATGTCATATATCTTTATGTAAGTTTGCAGGTTCTTTATTGACCCCCATGTCATTTGCTATTATCCTCCTCTCATATTTAAGAACATAATTACAATCTATTATTATTTATGTTGGTTAATTTGTAGTATAGTTATAGTAGAATCATTTGGTCATCTTTGATAAGTTCCTCTCATATAAGATTTTAGCTTATGTTCTTTCTATTCATTTCATTTTTTTTAATGTATCCATATTTTAGCAACATGATAGTTTATGTACCGCGTGCAGTTTGGGACAACAACCAAAACTGAGGCAACTGCTTCTGAGTTCTAACATCAAATGGAAAACATACAGTCTCCAAATGAAATAGAAGAAATAGACGGTAACCTACTGGCTTCATGTTCCCTATATTTTTGTTTGCATTCATTCCTGAAAGTACTTGATATGCTTTCAGATCTTCTAAGGTTAACAGCTTTTAATTGTTCAATAATTTAACGTATCTATCATGTAGATATTGCACAACAAGATGGGGTATATCTCAATTTGTTGGTATATTATGACCCTTTACAATATCCACTGTTGCTACCTTATGGCACATATGGATGGGATATAAATAGTCGAAACAATAATAATACCAAATTGACATGCCGCGACTATTATGCATATATTTTGCAGGTAAATAATCTATTTCTTTTAATTATTCTTTGTAACTGTATATTGTAGATGTGTGTGTGTATATATATATATATATTTTTTTTTCCCTTTATTTTAAAAAATAATATATATATATATATATATGTATATATATTTCTCTCTTCTTCTTTTTGTTTTCACATTTTAATAGTGGGTTTGTCATTTCAGATTCGTCCCTATGACAACTCAGTTTTACTTCGAGGAGGCCGACTATTACAACAGTACGTCGTTGACAACTATGTCAAAATTGAAACACAAAAACTGAGATGGATTCGTACTAAGCAAGCTGACATACGATGTGAACTTTATAATGGGTTGCATGACTCGCTAAATGCAGGTGAAAACAATGCAGGTATGAGCTTTATTATTTTTACCGTTACATATTAGTAAAACCTATATTGACAACGTACAAAGAAAGCATTTATTTAACATCAAAACACCAAACACAGGTAACATTGGTCGGAGAAATATTTTGCCATCCTCATTTATTGGCAGTCCCCGTGATATACATCAAAGGTATCAAGATGCAATGGCTTTGGTCCAAAATTATGGAAAACCAGATATTTTCCTTACCATGACATGCAATCCAAATTGGGAAGAAATAAAATCAGAATTATTGCCAGGTCAAGTGTCACAAGATCACCCTGATTTATGTACTCGAATTTTTCGTGCGAAATTTGAAGAATTGAAGCAAGATATTATCAAAAAAGGGGTCTTAGGTAAAGTCATCGCATATGTTTATGTCGTCGAATTTCAAAAACGTGGCCTCCCACATGTTCACATGCTTTTCATGTTACATGGCGATGATAAACTTAATAACCCCGATGATTACGATAAAATTGTTCGAGCTGAGTTGCCCAATAGAAATGAAGAGCCACAATTATACAATGTTGTGTTAAGGCACATGATACATGGTCCATGTGGAATACAAAAGAGAAATGCCCCATGTAAGAAGCATGGAACTTGCAAAAGAGGTTATCCCAAACCGTTTTCAACTGATACATTTCAAGGGAATGACTCTTATCCCACTTATCGCAGATGTGACATTAACTGTAATGCAAAAATTGATAATAGTTGGGTTGTTCCGTACAATCCTTGGTTAGTCGCAAAATATGATTGTCATATCAATGTTGAAATTTGTTGCAGCATTAAAAGCGTTAAATATCTGTACAAATATGTCTACAAAGGTCCAGATAGGGTATCATTTGGAATTCAACCCAAAGGTAGTGAAGATGAAATCAAAAATTTTGTTGATGCAAGATGGGTTTGTGCACCAGAAGCTTTTTGGAAAATATTCAAATTCTTGATGAATCGAATGTACCCTTATGTGGAAAGGCTGCAAATTCATTTACCAGATAGACATAATGTTTACTTTCACTCTCATCAAAGGGTAACGAATATTCTTGCCAATGATATGAACTCAATGACAATGCTCACAGAATTTTTCACTAAGAACAGATGTTGCGAAAGTGCACGTCAATACTTATATCGAGAATTCCCTGAAAATTTCAGATGGGTTGATAAAAACAAGAAATGGGAACAAAGACAAAGTAACCAAAAAGTAATTGGTAGAATATACACAGTATCCCCTTCAGAAGGAGAAAAATTCTACTTACGTATTCTCTTAAATCATGTTAAAGGACCTAAATCATATGAAGATTTAAGAACAGTAAATAACTGTTTGCAACCAACTTTTAAGAAGGCAGCTGAACAACGAGGTTTGTTAGAAGATGATGATAGCATCCGGAAATGTTTAGACGAGGCTTCGACCATACGTATGCCTTCATCTTTGAGACGATTATTTGCTACCATCTTGGTTTTTTGCGCACCTCACGGTGTTCGAAATTTATGGGATGAATTTTATCAATTTATGATTGAAGATTATACTTTTTCAAGTATCGTAAACACTGCACACATCACAAATAAACTTTTACGAGACTTGGACGAATTGCTGGTGCAACATGGTAAATCTATTTGTGACTATGATCTGCCGCAAATAATAACAGATTTTCATAAAGATTTATCACTGCCAAGGATAATACAAGATGAACTTTCAATTATCACTCCTGAACAAGACCATAATGCAATTCATCATTTAAATCAGAATCAAACATTTGCATACAACTGTATAATGTCCGCTATTGAAAAAAATGACAATGTTATATTTTTTCGTAGATGGTCCTGCAGGTACTGGAAAAACATACTTATATCGTGCATTGTTAGCAACTTTGAGAAGTAAAAATCATATTGTACTTGCAACAGCAACATCTGGAATAGCAGCAACAATACTACATGGTGGAAGAACAGTACACTCCAGATTTAAAATTCCACTAAATCTTGATGCATCTTCCTCATGCTCTATTAGTAAACAAACTGATTTAGCAACTTTGATACGAAAATCGTCAGCCATTATTTGTGATGAAGCACCGATGATGCATAGATATGCATTTCAAGCTCTTGATGAAACTTTGAGAGATATAACAGGAAAGAAATTACCATTTGGAGGTAAAATTGTTATATTTGGCAGAGATTTTCGACAAGTTTTGCCTGTTATTCCTAAGGGTACAAGATCAGAAATGGTCGAAGCCAGTATGATTAATGCTTTATTTTGGAAAGATGTGAAAATCCTCCTTTTGAGACAGAATATGAGAGCCATTAATGATCCACAGTTCTCAGAATTTTTACTTAATGTGGGAAATGGAGAACAACATGTTGTAATTGATGATATGATACAATTACCATCATGCATGGTCATACCATGGAATGACGAACATTCAATTGACCAATTGATCAATAACATATTTCCTGATATGGAATCACATTTAGATGATACAACGTACATGGTTGAAAGAGCGATAATCACTCCAAAGAATGATGATGTTGACATACTTAATGAGATGATTATCAAAAGAATTTCAGGACCTGAACAAATCTTATACTCTTTTGACTCAGTTGAGGATGATACCAAAAATATGTACCAACAAGAATTCTTAAATTCAATTTCAACTTCTGGTATGCCCCCGCATCAATTAACTATCAAAAAAGGTGCTCCCATTATGCTTTTGAGAAATATTGATCCTAAGATGGGGTTGTGTAATGGTACAAGACTCACTTGCCGTGGATCTTATAACAATGTTATTGACGCAGAGATTTCAAGTGGTCAATTTACTAAAACTAGAGTATTTTTACCAAGAATATCTGCGAAGAGCGGCAAGAATTCTGGACTCTCTTTTGAGATGTCAAGAAAACAATTTCCTGTCAAGTTGTGCTTTGCACTTACTATAAATAAATCACAAGGCCAAACAATACCGAATGTTGGCATCTACCTTCTAGATCATGTATTTAGTCACGGACAATTATACGTGGCTTTATCACGGAGAATTTCAAAAGATACCACTAAAGTATTAGTCAAGAAAGGCTCAATAGAAGGACATTCAGGGGTGTTTACGAGAAATGTTGTATATAAAGAAATTTTGCTTCCTTCAAGATAAGAAGGTACTTATATTACTTTAATACTCTTTAAATAAATACTTATAAACATTTACTTATAATATCAATTGTTAATTTTTCAGGATTTTGACTATAAAGACAGGGGCGGATCCATGTAGAGCCAAGCTTAGGCAATTGCCTAGGCTGGGTTCTTGTAGTTAGTAATAGATTATATAGATTTAGTACAAGAAAAGTTTGTGTAAATGGCAAAAATAGGGCAAAACCATGGTGAATTGGGGAGACTTTCAGGTTTTTCTTAATTATTTTTTCTTCTTATCACAACTCAAAAATACTCTGAGATATTGATTTGAATAATGATAGGCCAAAAACTTTATAATAAACCAAGAAAAAACTGATGCGTGCAAGAGTTCAAATAAGACGTAATTTCTATTGAATGACGTAATTTATATTGAATTGTCTTAAATTTCATAAATCTCAATTATAGAGAATTTTTTTGTATATCTTTATTACTATGCGTTGTATTCGTTCGACAACTGATAGAAGAGATACGATTCATTATTTTTGCCTTACCCTGATCAAATTTTCTAGATCCGCTGCTGAGAACTTGGCATCGCATTCATTTACACCATTTTTTATGACAGATCTCAATACGTACACATATTTGAAAAAAAGTAAAAACTAATATTGAAATAAAATAAAAAATTGCGCTTCGCGCAGCTAGAACTTTTTTTTTTGCCCCCACTCACATAATTTTCTGCGTCCGCCCCTGTATAAAGAAACCAATAGGTTCTAGGTTTGATAATCAGTCTTCATATTTAGGTTCATTCTGTGTGTAAATTGTACTTTTGTAACACATCATTTTCTTACTTACAACATGCAGAGAAGGAGGACGTGACATCTGCATTCTGTGACACAATTCCTCCAAGACGCTACAATAGTTGCGTGTACTCTCCTCGGTTCAAACATCAAACCCATTCTGATCCATCACATTTTAATATTTGGTTAAGACAACTATACGGGATGAGTACGCCATTCCTTCCTCTCTCGCGTTTTATCCAAACTCCACCAAAGAAGTTCAGAATAACAAGAATCTGGGTAATTGGTGTTTTTTTTGTCTTAGAGATGTGGGTTTATCTGAGTTTAGTTTGTGGGTTATTGTGTGTGCTTCTAAATTCATAATTTTTTTTATATAGCAGAACTTGATCGAAGGACTGGATTTTCTAACAATGCCAGACATTTTCTCTGCTCTGCTCTTTTGGTGCCTACCTGTAAGTGTTTCTTTAACATCAAAGCTTTACCCTCATTTATTGGATTTCACCATTTGATGTTTCCTCTGCATTTAACTAACTCTGTTCAGTCCATATGCATTAGGTCTCATGATCATTTCTATGTATGGCCGTGATTTTTTCAAACCTATGGTAGTTATAGATAGGCTGAATCCGCTGAACCATGCTTCAGCTCTTCTGCTTAGGAAATTTCAAAAAGTTATAATGCAATCTTCTATTATTCTTTACATAGCAGCTACGGTTGAATAAGATAGTTGTTGTTTATTTGTACAAGTTGTTCAATGGCAGGAAAAAAAAGAGATTTAAGTACATCGACTAGGATTTAATCAGTGCTCTTCATCTATGGTTATCATATTGGTGTCTAGAATTTATAAACTGCTGAAAACTTGGAACTTATAATTCTGCGGGAGTAATTTCATTATATTTCAGGTTCCATCCTCCTTGATCAAATAGCGGCCATATGTGATCATATATATTCATTGGTTTTTATTCATATCATATCTTTTGGATTCTGCATTATCGTGAGTTATTATTGTCTATGAGCGATGTAAGTTGTGGCTTCCAATTTCAGGTTTTGGTCATATTGGTGTTAGAAAATAATATTAGAATTTGGCTTAATTTGAACAATAAAATGCAAGCGCTCTACATTTATACTTGATCTTAATACTAGCTTTATCATATCGGTCTTTTCTCTTTCGCAGGGCAATGGCTTTTACAGTCCCTTCATCAGTATGAAGTTCTGACCATGTCTTTTGTCACATTACATGTCTCTGTAATTTAGTCTATTACTGATAATATGAAATTATGGTCTTGCTTAAGTACAACTAGCTCCCTTGATTCTTACTATTCCGAACATTCTCTGTTGTTAATCGGATATAGAGAATCAATCTAAATGATTCTATTATTTCTTTTCTTTTCTGTCTTTTAAATAATATTATGTATTCTCATTTACTCATAACTTCCCACCTCCCAAAAATTGAGTGAAATGAAAAGAAAATGCTTTTTCAATTAATAATCTTCTAAATAAAGTTCATATATGCCTGTTAATTGAGAACAGTTTGAATCAGTACAAACATATTGTGTTATATCACACGTATAGAACAACTACAAATATATTCAACCCAAATCGCACTTCGGCACGCGCGCAAGCGCGTGCACGAAGGCTAGTACATATATGAAAAAATAGGTAAAATTGATACTTGAATGATTATTAATTTTACCGGTGGATATACTTGGAAACGCCATTTGATTAACTAACATTGATAGCTAAAGTGCGGTGTACTTTGTAGTTTTACCCGTCTAGACAAAAAAATGAAAGTAGCCATTTTGTTTGTGAGGGCCTCTCTTTAAAATTTGACCAAGTACGGGATGAAAGGATTTTTACCCTAATTCTATGCAGCTATGGGCCTATGGCTACTATGTTTGAATGCTTAGCTTAGCTGCTTTGGTCTAAGAAGCACTGTTATTGTAGCAATTGTCATGCTATAGAGTATAGAGGTAGGGTTTGATTTGATTGATGGGCTTTTCGAAAAAATTTAACCTCGGTCCCGGTGCTTGTTTGGTCAGGAAGAGTCAGTGGAAAGGGTTGAAGCATTTGAAAATGGGTAAAGCAGTAGTGGGGCATTGGAGCTTTTCAAATTGTTCGAGGGGCAGAAGTGGGATTTAACAAAGGCATGGGCGGAAAAAAGAAGAGGACAGAGGTTGCTTGCGCAAATCTAGCTAATCTGGGGCTTCTGGTACAATAATCAAAGATAGAAGAAGAGAAGGAAGGGCCTAAGCTGCTGAGGTAGTGAGAAAAAGAGAGACAGAGAGCTAACACGGCAAAGAGAAAACAACCTCTCCATACTCATATTGTACAAAACTGACATCTTCTCCTTTTTCTTTCTTTCCCATATTTATTTGGCAATCATTATGTTTTGCTTAGACAGACAGACTGAGCTGCAGACAAGAAGAAGAGGAAAAAGAAGAAGAAAACACAACCAAAACAAGGCAAACCCACTCCTCCTCTTCATTTTCACTCGTTATCTTCTCTTCTCATTTTCAATTAGAACAACAAAAGCAAACCCAATGTTGCACTCCATCTTCTTAATTTTAGTTCATGCTCATTTAGACAATTATTCTCCAACCCAAGTCTCAATGGTTGTGTTTGTATGTTTGTGTGTCTATGATCTTAGGCTTCTGCTGTAGGAGGCAAGGACTTTGGGGCTTTTAACAAGCTTTGGTGGTGGAATATGGTGGGTGCTGTGGCTACAATTCCCTGGAAATTTGAAGAATGCTTTGTTTGTTTCCTCAGAATATGTGAGGGGAAGACTGGTGCAGGAGATATTATCATGTTTCTATAGTCATGTTCTTGCTGAGGCAAGATCTGATCTCCTTTCTGCGGCTTCTTGGCTTTTGATGATACTACTGGTAGTACTGGTGATATTGGCTAGACGGCTCAATCTTTCTGTTCTTAGTCTTAGGGATACAATTCGTTTTCTTTTTGTTCATTATTTTTTTTGTTTCCATTTTCACTTATTATTTTGAAGCGTTTGACTCAGTCATTCTGTTTATATGGAAGGGGTATGCAAATGTTCTTCTCCAACAGGGAATGCCTCTTTTAATTTCTTCAATATAATGATGACACTGCCCTTTGTTTTGCATTTCTGCCTTTCTTTTGATTCAGTAAGAAAAATTTACATTTCATAATTTGATCATGGTGATCATCATTTTCTTCTGTGATTGTTTGTTGAGTGGATTGGGAAGCCAAATTTTTGTGATACTGACTGGTGGGTGATTATAGATAATCAAGATATCAGCTAGTGGTGGTGGTTCTGATCATTACCATTTCAAAATCACTGTCATTGTTCGCCTCTGTCACAATAATAAACTATTGGTACCATTTTTTTCCTTGGGATATGTGTGGAGGCATTGATAGTTCATGTTCAATCCGTGTTCACATGTTTAGATCCATTAGGGAAATTTCATGTTATCCTGGATTTTGTCTTTGGAATTCTAATTTTTGGTTGCCTTGTTTTGAAGCTGTGTCTTTTAGGGTGTTGGATAGTGAGATGACAATGCAACAAGTAGATTGCAGGGGGTAACACTGAAATTAGGGTCCTATTCTAAGCCCCTAGAGTTGGGCGCTGCCAATATTATATAGGGAGGGAGCGAGTGAGCGAGTGAGCCATTTTGTATTTGGGTATAGTGCCATAGGCAAAAGGAGAGCTGAGAGAGAGAGGTACAGGGGCAAAGACAAAAGGCCATCGTCCTGGTCCATGGAAATGTCCTATCAGTTGTGCACTGCAATTTCTTTTGGTTTTGTTATTTGTTTTAGCATGCACGTGAAATCTTGTTTAATTTGTTTCGTTAAAAAAAAAAAAAAAAAAAATGGGGTCTAAAGCTTTCTTGGCTCTGAAATCTTTCGTGGGCCTTGGAATTATTTGATTTTCCTGCAAATAGAGTAGTTTTGGCATATATATGCCTTCATTCTTAATGCTCAGGGTGAGCTTCACAGCGGTGTAAAGTCGCCCAATTATTACTTGAGTTTTTTGACGGTCATTTCGGATCCTATCTAAAATACTTAGGTTCAGTTTGGAATTGCTTTCCAAACTGTTTTTGGGATCAAAAGTGATTTTGGGCCTAATATTAATTGTTTGGTAATAATTCATAAAACTGATTTTAGAAGAATTGATTCTTTTAAAAGTGGATTTTGGAGAAGTATGGTAAGAGATGCTTTTGCGGGAATCAGTTATATTTGTAACAAATTGTAATATTTGTTTTTTTTTTAGATTGTGATATACTAATTTAATTAAATCATAATCAATTATTTACTATGGTGTTAAGAAATCTTATGTAATATTGTGGATTAATTTTATAATTACATAAAAATAATTATTTATTTTAATATCAATTTATAACAATGCCTATTTTTGTCATTATACCCATCCAAAAAAGTTTTTACTTATAACTCACCAAACACACAAAATTGCTTTTTGGTTCTCATAGCACTTTTAAAAACAGTTTACCAAACACCTCAGTTGATTCTACTCACAGCAGATTCAAAAACAATTCTGCTCACAGCAGATTCAAAAACAATTCTGCTCACAGTACATCAATCTCAAACTGTGCTTTATACTGTTTGATTTTGTTTTAGTAATGTTTTTATACATTATCAATGTTTCGTTTATAAATTTAGAGAAGCCTTTGGAAAACTGTGATCAATCTGAGAGGAGGGTTTTAAAAAAGGGACGCACCTAAACACTAACTCTATGAGTCTGTAATTGTCTATACTATCTGTTGATGTTGTGGGAAGACCACGGCTCGAAGAGATTTTGTTATTTACTCATAAGCTTTGTTCATTTGTGATCCATTATAAATAAGCTTTGCTCCTTGGTTACTAATTTTGCATGCATTGTTATATAGGGAAGACGACAATGGTCTCACTCCCACCACATTCATGACCATGATTCCGTATTTCAGTATCGAGTTCCCAGTAATAATAGGATAAAAGTAGCTAGCAGCAAGGCGGGTCCTCTGTCTCTCCTCTCTGGATTTTTTGCCAAATCTCCTCAGATTTAAAAGAGTAAGCAAGACGTTTTAGCCCCAACTTTTAACCCTAAATGAAACAATGGAGTCCAAAGAAGCTAGCTAGCTGTATTGTTATCTCCATTCTCATGAGTCACAACCTCGGCCATTACTCCAATTTTGCAGTAGTAAATAGTTGGTATGGTTCTATTATTCAATAACATTTGGTGTTTCAAATGAATGCCACTCTCTATTAGAATTAAAATTTTGAGATGTTGTCAAGCTGAGCGCCTGGGCGGCCCTCACAACAATTTCCTTTCACTTCCTTATGGGGATCTATATTGTATGCGATCTCGGCACAATAGGTCATATTGTGCATCATCAGAACTTCCAGTTGGGAAGATAATGGCCGAGTCTTCTTGGCAGAACCATAACCGGTACCAATGTTGAGCATGAGAGTAACCTTCTTAAACAACTTATAATGCCCTTACGATTAGTCCAATGGCCGAGGTTGTGACTCATGACTCCTGAGAATGGAGAGGCTCTTCGTTTGAATGCAACAAAGGACATACCACAGTAGTAGTTCCAAGCATTTCTGACGCATTTTACTGTCTGATTTGGCAAAATAGGATAAAAATTCAGGGGCCAAGGGATGAGTATTTGGCCTTCAAGGTCACTTGGATCTGGAAATCAGATTAATGGTGCGCGCCTTCTATGGCTTAGAGAATAAGAGGAGTCGGAAGTGTTGAAATAAATGGGCAGGATGAGTAAGCGGACCAAGAAGGGGAAGCAACGCTTCTGTGTTGGGAATCTGAGTGGTGAAGGAATATGGCAACTTAGGGATGAAGGAAAAGGAGAGGGGATTTATAGTTGGGAGTGGTGGAGATTTCAGGTTGCTAACTAGCTTAACACGCACAGGCTTCTGCGGACAGAAGAGGGAGAGAACGAGTTTGAGAAGTTAGAACGGACGAGTAAGAGGAAAGATCGTAAAAAAGAGATGTAAAAAAACTGGAGGCTGCGTAAATCATTTTTACCAACATAACAACAATTTCAGAACATCGATTCAGTTAACGATGTTAGCAAATTTCAATTTTAGGAATGATGTTAGCAAATTTCAATCTTACACATTTCTTTACACCTCCCATATGAGGTTAACCATGCTCCTTTTCATTTAGTTAATGAAACTGATATGCCTGATAACATATCTATTTGCACCAGACATTATAGAAAAGCTACCTAAAATTAAGGAGGCAATATTCTACATACCAGGCTCTTTTCCTAGAACAATCCATGTGGACTGACAGCATAAGCCCCATACCTTCTAGCATCAGATCTTCAGACACTGCAGAGCTCTGGTTTCCTGGAGTAAAAACTGGTGCAACAAAGGACTTCTTCCTCTCTTTTTTTGGTCAACCAACAAAGGACTTCACTAGCTCTAATATTCAAATAACCAAGAATTAAGGCAAAATTTCAATTGTAACTCAAAACGACAACACAAACTAGAACGAAACATCTTATTGCAAAACTACCCCAACTCAAACTAGAATGATTCTTTACTAGCAAGACTACAGCAGTATATTGGGACTTTCCATTTTAATAAATTTTGGATGGATCAAATATGGCTAAAACAATTCCTGGAGCCAGCAGCTTCCCACTCACAAACAAAAGCATATTTAATTCCACCAATCTACTTTCAATGTTAACTTCTCAAAAGGCTTGCTAGTCAAGAAGTGAAGAAGATTCTTTATCTCTATACAGCCAATATTATACTACAAATCCGGAAAAAAAATGGTGTCTGAACTAATATCAATAAGTATATTCAGTAATAAATTCAAACAAAATATTGTCATGATAGTCTCCTCCTTAACATATTAATTAGGATATGGTTGATTTGCTAGAATCATTATAAGAGTATGACTAATAAACATGATTAGAATAGGTGCAATGATACTTTTTCACATAAACTGAAAGAAAGGAAACACAATGAGGCTCAACAAAATCCCCACATACTAAATGCGGGGAAAAAGGGATCTCAACAGTAAAAGTCATGTAGGAAAGCCACTTAGTAATGCAATTCAGGTCGAAGGTCAAGTTTAGTGTCAAAATGTGTGGGCGGTTAGGGGTCCTGGGCTTAAAGGATTTATTAAAAGGGAATCTGGTAATAAATCCGAAAGGTTCTTGGAATAGCACCAGGGAATAACACTGTTTGACACCCATAACAAATATTTCATTCACTGATTTGAGGTGATAGATAATGACCCTTTTATAAAGCTACAAAAACACTAGAACAGACCAAACATGGAATGACCTCATCAAGGACTTTTATGAACCCTATAAGTCTAATGATAATGACTCAATCACAGCTGAGACCTTTGCCAAAGTTAAAAAAAAGTCACACAGACAACTTTAGAAGAAACAAGTAAAGATCTTCATTCAAATGGATATATAAACTCCTACGTCAACAATGCAGAAAGTATAAACAACTTCATATGTCATAACATGAACACTGAAGTCAAATAGAGATACAAACGTCACAGTGGGAACTCTAATGACGCAACAACCTAATTGTACAACGATTAGGACTACATAGGGTTTAATAGGAAGTGTCAGGGTCATACATTACTACTCCCATGTGGTCTGGGGTTAGAATCACCTCACAGTACCAACAAGGATATTTGCTAAAGTTTCATGCTCCTCAAACCAGCAGGAGGTGCAAAGCAGATTTAGAGGACTTATAGTTATGAGATGAAATATGCATTAAAATAATTAAAAAGAAAGCTGTGCAACACTTGGGTAACTAAGAAGCATTTTGATACACTGAATTAGAACTTAGAACCATATCGTTTGCATTCCCTAAACTGATGTTTTTGTTGTTTCTCATTGTGTATATTTTTACTCATAAGTTTATTTCTTACTTTACAGTCATGCTCATTCAGTTTAGTTTATATAACAATTATATATTTCAGAGCAAGGCTCAAAAGCCTCATTTTACTGAGAAACTTTAATTTAACTAACCTTAAGTAAGATCTGGAGGTCCTGGGAAAGGATAATATAACAAAGCCAGATTCCAGAATAGGCAGTGTGCAATATTATGTATTCAAGGGCTAGTTTCATGTTGTGTAAAGAAGCAATGATGCAAAAAAACTAAACAACACCAATGTAATTAATTAAAGCACTCATATATTCAATACTTCTGAATGGTATAATCCGTTTGAAGTTGTACAACATTAATTCAATTGATTCTAGTACTTTTTCTTCAAAATGTATCATTCACAAATAACTTATTCCACATAATATCCAACTAAGCTTCTGACGTAAAATATAACAACAAGATCGAACTTAGCAACACAGTATAAATTGATAGCGCATGATAAAAGGGAAGAACTCACATTCACTGCAATCACCAGCGTAATCATTGCTTGACATTTTCCAAGTACCACTTATAGGTACCAACCAGCCCCTCCTTTAGCGAGATCTTCGGGGTCCAACCCAATCCAGCGAGCTTGGAGCTATCCATGAGCTTCCTGGGAGTTCCATCCGGCTTAGAAGAGTCCCAAACAAGCTGACCTTGAAACCCCACAACCTCCTTGACCAATTCCGCCAACTCCTTAATACTAACCTCCTTTCCACTACCCACATTGACATGCTCCAACCCACTGTAGCTCCCCATCAAGAACACCACGGCGTCGGCGAGATCATCCACGTGCAGAAACTCCCTCAAGGGGCTTCCAGACCCCCAAACCACCACATCTTTGGCCCCATTGACCTTGGCCTCATGAAACCGCCTCATCAATGCCGGCAGCACGTGCGAATTCTCGGGATGGAAGTTGTCCTGGGGGCCGTATAAGTTGGTCGGCATGCCGGAAATAGCATCCCAATTGTACTGAATCCGGTAAGCCTGGCACATCTTGATGCCGGCGATCTTGGCAACGGCGTACCACTCATTGGTGGGCTCCAGCGGGCCCGTTAACAGCGAGTTTTCAGGGATCGGCTGCGGAGCAAACTTGGGGTAAATGCAGGAGGAGCCGAGGAAGAGGAGCTTCTTCACGCCGAAGCGGCGGGAGGCGTCGATGACGTTGGTCTGGATTTGGAGGTTGAGAGAGATGAAGTCAGCAGGGTAGGTGTTGTTGGCGTGAATACCGCCGACTTTTGCGGCGGCGAGGATAACGAATTGGGGGGTTTCGGCGGCGAAGAAGGACTCCACGTCGGCTTGGCGAGTGAGATCGAGTTTGGAGTGGGTGCGGAGGACGAGGTTGGTGAAGCCTAGGGATTCAAGCTTGCGGACGATGGCGGACCCCACCAGGCCGCGGTGGCCGGCCACGAAAATCTTTGCGGATTTGTCGGAGAAGAAAGAAGGCGAAGTTGCATCTGGGGAGACAGAGAAACGATCTGAGAAAATGTTGATATATAAACTGCGAAATTACAATGAAGAAGTAAAACTGAGAGAGCGAGGGAGAGAGAGAGAGAGAGAGAGGAGTACCATCAATGACGCCACTCATATCTGCTGCAGTTTGGTGAAGAAGGACTGATCGAAGTGCTTAGCTTTGTTTTCCGATTGCTACTGAGGACTTCACTTCGGCCACTGGGATTTTCTTCTGTTTATTTGTGTCCTGGGGAGGTATTGGGCCGCAGTTTGGTTTCAGCCCAGGAGGATCAAATGGGCTGATGAAGTTGCTCTTCGCAAACAATTTGGGAAGCTTCCTGGTTAAAAGGGTGGCTCCATTTTTGAAGGTAAGAAACAGAGGAAGATGTTGAGTTCAAATCCTAGCTGATGAGTTCACTCATAGCATCTTCCTACAAGTCTTGTTGGCAAAATTACCAACGAACTACCCTTGGTCATTCTTTCCATTGCTCTTTTGTCTAGCACTAGGTTGAAACAAGTTTCACCCACTTTCACTAATTTTTATTTAAGAATAGATTATATAATATCTGCATTAGAATAGAAATTAGCTCCCACGCGCTACTGCGGGGTATATTTGTAAAAGAAGGTTATATAAAAAGGACAATCCATCAATATATTGCAAAAGGGACATTAAGATTTAAGGCCATAATACTTTATTTGTGCAGGAAATGCATTTTTTTTGCATCATATGTACAAAAGGTTAACTACTAAAAACAAGTAATTTGATACTTGGTTACAAAATACTGTCATCACAATCCACCCCCTTTAGGGTCTGACGTCCGCGTCGGCACACTTCCGGCCGGGGTACCATTATAACAACCAGCCCATACACTTGATATATTATCCGCTTTGGGCACTCTTCTCTCTGTCCCTCACGATTTTGTCAATGGGAGCTCACGAGTAACTTTCCAGTAGGTCACCCATCTTTGGATTACTCTGGGCTCAGCAAGCTTAACTTTAGAGTTCCCCCATCTAAAACGAGGCCTTTTGGGAGCTCAATGGCTTCGGAGGGGATGTGAACTTCGAAGTTAAGCTTGCTTAGTGCAGAGCAATCACAGGATGGGTGACCTGCTGGGAAGTTGCTCGTGACCTCCCAGAGACAAAACCGTGAGGGCTAGAGAGGAGAGTGCCCAAAACGGACAATATCTTAGGTGTATGGGCTGGGCTATTACATATGGTATTAGAACCTGTCCCCGGCCGGAAGTGTGCCGACGCGGACGTCGGACCCTAAAGGGGGTGGATTGTGATGACTTTGATCTGACCTGGCTAGGAAAGCTAGCAGGTAGGCATGTCACGCATCCCACATCGCCCGGAGAAGAGTGGATGCTGTGCTTATATGTGCAGAGGTAGCTCAATATATAGAGACGCGTTTTGGGGGCTCAATGGCTTCGGAGGATATGGGAACTCCGAAGTTAAGCTTGTTGAGTCCAGAGCAATCTCAGGATGGGTGACCTACTGGGAAGTTGCTCGTGAGCTCCGTGAAGGCCAGAGAGGAGAGTGCACAAAGCGGACAATATCTCTAGTGTATGGGCTGGGCTGTTACACAATTGGTATCGGTTGATTAATTTAGGAAGTACATGGGTGTAACTGATGAAATCAAAAGAATATGGACTGAAATGATGATTGGGTCAAAGTTTAAGTTGGTAAATTGAAATTAATTCATTATGAAATTACCCTAAAAAATACCCATTTCAAAAACTATGTATCTCTAATGCTACTGAGCCTCAAAATTCAATATTCGCCGTCCTCCGCCTCGCTTCTAATGACACTGAATCTCAGAAATCAATATGTCGTCCTCCGCAGCGCTTCCAATGCAACTAAGCCTCATAAATCAAGATCTCGTCGTACTCCGCCACGCTTCTAATGCAACTGAACCTCAGAAATCAACCTCCATATACTCCATCTGATTTCACCGGCCAGATCTGATCAGATCCCCACCATGAAGACCTGTTGGACAACCACCATGAAGGCATGTCTCCGCCAAGCACCAGAAACCTGACTGAATCGGGTCCCTCCATGACTGGCCTCAGGCTCCCAGATCTCCCGATCTCGGGCTGCGCCATCAGTTGGGCGGCGTGGTGATGGTGGTTCTTCTTGTGCTGACATGGGAGAGGCTGACATGGGAGAGGCGGTGTCACATCCCGGGACCAGCTCCGCCGTAACACGATATTGTCCGCTTTGGGCACTCTCCTCTCTGGCCCTCACGGTTTTGTTTCTGGGAGCTCACGAGCAACTTCCTAGTTGGTCACCCATCCTGGGATTGCTCTATAAGGCACATTACTCTCTCTCTATTGGCCGATGTGGGATATTACAATCCACCCCCCTTAGGGTCCGACGTCCTTGTCGGCACACTCGCACCACACGGCAGAGTGGCTCTGATACCAAACTGACAGGACCCGATCCAGATTTCACCCTGAAATCCGGATAAGGTCCTGCGGGAACCACCTTAAGAGAGATTTTACCGAAAAATCGGCATGACCTCTCTTAAAATGGACAACCCAAACCTGTCAAACAAAACATAAAACACTTCAACAAAACCATCCTGACTCCAGGAGCCATCTGCTCCCCCATAATCAAACAACTTCCACAATTAAACATAAGACCAATTTCAATTGATTCACAATCCATCAGAGCAATCTAATATTGAATTGGGGATACAAGAATCAAAAAGTAAAAGGATGAACGGATTCTCCCAAGCGGAAGCAAAGACGACGACTATGCCTCGACTCCGAGTACCCTTGACCTTGATAACTAGACTGCACACTAGGCGGTTTAAAACGAATGGCCCAGGAGAAAGAAATTTAAAAACGTTAGAGTGAGTGGATAAAATAAAATAATTTAATATAATACTTTATCTGAAAGTTTCGTGTTACTTTCCCAATGTTTTAGAAATAAAAACCACAATGCATACATTCTAATAAAACGTCTCACGTTTAAGAAAATCGTATTTTAAAAATCAGCCCCGCTGATATAATCCAATAAACAAATAATCATTTTGTTTATATATATTCAAAAACAATATACTTTTGAAAATCAATTTATAATATCTCGACCAATCCCATTGGTCATATAAAAACCCCAGCTCCGCTGGTTCGGGAATTTATTAAAATCAGAAAGTCTCATAGAGAAAATATTCCTAAAAACCACATAATAAAAAATATCATGACCAATCCCATTGGTCATATAATAAGATAGGGGAACGTCATTACCACCTATCTTATTATATGACCAATGGGATTGGTCATGATTTTTTTTATTATGTGGTTTTCGGGAATATTTTCTCTATGAGACTTTCTGATTTTAATAAATTCCCGAACCAGCGGGGCTGGGGTTTTTATATGACGAATGGGATTGGTCGAGAAATATTATAAATTGATTTTCAAAAGTATATTGTTTTTGAATATATATAAACAAAATGATTATTTGTTTATTGGATTATATCAGCGGGGCTGATTTTTAAAATACAATTTTCTTAAAACGTGAGACGTTTTATTAGAATGCATGCATTGTGGTTTTTATTTCTAAAACATTGGGAAAGTAACACGAAACTTTCAGATAAAGTATTATATTAAATTATTTTATTTTATCCACTCACTAACGTTTTTAAATTTCTTTCTCCTGGGCCCTTTGTTTTAATCCGCCCAGTGTGCAGTCTAGTTATCGAGGTCAAGGGTACTCGGGGTCGAGGCATAGTCGTCGTCTTTGCTTCGGCTTGGTAGAATCCGTTGATCCTGTTACTTTTTGATTCTTGTATCCCCAATTCATTATTAGATTGCTCTGATGGATTGTGAATCAATTAAAATTGGTCTTATGTTTAATTGTGGAAGTTGTTTGATTATGGGGGAGCAGGTGGCTCCTGGAGTCAGGATGGTTTTGTTGAAGTGTTTTATGTTTTGTTTGACATGATTGGGTTGTCCATTTTAAGAGAGGTCATGCCGATTTTTTGGTAAAATCTCTCTTAAGGTGGTCCCCGCAGGACCTTATCCGGGTTCAGGGTGAAATCTGGATTAGGTCCTGTCAGGCAGAGCGGGCGGGACTGGTAGCGCATGAGCGGGACGGACTGAGGCCGCGGACGATTGGTTCTTCAGAGAGAGAGAGAGAGGGTTGTAATTTATGGATATTCAGGGTTAATTATGTCATTAAGTCGTGGACGGGTTAACAGCCCGTTACGTTAATTTGGTACTGATGGTATAAAAAAATTTAGGTTTTGCTATTGGTAAATATTAACATAAAATTGTAGTTATTGGTAATTTCTTAATCAAAGAATGAAACCATAAATAAAATTGGAAATTTCACAATGTTTTTTTTTTTTGAAAAACTCAACTCCAACAGAGAAATCAACCTTTGGCTAAAATTCCAATGTTCGATATTTTTGATTTTCAACGTTTATTTTTCAAAATTTCAATTCAATGTTGTAAGAATTCATAGTTCAGTCGTTGTTGTTTAAGTAACTTTTACAAATTTATCAATATGGTATATGTATTAAATTTGGTGTATTTAATTTAGCAATTTCTTTAGCAATTTTTGCTGGAAGAGAACTCCTAGAAGGGATGGCTAAATTTAACTTTCAGCTAAATCTAGCAATAAATTTAGGAAACATTGTTGAATAAATTTAGTAGCTAATTAAAAGCTACTGTCTTTTATTTTCACATTACTACAACACATAATAATCGAGAAATCCAACTCATCAGTTCTAGGCAGGTTTGTGATACCCGGCGTGCATCCTCCCACTCATCCAACTCGCGTAACAGTATTTTGCGGCACAATCAGTTAAAAAAAAAGAACATGATTCAGAATAAGGTTTTACTATAATTGTGCACTTCTTTATCATAGAATATATATATATATATATATATATATATATTAGTTTCTATACAGAGCGGACCTTTGTTTTGAAATTAATGTGCGAAGTTCTTTTTTTTTTTACTCACTTTTCGGTCAAATATTCATATCTTTACCGTTCAGATGTTGAAATCTATTGTATAAATCATTTCTATAAAATTTCATCTAATTTCGCTATCGTTAAGGTATCGAAACTATATTAAATCAATTAACAAACCATTTAAGTCCAACCTAAACTGTTCATGTAAGCTATTATAATGAAATCTCAAACGATTATCAATTTGAATAAAATTTTGCAGAGATAATCTATGCAATTGGTTCTAACATCTGAACGGTGGAGATGACAAAACTTGACCGAAAATTGAGTAAAAAAAAAAAACTTTGCACGGTAATTTCAAAGTAAACATTCACTCTAGATAAAAAACTGTACACACACATATATATACATATATATATATATATATATATATATATAGACATTTAATACATTAATTTAATTCAAACTTAAAAGTTAATAATGCATGAATGGAAGGGAAAGATACAAAAGTAGGAAGGAAAGGGGTGACTATAACTAAGACAGAGTTCTCAACACATGAGATGCTCTGACTATAATGAGGAGAGAGATTTGGAGGAGAGAACTTGAAAGAATTAGGTCTGAATTCTGAGCCTGCCTTATTGTGAGGAAGTGAGACTCCTTATATAGACTTCATCTTTGTGAAAAGAATCTGTTTTTGCTGAGGTAATCTGCCTTTAACTGTAGATTTACTCAAGAAGTGACGAAATATGAATTAGCACGATTAGCTGTATTTTGTCAAATCTTGTCTTCTGAGTGAACAGTAAAAAGTGATTTTACTGTTCTTGAATAGTAACTGATTAATGATATGGATCTTGGGCATCTTCATCATCTTGGTCATAATCTGCCCATCTTCGTGATTTTTGTGATGGAACGATTAATTTCTTCTGGTATGCTAATTGACTACTGGTTTGACTGTGAGCTGGGGAGGAAGAGGAATAATGGTTTTCATCTTCAGAATTTTCATCAGACAAACCGGCTGCTTGGGCCAGTAATAGATGGGCGAATTCTTTCAATTCTGCTGATTTGATCGTCTTGGAAGAAGAGGAGCCTGCTATGGCTTTTCCTTTTGATTTTAATGAGGAAGGTGGAGTAGAATGTGAATAACTAACTCGTGCGGGTGTATGAATTTGAGGGGAGACTTGAGCTTGAGCAGTAGTTTGAGTAATTGCGGTTTTTGGGGAAGCTGATTTAGAGATAACAGGGAACTCTTTATGAAATTGGGTTAATGGTCTTTCGATTTTGAATTTATCCCACCATTTTATGAGAAATCGCCTGGTGACTGTGCGAAGGGTAAATCTAGGGTCTGCTTGTAGAATGTATTGTCATTTGAAAATCCAGGAGATCTTATATTTGGACATGAAATGTAATGTAGGTGGAAAATTATTTTCATATGGAGAGAGCGACATAACTTCAGAGAATCGGGTGACTACATCTTGTAATTATTCAAGGAGTAAATCAAATTGGAAACCATGATAATTCCACCAAGAAAGGATCCACATGGGAAAATTTCCTTCGAACTGTTTATAATTAATGAACCATGAGTGATTGAAATTGATAGGAGCACATTGTGCGACGATATTAATATGCTTATGCCCTCGTTTATGCTTTGTTTAACCCTTATTTATCTAAGATAGAGTCATAAATTAGTTTAATGTCATTTTGGTGGAGTTTTGGAAATATGTGCTTAATTATCCGAAAAATGACTAAGTTTGAGAAATCTGGAAAATAATGCAAAAATTTGTCTTTTTCGTGATTCTGAGACTCGTGCTAATGTGACTTATCCTTTTCTAAATTTGATGAAATTTTGTATTAATATAATTGACAATATAATGTATATTGTTTCAAAATTTCAGATCAATCGAAGTTCGGGAAGTCACCCAAAATATGGCTGCAACTTGGCAGGCTGAGCAAAACGATCCAGGGACTATCAGGATTTTTCTTGGTACTGTGTCCTGACTTCCGGAATTTTTGTATAACGCATTGCTTAGAACTAGAGGATGTGCTATATGCCATTAGAAATATCCATGAGTCTAGTTTCTCTGGGACTTGGAATCGCAGCAATCGGAGCAATGAGGAGGAAGTTAAGCCGGATTTACTAGAGCAAGGTCATTCTGCCAGGAAAACAGAACTTTCCCGGTTTCATCAGGATAACTCTCCTTTGGACTTTTCGGAGCATGGATCGGATATTATGGACCTGAAGATGTGTTGGACATATCCATGTTGAACCATTGTAGCTGATTGAAGTCTAAAATCAGAAGTTGAAGTCTAAGAAAGCATAGCTTTGCCCACAAGGAAACTTAAACCAACTAGGACAAGGAATTCCCTTTCCTTGTTTGGCCGGCAACCCTAGGGTTTCTCCTCTATAAATAGCCAATGAATTCTCAGAAAAAGCTATCTCATCTCAAGTACAAGTACTAGCCAAAAACTCTACCAAGTCTCACAATCACCAAACACCAAATACATAGCCAAAACCATCACCACCACCATCCAAATTTTGTCCCCTTGTTCTAAGTTTCTGCCGAGCAGCCTACCATCACTCCACCACATCTTGAAGAGCTTCTCAAGGTTCTAAAAGTGTAATCCACTCCCCCTATGGTTTTTGTATTTAATTTTGTTTGGTTATCTTGTACGAACTTGTTTCGATTCTTGGTTTTTGTTAAACTTTTGTAAGAACCGATTCTTAGTTTTTGTTAAACTTTTGTATGAACCGATTTTATTGAAGTTTATGTAAGTAGTTTTGCAATTTTAATTTATGGATTTTGTGTGTATGGATAATTAGGGCAGTGGTATTTGAAGCATGTTTAGACTTTAAATTGGTTAGTAATCTAAGGGTATGACTTAAAAACCGAAGCATTAGTTTTGTTTAAAGCATTTGTTGTTTAAAGCATGTGAATCTAGATGTTAGGTTTCATCTAACCCCACTTATAATGGATAAAACTATAGGCCTGACGGTTGTTTTGATTTGTTGTGCTCACCTAGGGTAAAACCTTAGCTAAAACTTGTATGTTAAATAAGATGATTTACAACCTTGCTTGTTTACATGTTTTCGATTTAAGACTCTTGTGCTTTAAATGTTAAGTCTTGACCGGATTAGCATAAAATCTTTAGGGCTAGAACGGAAGTTTGTTCTAAAGAACTTGAGGAGTCTAGTAACTAGGTACATAGCGGAAGCTCTAGTTATGGTCGAAACTAATTTAAATCTAAACTTGCTAAATACTTGTTCCTTACTTTCTTGCATGCGAATCTATTTGTTAAAGAGTCTTTTGTGTGAACTATTTGGTGTGAGTGATGGAGATATTATCCAAGCACATTTGTACCTGCAAAACAACTTCATACAAATATTACCCTCTTGTATCATCGTTAGTATAGGACAAGTAGGGATCGTTCAATCCGGAGAAATCAAGGGCGTTCAATCACATAAAGCATTACAAAATCACATGGGGGTTTGAAATTTATATCTAAAACCTACTGAAAATTACGAAATTAAATCTAAATTATTATATACAATTGATCAACACCTTCCACACAATACACAAAACACAAAACTCATTACACATGCAACGAAATTAAACAAAGTAATAAGGGCAGCAAGCTAAAATCGAATTCTAGATTCAATTAAGTTCCAATTTAATTAGAGCCTTCGCGGTTTATCTAATTATTCAAAACATCACAAGTATTTAGAATTAACTTCGCGTGTAATCCTAAACATGGTACTAATCGGTTTAAAAACACTTCGCGTAGAAATTAAACACAAAGAGCACATAAGCACAATATGTCGAATTGGAAACATGTTAGCAAGTATGGCGTCACTCATCTCACATCGACATGCAAATTTCCAGAATTATTCTAGCCCTTAGATAAATACAAATTAAAACCAACTTCGCGTATGATCCAACATGTATTAAATCGGCATGTGAAACCCACACAAAGGATAGTTATGGCCGAAACTACCTTCATGCATACGGTTTTTATGCATGTAAATTCAGGAAATCAACCAAATTAAATCAAGAACACATGCAAAAGCCTACTGCCCATAAAACTACATTCAATTAAATCACATGCATAATTCAGAAATTAAACCAAAGAAAACCAAATCATATAACAAAAATTCGGTAATCAAAAGAATAATTCATAAAACCAAAACAAAATACAACCATCCATTCAATCTTCATAGACAAAGTATTGAATTTATACAGAAAATTACATGCCATGAGAGATGAGTAAATCACACTTTAAACAAAACCTTGAGAGGAATCGGCAAAGGATAATTTGATGATGAAGAACACTTGTGATCGGCAAGCTTGGTGAAGGTGAGATGGAATCGGCTAAGGCAATTTTCTGTATAGGATTTTTGTGGGATTATTTTGGTAGAGTTTCGGCTTTGCTTGAGTGTCAAAAGAGAGATATTTTTCAGAATAAAATCATAGCTATATATAGAGGCACAAGAAGAAGGAGTTCGGTAGCAAGGAGAGACCAAAACCGAATTGGACTTGTATTTCTTTTCTTGCTCAGCAAGGCATTGTATTCTTGATCTTCAATTCTGATCTTGGACTTCAATCAGCCTCATTTGAATAGCATGGACATGTCCAATAAGTCTTTAGGTCCATAATATCTGATCCATGCTTCTAAAAGTCCAATGGAGAGTTATCCTGATGCAACCGGGAAAGTTATTGTTTTCCCGGCAGAATGAGCTTACTCCAGTAAATCCGGCATAACTTCCTTCTCAAAGCTCCGATTGATGCGATTCCAAGTCCCAGAGAAACTAGACTCGTAGAGCTTTCCAACGGTGTATGGCACGTTCTCTGGTTCCAAGCGATGTGTCCCACAGAAATTCCGGAAATCAGGATACAGTCTCAGGAAAATCCTGGTAGTCCCTGGTTATCTTTGCTCAAACGGCCAAGTTGCAGCCTTCATTTGGGTGACTTCCCGAACTCCGATTGATCTGAAATTTTGGCACAATGCACTTTAGCTTCCCAATTAAATGTATACCAAATTTCATCAAATTTGGAAAAGGATAGATCAGTTTAGCACGAGCCTCAAAATCACGAAAAAGACATATTTTACTTTATTTCCAGATTTCTATACTTAGTCTTTTTTCTGATTATTAAACACACTTTCTCCAAAACTCTACCAAAATGACACTAAACTAAATTATGACTCTATCTTAGGTAAATAAGGGTTAAACGAAGCATAAATGAGGGCATAAGCATATTAATATCGTCGCACATTGTGCTCCTATCAACTACCCCACACTTAGTTTTTGCTAGTCCCTTAGCAAAACAAAAACAAAAAGACTCAACTGCTGCCCGTAAATGATTGTCTCAGGATCTTTAAAACACATAGCTTTCAAGTTAAGCAATTCAATGTAAGCACAATAATCCCAAGCGTCATAGACATGTATCAAAGCATGAACAAGTAAGAAACGAAAATCACAAGCAATGACATGTTAAGTTGATTTCATCCTCCTCACTAGGCATACTCTCTTTTTTTCACTCATGATATGGCAATTCACTCATAGTATATGCAAGAGAACAGATTGTAAGGCAACAAATAGCTCGCATATTTCATCAAATAAAAGCACTTTGTGAATCAATTTTCTGGAAAAACTTCATGTAACAACTATGTACACTAATGAATCAAAGCCATAAGCTCAACTCTTGACAAAAATCTCCACAAATCAAAGTTCACCCATTTTAAGAATCATGAAAAGATCAACATAAAGGTGATAATGGGGATTGGCATAAGGCATTCACATTTAGGATAGTGGTGATAAAATGTCACCAAGACTTAGCAAAATTCAATACTCCTTATGACTTCACTCCAAGGGCCAAATTTCATCATGCTGGGCCCAAACTTCATTCTTTTCTTCCCCATAACATAGTAAATATGAACAAAGGTCAAATATGATATTAATAGACCTTCAATTGTAAAACAAACTCCAAATTCACCATAAAAACTCAATCCAAACATTTTTCTTGCCGATTTGTTCTCTTCATTCTTTCTCTATTTTCGGCTCAAATTTTTCTTCTCTGTCCGAATTTTTCTTTTCTTTTTATTTCGGCAACAACATTTTTCTTTCTTTTGGATCGGCTCACCCCACACTTGTTTCACATCATCACTTCAAATCACAAATTCCAATTAAATTTTACCAAGTCTTGACAACAACGGTAAGGATAAACTATTCTAAGTTCAAGGAATGTGTATCATGGTGATGAAATAAAATGGCTCAATGTTAGCTCAATGGGGTTAAAACTAAGGAGTCTCACGACGGGCAGAAATTAGGCATAAGGTTTATTTGGCATTGGTGGTCATCCTAACATGATCTTTTCAATCCTTTTCAAAATCAAGGCATTTCATGAATAATAGTCTCAAAAATTGTCAAGAGCAAGTTCTAGCATTCTAGAGTTCATTAAATGCTATGGCACATAGTCATTGAATAATCAAAGAATAATGAAGTTTTGAAAAATTCTGCCCATTTTTTTATATTTATCGCTCATGAAGAAAGTATATGCCATCAAAGCTCACACAAGTTATTATGGAACAAAATCAACACAACATGCATGCTTATTACACAAATAAATCCAAGTTTTAAATGTTCATATCAATCACAATGTCCATGAAACTCACAATTAATTCTCATGATTATGCAAAACCATCATCTATGCATTCCAAGATATAATCATCATAGACTATTAGGGGCATCCTAAGACTCAAAAACAAAACAAAATAAACAAAAGCAACGAATTTTTTTTTTATTTTTCTGATTTTCTGATTTTTTTTTATTTTTTTTTTCTTTTCTTTTATGACTCAAAACAAAGACAAAATAAAACAAAATATGTGAAACATATATTCCCTACCCCACACTTAGAAAATTACATTGTCATCAATGTTACACAAAAATTATGTTGTAATCTCTAAGCATATGATAAATCACACAAGTTCCACATTTATACAATTCAACCAAAAAGAGTTTAGGGATTTAGAAAATTCAAACTCTCGTAGACGGCTCCTTCACACTTTTGGTTGAAATGGGTTGCCTCCCATGCAACGCTTAATTGTTTATAGTCCTTTAGCCTAGACTCTTCTCCATACTCATCAAGATCTTGGTGCGTCTCTAAGTTGTATCTCCTCAATGGTGTGCTCCTCAAAAGTCTCGTAGTAAGGCTTTAGTCGATGACCATTCACCTTGAACGCTTTTCCTGTTTCAATACTCTGAATTTCAATGGCACCATGAGAAAACACATTAGTAACAATATAAGGCCCAACCCAACGAGAACGCAATTTTCCAGGAAATAATTTAAGACGAGAATGAAATAACAAGACTTTTTGACCAATATGAAACGTTTTGCCTCTTATCATCTTGTAATGAAACAATTTCGTCTTCTCCTTGTAAATCCAAGCAGCATCGTATGCGTCATTCCTGATTTCCTCAAGCTCGCTCAATTGCAATTTCCTGTAAAGTCCAGCCTTGTCTAGCTCCATGTTGAATTGCTTGACTGCTCACCACGCCTTGTGCTCTAACTCTACTGGAAGATGGCACGCCTTGCCATAGGTGAGACGAAATGGAGACATCCCAATGGGTGTCTTGTATGCCGTTCTGTAGGCCCATAATGCATCATCAAGTCTGTCACTCCAATCTTTTCTTGATGGGCCCACAGTTTTCTCCAATATGCTCTTGATCTCAATATTCGACACTTCCGCCATTCCGCTCGTCTGAGGATGATAAGGTGTGGATACCTTATGGGTGACTCCATATCTCTTGAGCAAAGCCTCTATTGTTCTGTTGCAGAAATGAGAACCTCCATCGCTTATTAGCACAAGAGGTACTCCAAACCTAGAAAATATGTTAGTTCTCAAGAAACCTGCAACAACTTTAGAATCATTAGTCCTTGTGGCTTTCGCCTCCACCCATTTTGACACATAATCAACAGCCAACAAGATATATAGAAAGCCCTTAGATGAAGGAAAAGGTCCCATAAAATCTATCCCCCAAACATCAAAAATTTCGACAATTATGATAGAGGTTAGGGGCATTTGATCTCTCTTACCAATGTTACCTGTCCTTTGGCACCTATCACATGTCATACAAAATGTGTATGCATCTTTGAAGATCGTGGGCCAATAAAATCCGCTTTCTAATACCTTAAGGGCTGTCCTCTTAGCTCCAAAGTGTCCTCCACACGCTTCAGTGTGGCAAAATGCTAGGATCGGCCTATGCTCTTCTTGTGGAACACAACGTCGAATAATCTGATCACTACAAATTCTCCAAAGATAGGGATCGTCCCGTATGTAGTGTCTTGCATTCTTTTTTATCCTCGTCTTGGTTGCTTGCAAACATGTACTTGGAAAAGTTTTAGTAACTAAATAATTGACAATGTCTGCATACCAAGGGTCTTTTGTGTCCACATGAAAAAGCTGCTCATCTGGGAAAGTTTCCTGAAGTGGCAACGTTTCCTCCTCTTTCACAATTCTGCTCAAGTGATCCGCCACAACATTTTCACTCCCCTTCTTGTCCTTGATTTCGATGTCAAACTCTTGGAGTAAGAGAATCCATCGAATCAAGCGTGGCTTAGCATCCTTCTTCTTCATCAGATATCTAAGGGCTGCATGATCAGAATAAACAATCACTTTAGAATTTAAAAGATATGATCTAAATTTTTCTAAAGCGAAAATAACAGCCAACAATTCTTTCTCAGTAGTAGAGTAATTCAATTGAGCATCATTCAATGTACGAGAAGCATAATAGATGGCGTTTGGCTTCTTCTCTTTTCTCTGTCCAAGAACTGCTCTAACTGCATAGTCTGAAGCATCACACATGATCTCAAAAGGTAGCGTCCAATCTGGTGGCGCCATAATAGGGGCTGACGTCAAAAGCACTTTCAACTTTACAAATGCATCTTCACACTCTTTGTCCCATATGAATGGAACATCCTTCTGCAAAAGGGCACAAATAGGCTTGGCCACCAACAAAAAATCCTTGATGAACCTCCTGTAAAAACCTGCATGGCCAAGAAACGAACGTACCTCCCTTACAGTTGTAGGGGAGGGTAAGTGAAGCATAATATCAATCTTGGCCCTATCAACCTCTATACTCTTAGCAGAAATTATGTGTCCTAAAACTATCCCTTGTTTTACCATGAAATGACATTTTTCCCAATCAAGTACAAGGTTAGTTTCTACACATCTTTTCAGGATTAATTCCAAATTCTCTAAACATGCATCAAAGTCTTTGCCATAAACACTAAAATCATCCATAAAGACTTTAATGATATTTTCAATATAATCAGAGAATATAGAGTACATACAACGTTGAAATGTACCTGGTGCGTTGCGTAAACCAAAAGGCATGCGTCGATAGGCAAACGTACCAAAGGGACATGTGAACGTCGTCTTTTCCTGATCATCTGGGTGAATGCATATCTGATTGTAACCGCTATACCCATCCAAGAAGCAATAGAATTCGTGCCCAGCTAGTCTCTCCAACATCTGGTCCATGAAAGGCAAAGGCATGTGATCCTTGCGAGTAGTAGCATTCAGCTTTCTGTAGTCGATGCACATCCTATGACCTGTCACCAATCGTTGTGGCACGAGTTCCTCCTTGTCATTCTTTACAACTGTGACTCCACTCTTCTTGGGTACAACTTGGACAGGTGCAATCCACTGGCTATCTGATATAGGATAAATGACTCCACAATCCAGCAATTTGATCACCTCGTCCTTCACAATCTTCATCATAGGGGGGTGTAAACGTCTCTGACCCTCCCTAGTAGGCTTGGTTCCTTCCTCGAGCAAGATCCTATGAACACAAGTTGCAGGGCTAATTCCCTTGATATCCGCCAAAGTCCATTCAATGGCGGTCTTGTTTCTCTTCAGCATGCTAGTCAAACTTGCTTCCTGCTGCTCACTCAGCTGTGATGACACAATAACTGGTAGTGTGTCATCGTCTCCCAAGTATACATACTTCAAATGGTTGGGAAGCACCTTCAGTTCTAATTTAGGGGTCTGTTCCACAGATGATAGAATTTTATTAGTGGAAATGGGAATTGACATGAACTGGTTATACCTAAAGTGGGGTGTTGCCTCTAGCTCGGCAACAACTTGTGCAATGCACGGCTCAAGATCTTGCCGTGCCTCCATCGAAATGCTCTCCCCGAATGTGTCAATTCCTGCCCCTTGCTCAATAGCTAATTGCTATTGATCCAAAGTTTCTGACAAAACCTGCGCAACAGAATCAACTACGTCAATAACATAGCAAGGTTTAAGGTCAGAAATTGGATACCTCATCGCTTCAAATATGTTGAAGCTAATCATTTCACCATCAAACTCCATGGTGAGGTTGCCTTCAGCAACGTCTATTTTTGTTCTTGCGGTTCTCATAAATGGTCGCCCCAAAAGTAATTGAGTTGAATTGTGGGGCGAATCTTCCATATGAAGCACATAGAAGTCTGCAGGAAATATCAGATTATTAACCTGCACAAGAACATCCTCAACATATCCCTCGGGATATTTGTTAGATCTGTCAGCCAATTGAATTATCACATTGTCTCTCTTCAATTCTCCTAGACCTAGAGACTTGTAAACATTATAAGACATCACATTAATTGACGCTCCTAAGTCTAGCAAAACATTAGAAAAACAACATTGTCCAATAATGCAAGGGATTGTAAAACTGCCAGGATCTTTCATTTTTGGAGGAAGCTTCCTTTGTATGTCTGCTGAAACCGTCTCATTCATCTTTACAAATTGCTCCTCACGTGTATACCTTCTTGTTGTGCAAAGTTCTTTGAGAAATTTGGCATACTTTGGAATTTGCTTGATGCACTCAAGCAATGGTATATTCACCTCCACACGTCTGAAGATATCAAGTACCTCCTCATCTGATTTCTCCTTCTTTGATTTAGCAAATCTGGAAGGAAAAGGTAAACACGAAGATTGGTTAGTAATAACTAAACCACTTGAGTTAGATTTATTTACCTTATATGTCTCTGAGGTGGCGGGATCTTTCTCCAAGTCCCTTTTCTTCATAGCATCGAGCTCATCCTTGCTCGGTTCACCATTCTTGGCCTCTCTGCCGTGTGCTGCCCCTTCATTGCCGAGTGCAGCCTTATGCTCGGCCTCATCCTCATCATGTAAGATCACGGCCTCACTTGTCTTCCCCACTTTCGGCCCTTCCAAGATCTTTCCACTCCTCGTGGTGATTGACTTTGCTTGCTCATTCTTGGGGTTAGGGATCACTCCTCCAGGTAACCTCCCTTGTTCTTGGATCTGCCCCATAAAATCCACAACCTTTCCCATCTGATTCTTCAGCTCAGAAATATCCTTAGTGTTTGAGGTTGTAGATTGCAACAAAGTGTGAGTTGCATCATTCAAAGATTTCAGCATAGCATCATAGTTAGGATTCGATGATGCTTGAGCATTGTTGTAGAATTTTTGCTGAGGTCTTGCAAATCCTTGAAATTACCCTTGAGGTCTTGGTTGATACGCCATGCCTCCTTGGATTGCTTGTGGTGGCGCCAACAGTTGAGGGTTTTGAACATTATTGTTGTTGGCCCAACGAAAATTAGGGTGATCGTTGAACCTTGGGTTGAAATTCCCAAACCGCTGCCCTCCTTGTTGTTGAGGAAAACCCAATGCATTGGCCTCCTCAAAATGCTCGTCCACTCCAAGTTGAGGACATAAATCAGTTGCATGTCCCTCCATGCGACATACACCACAAACTTGAGCTTGCTTCGGCTTCATCATTTGTGTCATCATCTGAGTGATCTTCCCCATATCTTCACGTAGCTCCTTGATGGCACTAGACTCCTCAAATCCGCTAGCCTCACTAACACGCTTAGAAGAAGTAGACCCGAACTGTTGCTGGTTAGTGAAATGCATCTCCAACAAGTTCTTAACCTCCTCTTTGCTCTTCTCCAATAACGATCCTCCGGCAGCTGAATCAAGAAATCGTCTCTCCATAGGGCGCAAACCTTCATAAAAGTACTGAAGAAGAAGACCCTCACGTATCCCATAATTAGGACACGTTGCCACCAAAGACTTGTACCTATCATAGTACGCATCAAAAGCCTCATCCGGTTCTTGTCTGATTGACGTGATCTCCTTTCGAATCTGTGTCACCCTTGATGAAGGAAAATATTTGGTGAGAAATTCCTTCACCATAGTGTTCCAAGACGTCATCTTTCCTGGTGGCATAGCAAAGAACCACTCGGCTGCCCTATCTTCAAGTGAGAATGGAAAAGCTTTCATCCTCACATGTTGCAAATCTGCACCAGTTGGGCACATTGACTCACATCTGAATTCAAATTTCTGAATATGGCGATTCGGATCCTCTCCACTAAGTCCATAGAACTTCGGCAATTGGTGGATAAATCCACCCTTTAACTCAAATTCTGCTGATTTGCCAGCTGCAACAACAGGATATGTCACATTGCTTGGCCTTACTGCCCCTCCTTGTGGTGCATCAACTTGCCCATTTTCTTCCCTCAATGAAGTCATATTAAATATGGGATCAGGTAAATCAAAGTTCAAATATTGAATTGGTATGGGACTCTGAAGTAGCTCAAACTCTAGTTCTTCGTGAAACAAAGGATTGAGTTCACACGAAGCTTCTGAAGGAAATGGTGATGGTGGTGCAACGAAATTTCTATCAAAAAGTGATGAGGTGGTGATGCGACCAAAATGCGAGCACAATTTGTACCTGCAAAATAATCTCATACACATAATACCCTTCTTGTGTCGATTGTAGTATTGACAAGTAGGGATCGTTCTATCCGGGGAAATCAAGGGCTTTTAATCACATAAAGTATTGCAAATAAAGGGGGTGTCGATTTTTATAACTAATTTACCTACTGATTTTACTAAATTTAAATCCTAAATTATTATATACAATTGATCAACATCTTCCACACAATCACTAAACACAAAACTCATTAAACATGCAACGAAATTAAACAAAGTAATAGGGGCAGCAAGCTAAAATCGGATCCAAGATTCAATTAAGTTCCAATTTAATTAGAGCCTTCGCGGTATATCTAATTATTCAAAACATCATAAGTATTTAGAATCAACTTCGCGTGTAATCCTAAACATGGTACTAATCGGTTTAAAAACACTTCGCGTAGAAATTAAACACAAAAAGCACATAAGCACAGTATGTCGAATTGGAAACATGTTAGCAAGTATGTCGTCACTCATCTCACATCGACATGTAAATTTCCAGAATTATTCTAGCCCTCAGATAAATACAAATTAAAACCAACTTCGCGTATGATTCAACTTGTATTAAATCGGCATGTGAAACCAGCACACAAAGAATAGTCATGGCCTAGACTACCTTCATGTACACGGTTTTTGTGCACACAAATTCAGAAAATAAACCAAATTAAATCAAGAACACATGCAAAAACCTACTGCCCATAACACTAAATTTGATTTATTACTTGCATAATTCGGAAATTAAACCAAGAGAAAACCAAATCATATAACAAAAATTCGGAAATCCAAAGAATAAGTCATAAAACCAAAATTACAACTACAAATCCATACAAATCTCATAGACAAAATATTGTATTGATACAAAAGAATAAAAGCCATAAGAAAATTACAATCACAATTGAGAACCTTTGAAGAATTCGGCAAGAGGATTGGTGATGGTGATTGGAAGGATATTTTGGAAAGGTGATGGAGATGGTTCGGCTTAGATCTTTTGTGAGGATTTATGGAGGAAATTCGGCAGAGCTTTGGTAAGTTTAAGTGAGGAAGACAAGATCCTTTTTTCTGAAAATATGGGGAGGTATTTATAGAAGAGCAAGGGAACCTAGGGTTTTGTTAAAACCCTAGGGTTGTGCCGTGTGAATCATCCTCCTCTAGGGTTTCGGCAGCCCTCATCCTTCTCTTTAATTTCTGAAATTCTTTGGTCAAAATAGCTGGAAATGTGCAACAATATCTCTTGAATTATCTCTTATTATTTTCAGCAACAAGCTATTGAACCAAGCCTCCATTCAGTCCACATGCATCCCTTCTTTTCTCTTTTCTTCTTTTCCGAAATTCCTAGGATAATGGCTGAATAAGTCTTCATATTATCACTTGAATTATCCTTGAATTAATTCAGCAAAATACTTCCCCCTTTCTCTCAATTGCATTTACCGAAAATCCTTATAGATATTGCTGAATAATCTTCTAATTATCTCTTGAATTATTCTTGAATTAAATCAGCAATATCATCTTGAACCTTGCTTGAAATAAAGTCCACATTCGGTCCTTGCTTCTCTCTTCATAAATTTGCCGAAAATCCTTTGCTTATCTCTTCACAAATTCCTTGAATAATCAGAATTTATCCCCTCCTTTATCTTCAAATAAAATCTGAAAATAAAGAAAAGAAATAAAGAATTAATCCATGTATTAAACTTGTCCTAATCTAGACAAATGATGTCTTAACAAGACATATATGTAATAGATAAGATCATTAGATTAGGAAAGTTTCCAATTCAAATCAAGGAACTTACTAGATTGAGAAAGTTACTAGAATAGGAAAATCAAAATAGGAAAGTCGAAGAATAACAGTCATAGTTCAAGTAGGACTTTCCTAAACAGGGCGATTCCTAATCCAAATAGGACTCTAAATTTTCCTCACATGTTTCAGAAACGACGAACAATAAAGATTTCTATTCCGACAAGTTTCATAGTCAAAACAGGTTTCCTAGTCCAAACAGGATTCCTACTCAAACTAGAACTCTTCACATTTTCCGACAATTTCTACATTTTACGCTCAATTGTACACCAACTCTGCCAAAGACTCCAAACACGACTCAATGACTCTATATTACAACAATAAGGGTTAAGAATTGCATAAATGGGGGTAAAAACATATTAAGAACGTCGCATTTTATGCTCCTATCAACTACCCCACACTTAGCTTTTGCTAGTCCCTTAGCAAAACAAAACAAAAAGACTCAACACTACTGCCCCTAAAACTTTGTCTCAGGATCTTTTTACACATAGCTTTCAAGTTAAGCATTTCAATGTAAGCACATAAATCCCAAGCGTCATGAAACATGTATCAAAGCATGAACAAGTAAGAAACGAAAATCACAAGCAATGACATGTTAAGTTGATTTAATCCACCTCACTAGGCATACTCTCTTCTTTTCTCTTTTGATATGGCAATTTACTCCAAATATAGGCAAGAGAACAGATTGTAAGGCAACAAATAGCTCGCATATTTCATCAAATAAAAGCACTTTGTGAATCAATTTTTCTGGAAAAACTTCATGTAACAACTAAGTGCAATAATGAACCAAAACCATAAGCTTTCTCTTGAGAAAATCTCCACACATCAATGTTTACCTATTTTAAGAATCATGAAAAGATCAACATAAAGGTGATAATGGGGATTTGGCATAAGGAATTCTCATTTAGGATAGTGGTGATAAAATGTCACCAAGACTTAGTAAAATTCAATAACTCCTTATGACTTCACTTCGAAGGGTCAAATTTTATCATGTTGGACCCAAATTTCATCTTTTTTCTTCCCCAAATAGTGAAATTGAACAAAGGTCATGTATACAAAAATAGACCCTCAATTTTCCAACAAACTCCAATTTCACAATCAGAACTCAATCCAAACATTTCTCTTTTCCTTGTTTGCCGAAACTTTTCTCTATTTTTCTTTATTTCGGCTCAAGTTCTCTTTTCATTTTCTGTCCGAATTTTTCTTTTCTTTTAGTTTCGGCAACATACATTTTTTTTATTCTTTTGGATTGGCTCACCCCACACTTGCTTCACATCATCACTTCAAATCACAATTTCCATTTAAACTTTACCAAGTCTTGACAACAATGGTTAGGATAAACTATTCTAAGCACAAGGAATGTGTATAATGGTGATGAAATGAAATGGCTAAATGATGGCTCAATGAGGTTAAAACTAAGGGGTCCCACGATGGGCACAAATTAGGCATATGCTTTATTTGGCTTTGGTGGTAATCCTAAAATGATCTTTTTAATCCTTTTCAAAATCAAGGCATTTCATGAGTTAAAGTCTCAAAAATCAACAAGAGAAAGTTCTAGCATTCTAGAGTTCATTAAAAAGCTATAGCACATAGTTATTGAATAATCAAAGAATGATGAAGTTATGGAAAAATTTCAGCCATGTATGTTATCATTTACGCACAAGAAGAAAGTGATTGGGCACAAAAACTCACATAGGATATTATGGAATAAAATCAACTCAACCAAACATGCATGCTTATTACACAAATAAATCCCAAGTCTCAAATGTTCATACCAATCACAATATCCATGAAACTCACAATTAATTCTCATGATTATGCAAAACCATCATCTATGCATTCAAAGATATAATCATCATAGACTCTTTAGGGGCATCCTAAGACTCAAAAACAATAACCTACAAAAATTACAAAAGCAACGAAAATTTTTCATTTTCTGATTTTCTGATATTTTTTTTTTTTTATTTTCTTTTCTTTTATGACTCAAAACAAAGACTCAAAACAAAACAAAACATGTGAAACATATATTCCCTACCCCACACTTAGAAAATTACATTGTCCTCAATGTTAAACAAAAATTATGTTGTAATTTCTAAGCATATGATAAATCACACAAGTTCCACATTTATACAATTCAACCAAAAAGAGTTTAGGGATTAGAAAATTCAAACTCTCGTAGACGGCTCCTTCACAATTTTGGTTGAAATGGGTTGCCTCCCATGCAGCGCTTAGTTGTTTATAGTCCTTTAGCCTAGACTCTTCTCCATTGCTCAACAAGATCTTGGTGCGTCTCTAAGCTGCGTCTCCTCAATGGTATGCTCTTCGAAAGGCTCGAAGTAAGGTTTAAGTCGATGACCATTCACCTTGAATTTTTTACCTGTTTCAAAACTTTGAATTTCTATGGCACCATGAGCAAACACATTAATCACAATAAAAGGTCCAACCCAACGAGAACGCAATTTACCAGGAAATAATTTAAGACGAGAATGAAACAACAACACCTTTTGTCCAATGTGAAATGACTTCCCTCTTAGCATCTTGTCATGATACATTCTCGTCTTCTCCTTGTAGATCCAAGCTGCGTCATATGCTTCATTCCTGATTTCTTCAAGCTCGCTCAATTGCAACTTCCTGTGAAGTCCAGCCTTGTCAAGTTCCATGTTGAATTGCTTGACCGCCCACCACGCCTTGTGCTCCAACTCTACTGGAAGATGGCACGCCTTGCCATATGTAAGCCGAAATGGAGACATCCCAATGGGTGTCTTGTATGCCGTTCTGTAAGCCCAAAGTGCATCATCAAGTCTGTCGCTCCAGTCTTTCCTTGATGGGCCCACAGTTTTTTCCAATATGCTCTTTATCTCTCTGTTGGACACTTCCGCCATTCCGCTCGTCTGAGGATGATAAGGTGTGGATACCTTATGGGTGACTCCATATCGTCTGAGTAAAGCCTCTATTGTTCTGTTGCAGAAATGAGAACCTCCATCGCTTATAAGCACACGAGGTACTCCAAACCTGGAAAATATGTTAGTTCTCAAGAAACCTGCAACAACTTTAGAATCATTAGTCCTTGTGGCTTTCGCCTCCACCCATTTTGACACATAATCAACAGCCAACAAGATATAAAGAAAGCCCTTAGATGAAGGAAAAGGTCCCATAAAATCAATACCCCATACATCAATTATTTCAACAAAGATCATAGTAGTAAGGGGCATTTGGTCTCTCTTACCAATGTTACCTGTCCTTTGGCACCTATCACATGTCATACAAAATGTGTATGCATCCTTGAAAATCGTTGGCCAATAAAACCCGCTTTCTAATACCTTAAGGGCTGTCCTCTTAGCTCCAAAGTGTCCTCCACATGCCTCATTGTGGCAAAATGCAAGGATCGGCCTATGCTCCTCTTGTGGCACACAACGTCTAATCACTTGATCATTACAAGTCCTCCACAAATATGGGTCGTCCCATATGTAGTGTCTTGCATTCTTTTTAATCCTTGTCTTGGCTGCCTGCAAACATGTACTTGGAAAAGTTTTAGTAACTAAATAATTCACAATGTCTGCATACCAAGGTTCTTTTGTGTCCACTCGAAAAAGCTGCTCATCTGGGAAAGTTTCCTGAAGTGGCAACGTTTCCTCCTCTCTCACAATTCTGCTCAAGTGATCCGCCACAACATTTTCGCTCCCCTTCTTGTCCTTGATCTCGATGTCAAACTCTTGGAGTAAGAGAATCCATCGAATCAAACGTGGCTTAGCATCTTTCTTCTTCATCAAATATCTTAAGGCTGCATGATCAGAATACACAATCACTTTAGAATTCAATAGATATGAACGAAATTTTTCTAAAGCAAATATCACAGCCAACAGTTCTTTCTCAGTTGTAGAGTAATTTAATTGAGCATCATTAAGTGTGCGCGAAGCATAATATATGGCATTTGGCTTCTTCTCTTTTCTCTGTCCAAGCACCGCTCCAACTGCATAGTCTGAAGCATCACACATAATCTCAAATGGCAATGTCCAATCTGGTGGCGCCATAATTGGTGCTGACGTCAACAATTCCTTCAACTTGACAAATGCATCTTCACACCTTTTGTCCCATACGAATGGAACATCCTTCTGCAAGAGGGCACAAATAGGCTTGGCCACCAACGAAAAATCCTTGATGAACCTCCTGTAAAAACCTGCATGGCCAAGAAACGAACGTACCTCCCTTACAGTTGTAGGGGAGGGTAAGTGAAGAATAATATCAATCTTGGCCCTATCTACCTCAATACCCTTTGCAGATATAATGTGTCCTAGAACTATCCCTTGTGTTACCATAAAATGACACTTTTCCCAATTAAGTACAAGGTTAGTTTCTACACATCTTTTCAGGATTAATTCCAAATTCTCTAAGCATGCATCAAAGTCTTTACCATAAACACTAAAATCATCCATAAAGACTTCAATGATATTTTCAATATAATCACTAAAAATGGAATACATACAACGTTGAAATGTACCTGGTGCGTTGCATAAACCAAAAGGCATGCGTCGATAGGCAAACGTACCAAAGGGACATGTGAACGTTGTCTTTTCCTGATCATCTGGGTGAATGCATATCTGATTGTAACCGCTGTACCCATCCAAGAAGCAATAGAATTCGTGCCCAGCTAGTCTCTCCAACATCTGGTCCATGAAAGGCAAAGGCATGTGATCCTTTCGTGTAGTAGCATTCAACTTTCTGTAGTCGATACACATCCTATGACCTGTCACCAATCGTTGAGGCACAAACTCATCCTTGTCATTCTTCACAACCGTGACTCCACTCTTCTTAGGTACAACTTGGACAGGTGCAATCCACTGGCTATCTGAGATGGGATAAATGACTCCACAATCCAGCAATTTGATCACCTCGTCCTTCACAATCTTCATCATTGGAGGGTGCAATCGTCTCTGACCCTCCCTAGTAGGCTTGGCTCCTTCCTCAAGCAAGATCCTATGGACACAAGTTGTAGGGCTGATTCCCTTGATATCCGCCAACGTCCATCCAATGGCGGTTTTGTTCCTTTTCAACATGCTAGTCAAGCGTGCTTCCTGCTGCTCACTCAGCTGTGATGACACAATAACTGGTAGTGTGTCATCGTCTCCCAAGTATACATACTTCAAATGATCCGGAAGCACCTTCAGTTCTAAAATAGGAGCCTGTTCCACAGATGGTAAAATTTTATTAGTGGAAATGGGAATTGACATATACTTACATTGCTTTTTCACGTGGGATGCTGCCTCTAGCTCGGCAACAATATGCATTAGGCTCGGCTCAAGCTTGAGCCGTTCCTCCTTGGTAATTCTCTCCCCATTTGTGTCAATTCCGGCCCCTTGCTCAATAGCTAGTTGCTATTGATCCAAAGTTTCTGACAAAACCTGCGCAATAGAATCAACTACATCAACATTATAGCAAGGTTTTAAATCAGAAATTGGATACCTCATGGCCTCAAAGATGTTGAAGCCAATCACTTCACCATCGAACTCCATGGTGAGGTTGCCTTCAGCCACATCAATTTTCGTTCTTGCTGTCCTCATAAATGGTCGCCCCAACAAAAGTTGAGTGGAATTTAGGGGCGACTCTTCCATCTGAAGCACATAGAAATATTGTCTCTCTTCAATTCGATACAAACGGCCTCTAATGTCGCGTGACCAACTGGACATTCATGTACTTGAAATTATTCGAAAATCAAGTGTTTAGCCAAGGAATTCAAAAAGAAAAATAAAAGTATTTGTGTAAAGTTAGAATGTATATGTTAGTGTTAGGGTAAAAATATCACACAAAAGAATGTTAGTATGTATAATGTCACCGAAAATTTCAATAAAAGATCGTGTAAAAGTATGTATAAGTATAAGTATCACAATAAATCAAACATGTAAAAGTAAGGGAACAAACGAAAATTTATACAAGTATATAGCAAAAAATATGTCACACGAAAATTTACAAGTATGGTTCACACACAATTTTCACAAGTATCAAGAAATACATATCCTATAACTATAAGAGTATTAACGTCACAAAAATATGTATAAGTCACACACGAAAAATTCAAAAGTATATATGGTATCACACGAAAATTTCAAGATTATATATGTATAAGAATGTGTTTTATGTATCCCTAGTTAAATTGCTAAATGATTTGTTCGAATTTTCAAAGTACGTGGAGCAGAGGAGATAACGGTGCAATGGACTGATACAGCCCCCGGTAGTATCATGCTTGATCCGATATACCTCGAAAATTCAAACCAAGAAATGTTTTCTTTTGAGATCAAAAATCTACTCATATCAAACTTATTTAAGGTTTTGAAGCTCGGTGGACGTGCGGCCTAGGTCTATCGACTAGACACAAGGTTCCGTGGTTTCAGAAGGCTAGAACAAAAGTACTAATAATGGAGTGAGGCAAGACTCGTTGTTGGTTACCACGGAGAGCGAACTCCCAATCGACTCACTCACAGGGAATGAACATCAGTTTGTGGGCCTTGAGATCTAGTTAAACAAACCAAAATTAGAACAAACGAACTATGATTGCCCCTTACTCAGTTGAGAACCTTATGTTGTCAGTACCACTAAAGTGCATAAAAGCCGCCCTCAACCTCATAAAAACGCAAGCGCTAGTATGAAGGGTTAAGGCTAAAAGCAACATTAGTGACCTTACCTATTCCTCTTCCCCTCAAAATCAAAAACAAACTCAACATAAATAGACTTCTAAAACTCCTTAACCATTTAACTAATTTTACACATCACACGAAATTTTTTTTTTTTGTATTTATACATTGGTTCGGTTTTTTAGTTAATCGATTATGTGAGTATTGTAAATGCCGAAACTTAGGGTTTCTAGATGTCTTTCACACAACTTTAAAATTCGAGGTACGTGGAGCAGAGGAGATAACAGTGCAATGGGCTGAAACAGTCCAAGGTAGTATCATGCTTATTCCGATATACCTCAAAAATTAAAGACGAATTTTATCTTTTGAAGAAAAATAGATTCACATATGCTCAAGTTATCTTCTAGCGTCTAAAGTGAGGTGATGCTTCGGCACAAGCGGTTGTCTAGGTCGAGGATACTTTAATTTTCTAAGGCGGTGTCGTTAAAATTCACGGAGAGTAAACTCTCTTTAGGAACAAGGCAGGTCTCAAAGTTTTTAACCACGGAGGACAAGTCCCCTATCGACTCACTCACAGAGAATGAACATCAGTCTGTGGGTCTTGAAAACCAGTTTTACAAACCTCAAACCCATCAATGAAAATAACTTGCCCTATACTTGGTAAAATAAACTCGGGTCCTAGCGGTCTCAAGTGTTGATTAAAACCGCCCTCAACCTCATAAAAAATAATACCAAGTTAGCGTCTTTATGCGTGGGGGGCCAACGATGGACTAATTCCAACATTGCAGGGCCCGTTTCCCAATCTACACAAAAACATACCTAACATGGCATCACTCGTATGAAGGGTTTTGGTTATGATCAACAAAAGAGGCTTCACCTACATGTTACACTTTAGAAACTACAATAAACTACAAGCATACACAAAAACTATCAACTTCCTAGAAATTATCTAGGTGTATCAACATCACAATAATATCACACAAAAATCGGCAATTAAGATCAACAAAAACCAAAAATAAAAATCGGAAAACCTACTTACTATTACATTTCCGAAAATCCTATTAATACATATCCCAAAAACTATAGCAAAATTAAATAATCTGCAATATACATAATTACAAACAACACTTTATGAATCAAAAATTTATAATTTCCCCGGCAACGGCGCCAAAAATTGATGCGACCAAAATGCGAGCACAATTTGTACCTGCAAAATAATCTCATACACATAATACCCTTCTTGTGTCGATTGTAGTATTGACAAGTAGGGATCGTTCTATCCGGGGAAATCAAGGGCTTTTAATCACATAAAGTATTGCAAATAAAGGGGGTGTCGATTTTTATAACTAATTTACCTACTGATTTTACTAAATTTAAATCCTAAATTATTATATACAATTGATCAACATCTTCCACACAATCACTAAACACAAAACTCATTAAACATGCAACGAAATTAAACAAAGTAATAGGGGCAGCAAGCTAAAATCGGATCCAAGATTCAATTAAGTTCCAATTTAATTAGAGCCTTCGCGGTATATCTAATTATTCAAAACATCATAAGTATTTAGAATCAACTTCGCGTGTAATCCTAAACATGGTACTAATCGGTTTAAAAACACTTCGCGTAGAAATTAAACACAAAAAGCACATAAGCACAGTATGTCGAATTGGAAACATGTTAGCAAGTATGTCGTCACTCATCTCACATCGACATGTAAATTTCCAGAATTATTCTAGCCCTCAGATAAATACAAATTAAAACCAACTTCGCGTATGATTCAACTTGTATTAAATCGGCATGTGAAACCAGCACACAAAGAATAGTCATGGCCTAGACTACCTTCATGTACACGGTTTTTGTGCACACAAATTCAGAAAATAAACCAAATTAAATCAAGAACACATGCAAAAACCTACTGCCCATAACACTAAATTTGATTTATTACTTGCATAATTCGGAAATTAAACCAAGAGAAAACCAAATCATATAACAAAAATTCGGAAATCCAAAGAATAAGTCATAAAACTAAAATTACAACTACAAATCCATACAAATCTCATAGACAAAATATTGTATTGATACAAAAGAATAAAAGCCATAAGAAAATTACAATCACAATTGAGAACCTTTGAAGAATTCGGCAAGAGGATTGGTGATGGTGATTGGAAGGATATTTTGGAAAGGTGATGGAGATGGTTCGGCTTAGATCTTTTGTGAGGATTTATGGAGGAAATTCGGCAGAGCTTTGGTAAGTTTAAGTGAGGAAGACAAGATCCTTTTTTCTGAAAATATGGGGAGGTATTTATAGAAGAGCAAGGGAACCTAGGGTTTTGTTAAAACCCTAGGGTTGTGCCGTGTGAATCATCCTCCTCTAGGGTTTCGGCAGCCCTCATCCTTCTCTTTAATTTCTGAAATTCTTTGGTCAAAATAGCTGGAAATGTGCAACAATATCTCTTGAATTATCTCTTATTATTTTCAGCAACAAGCTATTGAACCAAGCCTCCATTCAGTCCACATGCATCCCTTCTTTTCTCTTTTCTTCTTTTCCGAAATTCCTAGGATAATGGCTGAATAAGTCTTCATATTATCACTTGAATTATCCTTGAATTAATTCAGCAAAATACTTCCCCCTTTCTCTCAATTGCATTTACCGAAAATCCTTATAGATATTGCTGAATAATCTTCTAATTATCTCTTGAATTATTCTTGAATTAAATCAGCAATATCATCTTGAACCTTGCTTGAAATAAAGTCCACATTCGGTCCTTGCTTCTCTCTTCATAAATTTGCCGAAAATCCTTTGCTTATCTCTTCACAAATTCCTTGAATAATCAGAATTTATCCCCTCCTTTATCTTCAAATAAAATCTGAAAATAAAGAAAAGAAATAAAGAATTAATCCATGTATTAAACTTGTCCTAATCTAGACAAATGATGTCTTAACAAGACATATATGTAATAGATAAGATCATTAGATTAGGAAAGTTTCCAATTCAAATCAAGGAACTTACTAGATTGAGAAAGTTACTAGAATAGGAAAATCAAAATAGGAAAGTCGAAGAATAACAGTCATAGTTCAAGTAGGACTTTCCTAAACAGGGCGATTCCTAATCCAAATAGGACTCTAAATTTTCCTCACATGTTTCAGAAACGACGAACAATAAAGATTTCTATTCCGACAAGTTTCATAGTCAAAACAGGTTTCCTAGTCCAAACAGGATTCCTACTCAAACTAGAACTCTTCACATTTTCCGACAATTTCTACATTTTACGCTCAATTGTACACCAACTCTGCCAAAGACTCCAAACACGACTCAATGACTCTATATTACAACAATAAGGGTTAAGAATTGCATAAATGGGGGTAAAAACATATTAAGAACGTCGCATTTTATGCTCCTATCAGGTGGGAGATACAAACTGATGTTCTGGTGATGGTGAACGTGCTTGACCTAGCGTTGCTGGCAACTCTAGATCGTATACCTCTCCAATTCGATACAAACGGCCTCTAATGTCGCGTGGCCAACTAGACATTCATGTACCTGAAATTATTCGAAAATCAAGTGTTTAGGCAAGGAATTCAAAAAGAAAAATAAAAGTATTTGTGTAGTTAGAATTTGTATAAGTGTTATTATTGTATAAGTATAGTCAACGAAATATATATAAGTATCACACAAGATTTTCAAGCTTTCACAAAATTCACAAGTAACAAACAAGAATTCGGTCCTAGTTTTCCAAGAGTGTCGAAAATAGTATGAGATTGCCGAACCTAGAGTCTATTTCTTTTATTCACACAACTTTAAAATTCGAGGTACGTGGAGCAGAGGAGATAACAGTGCAATGGACTGATGCAGCCTAAGGTAGTATCATGCTTATTCCGATATACCTAAAAAATTAAAGACGAATTTTGTTTTGAAGAAAATAGACTCACATATGTTCAAGTTATCTTCTAGCGTCTAAAGTGAGGTGATGCTTCGGCACAAGCTGTTGTCTAGGGTCGAGCGTATTTCACTTTCTAAGGCGGTGTCGTTAAGATCCACGGAGAGTGAACTCTCTTTAGGAACCAGGCAGGTCTCGTTGTTGAACACCACGGAGGACAAGTCCCCTATCGACTCACTCACCGAGAATGAACATTAGTCTGTGGGCCTTGAGAATCAGTTTTACAAACCTGAGAACCAATCAATGAAAATAACTTGCCCCATACTTTGTAAAATAAACTCGGATCCCTAGCGGTCTACAAGTGTTGATTAAAACCGCCCTCAACCTCATAAAAATAATAACTTTGCCAAAATGTCGCTTGTATGCGTGGGGGGGGGGGGGGGGGGGGGGGAGTATCACGCATTTCCCAGTCTACATAAAACGGATCCAACAAAGCATCATTCGTATGAAGGGCTTAGGTTATGATCAACAAAAGAGGCTTCACCTACATGTTACACTTGAGAAACTACAATAAACTTAAACATACATAAAACTATCACTTCCTAGAAATTTATCTAAGTGTTACAAACAATCACACACACACGATATATCAAATACTCAGCAAACTCATGGAAAACCAAAAACCAAAAACCGAAATTTCCTATTTACTATTACATGTCCGAAAATCCTATTATACATATCCCAAAACTAAGGAAAAAAAAAATTATACACATCCAAAAATTGATACAAAGTTACAAAGTAACACTTCATGAATCAAAACTTTATAATTTCCCCGGCAACGGCGCCAAAAATTGATGGAGATATTATCCAAGCACATTTGTACCTGCAAAACAACTTCATACAAATATCACCCTCTTGTGTCATCGTTAGTATAGGACAAGTAGGGATCGTTCAATCCGGAGAAATCAAGGGCGTTCAATCACATAAAGCATTACAAAATCACATGGGGGTTTGAAATTTATATCTAAAACCTACTGAAAATTACGAAATTAAATCTAAATTATTATATACAATTGATCAACACCTTCCACACAATACACAAAACACAAAACTCATTACACATGCAACGAAATTAAACAAAGTAATAAGGGCAGCAAGCTAAAATCGAATTCTAGATTCAATTAAGTTCCAATTTAATTAGAGCCTTCGCGGTTTATCTAATTATTCAAAACATCACAAGTATTTAGAATTAACTTCGCGTGTAATCCTAAACATGGTACTAATCGGTTTAAAAACACTTCGCGTAGAAATTAAACACAAAGAGCACATAAGCACAATATGTCGAATTGGAAACATGTTAGCAAGTATGGCGTCACTCATCTCACATCGACATGCAAATTTCCAGAATTATTCTAGCCCTTAGATAAATACAAATTAAAACCAACTTCGCGTATGATCCAACATGTATTAAATCGGCTTATGAAACCAACACACAAAGGATAGTTATGGCCGAAACTACCTTCATGCATACCGTTTTTATGCATGTAAATTCATGAAATCAACCAAATTAAATCAAGAACACATGCAAAAGCCTACTGCCCATAAAACTACATTCAATTAAATCACATGCATAATTCAGAAATTAAACCAAAGAAAACCAAATCATATAACAAAAATTCGGTAATCAAAAGAATAATTCATAAAACCAAAACAAAATACAACCATCCATTCAATCTTCATAGACAAAGTATTGAATTTATACAGAAAATTACAAGCCATGAGAGATGAGTAAATCACACTTTAAACAAAACCTTGAGAGGAATCGGCAAAGGATAATTTGATGATGAAGAACACTTGTGATCGGCAAGCTTGGTGAAGGTGAGATGGAATCGGCTAAGGCAATTTTCTGTATAGGATTTTTGTGGGATTATTTTGGTAGAGTTTCGGCTTTGCTTGAGTGTCAGAAGAGAGATATTTTTCAGAATAAAATCATAGCTATATATAGAGGCACAAGAAGAAGGAGTTCGGTAGCAAGGAGAGACCAAAACCGAATTGGACTTGTATTTCTTTTCTTGCTCAGCAAGGCATTGCATTCTTGATCTTCAATTCTGATCTTGGACTTCAATCAGCCTCATTTGAATAGCATGGACATGTCCAATAAGTCTTTAGGTCCATAATATCTGATCTATGCTTCCAAAGGTCCAATGGAGAGTTATCCTGATGCAACTGGGAAAATTATTGTTTTCCTGACAGAATGACCTTACTCCAGTAAATCTGGCATAACTTCCTTCTCAGAGCTCCGATTTATGCGATTCCAAGTCCCAGAGAAACTAGACTCGTAGAGCTTTCCAACGGTGTATAGCAGGTTCTCTGGTTCCAAGCGATGTGTCCCACAGAAATTCCGAAAGTCAGGACACAGTCCCAGGAAAATCCTGGTAGTCCCTGGTTATCTTTGCTCAAACTGCCAAGTTGCAGCCTTCATTTGGGTGACTTCCCGAACTTCGATTGATCTGAAATTTTGAGACAATACACTTTAGCTTCCCAATTAAATGCATACCAAATTTCATCAAATTTGGAAAAGGATAGATCAGTTTAGCACGAGCCTCAAAATCACGAAAAAGACATATTTCACTTTATTTCCAGATTTCTATACTTGGTCTTTTTTCTGATTATTAAGCGCACTTTCTCCAAAACTCTACCAAAATGACACTAAACTAAATTATGACTCTATCTTAGGTAAATAAGGGTTAAACGAAGTATAAATGAGGGCATAAGTATATTAATATCGTCGCACATTGTGCTCCTATCAGTGAGAGATGATGATCACTTGTATTTAGTAAATTTAGGTTTTAAATTTCGTGTCATAGAGTTAGGGGCAGCAAAGCTGCCAATCCCTTTTATCCCCCAATATGTGAAGTTTTCTTGATGTATATATGTGTGATTTATCTAACATTCTCATGTTTCAGGTACCCTTAATCCTCAGCTTAGAACGATCCCTACTTGCTTATACTACTAACGATCTTTTGTAGGGTTATTATTGTGTGTGTGGTTAGGCACTCATCAGAAATCTTATGTCTGGTGAAAGAACATTATATATACAGTTCTTATCCATAGCGGAGCTACAATTTGAAATTATAGTGCGGAGTTCTCTATTTGACACACTTTTCGGTCACTTTTTTACATCTCCACCGTTCAGATGTTAGAACCTATTGTATAGATCTTCCATACAAAATTTCATTCAATTTGATGATCGTTTGAGATTTCTTTATGATAGCTTACACGAACAGTTCAAGTTTGACATATATGGTTTGTTTATTGATTTAATATTATTTCGATACCTTAACGATCGCCAAATTGGTCCTTTTAGAATATTTTTGAAAATAATGAAGAAAATATGTATAGTATACAGAAGCAGAGAAGCTTTTTAAGATTATCCTAGCTTTTTAAGTTCAAGGGGAGAATCCGATAGGTCTAATGTGTGACAATCACTTTCGTTTTCTGTTAGTAATATTATTACCCTGAGATAAGATACATGATGGTGTGTTAAGGGTTCCTAACAAGTTCAACTTGATATTTTGTATACAATCATTGTCTGACATGCTATTGAACCTTTTGATCGACACATCTGCTGCATTGATATTTGATAGGAGCACAATGTCCGACGATATTAATGTGTTTACGCCCTCGCACTACCAGATCGGAGAGAATAGCCGACGAAAAAAATTTCGTCGACTATGCCGAATTTTCGTCGGCTATTCCTTCTGCCGACGAAATTTTCGTCGGCTATACGTCGTCGGAAAAACGGCGTCGGTAATACCAATGGCCGACGAAAATAACGAAATCGTCGGCTATTCTCGGGTATGGCCGACGACAGTGCCGACGAAAATTAATTTTGTCAACCAAACCTGGGCAAAATATCCGACGAAATTCGTCGGCTATGCTCGAGAATGGCAGACGATATCGTAAACTATAGCCGACGAAATTCGTCGGCTATTTGTTCTGAAATATGGCCGACGATTTCATCTATTTCGTCGGTTATTTCGTCAGAATATATTAATATTTTAATAGGCATTAATTAGTTATAGCCGACGAAATAATGTCATTTTCGTCGGCTATAAGTGCTATAGCCGACGATTTTTACCAAATTTCGTCGGTTATAATAGTTATAGCCGACGAAATAATGCCAATATCGTTGACTATTCTTACATTTGGGGGAAAAAAAATTAAATTAATTCCTAAATTACCATTCCAAGCAACCTGCAAATCACAAAGACAATCCATGCATTTGCACCAACAAGAAACACGTCTAAATGATTTATTATTTAATTTGTTCCAATATACATAAAATATAACCCTAATCATCACCTAAAGCACTAAAGTCTACCACGTCATCCCCAGCATCCTGCTCTCCATCATGCTCGTCATCATCAGGAGGTTGAGGCATTGGAGGTTCAACTAACGGCTGAAACGGGGGCGGGGGTTCAAGGGCTTGTTGTTGTGCCGCGAACATATCACACCACCAGTTTTGTTGGGCGGCGTAGTTGTGTTGCCGAACTCTGTCGCATTCAACATGGCAACTGGCCATATCCAAATGATACTGCTGTGTTCTGCGGCGTAGCTCCTGTGACCTCTGGGCCTCGGCCGCCAATCTTGCGGCCAATCTCTGCACTTGCCCCCTCATCTGTTGGCTGTCCCCGTCTCCCTTCTTTTGACCTCCCTTAGTGGTCTTCAGGAGCCCTATTTTAGAACTTCCCAAACCCCGGCAGTAGTATTGGTTTGACTGGTCTGGGAAGGCTGCGTCGAACATCCTCGCTGCCGTTTGGACATTCGATCGGTCGACCTGGCTCAGGGCTTCTTCCGGATCTGCCTCTGAAATGTTCGGTTATGTCTCCCGAACTACTTGCTGGAACACCTCTTCTTCGGCCCGGTTCACCCTCTCCTAATTGAACGGGAAAAAAAAAATTAATATTCTAACAAATATATAATTAAGTAAAATTAATAATTAAAATTTTAATATCGTAATCAACGACTTACGAGCTGTTCTGTCGCTTGTGGATAAGCGATCTTGAACGTCTCCACGTACGGGTTGCTATCAGGATGATCTATAAGCGCCTCCTCCTGATATTGTGCAAACGGCCTATAACCTCCATGATGGGGGGTTATGTTACGGCGGCGGTTCGCAGAGTTTACCCGAGACCGTTCCTTCAAACAAATAATAAAATATTAGAAAAACGCATCAAAAAATATTAGTGTAATAATTATAAAATAATTAAACTAATAATTAAAATTTTAACAAAATAAACATTTATAGTTAAGTTTAGTATTTACCTGCATAAGTGGGTTGTTGAAGTCTACTGTCTTCAACCAACGCCACTCGTACTCCCTGAACATGAACTCTCTGGGAGTACCCATACGACCATGGTTGTCGTATTTGTTAAAGTGGGAACGGAGCTCGTTCTTCCACTCTTTGAACCTACGGAAAAAACAAAAGTGCATTAGAAATATTATTAATATCATAAAATATTTCAAATTATAAGATAAGGAATTCCCAACGTACCTCAACGACTACATCGCGTCCGCCCAATGCTGCTTATGTTCTGCAATCTCGAAGTATGTCTGAAAGATAATATTTTATTAGTTTTACAATTATAACAATACCGAAAATTATTAAATATTACGTAAAATAAATTAAATTTTTTAAATTACTCACCGATGTGGCGTTGTTCACCTCCCTCTTGATCTCTTCGGGCACATCAGCCCACCGTGTCCACAACATAGGGACTCTGTCCCTAATCAGTGCCCCCACGCAACCCGTGTAGTCGCGGCATTTTTTCCCCTGAACCTCCTGATTAGGAGGTTCGTTGATCCGGATCCTCCCGCTGCTCTCAACAGTTCTCCTGAGTGTGTCAAAACATATGACACCTCTCGTATTCCTCGTTGAACTGCTAGCGGCTGTCCCTATCACATAAACGACGATTGGTTAATAAAATTAAATATTAGTGCGTTAATTTTAATAAAACATTTAATTAATAAAATCAAATGTTACCTGTACTGGATGACTCGTCTGTCGACTTTCCTTTTCTCCTCGCCGAAATCAGGAGGTCAGGGTTCTCAAATGGCTGCTGCTGGTATGCCTCCGCAGCACTCACGTACTGAGGCATAGCAGGCCATATGGGCACACCTCGAAAGTCGACCTCGGGTATCGCAGGAATGTTGTACGGGAGGTAGAGCTGATTTGGGAGAGTAGGCCCCTCAGTCGAGTCAGCAGCAGACGTCGTCGGACTCGTCATCGGCTCCTGATGAACCTCAGGCATATGGACCTGAGGAACGTCTACAGCTATCTCGTCCTGAAATAGCTGCCTACTGAACCTCAGAGCTTCTGGCCCGACAGGGGGACGTGAACTGCTCGACGGCCGCCCCGCCTGGAGACGGGTCTGGTGCCGAAAACTCACACTCCTCCGCGGCTGGGATGAATCCACAGGCCTCCGCGGCTGGGATGAATCCACACTCCTCCGCGGCTGGGTGGTGGTCCTCTCAGGCTGGCTAAGGGTCCTGTCGGACTCTGCGGAACCGGTGGAACTTCCAGAACCCCTAGATCTGGAACGACGGCCTCCGAAGAATTGTCTGAATGCATCGGCCATCTGCAGCTTGAGGCATTAATACATTAATTAATATTAAATTATATTACATTAAATAACAAATTCTAATTAATATAATAACCAATAATACTAACATATTTCAAAACATACTAACAAATTAATATTTAAATTTGTACTAATTTTAAATAATACTAACCACTAACCTAAATATAACTATTTATATACAAATATAACTATATTTCATTATTAACATATATATAAATTCAAATAACCATTTATATATTAACAAAAATATATAACAATTTATATAATTAAAATTAAATATATAACAAATATATAACAATTTATATAATTAAAATTAAATATATAACAATTTCTATACCTAAATTATAACAAATATATAACAATTAAATTTATTAACAAATATATAACAATTTATATAATTAAAATTAAATATATAACAAATATATAACAATTTATTATATAACAATTTATATAATTAAAATTAAATATATAAAAATTTCTATACCTAAATTATAACAAATATATAACAATTAAATTTATTAACAAATATATAACAAATATATAACAATTTATATAATTAAAATTAAATATATAACAATTTATTATATAACAATTTATATAATTAAAATAAAATATATAACAAATATATAATAATTTGTTAAAATTAAATTTATTAACAAATATATAACAATTTATATAATTAAAATTAAATATATAACAATTTATAAAATTAAACTAAATTGAAAAAAAATAAAATTTAACCGGATCGGAGGAGGAGGCCGGAGGAGGAGGGGAAGGAGGTCGGACGTGGAGGGGAAGGCGGAGGGTAAGGAGGAGGAGGAGGAGGCCGGCGGCTTGGAGGAGGATTTGAGGAAGGAGGAGGATCGGAGGATGAGGAGGCCGGAATTGGAGGAAGAGAGGAAAAGCCGATTTGAGGAGGAGGAGGGCGCGGCGGAAACGAACGGGAGAGGGCCGGTTTGGAGCAGCAGCAGCAGGAGGAGGAGGAAGAGAGGAAAAAGTCGGCTAGAGTTCGACAGTTTCTGATTTATACCTGAAAGAATAGCCGACGATTAAAAAAGATTTCGTCGGCTATTCTTCACTATAGCCGACGAAAACTTTAACATCGTCGGCTATACTTTGAATGTCGTCGGCTATTTTTTGAATATCGTCGGCTATACTTTAGGAGATCAGCAGCCGTCTGATCTGAGCCATCCAACGGCGGACAATGAAAAGGCGCGGATCGCAAGAGTTTAGCCGACGAAAATTTTATTTCGTCGGCTATACTTTGGAAAATCAACAGCCGTTGGATCTGAGCCATCCAACGGCGGACAATAAACGGATCGCAAGAGTTTAGCCGACGACATATAATTTTCGTCGGCTAAACTGTTGGTCAAACCACTAAGTCAAACATCTAAACGCTTTAAAACGGAAATTAGTCTAGTTAGACGACGGTTTTTGGCCTGACCTTCAACAGATAATAGTTTCAAATCGATGAGACGCAACTAATCGTTTAAAAATTTTCCTCAAAATATTTACCAAACGTCAGGCTACCCATAGGAAAACGGAAGTAAAAAACAGTTAACCGCAACATTCGGCACACAGATTTTGTCGGAATCTTGTCATTTTTAAACCGTAAACGTATTTCATTATTTCGGTCATATCTTATTTGACGACATATTTGCATTTGAAGAGTGTACGTATAGTAACTATTTGAAACTATACATTCACTTAAACACTTAGTAAACAAGTTAAGGAACATTAGTGCATATGTTTCGATTTTGAATGTAAAAGTTTGGAAAATCTATTCCAACCGTCAGATATCACCGTTAAGATTAAATACATGTATGGAAAAAAATCCAACTACATCTGACAACGTTAAAGGCTCGATCAGGACGGTCAACCGGGTGAGTCAACCCTTTAAACGCTTAGAAATGGTAATTGGCCTGTCTAAATGACGTTTTTTGGCCTGACCTTCAACAGATAATAGTTTCAAATCGATGAGACGCAACTAATCGTATACAAATTTTCCTCAAAATATTTACCGAACGTCAGGCTACCCATAGAAAAACAGAAGTAAAAAACAGTTAACCGCAACATTCGGCACACAGATTTTGTCGGAATCTTGTCATTTTTCAACCGTAGACGTATTTCATTATTTCGGTCATATCTTATTTGACGACATATTTGCATTTGAAGGATGAAGCAATGGTTTGTCGATAGTGATAGAAAATGGAAGGTGGTCTTTTTTTGTTTTTTGTTTTTAAATCATAGCCGACGAAATCAAACATAGTACTCGTCGGCTATTCTTTTGTCGTTTTCTGTCTAAAATAAAATATGTATTTTTCAATATAGTTTTGGCCAACGAAATCACACATTTTTCGTCGGCTATAATTAGTATATCCGAAGAAAGAATGCAATTTTCGTCGGCTATTCTTTGAAAAAAATAAAAAAATCAGTGGTGTTACACCTCTCGTATTCCTATGTCCAGTTCATATATAACCAAAATTGAACATAAAAAAAAACAGAAACCCAACAGTCAACATATTTCAAATTTTTTTAAAGGGGTTTGGAACCCAGCCTATGCTGGGAGGCTCATCCCCACGCCCGTTCATTAGAAAAGAGTGGATTAGAAATGAAAGGATTACATCATCTAAATTACTTAATCCGTCGGATTGTAATCGGAATCATCGGAGGAGTCTTCTTCGGTTTCTGAATTGCTCGATAGGGGTAATCTATGTCGTTCCTCACCACTAGAGTCCTCGTTAGTTTCTTCATTTGGATCAACATCAACAAGCAGTGGCTCTTCACGTCGAATTCGCACCGGCGTGTCTAGGCGAATAAAAGAGGAGTCAGGAATACCGTTTGAGTTGGGCTCTGGACACGCTGTGCCCCCTTCCTCGTTCTCTTCAGCCACTCCAAGTGTAGACGCCCGGTAAATGTTGCGATGGTGGATAGTGTTGACTACTTTCCACGGGTCACCCTTGGCGTGATCATCAAGATAAAACACTTGTTTCACCCATGTGGCTAAAATGAACGGGTCGTCCTCATACCATGATGTACTAGTGTTCACAGAAGTTATGCCGTATTGATCGGTTTTCATGCTCTGCGGCCGTGTGTCAAACCATCTACACTTGAAAAGGTGCACTTTCATGCCTTCCCCATAATGCAGTTCCACAACTGAATGGAGAACACCGTAATAGTCAACTCCATCATCCCTACCATGTGCCATAACCCCTGAATTTTGTGTTTTCAGTCTGAGGTCTCTCTCTTCACATCGAAATAACACACCATTCACCTTGCACGTCGCATAAACTTTTGAATAGACCGGCTTCATCGCCAGAAGTCTGAGTTCGTGCGACCAATTTGGGTGATTATTATTTTTAATAAGGTCCATCTGCAACCATCAGAATCAACTATAAATATGAATAATTATACACAATAATATATAAATACGTATAGAATAGTGTTAAAGTTACGTACCCAGCGGCCGAAATACTATGCGAATGTCCGGTTGTGATAATCGAGATCACCTCCTACTTGGTCATAGTTTAGATGCATGTTCTTCCAAAATTGAACTTCTGGACAGTTAATTAGTACCCACCAATGTGCAATGGCTACCTCATAATCTTTCAACTTGTAGGAAACTGACATGTTTCTACCGAGTACAACATCGTCGGAGAGTATGGAAAGATTGAACTATGAAGCTACATCTTCACGTATGCTTTCCTGTAACGCTCCTAAAAACAGCTTCATGTAGGTGATGCACTCCTGCGCAATATATGCTTCAGCTATACATCCTTCATGTACGGATCTGTTTTGGACAAAATCACCGTATTGTCCAAGTTGCCTATAAATCAAGTTTTTAAAGTGTTATGATAAGACATTAATACTATATCACATATATTGATGAGGAAATTAACATAAGGTGTAAAATACGTACCTTTCCATCGGATACATCCAAGTGAAGTGCACAGGACCGGTAAGTAACAACTGCTGAGGAAGATGGATCATGAGGTGAGGCATGATGTTGAAAAAATTTGGAAGAAATATCATCTCAAATTTACACATGATATGAACGATGTCTTGTTGCATTTCCCGGAGGTCAGATTTTCTCACTTCCCGTGTGCATACCTTTTGGAAAAATCTTGCCAACGCTACTAACGGCTCCACAACGTGACGGGGAAGGAACGGTCGAATGAAAACAGGGAAGAGACGTTGTAGCAGGATATGATTGTCATGACTTTTCAACCCGTAAAGATTGTTGAATTGTCTGTTCACACACTTGGCTATATTTCCGGCAAAGCCTGAAGGATACTTGGCCCAACTTATCCAATGGAAAATTTTCTGATTTATCCTCAGGCTTGACGGTGTAAGGAGCTTGAGGCATTTTTCTCTTCCCTTGTTTCAACCATAGTTGTTTTATGATATTCATGTTTTGCAGATCAGTGCGAGCCTTAGGACCGTCTTTCGTCTTCCCCTCCAAGTTCAGCGTTGTGCCCACCACACTTTCAGAAACATTTTTTTCTATGTGCATAACGTCTAGGAAGTGACGGATCAGCAACTCACACCAGTACGGGAGCTCCCACAATATGCTCTTATGTGTCCAGAATTTGTACTCCTCAGGCCTTTCAGGTATTTCCGCTACAATATCGGGATGATTGCTGAGGGGCCCAAAATTGTACGCATTAAGCACTGCTAAAATTTCTCTTCCCGTCCATCTTCTGGGGAGACCACCGTGTTCTTCGGTTCCATCAAATGCGGCGGACTCGTAACGCCAGTGGTGATCCGCCGGAAGGAACACACTATGACCCATTCTGCATATCTTGTTGCAACGCGGGGTGCTCCCATAATCGCTGAGGCACTCTGGACAAGCCTTGTATCCCCTAACAACGCTGCCCGACAACATCCCATAAGCAGAAAATTCATTGATGGTACCAATAACCATGGCATGCATCTGGAACGTCTCCTCCTTGTACTTGTCAAAAGTGGGATGACCAACGTCCCCTAATACCTTAAGCTCTTCAATCAATGGTCTCATATACACATCGAGACATTTTCCTGGGTAACCAGGCCCCGGAATCAACAAAGTTAACATATTATATTCCTTCCTTCATGCACATCCATGGAGGAAGGTTGTAAGGTACCAAAACCACCGGCCATATACTGTATGAAAGACTCATGGTGCCGAAAGGGTTGAACCCGTCGGTTGAGAGCCCGAGCCTGACGTTTCTGACATCTGACGTAAAATGAGGAAACTCATTGTTTATATGCTTCCAAGCCGCTCCGTCAGAGATGTGTGTCATGATATCTGCGTCTCCCGCATCCCGCTCACCGTGCCATCTCATAGCTTTTGCGGTGGTTTCTGACATGTACAACCGCTCAAGCCTATCTCTCAACGGAAAATACCGAAGCACTTTCACATATTGCCAGCTCCCGTCAACTTATATCGGTCAGACTGACATATCGGACATGCGTCAAGGCTAGCAAGGTCATTCCCTTCTGCACCTTTACCCCAGAAGAGAACACAGTCAAATGCGCATGCATGGATCTTAATGTAGGAAAGCCCTAGATCTTTGAGGATACTTCGGACCTTACGGTGATTGGTAGGATTACGATGACCCTCCTCCAACAACGAAGAAGTGTACTGTAGATATTCATCCACTTGCCTGATAGTCTATTTTGTCTCGACTTTAATCCTCATTACCTCCATCACACTTTGAAGAACTGTCTTCTCAGAACTTGAAGACACAGGGGTCTGTTGCAATGCAATCAATTTGTTGTACTTGTCAAAGGCAGCAGTGTTGACGACTTGTGGGAAGGGCAGCACCGGGTCATGCATATATTGTTCCCCACGTACACCGCTTTCAAAAGGAAACACGTCGTTGACGAATGCCATTGTTGGATCGTTGGATGTACTACTACTGCCCGCCTAAAAAAACTGCCCATGATCATGCGATCCATCTAATGATTGCTCACCGTGATATATCCAACGTTTGTACTTCGGCCAAAACCCATTACTCTTTAGGTGCTCCCATACTGTCCTAATCGGAAATCGACACATATCACTGCGACACTTACATTTCTTGCACGGGCAATAATGGTATTCCCGTTTGCATTTTCCTCGACGAACTGCAAAAAATTCACAACTCCTGTAGTGTATCGTCGGTCATGTCTTGGAAGCGAAATCCAACTCTTATCCAGATCCATATATAGCCTGATAATAATATATATGTATAACTTTAATTAATAAGAAATTAATTAACACATACATATATATATATAAATCCTTAATAATTAATTACATTACAATATATATTATTATCAACATCAACTCATATATATATATACCATTAATTAACAACCATTATTTAAGTTAATTAATTACACTATATATCCACAACTATTAATTAACATATATATATATATATATATATATATATTTTAACACTAATTAAAATAACATCAAATTAAAACACATATATAATTAAACTAAAACTCAAAATCAATTCAACTAAAACTCAAAATCAACATATATACATACATTCTAACAATAAAACAACAACAAATTAAACAAAAAATCACTTAATAAATCAAAATCACTAAAACTATAAATCAACTCAACTAAAACTCAAAATCAACATATATACATACATTCTAACACTAAAACAACAACAAAACAAAAAATCACTTACTAAATCAAAATCACTAAAACTCAAAATCAACTCAACAAAAACTCAAAATCAACATATATACACATGTACGTACCTATATATAGCTCCACAATGTAAGAGAGGACGGATTTCAACAATACCCACAGATTTTTCACTCTTTCTCCCGTTTTTCCCCTTTTTTTTTTAAATGAGCAGCTACTGCCCAGATCTGAAAATATATAGACTTATAGCCGACGAAAATGTCAACTTCGTCGGCCATACTTCCAAAAATTTTCGTCGGCTAATGTTTCGGGGAAAGGCCGACGAAAATACAAATCGTCGACTGAAATATGAATATAGCCGACGATTTTTTGAAAATACCAACGAAAAAACGGTTTCGTTGGCTATGGTTAAACTATGGCCGACGATTTTCTTTTTTCACCGACGAAAAATAAAATCGTCGGCTATTCCTTAGAATTACCGACGAAAATTTTAATTCTTCGGCCGTTTTTTTTTTTCGTCGGAAAAACCCATTTTTCTGGTAGTGTCGTTTATGCTTCGTTTATCCCTTATTTATTTAAGATAGAGTCATAATATAGTTTAGTGTCAATTTGGTAGAGTTTTGAAAATATGTGCTTTAGAATCCGAAAAATGACTAAGTATAAGAATTCTGGAAAATAGTGCAAAATGTATCTTTTTCGTGATTCTGAGATGAATGAAATTGTGACTTATCGTTTTCCAAATTTTCTGAAATTTGGTGTACATTTTATTGGCTTGCTAAAGGGTTTTGTGTCAAAAATGTAGATCAATCGGAGTTTGGGAAGTCACCCAAACGATGGCTGCAAATCAGCAGTTCGAGCAAATCAATCCAGGGACTTCCTGGATTTTTCCAGGGACTGTGTCCCAACTTCAAAAATTCATTCCTGACGTTTCACAAGTAATTTGATCAAGCCCTTTTATATGGGGGAATCTCTATGTGTCTAGTTTCTCTGAGACTTAGAATCGCATCAATTGGAGGTCCGAGGAGGGAGTTATGCCAGATATACCGGAGCAAGGTCATTCCAGCCGATTCCAACAAGTTTCAGCCTCGTTTCCTTTGTTCCTATTTTCGATGGACATTTTGGCGCACCATTACATATTTGAATATTTTCCAAGCTTATTGAAGGATAGAGGAAGACATTGAGCCAAAGCAATGGACGAAAAAGTGAAGAAAAGATGCAATCCTAGTCGGGCTAGGATTGCATGGCCGATCGGAAATGTTGCTGCCGGTTTTGGTTCTTTGACATATGCAAGTTACTCTTCGTAATTCATTATCTTTCACTTGCATATACTAATGAGTGATTAACCGTGCTACGAGTAGAGATTGAAGAGAGTATGCCTTGTGAGGTGGAGTGAATTAGCTTAACGTGTCTACATGCTTACTTTTGCTCGTATATGTTTTTATTGATGTTACATGTTCATGAAACTTGGAATTTTCGCGCTTCGCATTCTCATGCATTAACTTGAAAGCTATGTGTACATACGAGCCTGAGACGAATTGGTAGGGGCAATAGTTGTTTAGAGTGTAGTTTTTATTTAGTTTGCTAAGGGACTAGCAAAGCATAAGTGTGGGGTAGTTGATAGGAGCACAATGTGCGACGATATTAATGTGTTTACGCCCTCATTTATGCTTCGTTTATCCCTTATTTATTTAAGATAGAGTCATAATATAGTTTAGTGTCAATTTGGTAGAGTTTTGAAAATATGTGCTTTAGAATCCGAAAAATGACTAAGTATAAGAATTCTGGAAAATAGTGCAAAATGTATCTTTTTCGTGATTCTGAGATGAATGCAATTGTGACTTATCCTTTTCCAAATTTACTGAAATTTGGTATGCATTTTATTGGCTTACTAAAGGGTTTTATATCAAAAATACAGATCAATCGGAGTTCGGGAATTCACCCAAACGATGGCCGCAAATCAGCAGTTCGAGCAAATCAATCCAGGGACTTCCAGGATTTTTCCTGGGACTGTGTCTCAACTTCAAAAATTCATTTCCGATGTTTTACAAGGAATGTGATCAATCCCTTTTATATGGAGGAAGCTCTACATGTCTAGTTTCTCTAGGACTTGGAATCGCATCAATTGGAGGTCCGAGGAGGGAGTTATGCCAGATTTACCGGAGCAAGGTCATTCCAGCCGATTCCAGCAAGTTTCTGCCTCGTTTCTTTTGTTTCTATTTTCGATGGACATTTTGGCGCACCATTGCATATTTGAAGATTTTCCAAGCTTATTGAAGGATAGAGGAAGACATTGAGCCAAAACAATGGAGGAAAAAGTGAAGAAAAGATGCAATCCTAGTCGGGCTAGGATTGCATGGCCGATCGGCAATGTTGCTGCCGGTTTTGGTTCTTGGCGGCTTCGAGTATTTTTTCACGGACCAAGTTCACTACATGGAGTTGTCAATCCCACAAATGAAGTCAATGAAGATGTGAAGCCCATGCCATGAAGAAAATTCAGAAAAAGAAGTCCAAGAATGCAATAATTATTCAACAAGGAAACATAAGCCAACTAGGAAAATGAATTCTCCTTTCCTTGTTGAGGCCGGCAACCCTAGCAATTTTCCTCTATATATAGTCATCTTTTCTACAGAAAAACTTGTCACATCTCAAGCCAAAACACAAGTCTAAACTCTACCAAATTTTCTACCTTAAGTCTTAGAAAGAAAAGCTAGCCGAACCACCATCACCACCATCCAGAAAATCATTGCCGATTCACCTTCACCTTCAACCGATCAAGACCATTCCGAGCCTTCATCTTTCATCACCGATATCCACACGAGCTGTTGCCCCAAGGTGTCTAAATGTGTGATCTACTCCCTTCAGCTTGTAATTCTTTTATTTTTCAATCCTATGTCTATGTAGTTTGGATATTCTTTTGGTATTTGTTTTTATGTCTATGTAAAGACAATTTGTTTATTTGGTTTTGCATGTTTAAAGTTGTTTATGAATTCGATTCTTGGTGTCTTGCTAACTCTAAGGTATTGATTTCATGGTTTTATGAAAGATAAATATGCAAACACACTTTGTAAATATGTAACCGGTTAGGTCTTAGGGATGCATGCTTGACTTGATTCTTGATTTCTTCTTGATTAGTTGTTTGAATTCGTGTGCAACCGAAGGAGATGTTTAGGTGCAATCGTAGGCCATGGTTGTTGTCTAGATGTTGAATTCACTTGCCGTAGTAACATAGGTCAAGTTAGAACGCTAAGTCGATTTGGTTTATGTTGTTACCTAGGGTTAGAGTAATTCCACAACTTGCTTGTCTAATATGAAGAGTGACGCCTTGCATGTTAACTTGTTTCCGACTAAGAGATTTCGTGCCTTATATGCTAATTGGTTAATTTCTACGCTAAGTGTCTTTAATCGGTTAGCTAAAGATTAGAGTTATGCGCTAAGCTAATTCGAAGTATTTTCGTGAAATCTAAAATCGACTAGATAAACCGCTAAGGAGTTTAGTTAGGTTGGAATTAAGACGAGTCTTGAATATTTCTATGCATGTTTCCATGAGTTCTTACTTGTTACTTGTTTCGTTTTGTGATAGTTTTTGATGAGTGCTTTGCGTGAGAGATGTCGACTAACCTTGTAAATAGTAGCTTCAGGATTTATTTGCTAGCTTTTTCTCTAAAAATTCGTACCCTAGTTTTAGAAGGCAGCTTTGTTGCCGATCACAATTCATCCCCCATGATTTTGTTTCTTGTTTGTATATATGTGAATAAAGTGACATTGTTTGTGTATATATATATGTGTTTTGTTTAACATTCTCATATTTCAGGTACCCTTAATACCCGGTTTAGAACGATCCCTACTTATTTCTATACTACTAACGATTGTCGGGTTATTATTGCTTGATGCTCGCTTAGGCGACTCATCAATTTTTGGCGCCGTTGTCGGGGATTATAAAAGCTTGATTTATGTGATTGTTGTGTATATAACGTTGCTGTAAATTTTTGTTGTAAAATAGTAAAGTTTGTAATTTTTGATTTTATTTGGGATTTGTAAAGTAGAAATATGCTTCGGCTTGTAGGGTTTAATTTCGAAAGTTGCATGATGTATAAAGAATGTATGTGTGTAATAACTTAGTTTAATTTCTAGGAAGTTGATAGTGTTGCGTATGTTTGAGTTTATTGTAGTTTCTAAAGTGTAACATGTAGGGAGAAGTCGCTTTTTTGGTCTTAGCCTTAACCCTTCATACGAATGATGCCATGTTAGATCCGTCTTTTATGCAGACTGGGAAACGTGGGATACGTCCCCCACCCCACGCATACGAGCGATAACTTGGCAAACCCATTTTTATGAGGTTGAGGGCGGCTTTGGTCAACACTTGTAGACCGCTAGTGACCCGAGTTTGTCCTACAAAGTATGAGGCAAGTTAGTTTCATTGATATGGTTCTCAGGTTTGTTTAACTGGATCTCAAGGCCCATAGACTGATGTTCATTCTCGGTGAGTGAGTCGATAGGGAGTTCGCTCCCCGTGGTGACCAACAACGAGTCCTGCCTGGTTCCTGTAGGGGGTTTGCCCTCCGTGAATCTTAACGACACCGCCTCTGAAAAGTAGAACACGCTCGAACTAGTCAATAGCTTGGGCCGAAGCATCACCTCACTTTAGACCCTAGAAGATAACTTGACATATGTGATCTATTTTCTTCAAAGTAAAATCAATTTGTGTGGTTCGACCTCTTGAGGTATATCGGGTAAAGCATGATACTACCGGGGGCTGTATCAGTCCATTGTACCGTTATCTCCTCTGCTCCACGTACTTGAGAGTTAGAGCAAAATTAAAAGAAATTAGACTTAGAGATTACATGCACATAATCTTCCTTGCCGATGTTTGCTTCTATCTTGGCCGATCCATGTACATGTGTGTCATTGATTGAAATTTGTTTTGTAATTGCCAATGCCGTGGCTTGTAATGATGTATATTCTTACTTTTTATTTCTTTACTATGTTCTAACTTGTTTAAATGTTGCAAAATTTCAGAATAGTGCATGTCCGAATCTAATATTTGGACACGAGATCATAGAGGTCGATTGCAACGTTTAAACCAAGAGCTCGCCATCACTTTGTTTGTACCGCTGCCTCCATCCGAACCAAGTAATCCGAGCACAGTTTCTTCACCACCACCTTCACCACCAGGATCGGCTACCCCTTTGCTGAGCTCTCCTTCCGTCGTTTCGTCGTCGTGTGATCTTCAAGGTCCCTTGTTTGAGTCCTTCGCCGAACCTATTGTTGAGCAAGTGATAATGACTTCGATAAGAGCTCAAAATGGTCATGTTGCCGGAGGAGGAGGAGCTGCACCTTCCAACATCACTTACCCCCCATTGGAGACTGGCAAGACCGGTGAGATTGAATTGAAGAGTGGCTTCCTTCATAAGTTGAAGTCGTTTTATGGTATGCCAAGTGAGGATCCCAACAAGCATCTACAATGGTTTAATTTTACTGCGGAGAGTATGTGTCCGAGAGGAACCGATATGCAACACTTCAAGATGAAGGCTTTTCCGTTTTCTCTAGAAGACCAAGCAAAGGAGTGGTTGTTTGAGGTGCCTACCGGTCGTATAACTTCATGGAACACGATGGTAGATGAGTTCTTGCTCAAGTATTTTCCCGCTTCACGTATCACGGATTTGAGGGAGCAAATAACAAGTGTGAAGCAAGCCGGAGATGAGACTTTCTTCGACTATTACAAGAGGTTCAAGTCCCTTGTCTCTTTATGTCGGGTCACATGGCATTAGTGATGGACTCCTGTTGCAATATTTTTATGAGGGATTGCGCGTAATGGAGAGGGAGTTTCTTGATTCGGCCGTGGGAGGTAGTTTCTTGGAGTTGAATGCCGGACCGGCAAGGAATTTGTTGGAAGTTCGTGCCTTGAACAATCAACAATTTGGCATGGCACGCAACAATGTGCCACGGAATGAGAAAGTGCATGAGACGTCTTCGAGCTGAAAGTTAGAGGAGAAAGTAGACAAGCTTGCCGACTTGGTGAGTAATTTTATGAAGAAGCGTGCCTTAGTATGTGGTATTTGCACCGAGGGCAATGAAACCGAACAATGCCCTCAATTTGGATCAAGTGAGGGAGTCGAGGAGTGTAATGCTATTGGTTTTGGAAGAGGACAAAGGTTTGGAAATTTCAATCCGAGGTTCAACGATCATCTAAACTTTCGGTGGGCGAACAATGATAACGTGTTGAGGGCACCTATGCAACTGAACCACGGTAGTGCCGCACCTTATGCACCAAGGGCACCATTTGTGCCAAGGAAGTCCTACCAACCCATGCCGAGCCTTGTACGGCCGAGCCAACAACAAGGAGGAGCGAGTAATCCGAACTACGATGCTTTGCTCCAATCTCTTTCGAGTGCTACTCAAGTGTTGCTCGCGGGGCAACAAAATCAACAAAAGGATATGGTGAGCTCAAGACTCAAATGGGGCAAGTTGTGGACTTCATGGGAAGATTTAATGAGCAAGGGAAGCTGCAAAGCAATACAATTCATAATCCGAGGAATGAGCATGCCAAAGTAATTCAAACTCGAAGTGGACGGGAGTTGTTGCCTCCGAGGAGCCCAAAGAAGAAAATTATATCACTCGACGTTATCGAGGAAGAGGAGGAGGCTGCCGGACCTGTCATTGCCGACAGCCATGGGGACGACACAAGGGCAGCCGAGCCAAGCAAGGCTGCTGCCGAGAGAAAAGCCACCGAGAGAGGAGCTGCCGGCAGGGCTGCAGCCGAGAAGGGAAGAACCGAGAAGAAAAAGGTTGCCGAGCAAGAGGGGCTGCACAACGAGCTTGAGCGAGATCCCGCTACATCGAAGAATGAGTTATTGCCGAGCCAAGTGAGTAAGGGAGGGGTGCCACACTCAAACATTCCATTCCCTTCTCGCTTTGCTAGATCAAAGAAAGATAAGTCTGACGAGGAGGTGTTGGAGATTTTTCGGAAAGTGCAAGTCAACATCCCTTTGTTGGAATGCATTAAGCAAGTGCCTAAGTATGCTAAGTTTCTCAAAGAGCTATGCACGGCTAGGAGGCATACGAGGGAGACTCGTGTGGTGACTATGAGCGAAATGGTATCGGCCGTTATTCAAAGGCAGTTGCCACCAAAGATGAAGGATCTGGGAAGCTTCAATATGCCTTGTGTGATAAACAACACTCGTTTCGAGGATGTGATGTTAGACTTGGGAGCATCGATCAATGTCATGTCACTCAATGTGTACCAAACATTGAGTATAGGGCCTCTCAAGAAGGAAATTATCATTATTCAACTTGCGGATCGCTCAAGCAAGAATCCGGAGGGCTATGTGGAAGATGTGCTTGTGCAAGTGAACCAACTAATATTCCCCGCCGATTTCTATGTTATGGAGATGGAGGACTCGTCGGTTAATAGCACTCAATTACTACTTGGCCGACCATTCATGAGGATGGCACGCACAAAGATAGATGTTGCCGAGGGAAATTTGACAATGGAGTTTGATGGTGAGGTGATAAAATTCAATGTTTTTGATGCCATGAAGTACCCCATTGCCGATTTAAGTGAGTGTCATGTTGGTGACGTATTGGAGGAGGTCGAACAAGTTATGTCGACCTCGCTTGACGCATAGCAATTAACGATCGAGCAAGGGGTCGATTTTGAGAAGGAGGGAGAACGAGTACGTGAAGACGCCATGAAGGCATTGACGCCGAATCTCCAAGAAGTATGTGCCGAGTTTGAGGCTCGGCCATATTCAAAGTTTAGCTCGTTCTTGTCAATTCCAAATGCCACTACCAAATTTCGTCCAAGTGTCGAAGAGGCCCCAAAGTTAGAACTAAAAGAACTCCCTAGTCACTTAAAGTATGTTTATCTCGGAGAAGAAGATACTTTACTGGTTATTGTGTCTTCAATGCTTAGTGAGAAGCAAGAATATGATTTGATAAGTGTGCTTAAGAAGTACAAGACTGCCATAGGTTGGACCTTAGCGGATATCAAGGGAATAAGCCCTACTACTTGTGTTCATCGTATATTGCTAGAAGAAGGAGTAAAGCCAACCAAGGAGGCTCAACGTCGACTTCACCCTCCCATGATGAAGGTAGTGAAAGATGAGATCATCAAGTTGCTTGATTGTAGGGTGATTTACCCAATTTCGGATAGTAAGTGGACATCTCCCGTGCAAGTAGTGCCAAAGAAGAGTGGTGTAACGGTTGTCAAGAATGAGAAGAATGAGCTTGTGCCACAAAGACTTGTAACCGGTCATGGAATGTGCATCGACTATAGGAAGCTCAACGCTACAACGAGGAAGGATCACATGCCGTTGCCGTTTATGGATCAAATGCTAGAGAGGTTAGCCGACCGTTCTTTTTATTGCTTTCTTGATGGATATAGTGGATACAACCAAATTATGATACACCCAGATGATCAAGAGAAGACCACTTTTACTTGTCCATTTGGCACCTTTGCTTATCGACGAATGCCATTTGGCTTATGCAACGCACCCGAAACTTTTTAACGATGTATGTATGCTATCTTTTCGGATTTTATTGAAGACATTATCGAAGTTTTTATGGATGATTTTAGTGTTTATGGAAGCCACTTCGATACTTGTTTGGGGAACTTGGAGAAGATACTTGAGAAGTGTGTAGAGACTAATCTTGTGCTCAATTGGGAGAAGTGTCAATTCATGGTCACGCAAGGTATTGTACTTGGGCATATTATTTCGGCAAGAGGCTTAGAGGTTGACAAAGCCAAGGTGGAGCTCATTCAAGCTTTGCCTAGCCCAAGGAGTGTGTGAGACGTGAGGAGTTTTCTTGGCCATGCGGGGTTTTATCGAAGATTTATCAAGGACTTCTCTTCAATTGCAAAGCCATTGAGCAACTTATTACAAAAGGAGGTGACGTTCGAGTGGACGGAAGTATGTGAGGAGGCCTTTTGCCAATTAAAGAACGCCCTATGTACGACGCCGGTTCTTATTTCTCCAAATTGGGAGGAGCCGTTTGAGCTTATGTGTGTTGCAAGTGATTATGCGCTTGGAGCGGTACTTGAACAGCGTATTGAAAAGAAGCCGTGTGCCATTTACTACGCTTCAAGAACTCTCAATGATGCTCAACTCAATTACACCACAACGGAGAAAGAATTCTTAGCGGTAATTTTTGCTTTGGAAAAATTTCGATCATATCTTTTGAATTCCAAAGTAATTGTTTATAGTGATCATGCCGCTTTGAGATATGTTATGACAAAGAAGGATGCTAAGCCGAGGCTCATACGATGGATTCTTTTGCTTCAAGAGTTCAATATTGAAATCAAAGACAAGAAATGAGTGGAGAATGTTGTAGCCGATCATTTAAGTCGCCTTGTCATAGAGGAGGATCGGCTGCCCCTATGTGAAACCTTTCCGGATGAGCAACTTTTTCGACTTGAAGCACTTGAGCCTTGGTATGCCGACTTGGCCAATTACTTAGCCACTCAACAACTTCCTAGCACCATGCCGAAACAAGCAAGACTTCGGATCATCAAGCAAGCTCGTCATTATCTTTGGGACGAGCCATATTTATGGAAGCAATGTAGTGATCAAGTGCTTAGAAGATGTGTTGCCGAGCATGAGCATCAACCGATCTTAAAGCTTTGTCATAGTGAGGCGTGTGGAGGGCATTTTGGAGCAAAGAAGACCGCTTTAAAGGTACTTGAATGTGGTTTCTTTTGGCCTACAATTTTTAAGGATGCTTACATGTTTTGTAAGTCATGTGATCGATGCCAAATAATGGGGAATATCGGTCCACGAGATCAAATGCCATTAAATCCCATCACTTTGATTGAGATTCATGATCTTTGGGGGACTGACTTCATGGGGCCGTTTCCTTCAAGTAAGGGTTTTCTCTACATCTTGCTAGCGGTTGATTATGTGTCAAAGTGGATAGAAGCCAAGGCTACACGCACCAACGATGCCAAAGTGGTTGCCGAATTTCTGAAGACCAACATTTATTCAAGTTTTGGAGTTCCAAGAGTCTTGATTAGTGATGGAGGATCCCACTTTTGCAACCGCACCATTGAGGCCTTATTGAAGAAATATGGGGTCACACACAAGGTATCTATACCTTATCATCCCCAAACAAGTGGCATGGTCGAGGTAAGGAATCGAGAGATCAAGCAAATACTTGAGAAAACCGTTGGACCGTCAAGGAAGGATTAGAGTGATCGTCTCGATGATGCTTTGTGGGCTTATAGAACTGCGTACAAGACTCCGATAGGTATGTCACCTTTTCGGTTAACATATGGCAAAGCATGTCACTTACCGGTAGAGCTTGAACACAAAGCATGGTGGGCCGTTAAAGCATTCAACATGAACATTGATGAGGCCGGTTTTCAAAGAAAGCTTCAACTCAACGAACTTGAAGAAATACGCAATGAAGCCTATGATGCCGCTTGGATCTACAAGGAAAAGACTCGTGCCTATCATGATAAGATGATCCGAGGGAAGAAGTTTGAAGTTGGTCAAAAAGTTCTCTTATTCCATTCCCGACTCAAACTTTTTCCGGGTAAGTTACGTTCTCGATGGCTTGGTCCATTTATTGTTACTCAAGTTTTTATTCATGGCGCCATCGAGATTCGTAACGAAGCTACGGGGAACACCTTCAAAGTGAATGGACACTGCCTCAAGCCATACTACTCTTCATTTTGTGAACATACGGAGGAGGAAACAAACTTACACGAAGCCATGAAGGCAGCCGAGCTGCTGCCTCATGCCGAGCCGAGATAATCACTGCTGCCGGCAACATGTTTGCCGAGAAGGGGGCTACAGCCCTAAAGCCGCCGAGCTGGTTTTGCCAATAGAGAAGTCACACTGCCAACCTTGCCGAGAGCTATGAATTTGGATCAAGATGAACACATGCGATGTACAATGGTGAAAAGTCTAAGCAATGGACTATAAACACAAAGCGCTAATTGGGAGGCAACCCAATTCGATCAAAGAAAAGTGAAGGAGCTATCACCGAGAGTTTGCAATTTCTTAACCCTTCTCTTTGTCTTTGGTTTGTGATGATATGTTGGAATGTGTTAGACAATTGCATGCTTAGGAAATTCGTTGATATAAACTTATGCTTATATTGAGGACAATGTAATTTTCTAAGTGTGGGGTGGGATAACGTATTTCATTTATGTTTTCGTGTGCTTAGTTTAGAAAAGAAAATTCTGAAAATTGTTCCACAAAAATAGAGTGTTTAAATTTGATTATTTCGAGTCTTAGGATGCCCCTAAAGTAGTCAATGATGTTTTTCTCCTCTTTGCATACACTACCAGAAAATGCATCATAGCCGACGAATTTAAGTCGTCGGCTATAACCATTACCCGACGACAAATCGTCGGTTATAACATCGTCGGAAATACGCCGTCGGCAAAACTATACCCGACGACGATATCGTCGGCTATATCCATTTTAGCCGACGAAATACCACTACAGACGACGAATTTCGTTGGCTATAATGGTTATAGCCGACGAATAAAGAGTTCGTCGGCCGTTTTTTTTCATATCGTCGGCTATGACCCCTTTTCTGGTAGTGATACATAGATGATAGTTGTGCATACTTTAAAATTTTGCCATTAGTATGTATGAAAAATATATGCCGTGCCTTAGTAAAAGAGAAAAGAGAATGAAAAAATCTGCTCGGACCAAAAGAAAAAGAAACGGAAGCCGAGAGCAAGAAAAGAAAAGAAAAATGTAGGGCACGGCATAGAAAAGAAAAAGAAAGTTGTGCATGGCGTGAGTTTTGATTTGTGTTGTAATGTTTTGGGAAGAAAAAAAATGAAGTGTGGGTCCAACAAGAATAAATTCGACCTTTGATGAGAAGACATGAGGAGATTTGAGCTTTACCAAAGGCCACGGTGACGTTTTAAGCCTCCTTATCAAAATATCGAATACCCCTTAGCCTAGCCCCATTACAACCGTTTATTGATCTTTTCATGATTCTTAAGATGGTTAAATTTGACTTGTGGAGATTTTCTCAAGAGTAGGCATATGGTTTTGGTTCATTGGTGCATATAGTTATCATATGAGGTTTTGTTTCTTTGACATATGCAAGTTACTCTTCGTAATTCATTATCTTTCACTTGCATATACTAATGAGTGATTAACCGTGCTACGAGTAGAGATTGAAGAGAGTATGCCTTGTGAGGTGGAGTGAATTAGCTTAACGTGTCTACACGCTTACTTTTGCTCGTATATGTTTTTATTGATGTTACATGTTCATGAAACTTGGAATTTTCGCGCTTCGCATTCTCATGCATTAACTTGAAAGCTATGTGTACATACGAGCCTGAGACGAATCGGTAGGGGCAATAGTTGTTTAGAGTGTAGTTTTTATTTAGTTTGCTAAGGGACTAGCAAAGCATAAGTGTGGGGTAGTTGATAGGAGCACAATGTGCGACGATATTAATGTGTTTACGCCCTCATTTATGCTTCGTTTATCCCTTATTTATTTAAGATAGAGTCATAATATAGTTTAGTGTCAATTTGGTAGAGTTTTGAAAATATGTGCTTTAGAATCCGAAAAATGACTAAGTATAAGAATTCTGGAAAATAGTGCAAAATGTATCTTTTTCGTGATTCTGAGATGAATGCAATTGTGACTTATCCTTTTCCAAATTTACTGAAATTTGGTATGCATTTTATTGGCTTACTAAAGGGTTTTATGTCAAAAATACAGATCAATCGGAGTTCGGGAATTCACCCAAACGATGGCCGCAAATCAGCAGTTCGAGCAAATCAATCCAGGGACTTCCAGGATTTTTCCTGGGACTGTGTCTCAACTTCAAAAATTCATTTCCGATGTTTTACAAGGAATGTGATCAAGCCCTTTTATATGGAGGAAGCTCTACGTGTCTAGTTTCTCTAGGACTTGGAATCGCATCAATTGGAGGTCCGAGGAGGGAGTTATGCCAGATTTACCGGAGCAAGGTCATTCCAGCCGATTCCAGCAAGTTTCTGCCTCGTTTCTTTTGTTTCTATTTTCGATGGACATTTTGGCGCACCATTGCATATTTGAAGATTTTCCAAGCTTATTGAAGGATAGAGGAAGACATTGAGCCAAAGCAATGGACGAAAAAGTGAAGAAAAGATGCAATCCTAGTCGGGCTATGATTGCATGGCCGATCGGCAATGTTGCTGCCGGTTTTGGTTCTTGGCGGGCTTCGGGTATTTTTCCACGGACCAAGTTCACCACATGGAGTTGTCAAGCCCACATATGAAGTCTATGAAGATGTAAAGCCCATGCCATGAAGAAAATTCAGAAAAAGAAGTCCAAGAATGCAATAATTATTCAACAAGGAAATATAAGCCAACTAGGAAAAGGAATTCTCCTTTCCTTGTTGAGGCCGGCAACCCTAGAAATTTTCCTCTATATATAGCCATCTTTTTCACAGAAAAACTTGTCACATCTCAAGCCAAAACACAAGTCTAAACTCTACCAATTTTTTACCTTAAGTCTTAGAAAGAAAAGCTAGCCGAACCACCATCACCACCATCCAGAAAATCATTGTCGATTCACCTGCACCTTCAACTGATTAAGACCATTCCGAGCCTTCATCTTTCATCACCGAGATCCACACGAGCTGCTGCCCCAAGGTGTCTAAATGTGTGATCTACTCCCTTCAGCTTGTAATTCTTTTATTTTTCAATACTATGTCTATGTAGTTTTGATATTCTTTTGGTATTTATTTTTATGTCTATGTAAAGACAATTTGTTTATTTGGTTTTGCATGTTTAAAGTTGTTTATGAATTCGATTATTGGTGTCTTGCTAACTGTAAGGTATTGATTTCATGGTTTTATGAAAGATAAATATGCAAACACACTTTGTAAATATGTAACCGGTTAGGTCTTAGGGATGATGCTTGACTTGATTCTTGATTTCTTCTTGATTAGTTGTTTGAATTCGTGTGCAACCGAAGGAGATGTTTAGGTGCAATCGTAGGCCATAGTTGTTGTCTAGATGTTGAATTCACTTGCCGTAGTAACATAGGTCAAGTTAGAACGCTAAGTCGATTTGGTTTATGTTGTTACCTAGGGTTAGAGTAATTCCTACAACTTACTTGTCTAATATGAAGAGTGACGTCTTGCATGTTAACTTATTTCCGACTAAGAGATTTCGTGCCTTATATGCTAATTGGTTAATTTCTACGCTAAGTGTCTTTAATCGGTTAGCTAAAGATTAGGGTTATGCGCTAAGCTAATTCTAAGTATTTTCGTGAAATCTAAAATCGACTAGATAAACCGCTAAGGAGTTTAGTTAGGTTGGAATTAAGACGAGTCTTGAATATTTCTATGCATGTTTCCATGAGTTCTTACTTGTTACTTGTTTCGTCTTGTGATAGTTTTTGATGAGTGCTTTGCGTGAGAGATGTCGACCAACCTTATAAATAGTAGGTTTAGGATTTATTTTCTAGCTTTTTCTCTAAAAATTCGTACCCTAGTTTTAGAAGGCAGCTTTGTTGCCGATCACAATTCATCCCCCATGATTTTGTTTCTTGTTTGTATATACGTGAATAAAGTGACATTGTTTGTGTATATATATATGTGTTTTGTTTAACATTCTCATATTTCAGGTACCCTTAATCCCCGGCTTAGAACTATCCCTACTTATTTCTATACTACTAACGATTGTAGGATTATTATTGCTTGATGCTCGCTTAGGCGACTCATCAATATTCATATTGCACGAACCTAGGGGGCGATCAAATGCTTTAATCGTATACAATACAAACCCTCTCACAAGTTGAGAAGAATTAGTGCATTGTTTTACTTTGGACATAATGCTGATTCTCTAAAGGAACTTACATTCCCATATAACTCTGTTCTAGTAATTGTTCAATAACATAACCCAGAGGCTAAAAGTATGATTCAAGAGGACTTGCATCTACAATTTGGAATCGTAATTTGATTTCTGTGGTTAGTCATCAGGCTTCCATATTCTCACATCAATGGATTATGTTTGGGCCTAAATTGACATTTACCCGAGAGCATGGATCGAGGCCCAAGAGGTTATCCGTTAATGGGTAATCTGATATATTTTAGATTGTATTCCTTCTAGGAATAGGTTTGGAGTCCGCCTAGGAATCCGAATTGGAGGTGGTTTAAGGTATTTGAGTCCTAGTTAATCTCAGAATCGATTATGCTTGATACGCAAGCATTAAGGTTTTGCATTCTCTATATAAAGAACTCTTGGACAACGTAAAAAGGGTTCACAACCATCTTACAAACATACAAGCTTTTGCGCGTCGCAAATCTTGCAAGCCTCTTCGGAGCAATCTCTCGCGAACTGCCTTCCACCAACTGCAAACCACCGTTCTAACCTTGCCGCAAACCTACGCCCACCACTGGTCGCCGTACACCTGCCGCGGTTGTCTAAAGTGCCTTGCGTTCGTGTCAAAGCATTGCAGAGACATATCGTGTCTAGTCGTCACACCTTGTGACAAATCGAGTCATTGCCCAGGTAACAAACCAACCCAATCTGCAAGAGGTTGGAAGATTACCCAATCTGTAAGAGGTTGGAAGCAAAGCCACTCCGCGGTCTTGATTAAAGCACTGCTTTGCATCTCAGGATCGAAGTAAGATTACTCAATATGCAATAGGTTGAGAGAAAATCCTAGTACTAGTTTATTAGGTCTTGTTCGAGCCCATTACGCCGGCCTGTCAACGCCCACGTAACAGTTGCTTGATCGGGAAGTCAGGTAGAAGGGAGCAGACGAGTACGTTCGCCAGGGGTCGTCTGTCAGGGGTGATTCGCTCGCCAGAGGTCGTCCGCACCAAGGTTGTATCTAACCCAAAGGTACTGGCACGCTCGCACACATCATATCAGGACTGAGACATACGTCCACCATCCCCACGTGTTGATAGTTCGACAGGAGTAAAATCCGACGTGAACATTTTGGCACGCCCAGTGGGACGGGTGTCAAGATAGCGGAGTCTAATATCTATAAATGACCCATACCTGCCTATAACAAACCGGAACATCAGTTTTTTAAACAGCACAACTCAGTTGCATGTAGAGGTTTATCTGAAACTCAGCTACATGCCAAGTTCGGAGACGGCAGGCCTGAGATAGAGGATCTGAATGAGGTCCTCGAAGGCAATAAACAGATTTTTGAGAACTCCGAGGGCGGTGGCAACCGCCAAGATGCAGTCATCATCCCAAATAATGAGGAAGTTATCTCTCCGTCAGTCCCAGAAATTACTAACGAGAAAGAAGTTGTACCTCTTAGGGAACCATCCCCTAAGGAGATGATGGAATCCTTTGAAATAGTGCTGACTAAATCCGCAGCCACTGATGCTATTCTTAAAAGGGTAGAAGCTACCCTGAAGGAGTTGAAGACTGAACAGATGGGTCATGTATCAAGCATTAACTGGCTGGTGCAACAACAGGAGATAACTACGAGAAATGGCGTTAATTACACAAGAGACCTCAATGCACAATTGAGGGAGCATCAGGCAGAATTCACCACACAGATACAAGGTCAGCAGGCGGAGTTCAATGCGCAGATGAAGAGCCAGCAAGAACAGTTGAATCAGATGGCAGCTACCATTGAACGATTAGCTCAAATGATGCAGTTTAAGCTGGATACTGATGCGGCAGAAGGAATCAACACCACCTGTTAAGCCTCGTAGGACGGCCGAGAAGGTTCCGTCCAAAACGTCCAAGCTTTGTAACAAGGGGATCGACGTTACTGGCTCTTCAAAACAGCAGAGAAAGGGTGGACGGATAGTTAATCCTCCATCTGACGATGAAGAAGAAGAGCAAGAAGAGGACAAGGTTTGTTTTCTTACCCGCGACGAAGTGGAGCGAATGTTTGAAGATAAAATGAGGGTTATGCAAGGGCTACCGAATGCCAGTGTAACCTACACTAATCCACTACAGCGAGAGGTGAACGCTCACCCATGGCCTATAAATTTTAAGCAAATTCAGTTCACTCCCATCTCGGGTGAATCCTCAGAAGATGCGGAGACCCATATCACTCGTTTTCATAACGAATGCAGCTCGTACGCCCAGGATCCAATCATCAAGCTGCGGCTGTTCGGCACTTCATTAAATGGATCCGCATTGGCTTGGTACAGGGATCTGGCTCCCGGGTCAGTCTCAGATTGGCAAGAGATGGAGGGTCTCTTTAGGACCATGTTTGGGGTCGTCGAGGCTAAGGTGACCATAAAGGTTCTAGCGGAAACCGAACAACAGCCTGATGAATCCGCCATCGATTACTTGAAGCGTTTCAAGCTGCTACGAGCTAAACTCCGAGTCAGACTGCCAGAAGATAATATTGTTGAGTTGGCAATCGCGAGGCTTGATCCAAAGATCCAGGCTCACTTCCAACAAGTCCACGTCACTAATATGGCGGACTTAACAACTAGGTTAGCCAAGCAGCAGCAGTTTGTCGATCGAGTGAGGAGCCTAAACGATAGGAAGAAAGGTGTCCCATTATCTTATCACCCGGGCACTTTGAAACCTAAAACCGGCATTCCTCCCATGTCGAAGACAGTGGCGACTATAGAGGCAGACTCTGTGCCAACTATCACCTGGATCGACGAGGCTGAAGAAGAAGAAAACGTGAGGGTCACTAAGGATCCCATTACAATTATGGCTTCTTTACCAATGAAGTCCGCCTTCGAGAAGTATACATACAATGCACACCAGGCTCCAGAGATCCTAGCTGAACTGTTCAAGCAAGGACGACTTCAGCACGAAGGAGGCTTCATCCCCAAGCCCGACCATATGGCGGGAAAGAAGTACTGCAGTTTCCACAACATGAGCAATCATTTTACTAAGGATTGTGTCAAGCTTAAAGACCAGATCCAGATATGGATTAACGATGGGATCATGAAGATAGAAACCGCTAAGGGGCCCACCTAGACAGAAACTAGACCCTTCCCAGGTGTGAATACGATAACTCTGGTCCCTAACCAATGTCAGGGTCCGGAAGTCCACCAGCGAACTTCTAGATTCAAGACATATACTTATGATGCAAGCAAGGCACCAGAAATTTGGGAACGTCTGGTCCAGGATGGGATGAGAGCACCTAATCATATTCAGCTTCAGCAGCATAGCTTAAGGTCAGGCGGATCCTATTGTTCCTTTCACCATTCGGATAACCATGGTAGTTCTACGTGCATAGAGTTGAAAGATCAAATCCAGGAGTGGTTGAATGAGAGGACCCTACAATTTGATGATAAAGCGGTGACTTCTACCCACCATTTCTGCGTTAATGTCATCGAAAAAGATGGATCAAAGGGCGTCCCGGGGATTAACAAACTAGCGGATCCGCGAGACGAGGAAGAGATGGTGATGGTGCCCAAATCCATACTATGCGTCAATTGTAAGGTCGGATGCCGTGTACCTATTACGCCTGAGGAATTCATGCATGCTCTACAAGAAGCAACACAGAAGGCCCTCGAGACAGCCAAGAAGACCCATTCGAAGCCAGAGCGGCTCAGGACTGATGACCCTAAGCGGGCAAAGTATTATCACCAGGAGAAGGAGACATATGCTAACAAGGTAAGGTCCGGGCAAGATCCTGGACCTTCTGGTACCAAACCAGTGCCAAAGTATGATCTCCCACCGGCGGCAAAAGCCGAACTCAAGATGGATACGCAGAACCAACAGTTTAAAGGCAAGGCTGTATCACCTCCGCCAACTCGGAATACACAAAAGCGATATGGCAAAGCCAGGCGAACTTTTGATGCTTTGGAGCAAGGTAAGGTGACTCCAGAAAAACTTTCCATGCATGTAGATTATATACGAGCTGCCTATAAATGCTATAGGTCCAAAACCTATATAGACTCTCGTCGGGTACGAAAGGAAGAAGAATCGCCACCTCGACGTAGGAGTGTTCATGAGAGGCTTTCACAGCCCATTCCGCCAGATGGTGCGCCGAGGAGGACTCCAAGGAGGAAGTTGGCCTGCTCCTCGGAGAAAACTCCCATCCGTTTGGCTGAGGACATCCCACTGAAATCCACATCTCTCCACCATACCTCGGAGAATGCTAACAAGAAGGAGTCTTTGGTTTTGAGGTGGCAGCCTAAGGAAACAGTTGCGCTTCCAGTACCAGCTATTATAAAGGTTCCTGAGACACAAGCAGTCACCAAGGAATCCACATCCATCACATCAGAGTCTGCCAAATCCACTTCAAATCTGACTCACCAGCAATCCTCAAGCCGCCAACCTGGCCAGTCTTATCCCCAGTACGTAGCCCAGAAGTTAAAAACGACGCTCCCGCCAGAACACACGGAGATTATTTCTGGGGTCCGACCTCCAAGTCCCAAAATGGATAGGGATTTGCCAGACGCAGATTCGGAGCTGCCGTAGGCAGATGATGAGATGCTGGAGGATGAAGATGAGTACTTGGACAAGGATGAGACTATCTTGGATTGTAATATGGCTTACATATTATCATCCGCCTATGCGTTGTCCGAGCCTATACCAACCGCTTATTTCATACAAGAGAAGGCGGCGGACAAGCCGGTTTGTCATATCCAAGTATCCGCTGGCGAAGACTCCTCCATCATAGACGAATTCTGTTCTTCGCCGGCGCTTGATTCAGGATTGGCTAATCTTTACAAGTCACACATGGTGTTTGCTAAACCTACTTACACCATGACTCAACATCTCAAACCCCTCTACGTAACGGCAAAGGTGGAGGGTGTTCAGGTAAACAGAATCATCATCGATACAAGAGCTGCGGTGAGTGTCATTACTCTTAGCACTATGGAAAAACTTCAGATTCCTACAGATAAGATTCAAAATTCTACTACAAAGGTTAGAGGGTTTGCCGGAGCGGTCACTCACACTACTGGCCTCTTAGTACTCAGGGTTAAACTTGGACCCTCTAATGCTCAGCAAGCCTTGTTCGTAACAGACACAACTGTTCCGTACACGATGATTCTAGGACGTGATTGGATCCATAAGACATTCTCTGTTCCATCTTCCTTGCATCAGGAGATGCTTATGTGGGATCCTGAGTCCGACAAACCAGTTTTGATCAAGGCAGACGAACGTCCCTTTTCAGTAGCAGCATGCTCGCTGGAGGCTGACTACTATTACAGCACCATGAGACCTCTTATGATAAATGGGGTCGATGGCAAGGGACATCCAATTGGGGTGACCTCTACTGATCTCGCATGATGGGGATTGACGCAGGCAAAAGCAGATATTTCTTCGATGCAGCGGTTGGCTGTGTTCAGAGCTGACCAGTTGGCTTCAGATACGGTCGCTCTAGTTGAGTGTATCGAAGAAGACGATGTCATAATCACAAAGGAGGTGGAGGCCGTGCAACCAGCCCCAGCAGCTTTGGATGACACTCCACCTAAGGTCCATGATCCAGTAGAAAAGATTAACCTGGGCACGGCGGACGAGCCTATCGAGGTCGGAATCAGTCAGTACCTAGAGCCAGAACTCAGACAGCGACTAATTGAGTTGCTACATAAATTTAAGGACTGCTTTGCAGAAAAATATCAGGATATGCCTGGTCTGTCAAAAGAGTTGGTCTGCCATCGTTTACCTATCAAAGCGGGAGCCAGACCAATCAGACAGGAGCAGAGGCGAATGAACACCGAAACAGTCATAGCAGTCAAGAAAGAAGTTCAGAGCATGGTTGATGCAGGAATCATCCGACCAGCCCAATATACACAATGGCTGGCGAACGTGGTCCCTGTAAAGAAGAAGAACGGTAAAATCAAGGTTTGTGTAGATTATAGAGATCTTAACGCTGCTTCGCCAAAGGATATCTACCCTATGCCTATCGCGGATCTTTTGGTGGACGAAGTAACAGGGCACGAGATGTTATCTTTCATGGACGGAACAACAGGTTACCATCAAATACCAATTTACGAGCCGGACATTCACAAGACCGCTTTTCGTTGCCCAGGCTTCGCCGGAGCCTTTGAATATCTCAGCATGCCATTTGGCCTGACCAATGCAGGGGCCACATATCAGCGTGCCATGAATATGATCTTCCATGACATCCTGGGGGTTATTTTGGAAGTTTATATCGATGATGTGGTGGTTAAGTCTAAACATAAGGCCGACCATATCAACCACATTCGTAACGTCTTTATGCGAATGCGGCGACACCAACTTAAGATGAATCCAGCCAAGTGTATTTTTGGGGTTCGTGCAGGTGATTTCCTGGGTTTCGTGGTACACGAGAGGGACATCGAAGTGGCCGGGGATAAAGCACAAGCTATTCTAGATGCTCCAACACCTCGGAATAAAAGAGAACTTCAAAGCTTGTTGGGTAAAATCAATTTTCTTAGACAATTCATCTCTAACTCAGCTGACAAGGTTGCTCCTTTCTCCTCTTTGTTGAAACTCAAGATCGGGCGAGACCTTCGTATGGGGTTCTCAACATCAGGCGGCTTTTGATAAGATTAAAGCATGCTTAGCGAGCCCGCCAGTGTTGCGCCCGCCACAACCGGGAATCCCACTGAAATTATATATCCCTGCTTCTACCAGTTCTGCTGTTGGGTTACTGGCTTAGGATGAGACCACTGCAGAAGGCAGGAAAGTCGAATATGCGGTTTCTTACCTTAGCAGGACCTTGTTAGACGCAGAAACGAGATACTCCCCAATTGAGCGACTGTGCTTAGCATTATACTTCGCTGCTACCAAGCTACGTCACTATATGCTTTCCTTTACCACGATTGTAGTGGCTCAGACGGATTTGGTGAAGCACATGCTCACTAGACCTATCTTAAGAGGTAGGATCGACAAGTGGATCTTGGCCCTCTCCGAGTTCTCTTTACAATATGCACCTTTGAAGGCGATGACGGGGCAGGCAGTGGCTGACATCTTACTCCATCATCCTCTGGAGGAATCGATTCACGATCCAATTCCTTTTGTCAATATGATTGGCATTGTGCCTTGGATACTTTACTTTGACGGCAGCAGTACTGATGCATTGGCAGTGCAGGTATTTGTATACAAAGTCCGTCCGGAACAAAGCACACTTATTCTTTCCAACTTGAATGGACATGCACAAATAACCAGGCCGAATACGAAGCACTCATCATTGGTTTGGAGCTGCTATCAGACATGGATGCCAAAGAAATCAAAGTATATGGTGATTCTTTACTAATCATCAAACAGCTCATCGGGGAATATAAGTGCCTTTCTTTCCATTTGGTACAATATTGGGAACGGGCATCATAATTATTAGATCAATTTACTAATGTGGTGCTCGACTATGTTCCTCGGAAACAAAACTTTGCAGCTAATGAGTTGGCACAACTGGCTACCGGCATTAATCTCGCCAATGGTGTCCATGAGCGAATCTTGAAGGTGGAACGTAGGACATTACCATCTTTCGCAGCTCGCAGAGAACAACGAGGCGAGTGGTTGGTTGCCAACATAGATCTTATCGACACAGATTGGCGGCAACCAATCATCCAATATCTACAAGACCCTTCTGCCCCATCTGAGAGGCGAATCCGGTACTTGGCTACTAATTATTTACTCAAAGGCGATGAATTACTTCGCCGGGGTGAAGAAGGCACCTTTGATGTGTCTATGGAGTAGAAGCCAAGCGGCTCATGCGTGAGGTACATTTGGGCGTTTGTGGTTCACATCAGAGTGGATCAATGATGAGGTGGCCAATTTGTCGCTATGGTTATTTTTGGCCATCTATCCTCAAGGACTGCATCAGTTTTGCCCAGGGTTGTATCGACTGCCAGATCCACGGACCTGTTCAGTGAATTCTGAACATTCCCATGCAACCTATTATCAAACTTTGGCCCACCAGGGGTTGGGCACTTGATTTCGTTGGGGAAATCCATCCCAATTCATCCCTCCAACACAAATACCTACTGATTGGCACAGATTTCTACACTAAGTGGGTCAAAGCAATTCCTGTTCGGAATTGTGATGCAGCTACGATCATCCACTTCATCTTTCAAAACATTATATGCCGGTATGGCATTCCTGAGTGCATCGTGGCGGACCGGGGGGCGGCGTTTATGGCAGAGAATACACAAGAGTTTATTCAAGACTATGGTATACAATTCCTACACTCCTCTTTATATTACGCTCAATCCAATGGCCAAGCCGAAGCTAGTAACAAAGTCATTATCTCCATCATCAAAAATATGCTTGAAGATAATCCAAGAGCTTGGCATACTGAGCTAGACAACACCTTATGGGCATATCGTACTTCCAAACGAACTCCTACCGGAACTACCCCTTACGCCCTGATGTTTGGCCATGATGTCGTTCTTCCTTTGGAGATTAATGTCCAGTCTCTTCGGGTTCGCGAGCAACATCAGTTAATCGGAGACGATTACGTACAGGCTATGTTTCAAGAACATGAGGATCTTGATGAGCGGCGGCTAGAGGCTTTGACGAACATAGTCTTGGAAAAGAAGAAGGTGGCCAGAGCCTATGATAAGCGGACTAGGGGTAAATCTTACAGCGAAGGCGACCTCATTTGGAAAGCTATGCTTCCTTTCAGCGAACGTGATACTGGCCGTGGAAAGTGGTCTCCCAATTGGGAGGGTCCCTTTGTCATCGATCGGATTGTTGGCAAAGGTGCTTACCAACTCAGAGACTTGGAAGGTGAAGTCCATAAGAATCCTATCAACGGACGACATCTCAAGAAATACTTCCCCAATATTTGGGAATTTGAAGACCCGATCGCTATGGTTGAGTCTGGGGGGCAACCCTCAACATAAGGTTTCATATTAGGAGAGAAGACGTTATGCCTTAGTTCCCTTGGCTTTGGCAACGTTATTCGCCTCAGCCTAAGACAACTAGGGGGCCAATACAATGGATACTACTCATAGAAGACCTGGCGTTCATATCCGCCAGTGGTAAAACGCCATTGGTAAACATGCTTACTTAGGTTATGAATCTGTTTGAGGTTCATTAGTCTTTTTCTTATTTTATGAATCTGTTCAAGGTTCATTTTTTCGTCTTGGTTAAGGATCAATGCTCATGATCCTCGACGTTTAATGATTTGTTTGTAATGATTACTTTCAACAAGGAAAACAACAATAAATATGTTTTTCTGAACTTTTCATTACGTAGAAGATGGGCCGGATTGGTTTAGGTCTTGCATAAGGGTTGGACTGCTAATTCTGGGCAAAATTATATTAAGACCAAGTATTTCATACAGGCCCAACTCATTTTGAGGGCATATTCTTAAGTTCAAATAATTCTAATCCTAGCCTTCCTATCCTAGCCTTCAGATATGCGATATGATCCCGTAGCTCTTCTTCTTCTATTTGGCTCTGCTCTGTCTCTTCCCGAAGCTTCATCAAGTGAACTCTTTGTTCCTGAGCTTTTTCAAGTCGAGCTTTCTGCCTCTCCCGCACCATTGCTATCTTCCTATAAAGAAGCTCTTTCTCTTTTTCCAGACGCTTGATTTCTTCCTTGTCCTCTTTCTCAACAGCAAGTACGAGGGAAGAATAGGACTTCATGGTGTCGGAAAGCACTGAAGTCTTCTTGCTTGTCCGTGCTTCTCGTTTTGGGGTTTCATCCGCCTTGCTCTGAAGGGAACCCAAGAGTTCGGGAAAGGCTTTCAGAATCTCCCTAACTCTGTCCTGAATAGTGGCGGGCAGGCGATCAACTTGACTTTCTAAGGTCTGAAGCGCATGTTCAATCTTTTCGCAGACCCTCCCATCTGTGAGGTCTTCTCTACATATTTGGCTCATGAAGCTCCAGACTTCTCTTGCTTTAGAAGTTTTTCTCCTTGGGGTTGGTAATTTCATCAAGGGATCTTCGCCTAGCCAAGGAATGAACTTAGGTGTAGCAGGAGCAGTTTGTGGAGAGGCAGATAAAGTTGGACCTTTAGTCAGGATAATTGGTTGAGGTAAAGCGAGGACCAATCTCTGATCGCCAGCACTCTCATCATTCCTAATTCGGATAGGAGTTTCATTCATCTAAGAATATATGAGCATGGTGAGAATTCATAATTAAAACAATCTATAACTTAGAAAATTAGGGTTGTTAGAAGGGTACCTCTGGCTCAAGAGAGGTATCTGCTGGAACTTCCATTTGCAGAGGTTCTGGCTCTATAGGACCGCCAGGACAAGACTCGGGGGGCATCTCTGATGTTGTTCCAGCCTCTATATTTATTTATGGAGGAGGAATAGGTACAGTTTCTGGAGGTTGTCCATCAGTCGCCGGTGCTGCTAGAACGTTGGCGGATGTTGTTCCCTCCTTGGTTTGCTCTGCAGAAGGAGCTGGAGTGGTCAGATGATCAGTTTCTATAGTGGATGGAGCAATGACCAAGGGGGTGCAGGTGGTACCTGTATCAGCAGGAATATGTTTTAGAGGAGTAGCGTTTAGAGGGATTCTCCGGATTTGCTCAATCATTTCCTTGAGTTCTCGCCAAGTTCGTTGAACTTCGGCAGCATTCCGAGGAATTTAATCTCTGGAATCGAGGCTGCATGTTGATGGTGAACTAATGGAGGAACCAGAAGACTCACCTGAGGAGATCTCAATCGGTTTGGTTACGGGGTATGCAGCGGTCGCGATTGGTTTCTTACATCTTCTAGGAATTAGCCCCTGAGGAAAAAAGTTCGCCAACTACATCAGATTTATAATTTGGTCTACAATCTATTTGAACTATAGATGCAGGATAGTGGCAGATTGAAGTAGATACTCACTGGTATGCTGTCCTCAAGATCTTCTTCTTCAATAACTAGGGGAGGAGGAGGCTTGGTCTTCTTCTGAGTATGAACAGCAACCGGGGGAGTCTGAGTAGCCTTCCTTTTCTTTACAGCAGGAGCGCGCTTCATGGAGGCCTGTGGCATGAAAAATTAGTTAATGGTTTTTCTGAATGCAATATAAACCAGGTAAATCAGAATATAATAATGGTTTACCTTTGCTCTATCGCTTGGCAGTTCAGGGTACAAAGGATCCCCATCGAGTACCTCAGCGTCTTTGCAGGTGAGAGATTGGCGTTGATTTCCAAATAACGTCCAAAAATAATACAAGGACTCCTTCTTAAAGGAATAACCCCGGAGGTTTTCCCACCAGACTTGACACTCTTCAGTGGCAATATTGGAGATTTCTAGTTCTGGACATGGTTCTAAAGAGGGGAAAGTTGTAGGGTGCAAAGCAGAAGTACCTGGGGCATCCTCGTTCGCCGAAGTATCCTTGCTTGGTCACCAGGCGGAGAACAAGTTGAGGCTTTGGACTGGTGGATAGAGCAGAATCTGCATAAGTCCAAATTGTCGGGCGAACAGTTGAGGAACATATACTTCGACGCCCTGTCCACCTTTGTCTGAAGAGATGAGGGGGAGATCCGCCATGGATATACACTGGAGAAATAATTTCTTCTCCTCCTCACATTGGTCAACGGACGGTAAGAAGCCGGTTTTCAGGGCTGAGGGCACTACCAGAAAAGGCATCATAGCCGACGAATTTAAGTCGTCGGCTATAATAGTTATAGCCGACGATATCATCGGCTATAATTATTATAGCCGGCGATTTCGTCGGCTATAACCATTACCCGACGACATATCGTCAGTTATAACATCGTCGGAAATACGCCGTCGGTAAAACTATACCCGACGACGATATCGTCGGCTATAACCATTTTAGCTGACGAAATACCACTACAGACGACGAATTTCGTTGGCTATAATTGTTATAGCCGACGAATAAAGAGTTCGTCGGCCGTTATTTGCAATTTCGTCGGCTATAATGCCTTTTCTGGTAGTGGGGGTGCTTTCGTTTGAGAAGCATCTGCGCCTCCGAATAAAAGCCCTGGGCGTCAAAGCAGGCCGCGTAGCCCTGACCATACTTGGGCGGTTGACTGGCGTATGCTGCTCCCATGATTCTTTCTTCCCCTATCTCCCTGGGTTCTGAAACCAATCCCGGGAAGTACATATTGGCCCATATCTCTAAGATCCAGAGATGTCCAGGTACTTTGGCGCACAAAGGATTCTTGGAGAAGGTATAATGTCACATCCCGAACCCGATTTTAATTGTGTTAATTATATAAGTTTCTCGTAAATTACTAAAAGCATGAATTACGAGTAATTGGAAGTTTGTTCGAAGATTAAATTCGAAAATGTTTTAAGTTTTAATAGGAGGGAAAGTTGACTTGGTGATCCGTTATAATTTTTGAAAAGTTTTCTTCATGAAAGTTGTAGAGCGCGACGATACGAGTTCGTAGACACGCGGCACACGTGAAACGGACGTCGTAGGAAGAAGTTATGACGTAAAATCGGAAGGGAGGAAATTCTAGAAACGAGCGAAAATTTCCAGAAAAGGGAATATTCTTAAATAGGGGGAATATTCCTTTTCTTTTATTTTCTTTTTCTTTCTCTTAGCTTTTTGGTGGGGGGGGGGGTTTCCCCCCGATCGGGCCCGAGCCCGAGCTCCACACTCGGAGGCACCGGCCACGGGTTCCCCGCCGTCCGGCCACCGATCGGCGCGCCACCGGTGCCGATCGGTTCGGTTTCTTCTCCTCTTCACGTCGGGGGTGGGGATTCGAGGAGGATCGCCGTCGTTCGACCGGTTGGAGCTTGGAAAGGCTCGACTGTGTCGAACCGAGTTCTCCCTCCATCGGCCACGATTCGGCCTGGTTTTAGAGGGCAATTGGAGGTCTTGATCCGTACAAGCAACCCATGGAAGGAATTAACCCGAAACAAAACGGGTAAGTAGAAATTCAAGTTTGAATTTCTAGGGTTTTTAGGATTTTCGGTAAAATGTGTTTAATTTGCTGGAATTGGTGTTTTTGGGTGGAGTTAGGGGTTAGAATCGAGTTCAGTGTGACATTTGGAGTAGGTTAGATGTGATTGGATTCCCGTTTGGTTGAATTTTGGGAAAATTGGAGTTTTGGGATGCTGCCGCCGTATCGGCCGCCGTTCGCGGCGGCTGTGTGAGTTTTAGGCGGCGGAGATGCTAGGGATGAGTCCCTGAGGTGGTGGCGGTGCTGTGGGAAAAATTTGGTACGGTTTGGAGGTGTTTTGGCCTCCGGTGGAGGAGCTGTCGGCGGCGGCGCTGCTGCTGCCGGCGGCGAAAGGTAAAAGAAGGGTAAAAAGGTAAAAAGTAAAATAGTAAAAAGTGAATGGTAAACAGTAAAATAGTAATTCAGTAAATAGTAATTAGTAAACAGTAAAAAGATAAATAGTAACAGTAAAAGGTTAAACAGTAAAGTGAATAGTAAGTCTGACTTTTGACCGTTGACTTTGACGTTTACTATTAGCGACCAAAGAATTAGTCGAACTTTGTTCCCAGTGGGTGGGTGTTGGCGGTTTGGGAGCAAAGAAATTTTATTTGGTTTTGGGTTAATTTCAAACCTGTTTCGAATTTTCCGAGGAAATTTTCGGGGCGGGTCCTCTCAAATGGTATCAGAGCCTGGTTCAACCCTCGGACCATGATTCTGATTGGTTTTCACGAATTTCGAGTACTCTAGTAGTTTTGTTGGAATTCCTTCGTATTTGTGTAGGTAATACAAATTGAACCAGCTGCAATTAAACTGAAATTACTTTATTTTAATTTCGGTTATATGCATGCTTTATTTGTGATTGGTATATTAAGCTTTGAGCGGGAATATGATAACTGGGTAAAAAATTTTGGGTATGAAATAGGATCGTACTTTTGGGATTATAGAAATTTAAGAACTTGATACTATTCTAAATTATATTCGGTTAAAGTCGATCTTCCGCTGTGATTGCATATGGTAATCGACATGATGACCATGATGATTATATTCATTCGTTTGATTTTAATAAGGTTATATTCTGAATCTGTAAATGTTCTTCCTTTTATCCTATTGGATTTGTCTTAGAGAAAGTCTATTAAATGAATAGTTTATGTTCCTGGAGAACTGTATTACAATTTTAAGTTTATTTTATTTAGTTTATACTTTTGGGTTGATAACTTGCTGTTGTTTGATCCTCTTTGCTGTTGATTGGTATGGAAAACAAAACTTTCCTTGTAGTTAAGATTATAATTCAGTTTGTATTGGACATGATTTTTTTGAAGTGATTCCCTAAGAATTCTAACGAATCTTTGATATGGATACACACTGGTGGAGTCTTGTTTTATTTAGTAATGATATTTATATTGGATTTTGCTAATTCCTTGGGAAATGAGATTTTCATGTGGTTTTATATTTTCGAAATATTTTGAGTATGTTAATCAGTAGACCGGAATGAAATTCCGGGGATTTTGTTGATTTTATTATTTATGATTTTTCTGACATGCGAGGCATGTCGATGGGATTTACGTATATTTGATTTGATTTTACGGCATGGTGATTTGCCGGGTATTTCTGATTTTACGGCATGGTGATTTGCCGGGTATTTCTGATTTTATGGCATGTTGATTTATCAGGGGAAATGTATTTCGAGATTTGTTTTCACCACACGAGGGTCCACGTTATTATTATATTGATGCTAGCTAGCGGAGCCTCATCCCACGCGAGGTGACGACTTGACCATATAGGTCAGATTCACGCTCGGTGGTCGACGTAGGGTTGTATATATTGAGGCAGTGACGTGTCTAGGTAGTAGACTTAGACACGGGGGGAGTCAATAGGACTCTCGGACCAGAGCCTGACGAGGCTCCAGTTTTCACCACACGAGGGTCCACGGTATTATTATATTGATGCTAGCTAGCGAGGCCTCATCCCACGCGAGGTGACGACTTGACCATATAGGTCAGATTCACGCTCGGTGGTCGACGTTGGATGGTATATATTGAGGCGGTGACGTGTCTAGGTGGTAGACTTAGACACGGGGGGAGTCAATAGGACTCTCGGACCAGAGCCTGACGAGGCTCCAGTGGTGGGTAGACATTTCCTGTTGCATGGCCAATGGGATTTGGTCATGAGGATGTTTTTCACTGTGATTGCGGGAATATTTCCTTTGTGAAGCTTTCAGTTTTAATAAATTCCCGCATCAGTCGATTGAGAATTTTTATATTATGATATGACGTGATTGAGATTTTTGTACGATTATATGATGTGGCTTCGGGAATATTTCATTTATGAGACTTTCAGCTTTTGATAGATTCTCGAAGCAGTGGATTAAGATTTCTATATTTTTATATTTTTATATTATCTAGTTTCGGGAATATTTCCTCTATGAGGCTTTCGGTTTTTAATAGATTCCCGAACCAGCAGGGCTTAACTTTTTACATTTTGTGTTTCAGTTATAACTTTGTTTCTAAACTCAAAATTTATTCATTCTTAACCCTACGTTATGATTTGATTAGTACTTGGACAGAGTTATATTATTTTGGTTTATTTGATTTGGTAAATAAATTTTTCAATGGTTCCTCAATATCTTTTCTTGATGTATTGGGTGTGATTTTAATCCAGAACTTTTGGTAAGTTGATAGGAGCACAATGTGCGACGATATTATATGCTTATTCCCTCGTTTATGCTTTGTTTAACCTTTATTTGTCTAAGATAGAGTCATAATATAGTTTAGTGTTAATTTGGTAGAGTTTGGCGAAAAATAGTTAAGAATCCGAAAAATGACTAAGTTTGAGAAATCTGGAAAATAATGCAAAATATGTCTTTTTCGTGATTTTGAGATGAATGAAACTGTGATCTATCCTTGTCCGAATTCTATGAAATTTGGCGTGCTTAATACTCATATACTGAGGAATGTTGTGTTAAAATTTCAGATCAATCGGAGTTCGGGAAGTCACCCAAAAATTGGCTGCAAAACGGCAGTCCGAACATTCCAATCCAGGGGCTTACAGGATTTTCCTGGGACTTTGTCCCAACTTCGAAAAATCATTCCCGTCGATTCACAAGGAGTTTGATCGAACTGTTTTATGGGGAGATGGCCATACGTGTCTAGTTTATCTGACACTTAGAATCGCATCAATCGGATCTCCACGGATGGAGATATGCCGGAATTACTGCAACAAGGTCAAATCTGCCGACTCCAGGAACCTACTGCCCCCTTTTTGTGTTTTCTGTTTTTAATGGACCAAATGGTGCACAAATGCATTTATGAAGATGGTTCAAGCTTTATGAAGGGAAGAGGAAGACACTAGGCCATGGCATTGAAGAAAATTATGAAGAAAGAAGTTCTCCTAGTCACACTAGGAGAAGCTGCCGAATAGAGGCAGATTGTGTGCTTGATGTTGCTGCCGGCAATTGGGGCATTTTCGATGGACCAAGACATATCAATTGAAGTCCAAGACCATACAGGAAGTCCATGAAGATGTGAAGCCCAAGCCTTGAAGAAAAATTCAGAAAAAGAAAACCTAATTGAACTAAGAAAGGAAGGTTGCAAAACCTTATCCCACTAGGTTTTCTGAAATCCTTTTCGCAAGAGGGCTGCCGGCAACACCCTTATTCTCTATATATACCCCCACTTTTCCTACAGAAAAAATCATCTCATCTCTTGCAAAGCACTAGCCAAAACTCTACCAAATTTTCCTACCAAAGTTCTAACTCGAAACCCTAAAATACAAGTCCACCTATTCCACCACCCTAAAATACAATTTTCCTTACCTCAGCCACTGCCGATCCTCTTTCACCACACCAAGACGAAGCTCTCCAAGGTTTCTAAAGTGTGATCCATTCCTATGACTTGTGTTTTTAATTTCGGTTTAGTCACAATTATTGTTATAAAAATACTTTGTTTTCGTTTGGTTTTGTATGATGAACATGAATTGCAATTTTTGTTGGAATTTATGTGATGAATTTTGCAATCTTTAATTCATGAATTTCGTATGTTTGATAATTAGAGCAGTAGGTATTTGATGCATGATTTAGACTTAAAATCGATTAGTAATCTAAGGCCAGGGCAGAAAAATCGACACACTAGTTTTGTTTAAGCATATGTTGTTTGCATATAATTCTAAGTGCTAGATTTCATATGATTGAGTAATATGATTAAGTTATACGAGTTGAGTTTTCTTGATTGTGTTGCTCCCCTAGATCTATAAACCTTAGAACTTGCAAGTTTAAATAAGAAGATTGACGACCTTACTTGTTTGCTTGTTTTCGATATAGACTCTTGTGCTTAAATGTTAAAACGCTTAAAACCGGATTAGCATAAACTTTAGGATCGAAGGCGAATAGCATGATCTTAAAACATTAGATGTCTTACAATTGGGTAAAAGGCTAATCGCTCTAATTGTAGTCGAAATTGATTAAGTCTAAGATGCATGAATACTTGTCTCTTACTTTCTTGCATGCGTATCTTTGTGTTAAAGGGTGTTTTGTGCTATGTGATGCGTGAGAGATGATGATCAAACTTGTATATAGTAGGCTAGGATTTATTTTCTGTTTTTAATACCGTGCCTAGTATTAGGGCAGCATTGCTGCCGAACCTAATCCCCCATGTTTATGACGATTTTGTGTATATATATGTATATATTTGTCTAACAATTTCATATCTCAGGTACCCTTAATCCCCGGCCTAGAACGATTCCTACTTGCTTATACTACTAACGATCTTTTGTAGGGTTTATTATTGCATGCGAGCTTCGGCTCCCATCAGTTTGGCAAAAAATAGTTAAGAATCCGAAAAATGACTAAGTTTGAGAAATCTGGAAAATAATGCAAAATATGTCTTTTTCGTGATTTTGAGATGAATGAAACTGTGATCTATCCTTGTCCGAATTCTATGAAATTTGGGGTGCTTAATATTCATATGTTGAGGAATGTTGTGTTAAAATTTCAGATCAATTGGAGTTCGGGAAGTCACCCAAAAGTTGGCTGCAAAACGGCAGTCCGAGCGTTTCAATCCAGGGACTTCCAGGATTTTCCTGGGACTTTGTCCCAACTTCGAAAAATCATTCCCGTCGACTCACAAGGAATTTGATCGAACTGTTTTATGGGGAGATGGCCATATGTGTCTAGTTTATCTGAGACTTGTAATCGCATCAATCGGAGCTCCACGGATGGAGATATGCCGGAGTTACTGCAACAAGGTCAAATCTGCCGATTCCAGGAACCTACTGCCCCCTTTTTGTGTGTTCTGTTTTTAACGGACCAAATGGTGCACAAATGCATTTTTGAAGATGGTTCAAGCTTTATGAAGGGAAGAGGAAGACACTAGGCCATGGCATTGAAGAAAAATTGAAGAAAGAAGTTCTCCTAGTCACACTAGGAGAAGCTGCCGAATAGAGGCAGATTGTGTGCCTTTGTGTTGCTGCCGGCAATGATGCATTTTTGGTGGATTAAGACCTATCAATTGAAGTCCAATGATCATACAAGAAGTCCATAAAGATGTGAAGCCCAAGCCTTGAAGAAAATTTCAGAAAAAAGAAAACCTAATTGAACCATTAAAAGAAGGTTTCAAAACCTTATTCTAATAGGTTTTGTGAATCCCTTTTGCATCTAGGGTTTTGCCGGCAGCCTCCTATATATATACCCTCACTTTTTCATTCTAAAAATCATCTCATCTCAAGCACTAAAATACTAGCCAAAGCTCTACCAAGTTTCTTAAGTACCAAATACCCAAATACTTAGCCAAAACACCATCACCACCACCACAAACTTCCGAATTCCTTCACCTTGTTTTCTGCCGATTCTTGCTTAGGCCGAGCACTAAGGAGCAGCAGCAAGTACCATCTTGTCACGTCTTGAGGAGTCTTCAAAGGTTCTAAAAGTGTGAACCACTCCCCCTATGGCTTTTGTATTTGTTGTAGTTTGGTTGTATTGTATGAAAACAATTCGTTTCTTGGTTTTTATTGAACTTTTATGTAAACCGATTGCATGATTGATGTTTATGTTTAAGTTTTATGATTTTAGCATGTGAATTTCGTATGTATGATAATTAGGGCAGTGGTATCTTGCATGTTTTAGGTTCGAAATTGGTTAGAAATCTAAGGATTGGGACTTAAAAACCGAAACATTAGTGTTGGCTTGAAGCATGTAAATCTAGATGTTAGGTTTCATCAAACCCGAGTAATAACAAATATGGCTAGATACTCAAAAGGTTGCTTTGATTTGTTTTGCTCACCTAGGGTATAACACTTTAGAGTTCTTGCATGTTAAAATAAGATGATTGACAACCTTGCTTGTTTTGCATGTCTCCGATTTAGACTATTGTGATTAATTGTTAAGTCTCAAAAGGATTAACATATATTCTAGGGTCCATACTCAAAAGGTCGATCTTAAGAACTTGAGAAGTCTTACAACTAAGTTGTAGTCGGAACTAATTTTGAATTTAAACATGTTGATACTTGTTCCTTACCTTCTTGCATGCAAATTTACGTGTTAAAGAGTCTTTGTGTGAACTGTTTTGTGTGAAAGATGATGATCACTTGTAAATATTAGACTTAGGATTTATTTTCAGCAATTTAAGTTTCGTGTGTAGTCTAGGGCAGTTTAATGCCGAACCATATCATACCCCCATGTGTGACGTTTTGTGTTTATATTTGTATATATTTGTCTAACAATTTCATATCTCAGGTACCCTTAATCCCCGGCTTAGAACAATCCCTACTTGCTTATACTACTAACGATCTTTTGTAGGGTTTATTATTGCGTGCGAGCTTAGGCTCACATCATAAGTTACTTAGGAATAACATGAATAGTAGTGATTATATAAAATTGAGGATTCGGTATCATAGATTGCCTATGAATTGTGTTATGCTGCTATTTTTAGTTGGATTTGATTTGGAATCGAACTCCTTTTTGTTTAAATTTTGGGTGGAATTGTTTCCCAATGTTTATACTATTGATGTGGAGAATTTGTGTTGTTTGGTAAAGTTTTAAGTGTTCATAGCAAAATCATAGCTACGTCGATAGAACATCAATTTTTAATATCAATTTGATGGAGATATTATTCTATGAGTGTGCTGTGGAACAGGAAATTCCCATGCATTTGGTAAGGCTACTTATTTATCAATATTTTCTGAAGTTAAAGGTAACGAATTGGGCAATTTGGCCTGATTACATGGCTTTACTCTCATGTGTTCTATGGTGGATGCACGACCTTAGGGAGAAGCTTGTCATGGATGGTGTATGCATGTCTAATGTTGGTATGCTTCAAATTATTTACTGATTGGTATATGCTTGTTTAATTGTCATTATGTTCCACTTGGCCGTGGTTTCCCTTGGTTTGAACTTGAGATTGGTTTGAACATGTAGATTTTTGCATGAAAATAGAGACGATTTTGTAGCGGATTATGCGTACAAAATATAAGTATATATATCTATATTACCAGGGAAAATGAGAGGAAATGAATGTGATTGGGGGAATGAATGATACATAATAGGCACATGAATGCATTCTTACGCCTTACGCAGGATGATTGATGTTCAGACCAGAAGTGGGAATTTCGAGGACCAAATTTTATAAGGGGGGAGGAATTGTCACATCTCGAACCCAATTTTAATTGTGTTAATTATATAAGTTTCTCGTAAATTACTAAAAGCATGAATTACGAGTAATTGGAAGTTTGTTCGAAGATTAAATTCGAAAATGTTTTAAGTTTTAATAGGAGGGAAAGTTGACTTGGTGATCCGTTATAATTTTTGAAAAGTTTTCTTCATGAAAGTTCGTAGACACGCGGCACACGTGAAACGGACGTCGTAGGAAGAAGTTATGACGTAAAATCGGAGGGGAGGAAATTCTAGAAACAAGCGGAAATTTCCAGAAAAGGGAATATTCTTAAATAGGGGGAATATTCCTTTCTTTTTATTTTCTTTTTCTTTCTCTTGGCTTTTTGGGGGGGGGGGTGTTTTTTCCCCCCGATCGGGCCCGAGCCCGAGCTCCACACTCGGAGGCACCGGCCACGGGTTCCCCGCCGTCCGGCCACCGATCGGCGCGCCACCGGTGCCGATCGGTTCGGTTTCTTCTCCTCTTCACGTCGGGGGTGGGGATTCGAGGAGGATCGCCGTCGTTCGACCGGTTGGAGCTTGGAAAGGCTCGACTGTGTCGAACCGAGTTCTCCCTCCATCGGCCACGATTCGGCCTGATTTTAGAGGGCAATTGGAGGTCTTGATCCGTACAAGCAACCCATGGAAGGAATTAACCCGAAACAAAACGGGTAAGTAGAAATTCAAGTTTGAATTTCTAGGGTTTTTAGGATTTTCGGTAAAATGTGTTTAATTTGCTGGAATTGGTGTTTTTGGGTGGAGTTAGGGGTTAGAATCGAGTTCAGTGTGACATTTGGAGTAGGTTAGATGTGATTGGATTCCCGTTTGGTTGAATTTTGGGAAAATTGGAGTTTTGGGATGCTGCCGCCGTATCGGCCGCCGTTCGCGGCGGCTGTGTGAGTTTTAGGCGGCGGAGATGCTAGGGATGAGTCCCTGAGGTGGTGGCGGTGCTGTGGGAAAAATTTGGTACGGTTTGGAGGTGTTTTGGCCTCCGGTGGAGGAGCTGCCGGCGGCGGCGCTGCTGCTGCCGGCGGCGAAAGGTAAAAGAAGGGTAAAAAGGTAAAAAGTAAAATAGTAAAAAGTGAATGGTAAACAGTAAAATAGTAATTCAGTAAATAGTAATTAGTAAACAGTAAAAAGATAAATAGTAACAGTAAAAGGTTAAACAGTAAAGTGAATAGTAAGTCTGACTTTTGACCGTTGACTTTGACGTTTACTATTAATGTTGACTTTCCGAAAAGGGTAAAACTTGTTAAAAAAAATGGAGTTTTACGCCAAAAATTAGCGACCAAAGAATTAGTCGAACTTTGTTCCCAGTGGGTGGGTGTTGGCGGTTTGGGAGCAAATAAATTTTATTTGGTTTTGGGTTAATTTCAAACCTGTTTCGAATTTTCCGAGGAAATTTTCGGGACGGGTCCTCTCATATAAAGGCCCCTATAGAGGTGTGCTAAGACTATTGGGGCGAGGCTGATTTCGTGGCGGGGGTAGAGGATTTCAACTATTCTTCTATAGGTTTTTGTCATCTTAGAGGCGGATGGACAGAAAACAAACTTATTCAGCCAGAAATCGAGGAAGGCTATTCCTCCTATGTCATCTGTCATTTGGCTAAATTCATCTATCCATGTTTGATAGCTCATATTGTTAGGAATTGGCATAAGGGTAGATCGTACATCACTCTGGTGGTAGTCATCTTGATCAAAGGGTCTCCTGCCTAAAGGAAATCCTAACCCAGCATGTAAGCCTCAGAGGGTGATACTGGCTTGACCAAAGCTAAAATCAAATGTGTTTGCAGAGGGATTCCAGAAACATACCAAAGACATGAATGCGCACCGGTTTCCTCCTTTTGGGTTAAGGTTGAAGCAGAGTTTGATCACTTCTTCTATTCCGGTGTACCGCCACCATCGGTGGTCTATCTTCTGCCTCATGTTGTACCAACTAATCATGGATTGGGTTGGTAGTGGCCATCAACCAGGGGTTATGGGGACCTCAAAATGATTAGTGGATTTCCAGTCTAAACATTTGATACGTTGTTCGCGAAACGCCACCGGAAGCGGGCGGCACCAGTCCACGAAGGAGGATAGGGCTCGCTTGCTGAGTTCCCGTTGTTTGGGACCCAGTCCGGCACGGCCGTAGTCATCAGGTGGGGTAAGGGAGGTCTGGAAGGGACTTCCGATTTCGATGGTGGAGTTGATAATTTCGTTTTTTCCGTGCAGGGCGTCCGGGTAGGAAATCTCTGAGGCCATGGTGATAAGATGGGGAAAGGATTGAAATTTGGGAGTGAGTTGACGTTTCTTAGAGTTTTATAGAATCCGAGAAGGGTTTCTGTGAATTTTTGAAGCGGTATGATTGGAACCGTTTAGGGGTTTATGAACAGTTCTCTGAGCTCGATTGGTAAAGTTATGCTGGTTAGAGGGAACGACATATTCTTTCAGATTTTTAAATGGGTCTGGACTGGGCTTCTCAACCTTTCTCAATTTCAATGGGCTTTTAATTTTAAAGGCTGGGGGGCAATGTTTGAGCCTAAATTGACATTTACCCGAGAGCATGGATCGAGGCCCAAGAGGTTATCCGTTAATGGGTAATCTGATATATTTTAAATTGTATTCCTTCTAGGAATAGGTTTGGAGTCCGCCTAGGAATCCGAATTGGAGGTGGTTTAAGGTATTTGAGTCCTAGTTAATCTCAGAATCGATTATGCTTGATACGCAAGCATTAAGGTTTTGCATTCTCTATATAAAGAACTCTTGGACAACGTAAAAATGGTTCACAACCATCTTACAAACATACAAGCTTTTGCGCCTCGCAAATCTCGCAAACTGCCTTCCACCAACTGCAAACCACCGTTCCAACCTTGCAGCAAACCTACGCCCACCACTGGTCGCCGTACACCTGCCGCGGTTGTCGAAAGTGTCTTGCGTTGGTGTCGAAACATTGCAGAGACATATCGTGTCTAGTCGTCACACCTTGTGACAAATCGAGTCGTTACCCCGGTAACAAACCAAGCCAATCTGCAAGAGGTTGGAAGATTACCCAATCTGTAAGTGGTTGGAAGGAAACCCACTTCGCGGTCTTGATTAAAGCTCTGCTTTGCATCTCAGGATCGAAGTAAGATTACTCAATCTGCAATAGGTTGAGAGAAAATCCTAGTACTAGTTTATTAGGTCTTGTTCGAGCCCTTTACGCCGGTCTGTCAACGCTCGCGTAACAGTTGCTTGATCGGGAAGTCAGGTAGAAGGGAGCAGATGAGTACGTTCGCCAAGGGTCATCCGCTCGCCAGGGGTCGTCCGCCAGGGGTGATTCGCTCGCCAGAGGTCGTCCGCACCAAGGTTGTATCTAACCCAAAGGTACTGGCACTCTCGCACACATCATATCAGAACTGAGACATACGTCCACCATCCCCACATGTTGACAGTTCGACAGGAGTAAAATCCGACGCGAACAGATTATATCAACTATCTTATGCCATATGAATGTGTTATCTTGCCTATTTGTATGTTCTAAAGGAAAGATGTGACTACTGAATGTTAATTGATATGCATTGTCTGATTGGTTACTCAATGTGTAATAGTTGACGCTTTTGATTATTCAGTGGTTCACAAATCACATAGAACTTGGAGAGCCAAGTTTTTCAATCTTCAAAATATCAAAACCCTTTCAAGAGTCTTCCTAGACGTACCTTGGTTTCTATGAACTGTTCAACCTTAGTGCTCAAGGTAAGGAAGAAGTTCAGTGGGAATTCTATTCAAGTGTAGATGATTATACTTGTACCTAAAGAAAAATGTCTCAAATAATTTTCTCTAGATCGCAAAATTAACTATACATGCATTTGCATTCTATGGCATTTACCATTCTATCATCTACATGCATAACCACAAGAACATGTTTTTACCTTATTAAGGTTCGAGTTTGAGAACAACTAACCATTTTTTTTTTTTTTTTGAATCATAAGTCATCAAACTTTATTCAGCAAGCAGTATAAGGATAACACACCCATCGAAATCGAACTATAAAAGCTATCTCTTAAGAGACACCAACCTAAACTAGGCTAACAGAGTCACGAATACACCGACCTTTTCATAGGGAAATGAAGCGCAAATTCAGTACTTAGGATATTTAGAAACAAGGACTAAAATGCAATAACAAAATACCCTAAGACACCGTGACCAGATTCAAAATTAATCCAAACTAGCAATAAGAGAAGAAAACTCCTCCCTCACTTGTTGGACTATCCCCAGGACATCCTGCGCAGCCTCCATCAAAGCAGCCTCCGTCCCTGCGCTCCTATTAAATGGATCTACCATCATTAACTCCTTGACAAGAGGTTTCTTTTTAAAGAATCTCTTCTTTAACCCGGAGTCATCAGCTACCTCCGAGGTTGTAGAATCCTTAGGTTTGTTTTTGCTCCCTTTTGGACAACCTCTTATGTTTTTTTTGGTGATATCAGTAACTTGCCTTTCTTATGTTTCACCACCAAAGTCATTCGCTCCTCTTCCGAATTAGAGGACTGAACATACTTTTTCTAAGGCCGTTTACAGTTGGACACCGCCTTCCTCTTAAGCAAATTAATCAGAGGTTTCTCTTTAGCTGTAGAATCAAATGTGAAAGAGGACTTCCCAATTGTACCTGATACTGACAAAAGACGTGTAGAAAGCAGACTAGCCACATCACTAGTCTTCTTCAGGGTTACCGACGCCATCGAGATAAGGGCTAGGGGGAGACAATACCCACGTAGCATCGGTGGCATCTCCTGAACTATCATCTCAGTTGACCCAACCTTCCCAAGAGGCTACTCCTGTACCGCTGGCACTTCTACCCCAAACGACATAGGAGACAACTCCTGAAGCACCATATCCTCCACATCCTCCTCCTTGTTATGTACATCACCAGAAGCCGCCTCTATCAAACGCTCCACCCCTTGTGACATTTCCGGTAAAGGGAATGGAACCCGTGCAAGATTTCCCTTCTCACCTTCAGCAGGCAGAACTTGCACATCCTCTTCCTGGATACTCAAACCAGCAAACTCCATCTCAGATCCCAAACTGAAAACCTCCTCTCGTTCGTTCAGCAATAACTTAACACACCGCATAGCATCATGCATAAACAAACCACAATCACCACAAAAACCATATACTTTCTCATAAACGAATTAACTTCAACAGAGACCGTGAGTGAGAAGTCAAACTGCATACAAGACTGTATACTACTACGGACATCAAACTCCAGTTTAATCTGTTGAACCGGCTCCCTATGACTCAAAGCGGCATAATCCAAATTAAGTGCAGAACCAAGAGACTCACCAATCGCCAAGAGAGCCGGTTTGTTCCGAAACTTCAGAGGTAGTCCCCGAATCGCAACCCAGGCTGCCAGAGCAAAGAGGGGGACTTCCTCCACTGGACGCTCCCCATCATAATAGTTCAACACCAACATGGTGTTCTTGTAGAACCATGGACCTCCCTTGAGAGCCCTATTCCGGTCTGCCATATGGTCGAATTGGAAAATATAGCGGTCACCGGCCTCATGAATGGAGAGACCTCTCTTCATCTGCCAGATCGTCGGGATAGTTTCTTTAAATCCCGGATAACGGTGATGTTGTCCAAGTAGCTGACCCACTAGATAGACATGGCGGTCAACCAAAGCCGCACGCCCTGCCGTGCCGAGAGCCACTCGAGCCAAATCGGCCTGCCGAGACGTTGCACTTCTCATCTGCAGTGCATTGGGATTCCTGCTGAGCATCGCCGTAGTGGAGAATTGAAATGATTTGGGAAGATTTGGAAAGGTTTTGCTGCGCCGAGACCCTTACCGAAGTTAAGGAGAGAGCGGCGGCAGTAGGGTAAAAAGTTTTTGAGGGGAGTGAATATGTTATGTTTAGAACCACTAACTGATATTACAACAGTTGCTAGTGCAATTAACTGAACTCTGACAATGTATTTTTTTTTTATCTCTAAGAGATCCAGGATTACACCCCAAAAAAGTTTAGAAACTAATAAGACTAGAAACCGTTTAAAAAAAAGGATTAGTGTTAACCTTGAATTAATTAGATGTTAAAATCCAACTTTTCATTTGGTGGGAGGGTACGATTAGTTTCCTTTTTCTTCCCATGTCCTACTGTTGGCATTGGTGTTGGGTTCGCACCTTTAACTAGTCTTGTGCTTGTTGCAGCCATTGCTGCAGTTGCAAGGAGGCTCAACAGACCACGAGACAAAGGATGATTATTATTATTACCAGAGTTTATCTTACCAAATGTTCTACAGGTTGGAAAACATTGAGCAACATCCTGTTCTACTTTAAAATAACATTATGTAATAATATTCAATAGTTTCTGTCGTCACATGTTCATACTTGTAAGTTAAAGTGAGACTTTAATTTCTCTACCATTCAAGTTTCAAGTCTCCAAAACACTCACCAATATGTATGTTAAAAGATAGTTACAAAAAGTACTATATTCAGGTTTCGATGACAAACTCATACCTTAATGAAAATGCGCTGAACAATTTTCTTATTCTCTGCATCACAAATTCACAATAAATTTACATTTGCTGTTTTCTGTCATTCCATCAGCTGCACCGCTGCTATTACAGGTATCTTTTCTCTCAGTTTCTGAGTTAGAGCAACACGAACTGTCATGACCCTAGCTGCTGGTCCACTTAACCGAACTTTAACTATGTAGTCTTTGATCTCTAAAAGCTCCAGAATTCCACCTCCTATGCCAGCCAGATATGGCCTAATCTCGGCAAGAAGCTGAAAAGTTTAAAGCTGGACATTAGCTTTGAAATAAACATTTGCATGGAATCTGAACATGATAAGATATATTTGGATGTTAGAACTTTTAGTAGATAAGATTTTTCTAACCTTTTCAACGTTTTCCTCATTCAGCTCAAGGCCCGTCCCAGTGTCCAAAATCTGCTCCACTTCCATAATCTCTGGTATTTTATCACGCAGACGAGTTTCGATTCCCATCTTTAGTGTCATAGTCGAGCTTGGGCATGATCCACAAGCTCCTTCTAGTTTTAATACCACTATAAGGCCATCTATCTCGTGTAGTGCCACATTTCCTCCATCCGCCATCAAACTAGGTCGTACCTCATCCAATACTTTCTCCACATTTTCTTCAGTCAAAGGAAGGACACAGCTTGGTGAAACAACATGCCCTGCATGATGAAGGATTAAGTACTTCTCATTACGGAAAAGAGGACTAACATGAAAATCATAAAATCTATAGTCATTTAGTTCATTATCACAATTTCTATATTGGTTCATGTATCATTTATTGTTTATGAATCGCTGTGTTCATGTATGACTTCATTATTTATCTAGTATCAATGTATTAGTGTACTAGACTTCTACAACAATGCAATGGTGGTTTGTCTTATTTGATTATTCCCAAATACTATGATAAATCTATCTATGTTCTTTCCTACAAGGGCTTCCTTACAAACTGATCCACTTTACATCAGTTAATAATAAATGAACAGATTTGTCAACAGAATCACAATTCTAATTGAAGGGATATAGACTAAAATGAGTTTCTAGAAAGTACATGTTGGGATCAAATTATCAGACACTATATATGATCATGGCATTGCTAATGATTTGTCATGTTTTAATGTTGCTGATGTTGTCAAGGTTTGACATTTTGAGATTCCATCTTGGCATATCGCCTCTCATGGGTGCTGTCAATCCTGCCTAGTTTTTTTACAACAATAACTTGACCAGCACTTCTATCACAACTGAAGGAAGGCCACTACCCTTACACTTCTCTGCTCCATCTGATCCATTGTCAGTTACCTCACTGAACGCATTGGCTGATGAAATGGATTCATAGATATCCTGGTTAAGATAGGTATTTGTGTATGTGAGCCAAACCTATTGCATACGGATAGGTTGATCTCTTTATCTACCTCTTTCATTCATTTCAAACATCTCCATAGGTAAATTACACCTACCTATTACTATATTTCCAATCCTAATGAGATCTAAATGAAGCCTTAGTTATGACTTTAGTGAAGCACTGGTATCAAAGAAATGAGGTAGAGAACCAGCATTTAAAACATAAACACACTGGAATATACATGGATCAAATACAAAACATTAGGGAACAAATATTTTATTGACTCAAATATTTAAATTAGGCTGCATTCAGACTCGTAAAATTGGAGAGGAAATCATCATTCGATTTGCATTTTGAACCTGTGTTTCTTGCATTCTTGAAATGAAGTCTCAGGAATTTCCCAACAAAGGTTCTAGTGGGACATCTGAAAGCAATAGACTGTAAAAGGGGAACAAATATTTAAATTAGGCTGCATTCAGACTCGTAAAATTGGAGAGGAAATCATCATTCGATTTGCATTTTGAACCTGTGTTTCTTGCATTCTTGAAATGAAGTCTCAGGAATTTCCCAACAAAGGTTCTAGTGGGACATCTGAAAGCAATAGACTGTAAAAGGGGAGAAGTATGGTGGTTCTTTCAATTGTGACAGTTTATACAAGCCAAGACATTATTGTTAGAGCCTATTCATAATAACTCATTTGTAACAATTTCTTCCTTGTATATGTTGCCCTAGTCGGCGTGGGTGATTCTGGAGAATGTCAACTTCTTGTTCCATGTTTACATATTATGTCATCTCCCTCTATAGTCTATACTTTTGATCTAACACTGATATCTTAGCATGAACATTTCATCAAAACTGACACGAAAGACTCTTGTCACCTTCTGTGTTATTCCATCTGTTAATTAATTTTCAGTCATTGAATGAAACTGTTGGCTAATTTTATATGATATTTGGGTTTCCTAAACGATGTATGCTTCAATGATGGTCACGCAAACCAATTGTAGTTATATTGGTGCTGTGCAATATATCCTTTACCTCGTTGTTTCATCTCATGCATGTCTAGTTGTCTACTGATAAGATATGGTATCTATTACTAAAATTTCAGTGCCATGAAATCCAAAAATGCAGCCTTAAGAACACACATTAAATCTTTAATATCATGTTTCATGTTAACTCACTAATACCAAGCCTTTAAGATTCAAAGTTCTATTATTTGTCTTCCCTAAATGTAAGCAAAGTTTTATATACGATGCTCCTTTAATTATTTCTGAAGAATTTGAAGTTCAATGTAAAACCTACATTTTGCAAATTTATCATAATTTTATATACATTTGCTTGACACAGAATCAGACTAGACAAAGTTTCAACATTTATAAAATATGAAAACAATAGGTATACATAAATCACATAAAAACATTAAGGAACAAACTAACCATTTGACTGAAACGTGCAAAATGTATTTCTCTTTAATTCATAAGTAAGGTCCTTTCCTATTGGACAGAAACAGTAGATAAACCGCAGTAGTATCATTTTCTTAGAGGACTAAGAATTGAAGAAACATGAAAATTGATATATAATCGTAAATACCTGGTCGTGTTCTTCGAGCAGGTTTACAGTAAAACCCAACAAGATGTCTACTACAGAACTGGCCTCTGAGAAAAGATGTTTTCTTTGAAGAAAATGCACTGGCATCTACAACTGAGTTCTACACAAAACAAAGAAAAATCCATAGTTAATGAGCTCAAAACTAAAAGAATGAATCAATGGAACTGAGGAATTAGTATTAACCTTGAAGAGTGAAAACATAGAAGTTGAAGTTCTTTCTGATGATGGATTAAACAGAGCAGTGGTAGTTTTCTCGCTCACCAACCCGCGCGCTCGCCAGCCTACTCACTCACCAAACCCGCTCGCTCGCCACCCTGCTCACTCGCCAAGCCCGCTCGCTCGCCAGCCTGTTAGCTCGTCATCAACTTTTCAAGATAGCTCCTCCAAATTACTCGTGTAGGAAGAGGCTCGAGAACCAAACAAGAGTCGAAGAACAAGCCTTACGCTCTTGTTCCTTTGATCAAAAGGTAAACTTTTTATAAAAGTTCATGCTTTTGAACTATAGATATATTATATCGGGCGCTATTAGCCTTTCTTCTACTCCTCTCCCGGCCATTCTTAAATCGCCGATGAGACCTAGAATGGGGAATTCATCACCCCTACGGTCGCAGTTTTAAGTGATGATCCTGGGAGAATCACGTTAAAAGGGAATTAAAAGAAAAAGAGATGCTTATGTGGATGTCTGAGTACGCCACTGTTTGAAGGCGCGATAAAAAGAAAAAAAAATAATGTTTTTGCATCGAAAAAAAAATATTAAAAAAAAAAATCACTTATGTGACCGAATATATCCCTTCTAATTCCAATATATACTTGAAAGTATCTGTTTAAAGTGATACTAATCCGACGTTCTATTCTCTTGTAGATGTCGTCGTCGTCACCATCACGCCCTGATTTTGAGATCTTGGATCTTCAAGGCAAAGACTACCATCGATGGGTTTCCGATGTTGAAATTGCTTTCCAAAGCAAAGGCTTTCCAGCCCTTCTAACTGATGCAGCCGCCACCACCCCTTTTGGGGACCATGCCAAGGCTCAGGCCCTCATGTATTTGAGATCCCAAAATTTTATAGGACACGCTCCAGTAGCGATTTAACAATGTTCATGACATGCTTCTTCCAGAGCTCACCCTTAAATGGGAACAAATCCGTTTCTCGGATTATGACAAAGTAGACAAATACAATCAGGATATGATTAGTCTACAGGCGGATCTTAACACGGTTGGCGTCATCAAAACCGATAAAGATCTTCTGGAGAAGACATTTAATACATTCCCCATGGCCTACGATGTGCTTGGACATCAATATAAAATCTCAGTTGATGAAGGAAGAATCAGGACATTCGCTGACCTTATGGCAATATTGGCTAAAAAAGAGCGCCATTCTGAGATTAGGCTCAATAGTAGCTAGAGACCTGTTGGTACAAAACCAATTTCAACACCACAAGCTCATTATGGGAAGGCTTCAAATTAGAAAAATAAAGGCCGCAATGTCCCGTACAATTCGAAACGTGGAAGACATCAGAATGCTGGAAACAAAGTGACACGACGCTCCAACACTTGGAGGCGAGAAGGTGGCGCAGGTGCGCCACCTTCCTTCAGGGGGAGGCCGGACCGGCCACGGACCGCGTCTAGGCCCGGTACCAAACCCTCTTAGACCACATAGCAATGACTGGAATGCCCAATTTGCTCCGTGCTACAAGTGTGGTTCCTCCAAACACTACCATCGTGATTGTCGAGCTAGTAAAGAGATGTTAAATGCCTACAAGAAGTACAAGAGGTTTTTGTCTGAAGAAATCAATTATGCTGAGGACGAGATGATTGAGGAAAATTATGCTCATCATGTGGATTCTCCAAAGGCGCAACCACAAACTCTTGATGTCCCGGATTTTGATTAGTCTATGTATTTGACTTTTCTAGTTTATCAAGTACTGTAATGGCATTCGCCATGTTTTTATGACTCTTGTTAGTCTGTTTATTTTGGAATTAGAAGTTGATGTATTCAAGTTGGCACTTAATAAAATTTCTCTGTTTTCCCATATTGTGAGAAATTTTATGTTTTTATGCAATCAGGTTCGTGTATTAACAACTCACGTGGTTCTTGTGACGTCACCTTTGGTTCACATAGGCTCTATATTTTGGACTTATAATCCCACCTACGCTCAATCCCTAAATAAAAAAAAAAAAAAGGAGGCGAACGGGCCGCCATCAGCCCATTAAGGTGCAGTAGGCTCGGCATCCGCCACACTTTGGTGCCACGACACCATGTGTCTTTGACATCCACAGCTTCGGCTGATGTGCACCCCGAGAGGTGTTTTAACACCAATCCTAAGAGGCTTGTCCTCATTTTATTCTAGTTACCAAAGGTGTTCAACACCACAATGTGCGCAACCTCGGTTTCGTTTTGGTTTCTGATGATGATTTCTTGGTTATGTAACATTCAACCTTGCATTTTCCGACTTTAGTCGACGTTATAATGTCCAAATGCCATGTGATACACTCGATGAGATTTATTCCCCTTTCTTTCTCTATCCTACGGCGTAGTGATTAGACTGTTCTCCTGAGAAACTAACCCAAGTTTTCTTCTCTTTGTAGATGTCTCGTGGAGAAGTTGAGTGTCTAGCTGATAGTGGAACTACCCACACTATTCTAAGGAATAGGCAGTTTTTTACGGATTTAATGCCGTATCGTTCATCTATGACAACATTGATAAGTACCTCGCCGGTTGTCAAAGGGCGAGGAACCGCTGAATTTATGTTACCAAATGGTACCGTTATCAATGTCATTAATGCTCTCTATGCGCCGACAACAAATCGAACCCTGCTGAGTTTTAAGGATATCCGTGCCAACGGTTATCACTTGGATACCTATGCTGAGAATGGTGAAGAATACTTATGCATTACTTCTCAAGAACGCGGCCGCCGCCGTATCTTAGAGAAGATGTCGTGCATTGAAGACAATGGCTTATATCTCACTACAGCCCGTGTCTTCGAATCATATGCTGTCACTGATAATTTTGTGACACTAATGATTATAAGGTTTGGCATGCTCGACTAGGCCACCCTGGCCGTGATATGATGATCTGGATTTTAAAGAACTCCCATGGACATCCATTTTTCAAGTCGAAAAAGCGATTGGAAGAACCTCTTACCGCGACTCAACATCGTGATGTACGCAGGAGCCAAGCTCCCCGCAAGGTCGTGGCCTTAACGCCACACTCGCCACCCCCCCCCCCCCCCTTCACAGGGTTTCAGGGCCGCGCACCTGGCAGATGAGGAAGTAGCCTTTACGCCGCAGGTCGTGCCGTCCCACCCTTCACAGGGACATGGGGCGTCACCACATGTGTCCTCTTCTGCCACAACGGCAATTTCCAATGCCCATCGCTCATTCTGTAAGGCTTGCTCGCTTGCTAAATTGCATGCTCGTCCTTCATTCGCCAGAGCTTCAACAAATAATATATCATTCTTACATCGAATCCAAGGTGATATTTGTGGACCAATCAAACCAGAATGCGGCCCATTTAAGTATTTCATGGTGCTGGTTGATGAGTCGACGCGTTGGTCACACGTCGCGTTGTTGCCCACAAGAAATGCTGCATTCGCCAAGCTTTTAGCTCAAATCATCAAGTTAAGGGCTAACCACCCTGACCATCATATCAAATCTATTAGGATGGATAATGCTGGCGAGTTTAGCTCCAAAGCATTTGATGATTATTGTATGTCCATTGGGATTGAAGTAGAACACCTTGTTCCTCATGTTCATTCTCAAAACGGCCTTGCAGAAGCCACCATTCAGCGACTCCAGCCAGTGGCTAGGGCATTGGTTATGGGAACCAATTTGCCAGTTTCTGCTTGGGGATATGCAATACTGCATGCAGCGATGCTTATTCGTTTCAAACTCATTGCCAACAATGTGTTTAGTGCCTACCAGATGGTAACTAGTTTTGAACCCAATCTATCGCACTTACGTACTTTCGGTTGTGCATTTTATGTGTCAATTACGCCTCCTTTGCGCATCAAAATGGGTCCACAATGACGTTTAGGCATCTATATTGGCTATGATTCACCAACAATAATCCGCTACTTAGAACCAACCACCGGTGATCTATTTACTACGCGATTCGCAGATTGTCACTTTGAAGAGACACACTTCCCGCCGATAGGGGGAGATAGGAATGCACTCATTCCGAATGAACGTCAGGAATTGACATGGTGTGCCCCCAACGATTTGTCTCTTCATGATCCTCGCACTACTCAAAGTGAGCAAGAAGTGCAACATATTATCGATCTTCAGAAAGTCGCGGAATCGATGCCCGATGCTTTCACTGATATTGCGAAAGTGACAAGATCACACGTACCTGTTGCAAACGTACCGGCAAGGTTGGAGGTCCCGAATTATGGGACCGGTTCGGCTGCCCTAAGACCTAGTGTCATCGGCATACCCTCAAGAGAGGGTGACGCCGGCGACGGCACCATCGTACGTCGTGGCGTCGCTGTTGTTGAATCGGATCGCAACGGTGCCCTGATGGACTTTGAAAGGGGAACAGCTTCGGCCTCGGCTCCCACCAGAAAGAGGGGGAGACCGAAGAATTCTCGAGATAAAAACCCTCGAAAGAAGCAAGCGAAGGCACAAAATCCGCTCATCATCGACGATGAGAATCCATCGCATAAGATTGTCTCTGACTATAGTTATGTCCATGAGTCAACTGAATATTTTTTGTGGGATGACACAGAACCAATGTTGACTCCAGAGAACAAAGAAATCTCGCTCAGTTTAAATAACGCGTGTCTCTTAGTGGATATAGCCTCCATACAAGTCGATGATATATATGCTTATTATGTCGCACAAGAGATCATCCATGACGACGAAGTTGAACCACGCTCAGTGACTGAATGTCAACAAAGAGCAGATTGGCCGAAGTGGAAAGAAGCAATACAGGCAGAACTTGACTCATTAGATAAAAGGCAAGTCTTTAGATCTGTTGAGTTGATCCCTAAAGGCGTTAAACCTGTCGGACATAAGTGGGTCTCTGTTCGTAAGCGCAATGAGAAGCATGAGATCTTAAGACATAAGGCAAGACTCGTGGCGCAAGGCATCTCACAGCGTCCTGGTATTGACTACGAGGAGACGTATTCTCCCGTAATGGACATCATTACTTTCCGCTACTTGATCAGTTTAGTAGTGTCCGAAAAACTGAGTATGCAACTGATGGATGTAGTTACAGCGTATCAATATGGGGATCTAGATACCGATATCTATATGAGAGTTCCTGAAGGAATTCATGTGCCCGAATCAAAAGACTCTAAACCACGGAGTGCTTATGCAGTTAAGCTGCAACATTCACTGTATGGACTTAAACAATCCGGAAGGATGTGGTGAGATGACCCGGCCTTAGGGTGGATAGTGTGGACCTGACTTGACCTGGCTAGGGAAGCTAGCAGGTAGGGAGGTCACAAATCCCACATCGCCCGAGGGAAAGTGAATGTGATGCTTATATGTGCAGGGTTAGCACAATACGTAGAGACGCGTTTTGGGAGCATAGTGGCTTCGGAGGGGATGTGAACTCCGAAGTTAAGCTTGCTCACCCAGTAGCAATCCCAGGATGGGTGATCTACTGGGAAGCTAGCAGGCAGGCAGCTCCCGAAGCAAAACCGTGCGGGGTGATTCCCAAAGCGGACAATATCTCTACTGCGCGTGCCGGACCGTTACAAATGGTATCAGAGCCTGTCCTCGGCCGGAAGTGTGCCGACGCGGACGTCAGACCCTAAGGGGGGTGGATTGAGATGACCCGGCCTTAGGGTGGATTGTGTGGACCTGACTTGACCTGGCTAGGGAAGCTAGCAGGTAGGTAGGTCACAAATCCCACATCGCCCGAGGGAGAGTGGATGCGATGCTTATATGTGCAGGGTTAGCACAATACGTAGAGACGCGTTTTGGGAGCATAGTGGCTTCGGAGGGGATGAGAACTCCGAAGTTAAGCTTGCTCACCTAGTAGTAATCCCAGGATGGGTGACCTACTGGGAAGCTAGCAGGCAGGCAGCTCCCGAAGCAAAACCGTGCGGGGTGATTCCCAAAGCGGACAATATCTCTACTGCGCGTGTCGGACCGTTACATGTGTTACAATCGCCTACGTGAATACTTGATTCGGAGGGGTTACAAGAACGATGAGTTATGCCCATGCGTGTTCATTAGAAAGACCGACTCTGGATTTGCTATTGTAGTTGTCTATGTTGATGACATGAATGTCATCGGTACTTCAAGTGAGATTGAAGAGATAGTTTCATTCTTGAAATCTGAGTTCGAGATGAAGGATCCTGGGAAGACTAAGTTCTGTTTAGGACTTGAGTTAGAGCATAGAACCAAGGGTATTCTAGTTCACCAGTCTGCTTATACGCAGAAGATGCTCAGGTGTTTCAACATGGATACATGTACGCCGTTGTCTACTCCCATGGTTGTTCGTAGTTTGGACATAAACAAGGATCCATTCCGTCCCAAAGAGGATGAAGAACAGATTCTTGGTGCTGAGTACCCATACGGCCATACTTAAGTGCGATTGGGGCACTTTTATATTTGGCACAATGCACTAGACCAAACATTGCTTTTGCTGTGAACTTACTAGCTAGATTTAGCTTAGCGCCTACGCATCGTCATTGGAACGGTATCAAACATTTATTTCGTTACTTGAAAGGTTCCATTGACTTGAGACTGTTCTATCCCTTCAGCACAAAGAGAGAAAATCCCGCCAATCACCCTCCTCAACCCAACGTTTTCGGCCGCCTCGGCAGTGCCATCGTATGCCGTGGTACTGTTGCTGGCACCGGCGGCGTGGAGGATGATGATGGCGACGCGTCCGGCCATTCAAATGTGCCCTTCTCTGGACGTCTCCCTTACTCACAGACTCCCAACAACGTTTTAGTTGGTTTCGCGGATGCTATGTATCTCTCTGACCCGCATCGTGCTCGTTCTTAAACTGGTTATGTTTTTACCATGGGAAATATAGCGATATCTTGGAGATCAACCAAGAAAACTTTGGTTGCTACTTCATCGAATCACGCAGAGATCATTGCCCTCCATGAGGCTGTTAGAGAATGTGTCTGGCTAAGGTCAGTTATTCACCACATTCGTGATTCATGTGGACTAGTGTCTACCACCGATAAACCTACGTGTATCTATGAAGATAATACTGCCTGCATTGAGCAGATGAAGTTGAGTTTTATCAAAGGTGATAACACTAAGCATATATCGCCCAAGTTCTTTTACAATGTGCAACAACAGAAATTCCTGAACATCCAAGTTAATCAAGTGAGTTCAGACGCAAATGTTGCAGATTTGTTTACCAAGTCTTTGGGAAAATCTATGTATGTGAAACATGTGAAGAGCCTAGGCATGCGCCATATATCAAAGCTCTACGTTTGTTAGACATCAGGGGGAGTCTACATCACATGTTATTCACAAGTGTAGTGTTGGTGTGTTGTGCTCTTTTCCCTCCGTCCATGCATTTTATTTTTACCCAAGAAGTTTTTGTTTTGCTGGCAAGGTTTTAATGAGGCAACATGGTAAGCACCATGAAGACATTAGGCGCTCGACACAAGAGGGAGTGTTGTAGAAATGTTATTTCCGTAACTTCCTGGGTGTGTCTTGACCTAATTAGACTAATATAGTTGATTCTGTAATAGATAAGGAATCCCTGATTTATCGGGATACTTATTGTAATACATATATAAAGGCCTCTGTACCAATCAATAAACATACAGTTCTCCCTATTATCTTTTCTCCTTGAACAATATATTTATTATTATTATTATTATTATTATTATTTATGGAAACTGCAATACGAGGGTTTCTATCTCCACTTCTAATAATAAACATGCAATAATATATAGCCAAACCATTTCGAACCGGCCGAGCCATCGATGTTAATATAATAATATTAAGCCTTCGATCTTCATATAGCTAAAGGGTTTCATTATATTTTCCTTAATCTCAGATTTGGCATGGATAGCTTTTATAAAAGGAACTTAGAATGTCGACGGTACGTACGTACATATTATTGCACTGCTAATCAATATCTAGGGAGGTTATTACTACAAATTTCTTACAAGGAAATTAACCTACATGTACGTATCTAGCTAGGAGGTCGAAGTACCTAAATGATGTTTAGTCACATTGAAGGGTAATATGTACAACAATATTGGTAATTCATCATATGTTTGATATTGTGTTCTAGCTTCTGCTAAATCTATGCTATCTCTTCTTCATTATTATTGGAAATATATGCAATACAGTCATTCCTGCAGGTTTGTTTTGACAGTTTAAAACTTACAAAACAATGGACGATTCTGGTTATTAATTTAAGAATTAATTTCAGTTTATCAACTTGAACTTTGATTCAATCATCATTTCAGTCTCTATTCTTTTAATTTCATCAGCTACAACTTTGTGCCACCTAAATTAATCAAACGATACCAATTTTGTAAATTCCGTCCAAACGATCTATCAATATCAAGGCTTTTTTGGAACCATTTGTCTATATTAATGCACCGTCACCATATTACAATTATAAAAAAAGTTAAACAAATCATATAATCAAGTTGAATAATAGAAAACAAACAAAAAAAAAATCATATGATAACTATTCAATCAATTGACAGTCACCATATGATTTATTTTTGTTTGACAATCATCAATTAACAGTCACCGTATGTAACTGATGATATAAAAAAAAATAGAGACTGGAATGATGATTGGGCCAAATTCAAGTAGGTAAACTAAAATTAATTATGAATCTAACATTGTAGATAAGCCCCAAGGAATTGCAGTAGCGCATGGGTTCGTAGATGAGGACATCCTCATTCTGAAATTCTCTCTTATATAAAATGTTTATATTTCCTTCCAAGAATATTTAAAAACTCTTAATAAATTGTTGTGTACGTGTTTATAACTGTATTTTGCGTATAAATAATGTATAATTAAGGTTGGAGAGAGAAGATATCCATATAGATGAAGACAGGTTTGGCGCTATTGTTTTAGATTTTACTAGATTGATGGCAATAGCACATCAAGTAAATGTTAGGTTGGGGACGAGGCACAAGATACCAGATGTTGCCGGTTACAGACGGCCATAAACGAACAACCTCCCCAGCCGGCAATCTCATAAATTGGCAGCTCACACTATCCAGATAGCATGCATAAATTAATTAAAATTAGTTTCTTGATTAATTAAATTGTCTTTTCCTCATTTACGTACGTGCTATTCCTTTATAAGCCTCCTAAGCTGGAGGACTCAGTCATTGATCTCCCCCATCGATCTCAAAGTCATCTCTCAAACAATTCCTAGCTCTCGAAAATGGCCAAGTTATCACTTCAGAACCAGAAAACCAATGCAAATAACAATACTGCTGCTGCTGCTGTGAATAATGCAGCAGTTAATAAGACTACAGTCACGAAGGTGAAACGAACGAGGAGAAGTGTGCCGAGGGACTCCCCGCCTCAACGCAGCTCCATTTATAGAGGCGTCACCAGGTTCATACATACATAAATGATGCATTAAGAGTGGTTCTTATTAAGTAGTTCTCTTCATGTTAAGTTTCTGGGGTCGTTTTTCTTTAATTTCCTTGTTCATTCCTAGCTGAACGGGGTTTTCTCTTCGATTACTTGTTCAGGCACCGATGGACTGGTCGATATGAGGCTCATCTGTGGGACAAGAATTGCTGGAATGAATCACAAAACAAGAAAGGCCGTCAAGGTTAGCAATCTCGTTAACATAACTAACGTTCAGTTTTCATGCAGTAGTACTTCTTGTGAATTACTGATTGCGTCATTAATTCCAATTGATGTGTTTCTTACTGATCTTTATTACTTTCTGCTGCTGCTGTTTTATGCTTTGGAATGTTACACAACTGCAGTATATCTTGGTGAGTTTTAATTATTCTCTACAATATAAATTTAAATAAAGAGCGATCATATCAATATATAATTGTTGACGTACTAAAGCTTTTGATACGTATTAATTTTACTAGGAGCATATGATGATGAAGAAGCTGCAGCACATGCTTATGACTTGGCAGCGCTCAAGTACTGGGGTCAAGATACAATTCTCAACTTTCCGGTAAGTTCTATATGAATAATTAGTTTCGATCCCTTTGTCTTTCTGAGCTTTGAAATGATCGATCGAGATAAATATATTTTTGAAGAAATTCTGAACTTTCTATATTTGATATTATGAGTGTAGTTAGCTACATATAAAAAAGAAATGAATGATATGGAAGGCCAATCAAGAGAGGAGTATATTGGATCCTTGAGAAGGTGAGTTTCTTTATTTATCTAAGAGTAACACAACAAGAGAGAATAACAGATCAGAACTCTAATCGTGGCAGTGCATTTGCAGGAAGAGCAGTGGTTTTTCTCGTGGAGTTTCGAAATATAGAGGTGTTGCTAGGTATTTTTCTTCTTGCCAAGATATTATGATATCTCTTCCTTCTACTAAAGTACATTCAAAGTGACAAAATGCAGCCTAATTTAGAAAATACAAAATATTTTGATCTGTTTTTATATGTATATTGCTTCTCAAACCAATCTGAGCTTTAGCTCGCTCAATCGCTTGATATGATCATGCATAAAGATAAAAAATTGTGACTTTTGTATAATACGATGAAAATTTCAGTTTGTAATCTCGTTTTGTTCCATTACTAAGCAGACATCACCACAATGGAAGATGGGAAGCTCGAATTGGCCGGGTCTTTGGAAACAAGTATCTCTATCTCGGGACATATGGTATGTTTTTCACACAAACAAAAACGTTTAATCGACATTTTATAAAGAACAAACATCGAATTCGATCTGACTGAATATAACAACTCAAGCCTGAAAATATTTTCTTCTAATTTTGGATTCACCTACATAAGGATGATCGATGAAAGTTTAGAACTGACAAAAATATTTTTGCCATATTTTTGTCATTGGCAATGAATCAATTGTTTAATATTGTCAAAAGAATTCATAAAAAAATTCAATTGTTTAATATTTTTTATTATAATAAAGAGACATAATTAATGCATCATACATAATTGTCACCTTAATAATATCTTTAATTATTTGCAGCAACCCAAGAAGAGGCTGCTACAGCATATGACATGGCAGCTATAGAGTATCGGGGTCTCAATGCTGTTACCAACTTCGATCTCAGCCGTTACATCAAATGGCTAAAACCAAATATTATTGACCAGGCAACTAACCCTAACAGTGAAGCTAAAGTCGTTGGCGGGGTAACCCACTACCCTAATGAGCAAGACCAAACTGGAGTAGATTTCTTCCACAACCTCGTATACAGTCCTCCTGAAGAGACCATGATGACCCAGCTACCTCGGCCGACGACTGCTACGTCAGCCCTAGGGCTCCTGCTTCAATCATCAAAGTTCAAGGAGATGATGGAGATGACAACGGCCACTACCGACTCATCCATGATAATGACATCGTCATCGACGCTGGAACGTCCCCAATGCACGTTTCCGGACGACATACAAACTTACTTTGATTGCCAGGATTCTACCAGCTATGGAGATGGAGATGATGCTATGTTCAATGAGCTCAACTCATTCATCCCGTCCATGTTTCAATGCGATTTCACCGTCTAGAATGATCCAAGAGCTAGCTGTTATTTGGGTTCTATTGAAGTAACTAGGGTTCTTTTGTTTTTGTGAATACGCATGGAAAGGTCCATCCATGTTCGATCGAGATCATGCATGTCTAGATCGAGCAATGATAGAGAGAAGGGAGCAAATTCTTTTGGAAAGTGAATCATCATGAGATGTCAAAGCGTAAGTTAATTATTATTTGGTTAATCTAATCTTATTTCTTCTAAAATGTAAAGAAGAATAAATTGTTTATCATTTTTGCTATCAATAATAAACTATTCATCCCTTCCTCAGGGTATGTAATCATTTTCATTATTATCAATAAAGCATTCATCTGGTTTTAGTTATTTTGTTTTAAGAAACTATATTGATTTGTTTTTTTCGATCGATGAGAAATTATATTGAGTTGTTAGCTCATTTGTAAGAGCGCATTTTTAGCCTTACTAGTTAATTTTAATTAAGTTGATTAAATCTTAGCCGATTTAGTTATAATTTAAATCTGATTAGCCACCTGACTGGGTGGCGAAGGAGGCTAGGGCTCCTACATGATGTTTCTGGGATTGGATCTAGGCTTTCGGGCCCAAGTCTAATTGTTGGCTGAGCTATATGATTAGCAGCCAAAGTCTGCTTTGGACTGAGGCACATGGGCCTGAGTTCGGAGGGAATTGACCGTGCATTAACTGAGGTGAATCTCTTATTTGGATACCCAATCTCTATAATTTTTTTATGAGAAGGTTTAGACGTGATTGTACCACAATTGCGTGCTGGGCAAGTAGATGATCTAGATCCGTTAGTTTGTAAGAGGCGAGTTTGCGTGCTCGTGTATGAGCTCGCTTAATTGCGAGCGTACAAGTTTTCTTATTACTTTTTACTTTACTTATTTTTGTAAACATGCTAGACTATAGCTTTAAAATGTTGATCTATTGTATTTGAGTTCTATTAAAAAAAAAAAAAAAAAAAAAAACCTCTTGAGCACAATACAAAGCGAGTAGATCAGTGTCTAGTGGAGGTTTATGATCCTCCCATGCATAAAATATTGTACCTATTGACAAGTGCACATATAAGCAGCAAAAACAATGAGCTGCAACATAATCATCTCTATGTTAGGCATTTTTTTATCTATCACCAGAATAAAACAAGAGCACAAGTGCAGAAGAGAGAATGATCTTCAAAGGAGAAGAGCTCAATGCTTTTTGGTGTTGTGTTCTTTTGTGTGTTTGAACAAAGGAATAGGTCGCTCTTTATATAGGGAGAAATCAAGCTACTACTTTAATTGCCATGAATTCAGAAATGAATATCATATCATAAGTTATAGCCGTTACATAATGAATTCAGAAATGAATTCTAATTCATATGTCATAACTGTCTTCTTAATGAATTCAATTTCATACGTTACAACAGTTACATAATGAATTCGGTAGTTACAGAATTCAATCTCATTAAATCTGTCGTTACAGTATTTAATCTCATTGAATCTGCTGTCGTAAAATTCAAAGGGGTTTTGTTGTTACACATTCCAGAATTCAAGTAGTACGCTTTGGTCGCCAATTTCATAGACTAGAAGGATACTGAGATGAAAAATGGATATCTAACACGATAGTCTTTAAGTGTACTAGCGGTTATGTGTTCACACTAAAAGGTAGAATAGTGTTATGAAAATCCTCCAAACGGACCATTATAACTAGATCCACAATGAAGTATGGGTTTGTGGTACCAGACAAATGTGGGGAATAATGACAATGGTTACACCAATATGGAGGATATTCCAAGATTGACAAGACATGTGTCTGCAATTTATTGTAATAGTCAATTTGCAATTAGTAGGGCACAAAGTAAGATGTACAATGGTAAGTCTAGACACATCCTTCGAGGACATAATACCAATTGACTACTCTCTATTGAAGTTATCTTGACTGACTATGTGAAGTCAAAAGATAAATATTGCGGATCCGCTAACCAAAGGGTTAACTAGAGAGTTAGTTGACAAAATCATCAAGAGGAATGGGATTAAAGCCCATTGGAAAATAAAATTTCTACAGTGGATACCCAACCTAGTAGACTGGAGATCCCAAGAGCTAGGTTCAAATGGGAAAACTAAATTGTGGAGATGAGATTGGATCACTGTGGGGAGTACCCAAATCCATTCCTATGATGAAAAACAGTGATACCCGTAAGAGTTAGGTTAAACCAAGTTTTTAATGATTCTTATGCGTCGGAAAAACCGAGCGGAGTAATGCGGGTTACTCTCAATGAAGAGATCACCTATGTAAGAGAGAAGTGGGGCCGCTTTTAAGGGAATTGTAGGAGCACAATTCTTATCAAACTCTTATAGAACCAGGCGCGTGTCCAGGGGTAAAATGGACACAATAGTGAGAACTGCAATGTACCAGGAAGACTCATGTGTGAGGTATGCTATCAGTTACACAAAATAACGAATAGTTCAAGGACATCGCGTCTACTTTTTAGTTAGTAACGTAATCATACTTTCACAAGGGAAGGTTCAAAGGGTAAAACCTACCTATCCTATGCAGGTTTCGACCATAGAAATCTATCACCAATTCTATCGAGTCTTTGGTGGCCAATTTTATTCATGTGGGGAATTGTTGGAAAAATGGGTTAAAAACCCTTTTTGAAACCAAATTTAAATGGATTAATTAAAGTGTGTTACACTTATAATTAATGAGAATTGAACTTGGATTTGTATTCTTCATAATGAAGACTACAATATTATGTGTTCATATGACCAATTTGGTTTTGGGATGAATGAAAAATTGTCATCCAAAGTTGGCTATTGAAAAAGGGAAATGGTAAGAGTCAAGTGACTCTTCAGTTGTTACTGGAAAATTTTTGATATTCTAGTAACATATAATGTAATGTGTATTATGAACATTGAGTGGGATGTTCATGACCATTGAGTGAGATGTTCATGACCATTGAGTTCCCTATATTGATGATTGATTTTAATAGCCTTGGCCATTCCTCACACTATAAAAAGGATCTCCTTTTCCATAGTTTTATACCTACACCAACACCAACACCAACACAAAGCATTGAGCGCTTCTCCTTTGAAGATCATTCTCTCTTCTGCACTTGTGCTCTTGTTTTATTCTGGTGATAGATAAAACGTACTAGCAGTTCGTAGGTGTTCTTGTAGCAGTACAGCCACAAGAACTCGAAAGGTCATTGTATCCTGGGAGACGAACGCTAAGAAGTCCTTTTGCACCAATAGAGGCGGCGTAATTGTCTTAAGGAAAGTATGTGATACACACGACTCGACTTCAACGGATTCTACTTTCTTTATTTATTTAACATCCGTCGGAACCCATTGGTATTCTTTATTTATAATTATTATTTTAATTATAAATTAATTTTGGGTAATCATATTTGCAAAATCATAAACCCCTCTTTTGTTTACAAGATCTTGATCCTAACAGAGAGAGAAATGCTACAACTAAAAGAAAGAAGAAGAAAATGCACATATTTCATAGATATCCAAACCATTACAACTGTTTTTATAACTGACGCAGACACATGACGCTTGCCAGTTAAGAACCTTTCAAAAAAATACCTCAACAATGCAAGAGACGGTACGCAACACCAAACTATCAAAATGACAGCGTCTTTAAAATAACTAAACGGTGCGTTTCGAAGTAACCTGCAGATCTCCTAATTCAAATAGGACAGCTATAACCAGTTTCCTAACAATCCAGCCCCCTTAACATAACTTTTTTACAAGTTTTGCAGCAACAATGCATACTCCCCAGTCAATAGAGCACTCCTTTCAGCCATTAGTGATACTTCTAAACCAACAATCTGATACAAACATTACTAGAAAACAACTCTTTCATGACGCACATTTTACGGCGTGCATTTAATGTGCGTCTTAAATGACTATTATTAACGACACACTTTAGAGTAGGCTGTAAAAGTATTTTATTTGTCATTTACGACATGCATTTGCTGCAGGTCCCGAATGTTGCTGGGATTTTATAGAGCGCTTATTTTGTAGGCCGTGAACCATTGTAGTGTGTGCTATAAATGACATTTCATAAGCGCGCGCAAATTTTCATCTTAAAGTTGAACTTCCCATTTATTTTTCATTATCCCACGCCAAAACTTTTTAAAGACTTAAAAGGGTCAAGAGACCAAAATGGGAAATCAATAAAATTAAAACCCTATTCCCTCTGGTCCCTCTCCACTAGATCTGTTGCCGATTTGACTCCGTCGAGGCTGTACTCCTCTATGTACCAGCACCCGTGCTGCTTGTAGCTCTTGTTCTCGTTCCAGAACTTCCTCTTCCTCCTGATTGGGTTTTTCTTTTGTTCTCCTCCACGAAAATATGCCTAGACGGCTCGCCCTCGCACCAGGTCCCCGTCCCAATTTTGCGAGTGCCGTGTTCACCTTCTGAAGCTTCGTGAAGAAGAACAAGTCCTAGTCGTACAGATCGGCGCCGCTGTTGGCTTCCCAAATCGTCCACAACTCCTCCTCGCCGTAAAGGTCGTACACTCTCAATTACATTCCAATTGAAATTTCAACTGTTTTTAGTTTGTAATTTGTTTTGGACTGTCTGGCACAATGAATCTGAGTTGTGGTTTCCTGGAGGTTAAAGTACCCAATTTAATTTCAGTTGACATTTCAATCTAGATTTTGTAGCGAATTGGCGACAACATTAACCAAAACAGTTTCGTTTGAGCGAAAAAGATGAAAATTACAGGAGGGGGAATTCAAACCCGGTTCAAATATGATGTTGTGCGATGGGCAAGGCCTTTTACAGTATCGATTTTCTCCCTCCACATTTCTATTAGGATCAATTTCAGATTTATAATTGATCAAAGATCACGGTATTTTACTACCATTATAACGTCTTGAAAGAGAACAAAAGATCAAGCTTTACAGTTAAAGTAGGATTTTGTATTGATTGGAAAATTTTAATTGTATATTCCACAAGTGTAACCCTGACCCAAATTAATAAAGATTAATTTGAAATTAAAGTGTTATCAAAATATCGTAACCATCATTAATTTCATATAACCTCAATCCGAACAAACCTTCTGTCTCATAGACGATCCCGTTCACCTAGTCACCAAGTGACCAGGGAAAATATGGTTAATAACCATCAGATTAAATCAAGTAAAATCCGACGGCTACAAATTAATGAAAATAAATTCTATTATTTGATTTTCTTTAATCATTCTTATCTAATAAACAAAATCCCTATTACGTCATCTCACCAAAAACCCCAAAACAACGACGTCTTCTCTTCATCTCCTTCACCTCATCTTCTCCAACCTCCGTCATCGCCCAACCACCGTCATCATCCAACCGCCGCCGTCGCCGACGTCTTCCAACCCTTCATCGTCCGCAGCTCCTCTTTTGGCTCTCTCTTATGCTTGCTGAGTTCAGGTACCAATAGCTTCTTCGAGTTCGTCTTAGTTTTTTTAATCTGAGTTAAAATCTCTGGATTTATGAGGACTATAGTTATGTCAAAGAACATAGTCTAAGTGCTAGGTTCCATGTGATAGAATAATATGGTTAAGTCATATGCTGGAGTAGTCTTAATTGTGTTTCTCACCTAGGTCTAACAACCTTAGAACTTACAAGTTAAATAAAAAGAATGACAACCTTACTTGTTTGCTTGTTTTCGAATAAAGATTCATGAGCTTAAATGTTAAAACGTGTAAAACCGGATTAGCATCACCTTAGGATTATACGTTGGAGTTGATTCTAAGAATTTAAGTAATCTAACAATTGGAAAACTACTGGAGGCTCTAGTTGTGTCGAAACTAATTTAGGTCTAACATGTTTCAAACTTGTCCCTTACTTTCTTACATGCAAATCTACTTGTTAAAGAGTCTTTTGTGTGAACTACTTGGTGTGAAAGATGATGATCAAACTTGTATATATTAGAATTAGGTTTCTTTATTTCGTATCTAGCTTAGGGCAGCCCTATGGCTGCCAAACCTCTTTACTCCCCCAATGTGACGTTTTGCATGTATATATAGAATCGAAACGTTGTGTGTTCATGTAATCTCTAAGTCTAATTTCTTTTAAAATTTGTTCAAACTCTCAAAGTACGTGGAGAAGAGGAGATAACGGTGCAATGGACTGATGCAGCCCCCGGTAGTATCATGCTTTACCCAATATACCTCAAGAGTTCGAACCAAACAAAATTTGTTTTACTTTGAAGAAAATAGATCACATATGTCAAGTTATCTTCTAGCGTCTAAAGTGAGGTGATGCTTCAGCCCAAGCTATCGACTAGGTCAAGCGTATTCTACTTTTCAAAGGCGGTGTCGTTAAGATTCACGGAGGGCGAACCCCCTATCGACTCACTCACCGAGAATGAACATCAGTCTGTGAAAATAACTTGTCCCATACTTGGTAAAACAAACTCGGGTCCTAGCAGTCTACAAGTGTTGATCAAAGCCGCCCTCAACCTCATAAATATAATACCAAGTTAGCGTCTTTATGCGTGGGGGGGGGGGGGGGGGGGGGGGGGCTTTTCCCACATTTCCCAGTCTACACAAAAACATACCTAACATGGCATCATTCGTATGAAGGGTTAAGGCTAAGACCAACAAAAGCGGCTTCTCCCTACATTTTACACTTTAGAAACTACAATAAACTCCAACATACACAAAACTATCAACTCCCTATAAATTAAACTAAGTTATTACACACATACATTCTTTATACAATCATGCAACTTTCAAAATTTAAACTCTACATGCCGAAGCATATTTCCACTTTACAAAATCCCAAATAAAACCAACAATTACAAACTTTACAACTTTACAACAAAAATTTCCAGCAACTTTATATACACAACATTCACACAAATCAAGCTTTTATAATCCCTGGCAACGGCGCCAAAAATTGATGAGAGTCTAAGCTCGCACACAATAATAACCCTATAAAAGATTGTTAGTAGTATAAGCAAGTAGGGATCGTTCTAAGCCGGGGATTAAGGGTACCTGAAACATGAGAATGTTAGACAAAAAATATTCACATATATGCACATGAAATCGTCACTTTGGGGGAGAGAATGGTTCGGCAGCCATAGGGCTGCCCTAAACTAGATACATAACAAAATGCATGAATTCAAACTCTAAACTACTATGTACAAGTTTTGGCGACATTTTTCCACAAATTACTAGCATGAAAAACACTCAAAACACATATCAAATTGATTAGACAAGACACGACAAGAGCACACAATATCCTAGACTCGACTTAGTTCCAACCTAACTAGGGCCTTAGCGGTTATCTTAGTTATTTAGATTTCACGAACATACTTAGAATTAACTTAGCGTATAATCCTAATCTGTTATTTAGGGGCAATTACGTAATTGTTGAAGCCGACGATTCTGTCATCGGCAATGTTCGAAGTATAGCCGACGACGCTTTATTCGTCGGCTATACCGCGTGTTTTATAAGCCGACGACTTACCCTGAGTATCGTCGGCTATACTATAGCCGACGGAGCATTCCCGACGAGAGAATAGCCGACGATACTTCGTCGGCTATGACTATAGCCGACGATTTAATGAAAACGGCCGACGAGATGGCGTCGTCGGCTATAACCCCTTTTCTGGTAGTGCATATAATATCGTCGCACATTGTGCTCCTATCATTGTCACTCAAGAAGAAAGCAAATTGGCTCTAAAACTCACATAGGTTATTATGGAAACAAACTAGCTAAAACATGCATGATTCATTAATCAACAAGTCCTACATGCTCCTACCAATGCACAAAATCCATGAAACTCACAATTTTAATTGTATGCACAACTATCATCTATGTATGCAAAGAGGAGAAAAACATCATTGACACATTAGGGGCATCCTAAGACTTGAAACAAACAATTTAAACACTCTATTTTTGTGTTACAATTTTCTGAAATTTTCTTTTCTATACTAAACACACGAAACAATAAACGGAATACGTTATCCCACCCCACACTTAGAAAATTATATTGTCCTCAATGTAAGCACAAATCTATATCAACGAATTTCCTAAGCATGCAATAGTCTAACACATTCCAACATATCATCACAAACCAAAGAAAAAGAGAAGGGTTAGAAATTTCAAACTCTCGGTGATGGCTCCTTCAGTTTTCTGCGGTTGACTTGGGTTGCCTGATAGGAGCACAATGTGCGACGATATTATATGCTTATGCCCTCGTTTATGCTTCGTTTTTCCCTTATTTATTTAAGATTGAGTCATAATTTAGTTTAGTGTCATTTTGGTAGAGTTTTTATCAAATATGCTTTAGAATCCGAAAAATGACTAAGTTTGAGAAATCTGGAAAATAATGCAAGTTGTCTTTTTCGTGATTCTGAGATGAGTAAAAATGTGATCTATCCTTGTCCGAATTTAATGAAATTTGGTGTGCATATTATTCATATACTGAGGAATGTTGTGTTAAAATTTTAGATCAATTGGAGTTCAGGAAGTCGCCCAAACGATGGCTGCAAAACAGCAGTTCGAGCAAACCAATCCAGGGACTTCCAGGATTTTCCTGAGACTGTGTCCCAACTTCGAAAAATCATTCCCGACGACTCACAAGGAATTTGATCGAACTGTTTTATATGAAGGTAGCTATGTGTGTCTAGTTTATCTGAGACTTAGAATCGCATCAATCGGAGCTTCGAGGAGGGAGATATGCTGGAGTTACTACAGCAAGGTCATTCCAGCCGATTCCAAAATGCTACTGCCTCTTTTCCTTGATTTCTGTTTCGATGGACATTATGGTGTACAAATGCATATGTGAAGATGGTCCAGGCTTAAGAAAGGAAAGAGGAAGACACCAAGCTAAAGCAATGGAGAAAAAGATGAAGAAAAGTGCATCTCCGAGTCGAGCCAGGAGATGTTGCCGGTCGGCAAGCCTTTGCTGCCGATCTGCATGCCGGCGGGTTTGGGGCAACTTTTGGTGGATCAAAAACCTACCTAATGAAGTCCATGAAGTTGTGAAGCCCAAGCCTTGAAGAAAAATTCAGAAAAAGAAAACCTAATTAGACAATGAAAGGAAGGTTTCAAATCCTTAACCAACTTGGTTTTCTGATTTCCTTGTGCACTAGGGCAGCCGGCACCCCTCTCTTCTATATATAGTCTCACTTTATCATTCTGAAGATCATCTCATCTCAAGCTTAAACACAAGGCCTAAACTCTACCAAAATTCCCCAAAGATCCTAGACAAAAACCTAAACCGAAAACCACCTTCACCTCACCTCAACCAAGTTTCTACCTTGCCGAAACCTTGGAATTTCTGCCTCCATAATCTACTGCCGACGTGACTCACTGCCGTGCAGCAGTCCATCCAACCTCCATACTCCGCCGGATCCACACCAAGACGAAGCTCTCCAAGGTTTCTAAAGTGTGATCCACTCCCTTCTTCGGTTTTGTAATTTTTGTTTAGTTATGTTTAGTTTTGTCTATGAAACAATCATGTATGTTTGGTGTTGGTTTATAAGTCTATGTATGAATCAATTTTTGTTTTATGAATTGTACGTTAAAGATTTGTTTGAATTGATGCTTAGAATTAAATTTAGGTTTCGACGAGAACAATGAATTTTCCATGCTAATTTGTAATATATAACTTGTGGTTTTTGTATGTTTGATAATTAGGGCAGTGGTATTAGAAGCATGTTTAGGATTTAAATTGGTTAGTAATCTAAGATGAGGACATGAAAATCGATACTTGGTGTTGTCTTTGAACATGATCTAGGTATTAGGTTTTATCTGCTAGAGTAATTACAAACTAGATGGACCTGACGGACTCTATGATTTGTGTTATGCACTTAGGGCTATTAATCTTAGAACTTGCATGCTAAATAAGATGATTGACAACCTTACTTGTTTACATGTTTTCGATTTAAGACTCTTGTGCGATATATGTTAAGTCTTGACCGGATTAGCATAAAATCTTTAGGGCTAGAACGGAAGTTTGTTCTAAAGAACTTTAGGAGTCTAGTAACTAGGTACAGAGCGGAAGCTCTAGTTATGGTCGAAACTAAGTTGAGTCTTGAACATACTAAATACTTGTCTCTTACCTTCTTACATGCAAATCTACATGTTAAAGAGTCTTTGGTGCTAAATGTTTTGTGAGAGATGATGATCACTTGTATATAGTAAATTAGGACTTTAATTTCGTGTCTAGTGTTAAAGGGCAGCCCTTGCTGCCGAACCTCATCTTCATCCCCCATGATAAATTTGTATATATGTATATATGTGTGACAATTGTGTGCATATATGTATTTGTGAAAATTTGTGTTAACATTCTCATATTTCAGGTACCCGTAATCCCCGGCTTAGAACGATCCCTACTTGCTCATACTACTAACGATATTTTGTAGGGTTATTATTTGTGTGAGCCTCGCGGCTCACATCATTGCCTCCCAAGTAGCACTTTGTGTTTATAGTCCATTGCTTAGACTTTTCACCGTTGTATATTGCATGTGTTTATCGTGATCCAAAGTAGCTCATATCGGCAAGGAGAAGAGAAACAAGGTGCGTTTGGCACCATGTGTCCGAATCGGATGAAGATTGATACGTATCGGCATGGAAGTGGGGCTGCATGCTTGTCTCGGAAGAGTTGCAACTCTCGGCAGCTTTAAGGTTGCTGGCGGCAATAGGGGAATGAGGCTGCCTCTCGGCAATGATTGGAGTTATAACCGGTGGCAGGACAGTCTGCAAGGCAGCAGCTGCAGCTGTGGGGGGAAGTGCTGCGTCATGGAGTTCAACTTCCTCGATTGTGTGCTCCTCAAATGCATCGAAATACGGCTTGAGCCGATGGCCATTTACTTTGAAAGTGCTCCCCGTAGCCTCGTTATGAATCTCAATGGCTCCATGAATAAAAACTTGAGTAACAATGAAGGGTCCGAGCCATCGAGAGCGTAGTTTTCCCGGAAAAAGTTTGAGACGTGAGTGATATAAGAGAACTTTTTGTCCAACTTCAAACTTCTTCCCTCGAAGCATCTTATCATGGTAAGCACGAGTCTTCTCCTTGTAAATCCAAACGGCATCATAAGCTTCATTGCGTATTTCTTCAAGTTCGTTGAGTTGAAGCTTGACGAGTCGCCTAAGCGAGAATCAAGCAATAATAACCCTACAATCGTTAGTAGTATAGACATAAGTAGGGATCGTTCTAAGTCGGGGATTAAGGGTACCTGAAACATGAGATTGTTAGACAAATATATTCACAAATACACATCAAAATCGTCACAAATGGGGGAGACATGGCATCGGCAGCAAGGGCTGCCTCTAATGTCCTAGTCACGAAATAAAAGCACGAAAATAAATTCTAAACTACTATTTACAAGTTTGGTCGACATTCTTCCACAAAGCACTAGCACGAAAGCAATCAAAACATATAACAAACAAGCAAACAAGACTCACGGCAAGGTATTAAAATGTTCTAGACTCAACTTAACTCCAACCCAATTAGCTCCTAAACGGTATTACTAATCGATTAAGACTCCTCATGTATTTTAAGTGACTAAACGCTTGACCTTAAACATTATACTAGTCATCTTTGAATATTCTAAACGACGTAAACAAACATGGCATGTAATTAAGCACAAAGTCTTTTTTTTTTAGTTGGAAACAAGTTAAAATAAGCAAGGCGTCACTCTTCTTATTAACAAGCATGTTCTTTAAACCACTCTAACCCTTGTGAAAACAACACAAATTAAAATAACCCTAAAGATTACTCAATCTATATTATTTTCGGCTAATGAGATTAATATTCCACACATTGCAATTGCATAGACTACCAATCTTTAAGCACACGAATTTACAGAACAAGTCAAGAAAACCCTAAAACCAAATTAACACATGTTTTGCCGATTGCCCTATTTACTAATTCATTACATATTTTCCTTACTCTTTAACATGCAATCCGTATTCTTACATCTAGACACTAATTAAAGATAAAGAAAACGAATTGATCATGAGAATTATAAAACCAAACTTCAATCCAAACAATAAATAGACATAATATTTGAAACCAAGAATTCATGCTATCTTCATAGACAAAGTTCAACATAACTACATAAAAATTACAAAACCGAAATAGGGGAGTGGATCACACTTTTGTAGACACCTTGATGACTTCAACTTGTGTGGATCTGATGGATGATGGAGGGAACGGCTGCTCGGCAGTGGGTGTGTGTCGGCAAAAATTTAAGGTGAGATGGGGGTGATTTTCGGCTAGGGTTTTATGTAGGATTCTTGGGGAAATTTTGGTAGAGCTTTTGCTAGATTTTTACTTTGGAATGTGACACTTTTTTTTTTTGTTGAAAAGATGGCTTTATATAGAGGAAAAAGCCTAGGGTTTGCCGACCACACAAGGAAAATAATTTCCTTTTCCTAGTTGGTTTATGTTTCCTTGTGGGATAAATATTGCATTCTTGGACTTCTTTTTCTGAATTCTCTTTATGGCATGGGCTGCATATCTTCATGGACTTCTTGTGTAGACTTGACAACTCCATTTGATGAATTTGATCCATGGAAAAATACCCAAAATGCCAAGAACACAGAACCGGCAGATGCTCTTGCCGATTGGCAGCTTTTCCTAGCTCGACTAGGATTGCGTCTTTTCTTTGTGTTTTCCTCATTGCTTTAGCTCGATGTCTTCCTCTATCCTTCAATAAGCTTTGACAATCTTCGAGTATGCAATTGTACGCCAAAATGTCCATCGAAAACAGAAACAAAGGAAAAGAGGCAGAAACTTGGTGGAATCGGCTGGAATGACCTTGCTCCAGTAAATTCAGCATAACTCTTTCCTCATAGTTCCGATTGATACGATTTCAAGTCTCCGAGAAACTAGACAAATAGAGCTTTCCAACGGCATATGGCACGTCCTCTGGTTCCAAGCGATGTGTCCCACAGAAATTCCGGAACTCAGGACACAGTCCCAGGAAAATCCTGGTAGTCCCTGGTGATCTTTGTTCAAACTACCAAGTTGCAGCCATCTTTTGGGTTACTTTTCGAAGATCGATTGATCTAAAATTTTGACATAATACACTACAGCTTGCTAGTTGTATGCCTGCCAAATTTCATCAAATTTGGAAAAGAAAAAGTCAGTCAAGCACAGGCCTCAAAATTACGAAAACAACATATTTTGCACTTTTTCCTCAGATTTCTATACTTAGTCGTTTTTCTGACAATTAAGCACATTTTTCCAAAACTCTTCCAAAATGACACTAAACTATATTATGACTCTATCTTAGATAAATAAGGGTTAAACAAAGCATAAACGAGGGCAAATACATATTAATATCGTCGCACATTGTGCTCCTATCAACTACCCCACACTTATCCTTTGCTACTCCCTTAGCAAACCTAAATTAAACTAGACTTTAAACAAACTATTGCCCCTAACAATTTGTCTTAGGCTCGTATGTACACATAGCTTTCAAGGTAATGCATGAGAATGCTAAGCACGAAAATTCCGAGCTTCATGAACATGTAACATCAATATGAACATATAAGAATAAAATATAAGCATGTAAACATGTAAAGCTAATCCGATCCTCCTCACTAGGCATACTCTCTTCTTTTCACACGAAGTATGGTTATTCACACATAAGTATATGCAAGTGAAAGATAATGAACTACGAAGAGTAACTTGCATATGTCAAGAAAAGAAAGCACTTTTGTGAAATTTGATGGAAAAACCTCATATGATAACTATATGCACGAACGGACCAAAACCATATGCTCAACTCTTGAGAAAATCTCCACAATCAAAGTATGTCATCTTAAGAATCATGAAAACATTAAAGGGGAATAAAAATGGGGCTCGGCTATAGGGTAGGAAATTTAGGAAAAGTGGTGCTTAAAACGTCACCAAGACTTGGCAATTCTTGATCATCCTTATGGCTTCACTCCAAGGGTCGAATATTATCTTGTTGGACTCTTCCTTCATTCTTTTCTTTCCAAAACATCATAAACATGGACAAAGGTCAAAATTTAACATTGATAGACCTTCAAATATCAACTAAACTCCAAGCTCACAACATTTATTCAAGCGATAAGACTTAGTAACTTTATTTTTTTGAAACCGTGCCTTATACTTTTTTTTTCTTTTTCTCGGACTTGGTATTTTTTTTTTCTTTCCTTGGTCCGAAATTTTCGTTTTCTTTTCTTTTTCTAAGGCACAGCTCACATACAATTTTTCGTACACTTCTCTAGCTAAGTCTACCCCACACTTGTTTCATGCATCACTCTACATCAAAACTCCATGTCGATTCCACACTTTTGCCAAGTCTTGCGAGGACAAGGGTCAAGATATAACTATTCTAAGCATAGGAATTTTAATAAGGGTGACGAAAGAAAAGGCTCATTGTAGGCTCAAAGGGGTTTTCTAAGGAGTCCCACGATGGGCACAAATAGGGCACATGTTGTATTTGGCAATGGTGGTAATCCTAATATAACGTTTTCAATCCTTTTCAAAATCAAGGCAATTTTAATTGACTATCAAGTTTCAAAAATCATAAGAGCGAGTTCTAGCAATACTAGAGTCCAAAAAGAGCTATTGCATATAGTCATCGAATAATCAAAGAATTATGAGGTTTCATGCTTCCTACGAATCTTATCGACTTTTTATCTTTTTATCACTCAAGAAGAAAGCAATTTGGCTCTAAAGCTCACATAGGTTATTATGGAAATAAACTAGCTAAAATATGCATGCTTCGTTAATCAATAAGTCCTACATGCTCCTACCAATGCACAAAATCCATGAAACTCACAATTTTAATTGTATGTATAACCATCATCTATGTATGCAAAGAGGAGAAAAATATCATTGCATATTAGGGGCATCCTAAGACTCAAAATAAACAATTTAAACACTCTATTTTTGTAGAACAATTTTCTGAAATTTTCTTTTCTATACTAAGCACCCGAAAATATAAACGGAATACGTTATCCCACCCCACACTTAGAAAATTACATTGCCCTCAATGTAAGCACAAGTTTATATCAACGAATTTCCTAAGCATGCAATAGAGTAACATATACCCACATATCATCACAAACTAAAGAAAAAGAGAAGGGTTAAGAAATTGCAAATTCTCGGTGATGGCTCCTTCACTTTTCTTTGATTGACTTGGGTTGCCTCCCAAGTAGCTCTTTGTGTTTATAGTCCATTGCTTAGACTTTTCACCGTGTGTCGTTGATTGTCATGTGTTCATTGTGAACCAAAATAGCTCAAATCGGCAAGGAGTAGTTCAACGAGGTGCTTGTGGCACCATTCTTTTGTATCGGGAGCAGCAGCAGCTTTGTAATGCATATTGGCAGCATGTTGGGGCTGCAAGGATGTCGGGGCAGGGGTGCAACAAATTGGAGTATCGGCGGCATTGTGCAGCGTATCTGGTGCCGAGTCTGCCTTCAAATCGCTGAGGGAGCGCGTATTGGCTGCATCTGCAACATGTGTCTTGGCTGGGGGCAGAGCCAAGGGCTCGGCAAGGCTTGGATGCTGATCATGATGTGTGGCCGGCGAAGGGCTGTGGCAGATTGCCAAACTTGTGGCGGCGGCAACTCTACTCGGAGCATCTTGGACATAGATTTTGTTATTGAGAGACTCGAATGGCTCGTAGTATGGCTTGAGTCTATGTCCATTCACTTTGAATGTGTTTCCCATGACTTCATTTCGAATTTCTATGGCACCATGATGAAAGACTTGAGTAATGGTGAACGGCCCCATCCATCTTGAGCGAAGCTTACCAGGAAAAAGTTTGAGTCGTGAATGATACAAGAGAACTTTTTGTCCAACCTCAACCTCTTCCCTCGAAGCATCTTGCCATGAGAAACCTTGGTCTTCTCCTTGTAAATCCAAGCGGCATCATAGGCTTCATTGCGTATTTCTTCAAGTTCATTGAGTTGAAGCTTCCTATGAAGGCCGGCCTCATTGATGTTCATATTGAAGGTTTTAATGGCCCACCATGCCTTGTGTTCAAGCTCTACCGGTAAGTGACACTACCAGATCGGACAGAATAGCCGAAGAAAAAAATTTCGTCTACTATGCCAAATTTTCGTCGGCTATTCCTTCTGCCGACGAAACTTTCGTCGGCTATAATTCGTCGGTAAAAGGGCGTCGGTAAAACGAATGGCCGACGAAAATAACGAAATCGTCGACTATTTTCGAGTATGGCCGACGATATTACTGACGAAAATTCATTTTGTCGACCAAACCTGAGCAAAATATCCGACGAAATTCGTCGGATATTTTCGAGTATGGCCGACGATATCGTAAACTATAGCCGACGAAATTCGTCGGCTATTTGTTCGGAAATATAGCTGATGATTTCATCTATTTCGTCGGTTATTTCGTCGGAATATATTAATATTTTAATAGGCATTAATTAATTATAGCCGACGAAATAATGTCATTTTCGTCGACTATAACGGTTATAGCCGACGAAATTTGGTAAAAATCGTCGGCTATAGCACTTATAGCCGACGAAATAATGTCAATATCGTCGGCTATTCTTACATTTTGGGGAAAAAAAATTAAATTAATTTCTAAATTACCATTCCAAGCAACCTGCAATTCACAATGACAATCCATGCATTTATACCAATAAGAAACACGTCTAAATGACTTATTATTTAATTTGTTCCAATATACATAAAATATAACCCTAATCATCACCTAGAGCACTAAAGTCCACCACGTCATCCCCAGCATCCTGCTATCCATCATGCTCGTCATCCTGCTGAACGAACTCGGGATGTTGAGGCATTGGAGATTCAACTAACGGCTCAAACGGGGGCGGGGGTTCAAGGCCTTGTTGTTGTGCCGCGAACATAGCATACCACCAGTTTTGTTGGCCGGCGTAGTTGTGTCGTCGAATTCTCTCAAATTCAGCATGCGAACTGGACATATACAAATGATACTGCTGTGTTCTGCGGTGTTGCTCCTGTGATCTCTGTAACTCGGCCGCCAATCTTGCATTTTCTTCTGCCAATCTCTGCATTTCCCCCCTCATCTGTTGGCTGTCCCCGCCTCCCTTCTTTTGACCTCCCTTAGTGGTCTTGAGGAGCCCTATTCCAGAACTTCCCAAACCCCGGCAGTAGTATTAGTTTGACCGGTCTGGGAAGGCTGCGTCAAACATCCTCGCTGTCGTTTAGACATTCGATCGGTCGACCTGGCGCAGGGCTTCTTGCATATCTGCCTCTGAAATGTTCGGTTGTGTCTCCCGAACTACTTCCTGCAACACTTCTTCTTCCGCCCGGTTCACCCTCTTCTAATTGAACGGGAAAATAATAATAATTAATATTCTAACAAATATATAATTAAGTAAAATTAATAATTTAAATTTTAAAATCGTAATCAACAACTTACGAGCTTTTCTGTTGCTTGTGGATAAGCCTTCTTGAACGTCTCCACGTACGGGTTGCTATCAGGATGATCTCTAAGCGCCTCCTCCTGATATTGTACAAATGGCCTAGAACCGCCATGATGGGGGGTTGTGTTACGGCGGCGGTTCGCAGAGTTTATCCGAGACTATTCCTTCAAAAAAATAATAAAATATTAGAAAAATACATAAAAAAATATTAGTGTAATAATTATAAAATAATTAAACTAATAATTAAAATTTTAACAAAATAAACATTTATAGTTAAGTTTAGTATTCACCTGCATAAGTGGGTTGTTGAAGTCTACTGTCTTCAACCAACGCCACTCGTACTCCCTGAACATGAACTCTCTTAGAGTACCCATACGACCACGATTGTCGTACTCGGTAAAGTGGGTACGGAGCTCGTTCTTCCCCTCTTTGAACCTATGGAAAAAACAAAAGTGCATTAGAAATATTATTAATATCATAAAATATTTCAAATTATAAGATGAGGAATTCCCAACGTACCTCGAGTTCTGCATCGCGTCCGCCCAAGCCTGCTTGTGTTCGGCAATCTCGAAGTATGCCTGAAAGATAATATTTTATTAGTTTTACAATTATAACAATACCGAAAATTATTAAATATTAAGATAAAGAAATTAAGCTTTTTAAATTACTTACCGACGCCGCGTTGTTGACCTCCCTCTTGATCTCTTCCGGCACATCAGCCCACCGTGTCCACAACCTAGGGACTCTATCCCTAATTAGTGCCCCCACGTAACCCGCGTACTCGCGGCGTTTTTTCCCCTGAACCTCCTGATTAGGGGGTTCGTTGATCTGGATCCTCCCCCTGCTCTCAACAGTTCTCCTGAGCGTGTCAAAACATATGACACCTCTCGTGTTCCTGCTTGAACTGCTAGCGGCTGTCCCTATCACATAAACGACGATTGGTTAATAAAATTAAATATTAGTGCGTTAATTTTAATAAAACATTTAATTAATAAAATCAAATGTTACCTGAACTTGATGACCCGTCTGTCGAGTTTCCTTTTCTCCTCGCCGAAATCAGGAGCTTAGGTCTCTCAAATGGCTGATGATGGTATGCCTCCGCAACACTCACGTACTGAGGCATATCAGGTCATATGGGCACACCACGAAAGTCGACCTCGGGTATCGCAAGAATGTTGTACGGGAGGTAGAGCTGATTTGGGAGAGTAGGGCCCTCAGTCGAGTCAACAGCAGACGGCGCCGGACTCGTCATCGGCTCCCGATGAACCTCAGGCACAAGGACCTGAGGAGCGTCTGGAGCTATCTCGTCCTGAAATAGCTGCATACTGGACCTCGGAGCATCTGGCCCGAGAGGGGGACGTGAACTGCTCGACGGTCACCCCGCCAGGAGAAGGGTCTGGTGCCTAGAACTCACACTCCTCCGCGGCTGGCTGGTGGTCCTTTCAGGCTGGCTAAGGGTCCTCTCGGAGTCTCCGGAACAGGCAGAACTTCCAGAACCCCTAGATCTGGAAGAACGACGGCCTCCAAATAACTGTCTGAGTGCATCGGCCATCTGGAGCTTGAGGCATTAATACATTAATTAATATTAAATTATATTACATTAAATAACAAATTCTAATTAATATAATAACCAATAATACTAACATATTTTAAAACATACTAACAAATTAATATTTAAATTTTAACTAATTTTAAATAATACTAACCATTACCATAAATATAACCATTTATATACAAATATAACTATATTTCATCATTAACATATATATACATACAAATAACCATTTATATATTAACATAAATATAACCATTTATATAATTAGGCTACCAATTTATATATATAATTAATTTAACAATTTATATATAACAATTAAAATATACATTAACATATAACCAATATTAACAAATATATAACAATTTATACAATTAATCTACAAATTTATATATATAATTAATCTAACAATTTATACATATAACCACTATATATAACAATTTAACACACACTTAAATATCTAAATTATATACCTAAATTATAAAATTAAAATAAATTGAAAAAAAAAAACTAAAAAAAACCTTCGGATCTGTTTTGGCGGAGGAGGAGGAGGGGAAGGAGGAGGGGGCCGGAGGAGAAGGGGAAGGACCGGAGGAGGCCGGATTTTGTCCGGATAGAGGAGGAGGCAGGATGGAGGTGGAGGGGAAGGAACGGCGCCGATTTGAGGAGGAGGAGGACGAGCAATGGTCTTGGAGGAGACGCACAGCCGATTTGAGGAGCGGAGGAGGAGTTTTTGCGGATTTAGGGTTGAAAAAGTCGGGCTGCTGCGGCTTTCTGCTTTTATAGCAGAAAGAATAGCCGACGAATTAAAAGATTTCGTCGACTATTCTATGAACATCGTCGGCTATACTTTGGAAGATCAACAGCCGTCTGATCTGAGCCATCCAATGGCGGACAATAAAAAGGCGCGGATCGCAAGAGTTTAGCCGACGAAAATTATATTTTGTCGGCTAAACTGAGAGAATAGCCGACGATTTAAAAGATTTCGTCGGCTATGCTTTGGAAAATCAACAGCCGTTAGATCTGAGCCATCCAACGGCGGACAATAAAAAGGCGCGGATCGCAAGAGTTTAGCCGACGGCATATAATTTTCGTCGGCTAAACTGTAGGTCAAACCACTAAGTCAAACCTCTAAACGCTTAAAAACATAAATTAGTCTAGTTAAACGACGGTTTCTGGCCTCACATTCAACAGATAATAGTTTCAAATCAATGAGACGCAACTAATCGTATAAAATTTTTACAAAATTGATTTAACGAACGTCAGGCTACCTATAGGAAAATAAAAGTAAAAAACAGTTAACCGCAACATTGGGCACACCGAGTTTATTGGAATCTTGTCATTTTTCAACCGTAGACGTATTTCATTATTTCGGTCATATCTTATTTCACAACATTTTTGCATTTGAAGAGTCTACGTATAGTAACTATTTGAAACTATACATTCACTTAAACACTTAGTAAACAAGTTAAGGAACATTAGTGCATATGTTCTGATTTTGAATCTAAAAGTTTAGAAAATCTATTCCAACTGTTAGATATCAGCTGACAACGTTAAAGGCTCGATCGGAACGGCCAACCGGGTGAGTCAAACCTCTAAACGCTTAGAAATGGTAATTGGACTGTCTAAATGACCTTTTTTGGCCTGACCTTCAACAGATAATAGTTTCAAATCGATCAGATGCAACTAATCATATAAAAATTTTCAAAAAAATATTTACCGAAGGTAACGCTACCATTAGGGAAACGAAGGAATAAAACCTTTCACCGTATCTTTCGACACTCAGATTTTATCAGAATCTTGTAATTTTTCAACCGTAGACGTATTTCATTATTTCAGTCATATCTTATTTCACAACATTTTTGCATTTGAAGGATGAAGAAATGGTTTATCGTTTGTGATAGAAAATGGAATATGGTCATTTTTTGTTTTTTTTTTTCTAAATCATAGCCGACGAGAGACTCGAACTCGTCGGCCATTCTTTTGTCGTTTTCTGTCTAAAATAAAATATGTATTTTTCAATATAGTTATAGCCGACGAAATAATGAATTTTTCGTCGGCTATTATGAGTATAGCCGACGAAATAACAAATTTTCGTCGGCTATTATATGAAATGAAAAAAAAAACAGTTGGCAAGAAAGTTGAAGCAAAGTATAGTTGGCAGTGTTGTTTATCTGCACCGAAAACTGTACTCTGTCTCGAAGGACTGGAAACCCTTTGACTCAAATGAAAAAATGGATGACTCAAATGGCAAAAGTTAAATGTTGCATTCGGCACAGAGATTTTACCGGAATCTTGTCATTTTTCAACCCCTGAATGTATTTCATTATTTCGGTCATATCTTATTTCACAACATTTTTGCATTTGAAGGATGAAGCAATGGTTTATCGTTAGTGATAGAAAATAGAATATCGTTATTTCAAGAACTTCATCAAATATGATCATATGCACATGTGATAGGAGCACAATGTGCGACGATATTATATGTTTTTACCCTCATTTATGCTTTGTTTAACCTTTATTTGTCTAAGATAGAGTCGTAATATAGTTTAGTGTTAATTTGGTAGAGTTTGGCGAAAAGTTGGTTAAGAATCCGAAAAATGACTAAGTTTGAGGAATCTGGAAAATAATGCAAGTTGTCTTTTTTGTGATTCTGAGATGAGTAAAAATGCGATCTATCCTTGTCCGAATTTAATGAAATTTGGTGTGCTTATTATTCATATACTGAGGAATGTTGTGTTAAAATTTCAGATCAATCGGAGTTCGGAAAGTCACCCAAAAAATGGCTTCAACTTGGCAGTCCGAGCAAACCAATCCAAGGACTTCCAGGATTTTCCTGGGACTGTATCCCAACTTCGAAAAATCATTCCTGACGACTCATAAGGAATTTGATTAAACTGTTTTATATGGAGGTAGCTATATGTGTCTAGTTTCTCTAGGACTTGGAATCGCATCAATCGGAGCTCTGAGGAGGAAGTTATGCCGGATTTACTGGAGTAAGGTCATTCTGCCGGGAAAACAACAACTATCCCGGTTGCACAAGGAAAGCTTTCTTTTGGACTTTTGAAGCATGGATCGGATATTATGGACCTAAAAATATGTCCATACTAACTTAATGAGAAGATTCAAGTCTAAGATAAGGCCAAGAAGAGTCTAGAAGAAAAGAATTCAGATAATAAGAGAAAGAAAAAGAATCCTGATTAATTTCGGAAAAATTCCTGTGCACGTCTCTCAACTTCCACGGACTCTCCCGGACAGCTCACAATGAATCAGAATTCAAGCCTTATATGGATAGAAAGCTACGGGAGTTTAGTTTCCAACCCAACTGGAATCACCGCAATATCTATTTTCTAGAGAAAGATATTCCATAATCTTCACTCGAAGGTCAAATCTGCCAGCAGGATAAGTTTGAGAAAAACTAGGTTTTGTAAACCCTAGCTGCCTCCCTTGCCTCTATAAATACCACAACATAATTTCAGAATAATCATCTTCTCTTCCTCACTTAAACTTGCCGAAACTCTGCCGAATTCTCTCCAAAAATCCTCACCAAGAACATAGCCGAACCACCTTTCACCACCTTTCATAAAATCATTCCAATCATCAACACCAATCCACTTGCCGAATTCTTCAACAAGGTTGTCACTTGGATTGTAATTTTCGATGGCTTTAGTTTCTTTGTATTTATACATTAATTTGTCTATGAATTATGTATGGATTCTTGGTTCCGATTTTGGTTTTGTTAATTATTCATGGGATTTCCGAATTCTTGTTATATTGTTTGGTTTTCTTGTGTTTAATTACCGAATTATGCTTGTGATTTAATTGAATATGGTATGATGGGCAGTAGGTTTTTGCATGTTTTCTTGATTTAATTAGGTTTATTTCCTTAATTCGTGTGCAACCGAAGGAGATGTCTAGATGCATTCGAAAGGCCATGAGTGTTGTCTAGATGTTGAATTCACTTGCCGATTTAATACATGTTGGATCATACGCGAAGTTGGTTTTAATGTGTATTTATCTAAGGGCTAGAGTAATTCTGGAAATTTACATGTCGAAGTGGGATGAGCGACGCCATACCTGCTAACATGTTCCAATTCGACATATTGTGCTTATGTGCTATTTGTGTTTAATTTCTACGCGAAGTGTTGTTAAACCGATTAGTACCATGTTTAGGATTATACGCGAAGTTAATTCTAAATACTTGTGATGTTTTGGATAATTAGATATACCGCGAAGGCTCTAATTAAATTGGAACTTAGTTGATCTTGAATACGATATTTGCTTGCTGCCCCTATTACTTGTTTTAATTTCGTTGCATGTGTAATGAGTCTTGTGTTTTGTGATTGTGTGGAAGATGTTGATCAATTGTAAATAATAATTTAGGATTTAAATTTGTAAAAATCAGTAGGTAATTAGACATTAAAATTCGACAAACCCCCTTATGTGCAACACTTTGTGTGATTGAAAGCCCTTGATTTTCCTGGATAGAACGATCCCTACTTGTCCTAACTACAATTGACAAAAGAAGGGTATTATGTGTATGAAGTTGTTTTGCAGGTACTTTGTGCTTGGATTATGTTTCCATCAATTTTTGGCGCCGTTGCCGGGGAAATTTAATTATTTTGATTCATAAAGTGTTGTTTTGTAATTATGTAAATTTCAGATTATTTAATTTTTCTATAGTTTTTGGGATATGTATAATAGGATTTTCGGATGTGTATTAGTAAGTAGGATTTTTGGTTTTGGTTTTTGGTTTGATAAGTTGCCGAATCATGTGATGTATATATATGTGAATGTTTGTGACACTTAGATAATTTCTAGGAAGTTGATAGTTTTATGTATGCTTAAGTTTATTGTAGTTTCTAAAGTGTAACATGTAGGTGAAGCCTCTTTTGTTGATCATAACCTAAACCCTTCATACGAATGATGCTTTGTTAGATCCGTTTTATGTAGATTGGGAAATGCGGGATACTTCCTCCCCACGCATACAAGCGACATTTTGGCAAAGTTATTACTTCTATGAGGTTGAGGGCGGTTTTAATCAACACTTGTAGACTGCTAGGGACCCAAGTTTATTTTACAAAGTATGGGGCAAGTTATTTTCATTGATTGGTTCTCAGGTTTGTAAAACTGGTTCTCAAGACCCACATACTGATGATCATTCTCGGTGAGTGAGTCAATAGGGGACTTGTCCTCCGTGGTGTCCAACAACGAGACCTGCCTGGTTCCTAAAGGGAGTTCGCTCTCCGTGAATCTTAACGACACCGCCTTTGAAAAGTAAAATACGCTCGACCCTAGACAACAGCTTGTGCCGAAGCATCACCTCACTTTAGACGCTAGAAGATAACTTGAACATATGTGAATCTATTTTCTTCAAAACCAAATTCGTCTTTAATTTTTGAGGTATATCGGAATAAGCATGATACTACCTTGGGCTGCATCATTCCATTGCACTGTTATCTCCTCTGCTCCACGTACCTCGAATTTTAAAGTTGTGTGAATAAAAGAAATAGACTCTAGGTTCGGCAATCTCATATCACATATTCGAATACTTTGAAAAGACTAGGACCGATCCATTTTGTGATACTTGTAAATTTTTATGAAACTTATACTTGCATAAATCGTGTGGAATATATACTTATAGAGAATTCGTATGATACATTTATAGTTTGAAAATTTTACATTACTTCTAACGTATTTCTAACCTATACTCTAACTTATTCTATCTCATTCTTTCTAATCTATACATGTTGATTCTCATGATTCTTGTAGAGTTTAATTGTTAGTTGCAGATCATAAGGAAGAGGTGAAGAATTACAGTGTAAACAGTTGATTGAAGCTCTCATTGACTTGGGAAGGACGACAAGTGTTGCAAGAAACGAGTTCCACCACTCTAAACTTTTTTTCATGATTTACAATTAAATTCTACTTAGCTAATTGTTGTATATTTATACACTAACTTCTAACTTTAGCTAATTCACTAACTCACTACTAACTTATTCTTTGAACTCTCATCTCCACTCTTCTAATTTTCTTTATCTTGATGTGATGCAGTTGAAGAGTGAAGTAATCATGCATCAATCTTTGATAACCATTATAAGGAGGCACAAATTTGGAGGTGTACACTCCAAAAGGCGTCGCCGACAACTTGATTAAGAAGTGAAGAGTCTAGGCTGAGTAGACTATAAACATTAAGCGCTGCATGGGAGGCAACCCATTTCAACCAAAATTGTGAAGGAGCCGTCTACGAGAGTTTGAATTTCTAAACCCTAAACTCTTTTTGGTTGAATTGTATAAATGTGGAACTTGTGTGATTTATCAAATGCTTAGAAATTACTACATAATTTTTGTGTACATTGAGGACAATGTAATTTTCTGAGTGTGGGGTAGGGAATATATGTTTCACATGTTTTTTGTTTTGTTTTGTTTTTGTCTTTGTTTTGAGTCATAAAAAAGAAAAGAAAATACAAAATCAGAAAATCAGAAAAATTAAAAAAAATTTCGTTGCTTTTGTTTGTTTTTGTTTGTTTTTGAGTTTTAGTTGCCCCTAAATAGTCTATGATGAATTTATCTTTGAATGCATAGATGATGGTTTTGCATAATCTTGAAAATAATTGTGAGTTTCATGGACTTTGTGATTGGTATGAACATTTGAGACTTGAACTTATTTGTGTAATAAGCATGTATGTTGTGTTGATTTTGTTCCATAATAACCTATGTGAGCTTTGATGCCATATACTTTTCTTCTTGAGTGATAAAAATGGGCAGAATTTTTCAAAACTTCATTATTCTTTGATTATTCAATGACTATGTGCCATAGATTTTAATGAACTCTAGAATGCTAGAACTTGCTCTTGACAATTTTTGAGACTATTATTCATGAAATGCCTTAATTTTGAAAAGGATTGAAAAGATCATGTTAGGATTACCACCAATGCCAAATAAAGCTTATGCCTAATTTGTGCCCATCGTGGGACTCCTTAGTTTTAACCCCATTGAGCCAACATTGAGCCATTTTATTTCATCACCATGATACACATTCCTTGAGCTTAGAACAGTTTATCCTAACCATTGTTGTCAAGACTTGGTAAAGTTTAATTGGAATTTGTTATTTGAAGTGATGTTGGGAAGTAAGTGTGGGGTAAAACTTGTCCAATTGCATGAAAAGAGATGTGTTGCCGAAATTAAAAGAAAAAGAAGAAATTTTGGACATAAAAATGAAAAGAAAATTTGAGCCGAAAAAAAAAAAAAAAATTTGAGATTTCGGCAACTAAAAAATTGGATGAGTTCTTGTGGTGAATTTGGAGTTGTATGATTATTTGAAGGTCTAACATTGTTATACTTGACCTTTGTTCATATTCACTATGTTATGGGGAAGAAAAGAATGAAGTTTGGGCCCAACATGATAAAATTTGGCCCTTTGGAGTGAAGACATAAGGATTTATTGAATTTTGCTAAATCTTGGTGACATTTTATCACCATTATCCTAAATGTGAATGCCTTATGCCAATCCCCATTATCACCTTTATGTTGATCTTTTCATGATTTTTAAAATGGGTGAACTTTGATTTGTGGAGATTTTTGTCAAGAGTTGAGCTTATGACTTTGGTTCATTGGTGCACATAGTTGTTACATGAAGTTTTTCCAGAAAATTGATTCACAAAGTGCTTTTATTTGATGAAATATGCGAGCTATTTGTTGCCTTACAATCTGTTCTCTTGCATATACTATGAGTGAATTGCCATATCATGAGTGAAAAGAAGAGAGTATGCCTAGTGAGGAGGATGAAATCAACATAACATGTCATTGCTTGTGATTTTCGTTTCTTACTTGTTCATGCTTTGATTATGACGCTCGGGATTTATGTGCTTACATTGAAATGCTTAACTTGAAAGCTATGTGTTTTAAAGATCCTGAGACAATCATTTAGGGGCAGTAGTTGAGTCTTTTTGTTTTTGTTTTGCTAAGGGACTAGCAAATGATAAGTGTGGGGTAGTTGATAGGAGCACAATGTGCGACGATATTATATGTTTTTACCCTCATTTATGCTTTGTTTAACCCTTATTTGTCTAAGATAGAGTCATAATATAGTTTAGTGTTAATTTGGTAGAGTTTGGCGAAAAGTTGGTTAAGAATCCGAAAAATGACTAAGTTTGAGGAATCTGGAAAATAATGCAAGTTGTCTTTTTCGTGATTCTGAGATGAGGAAAAATGCGATCTATCCTTGTCCGAATTTATTGAAATTTGGTGTGCTTATTATTCATATATGGAGGAGTTTTATGTTAAAATTTCAAATCAATCGGAGTTCGGGAAGTCACCCAAAAAATGGCTTCAACTTGGCAGTCCCAGCAAACCAATCCAGGGACTTCCAGGATTTTCCTGGGACTGTATCCCAACTTCGAAAAATCATTCCTGACGACTCATAAGCAATTTGATCAAACTGTTTTATGTGGAGGTAGCTATGTGTGTCTAGTTTCTCTGGGACTTAGAATCGCATCAATCGGAGCTCTGAGGAGGAAGTTATGCAGGATTTACTGGAGTAAGGTCATTCTGCCGGGAAAACAACAATTATCCCGGTTGCACAAGGAAAGCTTTCTTTTGGACTTTTGAAGCATGGATCGGATATTATGGACCTAAAGATATGTGTATACTAACTTAATGAGAAGATTCAAGTCCAAGATAAGGCCAAGAAGAGTCTAGAAGAAAAGAATTCAGATAATAAGAAAAAGAAAAAGAATCCTGATTAATTTCGGGAAAATTCCTGTGCACGTCTCTCAATTTCCACGGACTCTCCCGGACAGCTCACAATGAATCAGAATTCTAGCCTTATATGGATAGAAAGCTACGGGAGTCTAGTTTCCAACCCAACTGGAATCACCTCAATATCTATTTTCTAGAGAAAGATATTCCATAATCTTCACTCGAAGGTCAAATATGCCAGCAGAATAAGTTTGAGAAAAACTAGGTTTTGTAAACCCTAGCTGCCTCCCTTGCCTCTATAAATACCACAACATAATTTTAGAATAATCATCTTCTCTTCCTCACTTAAACTTGCTAAAACTCTGCCAAATTTTCTCCAAAAATCCTCACCAAGAACATAGCCAAACCATCTTTCACCACCTTTCATAAAATCATTCCAATCATCAACACCAATCCACTTGCTGAATTCTTCAACAAGGTTGTCACTTGGATTGTAATTTTTGATGGCTTTAGTTTCTTTGTATTTATACATTAATTTGTCTATGAATTATGTATGGATTCTTGGTTCCGATTTTGGTTTTGTTAATTATTCATGGGATTTCCGAATTCTTGTTATATTGTTTGGTTTTCTTGTGTTTAATTACCGAATTATGCTTGTGATTTAATTGAATATGGTATGATGGGCAGTAGGTTTTTGCATGTTTTCTTGATTTAATTAGGTTTATTTCCTTAATTCGTGTGCAACCGAAGGAGATGTCTAGATGCATTCGAAAGGCCATGAGTGTTGTCTAGATGTTGAATTCACTTGCCGATTTAATACATGTTGGATCATATGCGAAGTTGGTTTTAATGTGTATTTATCTAAGGGCTAGAGTAATTCTGGAAATTTACATGTCGAAGTGGGATGAGTGACGCCATACCTGCTAACATGTTCCAATTCGACATATTGTGCTTATGTGCTATTTGTGTTTAATTTCTACGCGAAGTGTTGTTAAACCGATTAGTACCATGTTTAGGATTATACGCGAAGTTAATTCTAAATACTTGTGATGTTTTGGATAATTAGATATACCGCGAAGGCTCTAATTAAATTGGAACTTAGTTGATCTTGAATACGATATTTGCTTGCTGCCCCTATTACTTGTTTTAATTTCGTTGCATGTGTAATGAGTCTTGTGTTTTGTGATTGTGTGGAAGATGTTGATCAATTGTAAATAATAATTTAGGATTTAAATTTGTAAAAATCAGTAGGTAATTAGACATTAAAATTAGACAAACCCCCTTATGTGCAACACTTTGTGTGATTGAAAGCCCTTGATTTCCCCGGATAGAACGATCCCTACTTGTCCTAACTACAATTGACAAAAGAAGGGTATTATGTGTATGAAGTTGTTTTGCAGGTACTTTGTGCTTGGATTATGTCTCCATCAACATGCACCTATACTCCAATAGTATTTCAACTGATTCAAAGAGGAGGAAGAATTCACCATCTATGTAATTTTATAGGAGCTTGAAGGGATAGTTACCAGTTGGTAAATGGGTTTCACATGTGATTTTGTGAGTATGACATCAAAGAATGGTTTCCCAGAAAGTGGCCAAAATTCATCTCCATTCACTTCAATTACAGAATTCGATGAGGATTGAGCCATTTCAGAGACTTCAACTGGCTTCACATACAGATGATCTGCAACAAAGATGTGTGCTATAAGGCTTTAATTTCAAAGCAAACATACTCAAGACTACATAAACACAAAACACAACAAAAATCCTATGATAGGCAATTAACTTTCCGATTTTAGTGATTACTGAGAGCAAAGATCATAGCAGTATCCCAATAAGGCACTTTCAAAGCCTTGAACAAACTCCAACATCATGTTTCAAACACAGTAACACATCGACATTGCAATTCTTTTGATCAGATCAAAAGAGCCAAGGCTACCCCTTCTCTCATGAGTTCTCTAAGATTGAAAAGGAAAAAACTTTCTGACAAAGTGATTCCAGAATATGGAGAAACAAATGCATAATGGTTAAATTATGAGTACAGTAAAGCTGTGTTAGAGTTTGGAGAGTGAAAACAGTACCTTCGGAGTTGGTTGGTGAGGAGTTACTGAAGAGTGGAGAAGTCTAGAGGAGCCATGCGGATACTTAAAAAGAGGGGAAAGTTGCTATATTAAAGAGTGACAAATTTCTGAATAGGTGAAACCTGACTTTGACTTTACCCTTTTTCACTCTTCCTCCTCTTTCACTCTTTCTCCTGTTTTTTTTCGTTTTTTTTTAAATGAGCAGCTGCTGTCTAGATCTGAAAATATATAGACTTATAGCCGACGAAAATGTCAATTTCATCGGCCAAAATTTCAAAAGTTTTCGTAGGCTAATGTTTCAGAGAACGGCCAACGAAAATCCAAAATCGTCGACTGAAATATGAATATAGCCGACGATTTTTGTTTATACCAACGAAAAAATAGTATCGTCGGCTATGGTTACACTATGACCGACGATTTTGTTTTTCCACCAAGGAAAAATAAAATCGTCGGCCATTCTATAGAATTACCGACGAAAATTTTTAGTCGTCGGCCGTTTTTTTTTTTCGTCGGGAATATCCTTTTTTATGGTAGTGTGACATGCTTTGCCATATGTTAACCGAAAAGGTGACATACATATCGGAGTCTTGTACGCAGTTCTATATGCCCACAAAGCATCATCGAGACGATCACTCCAATCCTTCCTTAAAGGTCCAACGGTTTTCTCAAGTATTTGCTTGATCTCTCGATTGCTTACCTCGGCCATGCCACTTGTTCGGGGATGATAAGGGGTAGATACCTTATGTGTAACCCTATATTTCTTTAACAAGGCTTCAATGATGCAGTTGCAAAAGTGGGATCCTCCATCACTAATCAAGACTCTTGGAACTCCAAAACGTGAAAAGATGATGGTCTTGAGAAATTTGACAACCACTTTGGCATCGTTGGTGCGCGTAGCTTTGGCCTCTATCCACTTTGACACATAATCAACTGCTAACAAGATGTAGAGGAAGCCCTTGCTAGAAGGAAATGGTCCCATGAAATCAATCCCCCATAGATCATGAATTTCAATAGCATTGATGGAAGTGAGTGGCATTTGATCTCGTGGACCGATATTCCCCATTCTTTGTCATTGATCACATGACTTACAAAACATGTAAGCATCCTTAAAAATTGTAGGCCAAAAGAATCCACATTCAAGTACCTTTAAAGCGGTCTTCTTTGCTCCAAAATGCCCTCCACACGCCTCACTATGACAAAGCCTTAAAATCGGTTGATGTTCATGCTCGGCAACACATCTTCGAAGCACTTGATCACTACATTGCTTCCATAAGTATGGCTCGTCCCAAAGATAGTGACGAGCTTGCTTGATAATCCGAAGTCTTGCTTGTTTCTGCATGGTGCTAGGAAGTTGCCGAGTGGCTAGATAGTTGGCCAAATCGGCATACCAAGGCTCTTGTGTTTCAAGTCGAAAGAGTTGCTCATCCGGAAAATTCTCAATAAGGGGCAGCCGATCTTCTTCTTTGACAATTCGACTTAGGTGGTCGGCCACCACATTCTCCACTCATTTCTTGTGTTTTATCTCTATGTCGAACTCTTGAAACAAAAGAATCCATCGAATGAGCATTGGCTTAGCATCCTTCTTTGTCAAAAGATATCTCAAAGCGGCATGATCACTATACACAATAACTTTGGAATTCAAAAGATATGATCGAAACTTTTCCAAAGAGAAAATTACCGCCAAGAGTTCTTTTTCCGTTGTGGTGTAATTGAGTTGAGCTCCACACTTGCTCGACCTCCTCCAAAATATCATGAGCTCCACACTCCTTCAAATCGGCAATGTGGTACTTCATGGCATCGAAAACATTAAACTTTATCACCTCACCATCAAACTCCATTGTCAAATTGCCTTCGGCCACATCAATCTTGGTGTGTGCCGTCCTCATAAATGGTCGGCCAAGTAGCGATTGAGTGCTATTAACCGGCGAATCCTCCATCTCCACAACATAAAAATTGGCCGGAAATATGAGTTGGCTCACTTGCACAAGCACATCTTCAACATAGCCCTCCGGATATTTGCTTGAGCGATCCGCAAGTTGAATAATGACATTGTCCTTCTTGAGTGGCCCTATACTCAACGTTTGGTACATATTGAGTGGTATAACATTAATCGATGCTCCCAAATTCAACATCACATCTTCAAATCGAGTGTTGCCTATCACACAAGGCACATTGAAGCTTTCCAGATCCTTCATCTTTTGTGGCAACCTTCTTTGAATAACAGCCGACACCGTTTCGCTCATAGTCACCACATGAGTCTGCCTTGTATGCCTCCTTGCCGTACATAACTCTTTAAGAAATTTAGCATACTTAGACACTTGTTTAATGCACTCCAACAAAGGGATGTTGACTTGCACTTTCCGGAAAATCTCCAACACTTCCTCGTCGGATTTATCCTTCTTCGATCTAGCAAAGCGAGAAGGGAATGGAATGTTTGAGTGTGGCACTCCTCCCTTACTCACTTGGCTCGGCATTAACTCACTCTTCGATGTTGCGGGATCACACTCAAACTCGTTACGCTGCCCATCTTTCTCGGCATTCTTTTTCTTCTCGGTATCACCATCACCAGCAGCAGCCTTGCTTGGCTCGGCTGCCCTTGTGTTGTTAACATTGCTGCCGGCAATGACAGGTCAGGCAGCCTCTTCCTCCTCCTCGATCACGTCGAGCGATATACTTTTCTTCTTTGGGCTCCTCGAAGGTAACAACTCACTTCCACTTCGAGTTTGAATCACCTTGGCATGCTTGTTCCTCGGATTAGGAATTTTATTACTCGGCAACTTCCCTTGCTCATTGAATCTTCCCATGAAGTCCACAACTTGGCCCATTTGAGTCTTGAGCTCACCAATGTCCTTTGTGTGGTTTTGTTGACCCGAAAGCAATGCTTGAGTATCACTTGAAAGAGATTGGAGCAAAGCATCATAGTTCGGATTGCTCGCTCCACCTTGCACTTGGTTAGGCATGGCATGGGGTGGCTGCATGGCTTGGTATTGCCCTTGGTTCGGCTGAAATTGGGGATGAGGCACAAATGGTGGTCTTGGTGCATAGGGTGCGGCAGCCCCTTGGTTTGGTTGCATAGGTGCTCTAAGCACGTTGTCATTATTTGCCCACCGAAAGTTCGGATGATCATTGAACCTCGGATTGAAATTCTCGTATCGTTCGCCTCCTCGGAAACCAATAGCATTGCACTCCTCTACTCCCTCACTTGATCCAAATTGAGGGCATTGTTCGGTTACATGGCTCTCGGTGCATATGCCACATACAATGGCACGATTTCCCTTCATCAAACTACTCACCAAGTTGGCAAGCTTATCAACATTTTCCTCCAACTTTGAACTTGAGGACGTCTCTTGCACTTTCTCATTCCTTGACACATTATTTCGTGTCATGTCAAACTGTTGATTGTTTAAGGCACGAACTTCCAATAAATTCCTTGCCGGTCCGGCACTTAACTCCAAGAAACTACCTCCCGCGGCCGAGTCAAGAAACTCCCTCTCCATTACGCGCAATCCCTCATAAAAATATTGCAACAAGAGTCCATCGCTTATGCCATGAGATGGGCACAAAGAGACAAGGGACTTGAACCTCTTATAGTAGTCAGAGAAAGTTTCATCTCCAGCTTGCTTCACACTTGTTATTTTCTTTCTCAAATCAGTGATTCGTGAAGCAGGAAAGTACCTGAGTAAAAACTCATCCACCATAGTGTTCCATAAATTGATCCGACCACTAGGCACTTCAAATAACCACTCCTTTGTTTGATCTGATGAGTCGCCGAAGCGAGCATCAAACAATAATAACCCTACAAAATATCGTTAGTAGTATAAGCAAGTAGGGATCGTTCTAGGCCGGGGATTAAGGGTACCTGAAATATGAGATTGTTAGACAAAAACACATATACATATATACAAAACGTCACATATGGGGGAGAGAATGGTTCGGCAGCCATAGGTTTGCCCTAACAACTATGGCACGAAAAATAAATTTCTGGAATTTAAATTCTAACTACTATGTACAAGTTTGGTCGACATCTCTCACGCAAAGCACTCATCAAAAACTATCACAAATCGAAACAAGTAACAAGTAAGGACTCATGGAAACATGCATAGAAATATTCAAGACTCAACTTAATTCCAACCTAACTAGCTCCTTAGCGGTTTACTAATCGATTTTAGATTTCACAAAAATACTTAGAATTAGCTTAGCGCATAACCCTAATCTTTAGCTGACCGATTAAAGACACTTAGTGTAGAAATTAACCAATTAGCATATAAGGCACGAAATCTTTTAGTCGGAAACAAATTAACATGCAAGGCGTCACTCTTCATATTAGACAAGCAAGTTGTAGGAATTACTCTAACCCTAGGTAACAACATAAACCAAATCGACTTAGCGTTCTAACTTGACCTATGTTACTACGGCAAGTGAATTCAATATCTAGACAACAACCATGGCCTACGATTGTACCTAAACATCTCCTTCGGTTGCACATGAATTCAAACAACTAATCAAGAAGAAATCGAGAATCAAGTCAAGCATGCATCCCTAAGACCTAACCGGTTACATATTTACAAATTATGTTTACATGTTTATCTTTCATAAAACCATGAAATCAATACCTTAGAGTTAATTAGGCTCAAAGAATCGAAATCATAAACATCTTTAAACATGCAAAACCAAACAAACAAATTGTCTTTACATAGACATAAAAACAAATACCAAAAGAACATATGTTTTACATAGACATAAAAGCATAAATCCATAAAATTACAAGCCAAAGGGAGTAGATCACACATTTAGACACCTTGGGAGGCAGCAGCTCGTGTGGATCTGTGATGGAGGATGGTTGGATGCTGCACGGCAGCAGGAAGTTTCAAGTTTCGGCAGAAGGTTGGTTCGGCAGAAACATTCTGGTAGTGGTGAAGGATGTATTTTGGCTAGGTTTTATGTAGGACTTAAGGTAGAATTTTTGGTAGAGCTTAGACTTGTGTTTTGGCTTAGATGTGACAGCTTTTTCGGAATATGAGATGGCTATATATATAGGAAAAGGGAGAGGGGCTGCCGGCAGTCCTTATGCAAAAAGATTTCAGAAAACCTAATGGGATTAGGTTTTGCAACCTTCCTTTCATAGTACAATTAGGTTTTCTATTTCTGAATTTTTCTTCAAGGCTTGGGCTTCACATCTTCATGGACTTCTTGTATGATCATTGGACTTCAATTGATGTGGCTTGGTCCGTCGAAAAATCCCCCAATTGCCGGCAGCAACATTAAGCATACAATCTGCCTCTATTCGGCAGCTTCTCCTAGTGTGACTAGGAGAACTTCTTTCTTGTATTTTTCTTCAATGCCATGGCTAGGTGTCTTCCTCTAACCTTCTTTAAGCTTGAACCATCTTCACATATGCGTTTGTGCACCATTTAGTCCATCAAAAACAGAAAACACGAAAAAGGGGCAGTAGGTTCTTGGAATCGGCAGATTTGACCTTGTTGCAGTAATTCCGGCATATCTCCAAGCTCGGAACTCCGATTGATGCGATTCCAAGTCTCAGATAAACTAGACACATATGGCCATCTCCCCATAAAACAGTTTCATCAAATTCCTTGTGAGTCGACGGGAATGATTTTTCGAAGTTGGGACACAGTCCCAGGAAAATCCTGGAAGCCCCTGGATTGGAATGTTCGGACTGCCGTTTTGCAGCCAACTTTTGGGTGACTTTCCGAACTCCGATTGATCTGAAATTTTAACACAACATTCCTCAGTATATGAATATTAAGCACACCAAATTTCATAGAATTCGGACAAGGATAGATCACAGTTTCACTCATCTCAAAATCACGAAAAAGACATATTTTACACTATTTTCCAGATTTCTCAAACTTAGTTATTTTTCGGATCATTAAGCTCATATTTCCAAAACTCTACCAAAATTGACACTAACTATATTATGACACTATCTTAGATAAATAAGGGTTAAACAAAGCATAAACGAGGGCATAAGCATGTAATATCGTCGCACATTGTGCTCCTATCATGATCCTCTAATGAAAACGGAAAGGCTTTCATCTTGAAGTGTTGCAAATTTGTACCTCGCGGACACATAATCTCGGTGGTGAAGTTAAACCATAGCAAGTGCTTGTTGGGATCCTCACTTGGAATTCCATAAAAAGATTTCAACTTGTGGAGGAATCCACTCTTTAATTCAATCTCTCCGGTCTTGTCGGCTTCCAAAGGAGGGTAGTTAATGTTGGAAGGTGCAGCTCCTCCTCCTCCGGTGACATGACCATTTTGTGCTCTAATCGACGTCATTATTACTTGCTCAAAACTTGGCTCGGCAAAGGACTCAAATTCGGGACCTTGAAGATCACACGACGACGAGAGCTCGGCAAAGGGGCAGCCGAGCCTAGTGGTGACGACGGTGGAGTTGAAGATGGCGTTGGACTTGATGGCTCGGATGGAGGCAATGGAACAAACAAAGCGATGGCGAGCTCTTGGTTCAAACGTTGCAATCGTCCTCTATGATCTCGTGCCCAAATACTAGATTCGGACATGCACTATTCTGAAATTTGCAATATTTAAACAAGTTAGAACATCGTAAAGAAATAAAAAGTAAGAATATACATCATTACAAGCCACGGCATTGGCAATTACAAAACAATTTTCAATTAATGGCACACATATACATGGACTGGCAAAGAAGATACAGAATCGGCAAAGAGAGAGAACGTCAAAAAATTTGTGTATATGTAATCTCTAAGTCTAATCTCTTTTAAGATTTGTTATAGCTCTCAAGATACGTGGAGCAGAGGAGATAACGGTGCAATGGACTGATGCAGCCCCCGGTAGTATAATGCTTTATCCGATATACCTCAAGAGTTCGAACCACACAATTTGGATTATTTTGAAGAAAATAGATCACATATGCCAAGTTATCTTCTAGGGTCTAAAGTGAGGTGATGCTTCGGCCCAAGGCGGTGTCGTTAAGATTCACAGAGAACGAACCCCCTACAGGAACCAGGCAGGACTCGTTGTTGGTCACCACGGGGAGCGAACTCCCTATCGACTCACTCACCGAGAATGAACATCAGGCTGTGGGCCTTGAGATCCAGTTAAACAAACCTGAGAACCATATCAATGAAACTAACTTTCCTCATACTTTTAAGACAAACTCGGGTCACTAGCGGTCTACAAGTGTTGATCAAAGCGGCCCTCAACTTCATAAAAATGGGTCTGCCAAGTTATCGCTCGTATGCATGGGGGGGACGTATCCCACGTTTCCCAGTCTACATAAAAGACGGATCTAACATGGCATCATTAGCATGAAGGGTTAAGGCTAAGAGCAACAAAAGCGGCTTCTCCCTACATGTTACACTTTAGAAACTACAATAAACTCAAGCATACATAACACTATCAACTTCCTAGAAATTAAACTGAGTTATTACATACATACATTCTTTATACATCATACAACTTTCGAAACTAAACTTTACATGCCGAAGCATATTTCTACTTTACAAATCCCAAATAAAACCAAAAATTACAAACTTTACAACTTTACAACAAAAATTTCCAGCAACATTATATACACAACAATCACATAAATCAAGCTTTTGTAATCCCCGGCAACAGCGCCAAAAATTGACGAGTCGCCTAAGCAAGCATCAAACAATAATAACCCTACAATCGTTAGTAGTATAGACATAAGTAGGGATCGTTCTAAGTCGGGGATTAAGGGTACCTGAAACATGAGATTGTTAGACAAATATATTCAAAATCGTCAGAAATGGGGGAGAGATGGCAGCGGCAGCAAGGGCTGCCTCTAATGTCCTAGGCACGAAATAAAAGCACGAAAATAAATTCTAAACTACTATTTACAAGTTTGGTCGACATTCTTCCACAAAGCACTAGCACGAAAGCAATCAAAACATATAACAAACAAGCAAACAAGACTCACGGCAAGGTATTAAAATGTTCTAGACTCAACTTAACTCCAACCCAATTAGCTCCTAAACGGTATTACTAATCGATTAAGACTCCTCATGTATTTTAAGTGACTAAACGCTTGAACTTAAACATTATACTAGTCATCTTTGAATATTCTAAACGACGTAAACAAACATGGCATGTAATTAAGCACAAAGTCTTTTTTTTTAGTTGGAAACAAGTTAAAATAAGCAAGGCGTCACTCTTCTTATTAACAAGCATGTTCTTTAAACCACTCTAACCCTTGTGAAAACAACACAAATTAAAATAACCCTAAAGATTACTCAATCTATATTATTTTCGGCTAATGAGATTAATATTCCACACATTGCAATTGCATAGACTACCAATCTTTAAGCACCCGAATTTACAGAACAAGTCAAGAAAACCCTAAAACCAAATTAACACATGTTTTGCCGATTGCCCTATTTACTAATTCATTACATATTTTCCTTACTCTTTAACATGCAATCCGTATTCTTACATCCAAACACCAATTAAAGATAAAGAAAATGAATTGATGATGAGAATTATAAAACCAAACTTCAATCCATACAATGCATAGACATAATATTTGAAACCAAGAATTCATGCTATCTTCATAGACAAAGTTCAACATAACTACATAAAAATTACAAAACCGAAAGAGGGGAGTGGATCACACTTTTATAGACACCTTGATGACTTCGACTTGTGTGGATCCAATGGATAATGGAGGGAACGGCTGCTCGGCAGTGGGTGTGTGTCGACAGAAATTTAAGGTGAGATGGGGGTGATTTTCGGCTAGGGTTTTATGTAGGATTCTTGGGGAAATTTTGGTAGAGCTTTTGCTGGATTTTTACTTTGGAATGTGACACTTTTTTTTTTCTGTGGAAAAGATGGCTTTATATAGAGGAGAAAGCCTAGGGTTTGCCGGCCACACAAGGAAAAGAATTTCCTTTTCCTAGTTGGTTTATGTTTCCTTGTGGGATAAATATTGCATTCTTGGACTTCTTTTTCTGAATTCTCTTTATGGCATGGGCTGCATATCTTCATGGACTTCTTGTGTAGACTTGACAACTCCATTTGATGAATTTGATCCATGAAAAAATACCCAAAATGCCAAGAACACAGAACCTGCAGATGCTCTTGCCGATCGGCAGCTTTTCCTAGCTCGACTAGGATTGCGTCTTTTCTTTGTGTTTTCCTCATTGCCTTAGCTCGATGTCTTCCTCTATCCTTCAATAAGCTTGGACAATCTTCGAGTATGCAATTGTACTCCAAAATGTCCATCGAAAACATAAACAAAGGAAAAAAGGCAGAAACTTGGTGGAATCGGCTGGAATGACCTTGCTCCAGTAAATCCGGCATAACTCTCTCCTCAGAGTTCCGATTGATGCGATTTCAAGTCTTACAGAAACTAGATACGTAGAGCTTTCCAACGGCATATGGCACGTCCTCTGGTTCTAAGCGATGTGTCCCACAAGAATTCCGGAACTCAAGACACAGTCCCAAGAAAATCCTGGTAGTCTCTGGTGATCTTTGTTCAAACTGCCAAGTGGCAGCCATCTTTTGGGTGACTTCCTGAACTTCGATTCATATGAAATTGGGACACAATAATCTCCAGCTTGTCAGTTATATGCCTGCCAAATTTCATCAAATTTGGAAAAGAATAAGTCAGTCAAGCACAGGCCTCAAAATTACGAAAACAACATATTTTGCACTTTTTCCTCAGATTTCTATACTTGGTCGTTTTTCTGACAATTAAGCACATTTTTCCAAAACTCTTCCAAAATGACACTAAACTATATTATGAATCTATCTTAGATAAATAAGGCTTAAACAAAACATAAACGAGGGCAAATACATATTAATATCGTTGCACATTGTGCTCCTATCAAAGCTTCCTATGAAGGCCGGCTTCATCAATGCTCATGTTGAAGGCTTTAATAGCCCACCATGTTTTGTGCTCAATCTCTACTAGTAAGTGACATGCTTTGCCATATATTAACCAAAAATGTGACATACCTATCGGAGTCTTGTATGCAGTTCTATAAGCCCATAAAGCATCATCGAGAGGATCACTCCAATCCTTCCTTGAAGGGCCAATGGTCTTCTCTAAAATTTGTTTGATCTCTCGATTGCTCACTTCGGCCATGCCACTTGTTTGGCGATGATAAGGGGTTGATACCTTATGTGTGACTCCATACTTCTTCAATAATGCCTCAATGGTGCGCTTGCAAAAATGAGAACCTCCATCACTTATCAAGACTCTTGGAACTCCAAAACGTGAAAAGATGTTGGTCTTGAGGAATTCGGCAACCACTTTAGCATCGTTGGTGCAGGTAGCCTTGGCTTCAATCCACTTTGACACATAATCAACCGCTAATAAGATGTAGAGGAAGCCTTCGCTCGAAGGGAATGGTCCCATGAAGTCTATCCCCCAAAGATCATGAATCTCAATAGTAGTGATCGGATTTAAGGGCATTTGATCCTTAGCACCGATATTTCCCATCCTTTGGCACCTATCACACAACTTACAAAACAAGTAAGCATCCTTAAAAATTGTAGGCCAAAAGAATCCACACTGAAGTATCTTCAATGCCGTTTTCTTGCCTCCAAAATCTCCTCCGCAAGCCTCACTATGACAAAGCCTTAGAATCGGTTGATGCTCATGCTCGGCAACACATCTTCGAAGCACTTGATCACTACATTGTTTCCATAAGTATGGCTCATCCCAAAGATAGTGACGAGCTTGCTTGATGATCCGAAGCTTTGCTTGTTTTGGCATAGTGTTAGGTAGTTGCCGAGTGGCTAGATAATTGGCCAAGTCGGCATACTAAGGCTCTTTTACTTCAAGTCGAAAGAGTTGCTCATCTGGAAAGTTTTCAACAAGGGGCAGCCGATCTTCTTCTTTGACAATTCGACTTAGGTGTTCGGCCACCACATTCTCCACTCATTTCTTATCTTTGATCTCAATATCGAACTCTTGAAGCAAAAGAATCCATCGAATGAGCCTTGGCTTGGCATCCTTCTTTGTCATAAGGTATCTCAAGGCGGCATGATCACTATAAACAATTACTTTAGAATTCAAAAGATATGATCGAACGGGAACAACAGGTTCAACCCTTTCGGCACCATGAGTCTTTCATACAGTATATGGCCGGTGGTTTTGGTACCTTACAACCTTCCTCCGTGGATGTGCATGAAGAAGGAATATAATATGTTGACGTTGTTGATTCTGGGGCCTGGTTACCCAGGAAAATGTCTCGATGTGTATATGAGACCATTGATTGAAGAGCTTAAGGTATTGTGGGACGTTGGTCATCCCACTTTTGACAAGTACAAGGAGGAGACGTTCCAGATGCATGCCATGGTTATTGGTACCATCAGTGATGTTCCTGCTTATGAGATGTTGTCGAGCAGCGTTGTTAGGGGATACAAGGCTTGTCCAGAGTGCCTCAGCGATTATGGGAGCACCCCTCATTGCAACAAGATATGCAGAATGGGTCATCGTGTGTTCCTTCCGGTGGACCACCACTGGCGTTACGAGTCCGCCGCATTTGATGGAACCGAAGAACACGGTGGTCCCCCCAGAAGATGGACGGGAAGAGAAATTTTAGCAGTACTTAATGAGTACGATTTTGGGCCCCTCAGCAATCATCCCGATATTGTAGCGGAAATATCTGAAAGGCCTAAGGAGTACAAATTCTTGACACATAAGAGCATGTTGTGGGAACTCCCGTACTGGTGTGAGTTGCTGATCCGTCACTTCCTAGACGTTATGCACATAGAAAAAAACGTTTCTGAAAGTGTGGTGGGCACAACGCTGAACTTGGAGGGGAAGACGAAAGACGGTCCTAAGGCTCGCACTGATCTGCAAAACATGAATATCAGAAAACAACTATGGTTGAAACAAGGGAAGAGAAAAATGCCTCAAGCTCCTTACACCGTCAAGCCTGAGCATAAATCAGAAATTTTCCATTGGATAAGTCGGGCCAAGTATCTTTCAGGCTTTGCTGGAAATACAGCCAAGTGTGTGAACAGACAATTCAACAATCTTTACGGGTTGAAAAGTCATGACAATTATATCCTGCTACAACGTCTCTTCCCTGTTTTCATTCGACCGTTCCTTTTCCGTCACGTTATGGAGCCGTTAGTAGCGTTGGCAAGATTTTTCCAGAAGGTATGCACACGGGAAGTGAGAAAATCTGACCTCCGGGAAATGCAACAATACATCGTTCATATCATGTGTAAATTTGAGATGATATTTCCTCCAAATTTTTTCGACATCATGCCTCACCTCATGATCCATCTTCCTCGACAGTTGTTGCTTACCGGTCCTGTGCACTTCACTTCGATGTATCTGATGGAAAGGTACGTATTTTACACCTTATGTTAATTTCCTCATCAATATATGTGATATAGTATTAATGTATTATCATAACACTTTAAAAACTTGATTTATAGGCAACTTGGACAATACGGTGATTTTGTCCAAAACAGATCCGCACCTGAAGGATGTAAAGCTGAAGCATATATTGCGCACGAGTGCGTCACCTACATGAAGCTGTATTTAGGAGCGTTACAGGAAAGCATACCGGAAGATGTACCTTCACAGTTCAATCTTTCCATACTCTCCGACGATGTTGTACTCGGTGGAAACATGCTAGTTTCCTACAAGTTGAAAGATTATGAGGTAGCCATTGCACATTGGTGGGGTACTAATTAATTGTCCAGAAGTTCAATTTTGGAAGAACATGCATCTAAACTGTGACCAAGTAGGAGGTGATCTCGATTACCACAACCGGACATTCGCAGAGTATTTCGGCCGCTGGGTACGTAACTTTAACACTATTCTATACGTATTTATATATTATTGTGTATAATTATTCATATTTATAGTTGATTCTGATGGTTACAGATGGACCTTATTAAAAATGATAATCACCCAAATCGGTCGCACGAACTCAGACTTCTGGCGATGAAGCCGGTCTATTCAAAAGTTTATGCGACGTGCAAGGTGAATGGTGTGTTATTTCGATGTGAAGAGAGAGACCTCAGACTGAAAACACAAAATTCAGAGGTTATGGCACATGGTGGGGATGATGGAGTTGACTATTATGGTGTTCTCCATTCAGTTGTGGAACTGCATTATGGGGAAGGCATGAAAGTGCACCTTTTCAAGTGTAGATGGTTTGACACACGACCGCAGAGCATGAAAACCGATCAATACGGCATAACTTCTGTGAACACTAGTACATCATGGTATGAGGACGACCCGTTCGTTTTAGCCACATGGGTGAAACAAGTGTTTTATCTTGATGATCTCGCCAAGAGTGACCCGTGGAAAGTAGTCAACACTATCCACCATCGCAACATTTACCGGGCGTCTACACTTGGAGTGGCTGAAGAGAACGAGGAAAGGGGCACCGCGTATCAAGAGCCCAACTCAAACGGTATTCCTGACTTCTCTTTTATTCGCCTAGACACGCCGGTACGAATTCGACGTGAAGAGCCACTGCTTGTTGATGTTGATCCAAATGAAGAAACTAACGAGGACTCTAATGGTGAGGAACGACATAGATTACCCCTATCGAGCAATTCAGAAACCGAAGAAGACTCATCCGATGATTCCGATTACAATCCGACAGATTAAGTAATTTAGATGATGTAATCCTTTCATTTGTAATCCACTCTTTTCTAATGACCGGGCGTGGGGATGGGCCTCCCAGCATAGGCTGGGTTCCAAACCCCTTAAAAAAAAAATTTGAAATATGTTGACTGTTGGGTTTCTGTTTTTTTTTATGTTCAATTTTGGTTATATATGAACAGGACATAGGAATACGAGAGGTGTAACACCACTGATTTTTTAATTTTTTTCAAAGAATAGCTGACGAAAAATGCATTCTTTCGTCGGCTATACTAATTATAGCCGACGAAAAAATGCGTGATTTCGTCGGCCAAAACTATATTGAAAAATACATATTTTATTTTAGACAGAAAACGATAAAAGAATAGCCGACGAGTACTATGTTTGATTTCGTCGGCTATGATTTAAAAAAAAAACAAAAAAAGACCACCTTCTATTTTCTATCACTATCGACAAACCATTGCTTCATCCTTCAAATATGATAGGAGCACAATGTGCGACGATATTATATGCTTATGCCCTCGTTTATGCTTTGTTTAACCCTTATTTGTCTAAGATAGAGTCATAATATAGTTAGTGTCAATTTTGGTAGAGTTTTGGTGAAATGTGCTTAATTGTCCGAAAAATAACTAAGTATGAGAAATCTGGAAAATAGTGCAAAACATGTCTTTTTCGCGATTTTGTGACGAGTACAAATATGATCTATCCTTGTCCGAATTCTATGAAATTTGGTGTGCTTAATATTCATATGCTGAGGAATGTTGTGTTAAAATTTCAAGATCAATCGGAGTTCGGGAAGCCACCCAAAAGTTGGCTGCAAAACGGCAGTCCGAGCATTCCAATCCAGGGGCTTCCAGGATTTTCCTGGGACTTTGTCTCAACTTCGAAACATCATTCCCGACGACTCATAAGGAATTTGATCGAGATATTTTATGGGGTGATGGCCATATGTGTCTAGTTTATCTTAGACTTGGAATTGCATCAATCGGAGCTCTGATGATGGAGATATGTCGGAGTTACTACAGCAACATCAAATCTGCCGATTCCAGGAACCTACTGCCCCCTTTTTGTGTTTTCTGTTTTTGATGAACCAAGAAAGGAAGGAACCAAAACCTTGTTGCACAAGGATTGCCTTTGCCGATTTGGACTAGGTTTTCTACCTAGGTTTTCTGCCGAATTTTCCTCTATAAATAGCCAACTTTTACACAGAAAAACTTGTCACATTCCAAAGCAAAAATCTAGCCAAAGCTCTACCTAAATTTCCCTTGAGTCCTACACAAAAACCCTAGCCAAAACCACCTCCACCACACCCAAAGTTTCTGCCGAAACCTTGGCACCTTGCTGCCGACACCACCACTGCCGAGCAGCAGCTCCATCCGACACCATCAACCACCGGATCCATACAAGACGAAGTCTCCAAGGTTTCTAATGTGTGATCCACTCCCTACTCTTGGCTTTGTAAATTTTTGTGTAGTTATGTTAAACTTTGTCTATGAAGTTAGCATGAATTCTTGGTTTCAATTTTTATGTCTATGTATGAATTGGATTGAAATTTGGTTTTATGATTTGTATGTTCAATGCGTTTTCTTTATCTTTATGTGGTGTTTGGATGTAAGAATACGGATTGCATACTAAAGAGTAAGGAAAATATATGATGAACTAGTAATTAGGATTTTCGGCAAAATATGTGTTAAATTGATTTTAGGGTTTTCTTGACTTGTTCTTTAAATTCGTGCGCTTAAAGATTGGTAGCCTATGTAATTGCAATACTTAGATTATTGATCTCATTAGCCGAAAAATTAATATGGATTAGGTAATCAACGAGTTACTTAGTTTGTGTTGTTTTTCACGCGGGTTAGAGTAATTTAAATGAACATGCTTGTTGAAGAGATGATTGACAACCTTACTCTATTGACTTGTTTCCAACTAAAGAAAAAGACTTTGTGCTTAATTACTTGTCATGTTTGTTTACGTCGGTTAGAATATTCAAAGATGACTAGTATAACTTTAAGGTTAGGCGGTTAGTGATGGGAACCTAAGCTCGCATGCAATAATAACCCTACAAAAATATCGTTAGTAGTATGAGCAAGTAGGGATCGTTCTAGGCCGGGGATTAAGGGTACCTGAGATATGAAATTGTTAGACAAACAAATATACATATATACAAAATCGTCACACACATATGGGGGTATAAAATGGTTCGGCAGCCCTATGGCTGCCCTAATACTAGGCACGGCAACATAAAAGCAGAAAATAAATCCTAGGTCTAATATGTACAAGTGATCATCATCTTTCACAAAACATTTAGCACATAGACTCTTTAACGAATAAGTTCACATGCAAGAAAGTAAGGAACAAGTATCAACATGCTCAAGTTCAAAATTAGTTCCAACTACAACTTAGTTGTAAGACCTCTCAAGTTTTAAGACCGAACTTTTGGTTATGGGCCCTAAAGTTATGTTAATCCTTTTGAGATTTAACAATTGTGCGCAATGATCTAAATTGGAGACATGCAAAACAAGCAAGGTTGTCAATCATCTTATTTTAACATGTAAGAAATCCAAAGTATTATACCCTAGGTGAGCAAAACAAATCAAAGCAACCTTTTGAGTATCTAGCCATATTTGTTATTACTCGGGTTTGATGAAACCTAACATCTAGATTTACATGCTACAAGCCAATACTAATGTTTCGGTTTTTAAGTCCCACTCCTTAGATTTCTAACCAATTTTGAACCTAAAACATGCATCTATACCGCTGTCCTAATTATCTAACATACGAATTTACAAGTTACATATTACAAATTAGCATGCAAAATCATTGTTCTTGTCGAAACCTAAACATAAATCTAAGCATCGATTTAAACAAGTCTTTAACATATAATTTATAAAACCAAAATCGGTTTACACATAGACATATAAACCAAACCCAAACATACATGAATGTTTCATAGACAAAATCAAACATAACTAAACAAAAAGTACTAAACCGAAAGAGGGGAGTGGATCACACTTTGAGACACCTTGAGAGCTTCTTTTGGTGTGGATCCGGTGCTGTGTAGGTGAAAGGATGAGGCTGCACGGCTTAGGAGGTTCGGCAGGGATTTTCCAAGTTTCGGCAGAAACTTGGTTGGTGGTGGATGGTGGTTTCGGGTTTAGGTTTTTGTCTAGGAAGTTTGGGGAATTTTGGTAGAGTTTCGGCCTTTTGTTTAGCTTGAGATGAGATGATTTTTCAGAATGAAAAGTGGGGGTATATATAGAGGAGAGGGGGTGCCGGCTGCCCTATTACAAAAGGAGTTCAGAAAACCTAGTTCATTAAGGTTTTGCAACCTTCCTTTCTTAATCCAATTAGGTTTTCTTTTCTGAATTTTTTCTTCAAGGCTTGGGCTTCACATCTTCATGGACTTCTTGTATGATCTTGGACTTCATTTGACATGTCTTGGTCCATCGAAAAATACCCCAATTGCCGGCAGCACACAAAGGCATACAATCTGCCAGAATCGGCAGCTTCTCCTAGTGTGACTAGGAGAACGTCTTTCTTCAAGTTTTTCTTCAATGCCATGGCCTAGTGTCTTCCTCTTCCCTTTATAAAGCTTGGACCATCTTCACATATGCATTTGTACACCATTTGGTCCATCAAAAACAGAAAACACAAAAAGGGGGCAGTAGGTTCCTGAAATCGGCAGATTTGACCTTGTTGCAGTAATTCCGGCATATCTCCCTCCGTGGAGCTCCGATTGATGCGATTCCAAGTCTCACGTAAACTAGACACATAGGGCCATCTCCCCATAAAACAGTTTGATCAAACTCCTTGTGAGTCGACGGGAATGATTTTTCGAAGTTGGAACACAGTCCCAGGAAAATCCTGGAAGTCCCTGGATTTGAAATGCTCGGGCTGCCCTATTGCAGCCAATTTTTGGGTGACTTCCCGAACTCCGATTAATCTGAAATTTTAACACAACATTCCTCAGCATATGAATATTAAGCACACCAAATTTCATAGAATTCGGACAAGGATAGACCACAGTTTCAATCATCTCAAAATCACGAAAAAGACATATTTTACACTATTTTCCAGATTTCTCAAACTTAGTCATTTTTCGGATTCTTAACCATTTTTCATCAAAACTCTATCAAAACGACACTAACTATATTATGACTCAATCTTAGATAAATAAGGGTTAAACAAAGCATAAACGAGGGCATAAGCATATAATATCGTCGCACATTGTGCTCCTATCAACTACCCCACACTTATCCTTTGCTAGTCCCTTAGCAAACTAAATTAAACTAGACTCTAAACAAACTATTGCCCCTAACAATTTGTCTCAGGCTCGTATGTACACATAGCTTTCAAGTTAATTGCATGAGACTGCTAAACACGAAAATTCCAAGTTTCATGAACATGCGTCATCAATATGAACATATAAGAGCAAAAGGTAAGCATGTAAACATGTTAAAGCTAATTCAAATCACCTCACTAGGCATACTCTCTTCTTTTCTCTCGAAGCATGGTTATTCACTCAATAGTATATGCAAGTGAAAGATAATGAATTACGAAGAGTAACTTGCATATGTCATGAAACGAAAGCACTTTGTGAAATTTTTATGGAAAAACCTCATATGACAACTATATGCACCAATGAACCAAAACCATAAGCTTATTCTTGAGATAATCTCCACAATCAAATTTAACCATCTTAAGAATCATGAAAAAGATCAATAAAAGGGTTGTAATGGGGCTAGGCTAAGAGGTATTCGATATTTGGATAAGGAGGCTCAAAACGTCACCATGCGCTTTAGCAAAGCTCGAATCTCCTTATGTCTTCTCGCCGAAAGGGTCAAATTTCATCTTGTTGGACCCATACTTCATTCTTTTCTTCCCATAAAATTACAACAATAATCTAGACAATAGCCATGCACAAAATTTTTCTTTTCTATGCCTATGCCGTGCCCTTTTTATCATAGCTCTCGGCATCATATTTTTCTTTTATTTTTGGTCCGAGCTAAATTTTTCTCTTTTCTTTTCTTTACTAAGGCACGGCATGCATATACATTTTTTCATATAAATTCATGGCTAAGTCTACCCCACACTTGTTCTTCTTCATCACACACGCGAAAACGCTTTCAAAAATTCAAGCTTTGCCGGAACACACAGTAAAGGCATCACTATACTAAGTTCATGGAAAGTGTTTAAGGGTGATGAAAGAAAAGGCTCAACGTAGGCTCAAAGGGGGTTTACTAAGGTGTCCCACGACGGGCACAAATAGGCACATGCTTTATTTGGCTTTGGTGGTAAACCTAAATGATCTTTATTCAATCACATTCAAAATCAAGGTAGTTTATGATATACACGTTTCGAAAATCAACAAGAGTAAGTTCTAGCATACTAGAGTTCATTAAAAGCTATGGCACATAGTCGTCGAATATGCAAAGAATTATGAGGTTTCATGCTTCCTACGAATCTATCGAATTTTATCCTTTATCGCTCAAGAAGAAAGCAATTTGGCACTAAAGCTCACATAGGTTATTTTTGAAATAAACTAGCTAAGACATGCATGCTTAATAATCAACACATCTTACATGCTCCTACCAATGCACAAAATCCATGAAACTCACAATTTTAATTGTATGCACAACCATCATCTATGTATGCAAAGAGGAGAAAAACATCATTGACATATTAGGGGCATCCTAAGACTCGAAACAAACAAATTTAAACACTCTATTTTTGTGGAACAATTTTCTGAATTTTTCTTTTTCTAAACTAAGCACGCAAAAACATAAACCAAAAACAAAACATAAACCAAAAACGGAACATGCTATCCCATGCCACCCCACACTTAGAAAATTACATTGTCCTCAATGTAAGCACAAAACAATATCAACGAATTTCCTAAGCATGCAATTGACTAACATATACCAACATATCATCACAAATCAAAGATAAAGAGAAGGGTTAAGAAATTTCAAACTCTCGGTGATGGCTCCTTCACTTTTCTTTGATCGACATGGGTTACCTCCCAAGTAGCGCTTTGTGTTTATAGTCCATAGCCTAGACTTTTCACCGTGTTTTGCATGTGTTCATCGTGCTCCAAAACAGTTCAAATCGGCAAGAAGAAGTTCGATGAGAAGACTTTGGCATGTTGGATCCGAATCTGTCCTATTCTGCGTATCCGATACGTGCCGCGTATCCGGCTTGTCTGCCACCGTATCTGGCGTATCCTTTGGCGCGTCATCCTTGTATCCGGCCTCTTGTAGCCGTGTGTCAACCCTGCCGGCAATGGCAGGTCCGGCAGGGAGTTCTCTTGCAGCAGGGGTGAGGTCCGGCATGTTGGCTGCGATGTCCGTATCCGGCCTTGTGTGGGTGCTGCCGGCAATTGCAGGTCCGGCAGCATCTTGACGTAGTGGTGGCACGGTTGCAGCAGCAGTATATGTAGGTGGCTCGGCCTCAAGTTGTGGTGGTGATGGAATAGCCTCGGTTGGTGTAGGTAGATCGGCATTTGGCTTGTCTTGCACATTGAGTTCCTCGATTGTGGGGTGTAGAAAGGGCTCGTAGTAAGTCTTCAAACGATGTCCATTAACCTTGAATGTCTCTCCCGATACCACACTTTGAATCTCGATGGCACCATGAGGAAAAACTTTAGTAACAATGAATGGTCCAAACCAACGAGATCGAAGCTTACCCGGAAAAAGTTTAAGCCTTGCATTGAATAAGAGAACTTTTTATCCAACTTGAAACTTTTTCCCTCGAATCATCTTATCATGGTAGGCTCGAGTCTTCTCCTTGTAGATCCATGCGGCATCATAGGCTTCATTACGGATTTCTTCAAGTTCGTTGAGTTGAAGCTTTCTATGAAGACCGGCATCATCAATGTTCATGTTGAAGGCCTTGATTGCCCACCATGCCTTGTGCTCTAGCTCAACCGGTAAGTGACATGCTTTGCCATAAACTAACCGAAAAGGGGACATACCAATCGGTGTCTTGTATGCAGTCCTATAAGCCCACAAAGCATCATCGAGACGATCACTCCAATCCTTCCTTGAAGGTCCAACCGATTTCTCCAAAATTTGCTTGATCTCTCGATTACTCACCTCGGCCATGCCACTCGTTTGGGGGTGATAAGGTGTAGATACCTTATGTGTGACTCCATACTTCCTCAATAAGGCTTCAATAGTGCGGTTACAAAAATGGGATCCTCCATCGCTAATCAAGACCCTTGGAACTCCAAAACGTGAAAAGATGTTGGTCTTGAGAAACTCGGCTACCACCTTGGCATCATTGGTGCGTGTAGCCCTTGCTTCGATCCACTTTGAAACATAATCAACCGCAAGCAATATGTAGAGAAAACCCTTACTTGAAGGAAACGGTCCCATGAAATCAATACCCCATAAATCGAAAATTTCTACCTCAATGATAGGCGTGAGCGGCATTTGGTCTCTAGCACCAATGTTCCCCATTCTTTGGCATCTATCACATGCTTTGCAAAACATGAATGCATCTCTAAAAATCGTAGGCCAAAAGAAACCACAATTAAGTACCTTCAAAGCCGTCTTCTTTGGTCCAAAGTGTCCACCACAAACTTCACTATGACAAAAAGCAAGGATGGATCTATGCTCATTCTCCGGCACACATCTTCTAATAACTTGATCACCACATTGCCTCCATAAGTACGGATCATCCCACAAGAAGTGTCGAGCTTGCTTCCTTATTCTCTTTTGTTGGTGGCTCGGCATCTCTTTGGGAAATCGGTTTGTGGCAAGAAAATTGGCAATGTCGGCATACCAAGGCTCAAGTACTTCAAGTCGAAAAAGTTGCTCATCCGGAAAGGTCTCTAATAGGGGTGGCCGATCCTCCTCTTGCACAAGTCTACTCAAATGATCGGCTACAACATTCTCTACTCCTTTCTTGTCTTTAATCTCAATGTCGAACTCTTGAAGCAAAAGAATCCATCGAATAAGCCTCGGCTTAGCATCCTTCTTCGTCATAAGATATCTCAAAGCGGCATGATCACTATAAACAAGAACTTTGGAATTCAAAAGATATGATCGAAATTTTTCCAAAGCAAAGATTACCGCTAAGAGTTCCTTCTCCGTTGTTGTGTAATTGAGTTGTGCATCGTTGAGAGTCCTTGAAGCATAGTAAATGGCGCATGGCTTCTTCTCAATTCGTTGTCCAAGTACCGCTCCAAGTGCATAATCACTAGCATCACACATCAACTCAAACGGCTCGTCCCAATTAGGGGAAACAAGTATAGGTGCCGTACACAATAGCATCTTTAATCGGCAAAAGGCTTGCTCACATGCCTCCGTCCACTCAAACGTTACCTCCTTTTGTAACAAGTTGCTTAATGGCTTGGCAATTGAAGAGAAGTCTTTGATAAATCGTCGATAGAACCCCGCATGGCCAAGAAAACTTCTCACATCTTTCACACACCTAGGGCTCGGCAATGCTTGTATTAGCTCCACTTTGGCTTTGTCAACCTCTAAGCCTCTTGCCGAAATTATATGCCCTAGAACAATGCCTTGCGTGACCATGAAGTGACACTTCTCCCAATTGAGCACAAGATTTGTCTCTACACACCTCTTAAGTATCTTCTCCAAGTTCCCCAAACATGCATCGAAGGTGCCTCCATACACACTAAAATCATCCATAAATACTTCGATAATGTCTTCAATAAAATCCGAGAAGATAGCATACATACATCTTTGAAAAGTGCCGGGTGCGTTGCAAAGTCCGAATGGCATCCGCCGATAAGCAAACGTGCCAAATGGACAAGTAAAAGTGGTCTTCTCTTGATCGTCCGGGTGTATCATGATTTGATTGTAGCCACTATATCCATCAAGAAAGCAATAGTAAGAATGACCGGCCAACCTCTCTAGCATTTGATCCATAAACGGCAAAGGCATGTGATCCTTCCTCGTTGTAGCGTTGAGCTTCCTATAATCGATGCACATACGATGACCGGTTACAAGTCTTTGTGGCACAAGCTCATTCTTCTCATTCTTGACAACCGTTACACCACTCTTCTTTGGCACTACTTGCACGGGAGATATCCACTTACTATCCGAGATTGGGTAGATCACCCCACAATCAAGCAACTTGATAATTTCTTCTTTCACAACTTTCATCATGGGAGGGTGAAGTCGACGTTGAGCTTCTTTTGTCGGCTTAGCTCCTTCTTCTAACAAAATACGATGAACACAAGTAGTAGGGCTTATTCCCTTGATGTCCGCTAAGGTCCAACCTATGGCGGTCTTGTACTTCTTAAGCACACAAATCAAATCCTCCTCTTGCTTCTTACTAAGCATTGAAGACACAATAACCGGTAGTGTATCTCCTTCTCCAAGATAAGCATATTTCAAATGACTAGGGAGCTCTTTTAGTTCTAACTTTGGGGCCTCTTCCACACTTGGTCGAAATTTTGTTGTGGCGCTTGGAATTGACAAGAACGAATCAAATACCTTGGAATAAGGCCGAGCCTCTAGCTCGGCAGCAACTTTCATCACACTTGGCTCTATCATAAATGGCTCGGCAATGGTGCCTTGCTCGGCACTTCTTGACTTGGCCGGCCCTTCTTCCTCATTCTTATGCACGATTCGTTCTCCCCTCTTGTCAAATCCGACCCCTTGCTCAATCGCTAATTGCTATGCGTCAAGCGAGGTCGACATAACTTGCTCGACCTCCTCCAAAACATCAATGGCACAACCCTCCTTCAAATCAACGTTGGGGAATTTCATGGCATCAAAAACATTGAACTTGATCACCTCACCATCAAACTCCATAGTTAGGTTGCCCTCGGCCACATCTATCTTTGTGCGCGCGGTCCTCATGAATGGTCGCCCTAGAAGCAATTGAGTGTTGTTGACCGGCGAATCCTCCATCTCAACCACATAAAAATCGGCGGGAAATATCAATTGGTTGACTTGCACCAACACATCCTCAACATAGCCTTCCGGATATTTGCTTGAGCGATCCGCAAGTTGAATGATGACATTATCCTTCTTGAGAGGCCCTATACTCAACGTTTGATACACATTGAGTGGCATGACATTGATCGATGCTCCCAAATCCAACATAACATCCTCAAATCGTGTATTGCCTATGACACAAGGCACATTGAAGCTCCCCGGATCCTTCATCTTTGGTGGCAACTTTCTTTGAATAACGGCCGATACCGTCTCACTCATTGTCACCACACGAGTCTCTCTAGTATGCCTCCTTGCCGTGCAAAGCTCTTTCAAAAACTTAGCATACTTCGGTACTTGCTTAATGCACTCCAACAAAGGGATGTTGACTTGCACTTTCCGGAAAATCTCCAACACTTCCTCATCGGACTTGTCCTTCTTTGTTCTAGCAAAGCGTGAAGGGAATGGAATGCTAGATGATGGCACACCTCCCTTACTTGCTTGGCTCGGCAATAACTCATCCTTTGATGTGGCGGGATCGTATTCAAGCTCGTTACGCAGCCCCTTGTCTTGTATATTAGTGTTGCCGGCACCATGCCTTTGTTCGGCAGCTTCCTCCTTCTCGGCATCACCATTGTTGCCGGCTGCAGCCCTGCCGGTTGTGCCCCTCTCGGCTTCATGCATGTGGCTGCCGGCAATGTCAGGTCCGGCAGCCCTCTCATCATCCTTAATACCCTTGAAAGTCACTCGCTTCTTCTTTGGACTTGTTGGTGGAAACAACTCTCTTCCACTACGAGTTTGAATCACTTTGGCTTGCTCGTTCCTCGGATTGGGAATAGTATTGCTTGGCAACTTCCCTTGCTCATTGAATCTTCCCATAAAGTCTACAACTTGCCCCATTTGAGTCTTGAGCTCACCAATGTCCTTTTGATGATTTTGTTGCCCCGCGAGTAATGCTTGAGTAGCACTTGACAATGATTGAATCAAAGCATCGTAGTTCGGGTTGCTTGGCGGAGCTTGGCCTTGGCCTTGGCTCGGCCCTCCTTGTGGCTGATTCGGCAATGCAGCAAAGTGTCCTTGGTTCGACATGTATGGCTGCCGAGGCACAAATGGTGGCCTCGGTACAAATGGCGCTCCTCCTTCTCTCGGTTGCATGGGTGCCCTAAGCACGTTGTCATTGTTTGCCCATCGAAAGTTCGGATGATCATTGAACCTTGGATTGAAATTGCCAAATCGTTGGCCTCCTTGAAAACCAATTGCATTGCACTCCTCAACTCCCTCATTAACTCCAAATTGAGGGCATTGTTCGGTCTCATGGCCCTCGGTGCAAATTCCACAAACACTAGCACGCTTCTTCATCAAATTACTCACCAAGTCGGTGAGCTTGTCCACTTTATCTTCTAACTTTGAGCTCGAAGACGTCTCATGTACTTTCTCATTCCTTTGCACATTGCCTCGTGCCATGCCAAATTGTTGGTTGTTCAAAGCACGAACTTCCAACAAACTTCTTGCCGCACCGGCGTTTAACTCCAAAAAGCTACCTCCCGCGGCCGAGTCAAGAAACTCTCTCTCCATGACGCGCAATCCCTCATAGAAATATTGTAGCAAGAGCCCATCGCTAATGCCATGCGATGGACACAAAGAAACTAGGGACTTGAACCTCTTGTAGTAGTCGAAGAAAGTCTCATCTCCGGCTTGCTTCACACTTGTAATTTGCTTCCTCAGATCAGTGATACGTGAAGCAGGAAAGTACTTGAGCAAAAACTCATCCATCATAGTACTCCACGAAACAATGCGACCACTAGGCACCTCAAACAACCACTCCTTTGCTTGATCTTCTAGAGAAAACGGAAATGCCTTCATCTTGAAGTGTTGCAAATCGGTCCCTCTTGGACACATAGACTCCGTGGTGAAGTTAAACCACTGTAGATGCTTATTAGGGTCCTCACTCGGCATTCCATAAAATGATTTCAGCTTATGGAGGAATCCACTCCTCAATTCAATCTCTCCAGTCTTGTCAGTTTCCAAGGGAGGATAAGTAATATTAGAAGGAGCAACTCCAGCTCCAGCGACATGACCATTCTGTGATCTGATTGATGCCATGATCTCTTCTTCTTCTTCTAATTCGGCAAAAGCCTCAAACTCTGGATTCTGAAGATCACAAGATGACGAAACAAATGATGGGGAGCTCGGCACACTATCTGATACTGACGGCACAATAGGGGAGGATGGTACGGATGATGCTACTGATGAACTGGTTGGTGACGATGGTGGTAATGGCACAAAACGAGCAATAGCGAGTTCTTGGTCTAAACGTTGCAAACGGCCTTGAAGATCTCTTGTCCAAATACTAGACTCGGACATGCACTATTTCTGAAATTTGCAACATTTAAACAAGTTAGAACATCGTAAAGAAATAGAAGACAAGAATATACATCATTACAAGCCACGGCATTGGCGATTACACGACAAATTTCAAACCATAACACATATGCACATTCGGCAAAGACAAACAAATTTCGGCAAAGCACAATATACATTCGGCAATAAGGAGCAAAAATCGGAAATTTCATGAGCATGTAATCGCTAAGTCTAATTTCTTTTAATTTTTGTTCTAACTCTCGAAGTACGTGGAGCAGAGGAGATAACGGTGCAATGGACTGATACAGCCCCCGGTAGTATCATGCTTAATCCGATATACCTCAAGAGTTTGAACCACACAACATGTTTTATCTTTGAAGAAAAATAGGCCACATATGTCAAGTTATGTTCTAGCGTCTAAAGTGAGGTGATGCTTCGGCACAAGCTGTCGACTAGGTCGTGCGGATTTTACGTTTCAAAGGTCATTAAAAATCACGGAGGGCGAACCCCCTACAGGAACCAGGCAGGACTCGTTGTTGGACACCACGGAGGGCGAACCCCCTATCGACTCACTCACCGAGAATGAACATCAGTCTATGGGCCTTGAGATCCAGTTAAACAAACCTGAGAACCATATCTATGATATTAACTTCCCCATACTTTGTAAAACAAACACGGATCCCTAGCGGTCTCAAGTGTTGATTAAAACCGCCCTCAACCTCATAGAAGTAATACTATTACCGAAGAAACGCTTATATGCGTGGGGGGGAAGTATCCCGCGTTTCCCAATCTACATAGAAACGGCCTCCGACATAGCACCATTCACATGAAGGGTTTTGGTTATGATCAACAAAAGAGGCTTCACCTACATGTTACACTTTAGAAACTACAATAAACTCAAACATACACAACACTATCAACTTCCTAGAAATTAAACTAAGTGATTACCAACATACATCATTATACATCATGCAACTTTCGAAATTTAAACTCTACATGCCAAAGCATATTTCTACTTTACAAAATCCCAAAATAAACTTAAAATTTACAACTTTACAACTTCACAACAAAAATTTCCAGCAACATTATATACACAACAAATTCATAAAACAAGCTTTTATAATCCCCGGCAACGGCGCCAAAAATTGATGTGAGCCGAAGCTCGCATGCAATAATAACCCTACAAAAATATCGTTAGTAGTATGAGCAAGTAGGGATCGTTCTAGGCCGGGGATTAAGGGTACCTGAGATATGAAATTGTTAGACAAACAAATATACATATATACAAAATCGTCACACACATATGGGGGTATAAAATGGTTCGGCAGCCCTATGGCTGCCCTAATACTAGGCACGGCAACATAAAAGCAGAAAATAAATCCTAGGTCTAATATGTACAAGTGATCATCATCTTTCACAAAACATTTAGCACATAGACTCTTTAACGAATAAGTTCACATGCAAGAAAGTAAGGAACAAGTATCAACATGCTCAAGTTCAAAATTAGTTCCAACTACAACTTAGTTGTAAGACCTCTCAAGTTTTAAGACCGAACTTTTGGTTATGGGCCCTAAAGTTATGTTAATCCTTTTGAGATTTAACAATTGTGCGCAATGATCTAAATTGGAGACATGCAAAACAAGCAAGGTTGTCAATCATCTTATTTTAACATGTAAGAAATCCAAAGTATTATACCCTAGGTGAGCAAAACAAATCAAAGCAACCTTTTGAGTATCTAGCCATATTTGTTATTACTCGGGTTTGATGAAACCTAACATCTAGATTTACATGCTACAAGCCAATACTAATGTTTCGGTTTTTAAGTCCCACTCCTTAGATTTCTAACCAATTTTGAACCTAAAACATGCATCTATACCGCTGTCCTAATTATCTAACATACGAATTTACAAGTTACATATTACAAATTAGCATGCAAAATCATTGTTCTTGTCGAAACCTAAACATAAATCTAAGCATCGATTTAAACAAGTCTTTAACATATAATTTATAAAACCAAAATCGGTTTACACATAGACATATAAACCAAACCCAAACATACATGAATGTTTCATAGACAAAATCAAACATAACTAAACAAAAAGTACTAAACCGAAAGAGGGGAGTGGATCACACTTTGAGACACCTTGAGAGCTTCTTTTGGTGTGGATCCGGTGCTGTGTAGGTGAAAGGATGAGGCTGCACGGCTTAGGAGGTTCGGCAGGGATTTTCCAAGTTTCGGCAGAAACTTGGTTGGTGGTGGATGGTGGTTTCGGGTTTAGGTTTTTGTCTAGGAAGTTTGGGGAATTTTGGTAGAGTTTCGGCCTTTTGTTTAGCTTGAGATGAGATGATTTTTCAGAATGAAAAGTGGGGGTATATATAGAGGAGAGGGGGTGCCGGCTGCCCTATTACAAAAGGAGTTCAGAAAACCTAGTTCATTAAGGTTTTGCAACCTTCCTTTCTTAATCCAATTAGGTTTTCTTTTCTGAATTTTTTCTTCAAGGCTTGGGCTTCACATCTTCATGGACTTCTTGTATGATCTTGGACTTCATTTGACATGTCTTGGTCCATCGAAAAATACCCCAATTGCCGGCAGCACACAAAGGCATACAATCTGCCAGAATCGGCAGCTTCTCCTAGTGTGACTAGGAGAACGTCTTTCTTCAAGTTTTTCTTCAATGCCATGGCCTAGTGTCTTCCTCTTCCCTTTATAAAGCTTGGACCATCTTCACATATGCATTTGTACACCATTTGGTCCATCAAAAACAGAAAACACAAAAAGGGGGCAGTAGGTTCCTGAAATCGGCAGATTTGACCTTGTTGCAGTAATTCCGGCATATCTCCCTCCGTGGAGCTCCGATTGATGCGATTCCAAGTCTCACGTAAACTAGACACATAGGGCCATCTCCCCATAAAACAGTTTGATCAAACTCCTTGTGAGTCGACGGGAATGATTTTTCGAAGTTGGAACACAGTCCCAGGAAAATCCTGGAAGTCCCTGGATTTGAAATGCTCGGGCTGCCCTATTGCAGCCAATTTTTGGGTGACTTCCCGAACTCCGATTAATCTGAAATTTTAACACAACATTCCTCAGCATATGAATATTAAGCACACCAAATTTCATAGAATTCGGACAAGGATAGACCACAGTTTCAATCATCTCAAAATCACGAAAAAGACATATTTTACACTATTTTCCAGATTTCTCAAACTTAGTCATTTTTCGGATTCTTAACCATTTTTCATCAAAACTCTATCAAAACGACACTAACTATATTATGACTCAATCTTAGATAAATAAGGGTTAAACAAAGCATAAACGAGGGCATAAGCATATAATATCGTCGCACATTGTGCTCCTATCAACTACCCCACACTTATCCTTTGCTAGTCCCTTAGCAAACTAAATTAAACTAGACTCTAAACAAACTATTGCCCCTAACAATTTGTCTCAGGCTCGTATGTACACATAGCTTTCAAGTTAATTGCATGAGACTGCTAAGCACGAAAATTCCAAGTTTCATGAACATGCGTCATCAATATGAACATATAAGAGCAAAAGGTAAGCATGTAAACATGTTAAAGCTAATTCAAATCACCTCACTAGGCATACTCTCTTCTTTTCTCTCGAAGCATGGTTATTCACTCAATAGTATATGCAAGTGAAAGATAATGAATTACGAAGAGTAACTTGCATATGTCATGAAACGAAAGCACTTTGTGAAATTTTTATGGAAAAACCTCATATGACAACTATATGCACCAATGAACCAAAACCATAAGCTTATTCTTGAGATAATCTCCACAATCAAATTTAACCATCTTAAGAATCATGAAAAAGATCAATAAAAGGGTTGTAATGGGGCTAGGCTAAGAGGTATTCGATATTTGGATAAGGAGGCTCAAAACGTCACCATGCGCTTTAGCAAAGCTCGAATCTCCTTATGTCTTCTCGCCGAAAGGGTCAAATTTCATCTTGTTGGACCCATACTTCATTCTTTTCTTCCCATAAAATTACAACAATAATCTAGACAATAGCCATGCACAAAATTTTTCTTTTCTATGCCTATGCCGTGCCCTTTTTATCATAGCTCTCGGCATCATATTTTTCTTTTATTTTTGGTCCGAGCTAAATTTTTCTCTTTTCTTTTCTTTACTAAGGCACGGCATGCATATACATTTTTTCATATAAATTCATGGCTAAGTCTACCCCACACTTGTTCTTCTTCATCACACACGCGAAAACGCTTTCAAAAATTCAAGCTTTGCCGGAACACACAGTAAAGGCATCACTATACTAAGTTCATGGAAAGTGTTTAAGGGTGATGAAAGAAAAGGCTCAACGTAGGCTCAAAGGGGGTTTACTAAGGTGTCCCACGACGGGCACAAATAGGCACATGCTTTATTTGGCTTTGGTGGTAAACCTAAATGATCTTTATTCAATCACATTCAAAATCAAGGTAGTTTATGATATACACGTTTCGAAAATCAACAAGAGTAAGTTCTAGCATACTAGAGTTCATTAAAAGCTATGGCACATAGTCGTCGAATATGCAAAGAATTATGAGGTTTCATGCTTCCTACGAATCTATCGAATTTTATCCTTTATCGCTCAAGAAGAAAGCAATTTGGCACTAAAGCTCACATAGGTTATTTTTGAAATAAACTAGCTAAGACATGCATGCTTAATAATCAACACATCTTACATGCTCCTACCAATGCACAAAATCCATGAAACTCACAATTTTAATTGTATGCACAACCATCATCTATGTATGCAAAGAGGAGAAAAACATCATTGACATATTAGGGGCATCCTAAGACTCGAAACAAACAAATTTAAACACTCTATTTTTGTGGAACAATTTTCTGAATTTTTCTTTTTCTAAACTAAGCACGCAAAAACATAAACCAAAAACAAAACATAAACCAAAAACGGAACATGCTATCCCACCCCACACTTAGAAAATTACATTGTCCTCAATGTAAGCACAAAACAATATCAACGAATTTCCTAAGCATGCAATTGACTAACATATACCAACATATCATCACAAATCAAAGATAAAGAGAAGGGTTAAGAAATTTCAAACTCTCGGTGATGGCTCCTTCACTTTTCTTTGATCGACATGGGTTACCTCCCAAGTAGCGCTTTGTGTTTATAGTCCATAGCCTAGACTTTTCACCGTGTTTTGCATGTGTTCATCGTGCTCCAAAACAGTTCAAATCGGCAAGAAGAAGTTCGATGAGAAGACTTTGGCATGTTGGATCCGAATCTGTCCTATTCTGCGTATCCGATACGTGCCGCGTATCCGGCTTGTCTGCCACCGTATCTGGCGTATCCTTTGGCGCGTCATCCTTGTATCCGGCCTCTTGTAGCCGTGTGTCAACCCTGCCGGCAATGGCAGGTCCGGCAGGGAGTTCTCTTGCAGCAGGGGTGAGGTCCGGCATGTTGGCTGCGATGTCCGTATCCGGCCTTGTGTGGGTGCTGCCGGCAATTGCAGGTCCGGCAGCATCTTGACGTAGTGGTGGCACGGTTGCAGCAGCAGTATATGTAGGTGGCTCGGCCTCAAGTTGTGGTGGTGATGGAATAGCCTCGGTTGGTGTAGGTAGATCGGCATTTGGCTTGTCTTGCACATTGAGTTCCTCGATTGTGGGGTGTAGAAAGGGCTCGTAGTAAGTCTTCAAACGATGTCCATTAACCTTGAATGTCTCTCCCGATACCACACTTTGAATCTCGATGGCACCATGAGGAAAAACTTTAGTAACAATGAATGGTCCAAACCAACGAGATCGAAGCTTACCCGGAAAAAGTTTAAGCCTTGCATTGAATAAGAGAACTTTTTATCCAACTTGAAACTTTTTCCCTCGAATCATCTTATCATGGTAGGCTCGAGTCTTCTCCTTGTAGATCCATGCGGCATCATAGGCTTCATTACGGATTTCTTCAAGTTCGTTGAGTTGAAGCTTTCTATGAAGACCGGCATCATCAATGTTCATGTTGAAGGCCTTGATTGCCCACCATGCCTTGTGCTCTAGCTCAACCGGTAAGTGACATGCTTTGCCATAAACTAACCGAAAAGGGGACATACCAATCGGTGTCTTGTATGCAGTCCTATAAGCCCACAAAGCATCATCGAGACGATCACTCCAATCCTTCCTTGAAGGTCCAACCGATTTCTCCAAAATTTGCTTGATCTCTCGATTACTCACCTCGGCCATGCCACTCGTTTGGGGGTGATAAGGTGTAGATACCTTATGTGTGACTCCATACTTCCTCAATAAGGCTTCAATAGTGCGGTTACAAAAATGGGATCCTCCATCGCTAATCAAGACCCTTGGAACTCCAAAACGTGAAAAGATGTTGGTCTTGAGAAACTCGGCTACCACCTTGGCATCATTGGTGCGTGTAGCCCTTGCTTCGATCCACTTTGAAACATAATCAACCGCAAGCAATATGTAGAGAAAACCCTTACTTGAAGGAAACGGTCCCATGAAATCAATACCCCATAAATCGAAAATTTCTACCTCAATGATAGGCGTGAGCGGCATTTGGTCTCTAGCACCAATGTTCCCCATTCTTTGGCATCTATCACATGCTTTGCAAAACATGAATGCATCTCTAAAAATCGTAGGCCAAAAGAAACCACAATTAAGTACCTTCAAAGCCGTCTTCTTTGGTCCAAAGTGTCCACCACAAACTTCACTATGACAAAAAGCAAGGATGGATCTATGCTCATTCTCCGGCACACATCTTCTAATAACTTGATCACCACATTGCCTCCATAAGTACGGATCATCCCACAAGAAGTGTCGAGCTTGCTTCCTTATTCTCTTTTGTTGGTGGCTCGGCATCTCTTTGGGAAATCGGTTTGTGGCAAGAAAATTGGCAATGTCGGCATACCAAGGCTCAAGTACTTCAAGTCGAAAAAGTTGCTCATCCGGAAAGGTCTCTAATAGGGGTGGCCGATCCTCCTCTTGCACAAGTCTACTCAAATGATCGGCTACAACATTCTCTACTCCTTTCTTGTCTTTAATCTCAATGTCGAACTCTTGAAGCAAAAGAATCCATCGAATAAGCCTCGGCTTAGCATCCTTCTTCGTCATAAGATATCTCAAAGCGGCATGATCACTATAAACAAGAACTTTGGAATTCAAAAGATATGATCGAAATTTTTCCAAAGCAAAGATTACCGCTAAGAGTTCCTTCTCCGTTGTTGTGTAATTGAGTTGTGCATCGTTGAGAGTCCTTGAAGCATAGTAAATGGCGCATGGCTTCTTCTCAATTCGTTGTCCAAGTACCGCTCCAAGTGCATAATCACTAGCATCACACATCAACTCAAACGGCTCGTCCCAATTAGGGGAAACAAGTATAGGTGCCGTACACAATAGCATCTTTAATCGGCAAAAGGCTTGCTCACATGCCTCCGTCCACTCAAACGTTACCTCCTTTTGTAACAAGTTGCTTAATGGCTTGGCAATTGAAGAGAAGTCTTTGATAAATCGTCGATAGAACCCCGCATGGCCAAGAAAACTTCTCACATCTTTCACACACCTAGGGCTCGGCAATGCTTGTATTAGCTCCACTTTGGCTTTGTCAACCTCTAAGCCTCTTGCCGAAATTATATGCCCTAGAACAATGCCTTGCGTGACCATGAAGTGACACTTCTCCCAATTGAGCACAAGATTTGTCTCTACACACCTCTTAAGTATCTTCTCCAAGTTCCCCAAACATGCATCGAAGGTGCCTCCATACACACTAAAATCATCCATAAATACTTCGATAATGTCTTCAATAAAATCCGAGAAGATAGCATACATACATCTTTGAAAAGTGCCGGGTGCGTTGCAAAGTCCGAATGGCATCCGCCGATAAGCAAACGTGCCAAATGGACAAGTAAAAGTGGTCTTCTCTTGATCGTCCGGGTGTATCATGATTTGATTGTAGCCACTATATCCATCAAGAAAGCAATAGTAAGAATGACCGGCCAACCTCTCTAGCATTTGATCCATAAACGGCAAAGGCATGTGATCCTTCCTCGTTGTAGCGTTGAGCTTCCTATAATCGATGCACATACGATGACCGGTTACAAGTCTTTGTGGCACAAGCTCATTCTTCTCATTCTTGACAACCGTTACACCACTCTTCTTTGGCACTACTTGCACGGGAGATATCCACTTACTATCCGAGATTGGGTAGATCACCCCACAATCAAGCAACTTGATAATTTCTTCTTTCACAACTTTCATCATGGGAGGGTGAAGTCGACGTTGAGCTTCTTTTGTCGGCTTAGCTCCTTCTTCTAACAAAATACGATGAACACAAGTAGTAGGGCTTATTCCCTTGATGTCCGCTAAGGTCCAACCTATGGCGGTCTTGTACTTCTTAAGCACACAAATCAAATCCTCCTCTTGCTTCTTACTAAGCATTGAAGACACAATAACCGGTAGTGTATCTCCTTCTCCAAGATAAGCATATTTCAAATGACTAGGGAGCTCTTTTAGTTCTAACTTTGGGGCCTCTTCCACACTTGGTCGAAATTTTGTTGTGGCGCTTGGAATTGACAAGAACGAATCAAATACCTTGGAATAAGGCCGAGCCTCTAGCTCGGCAGCAACTTTCATCACACTTGGCTCTATCATAAATGGCTCGGCAATGGTGCCTTGCTCGGCACTTCTTGACTTGGCCGGCCCTTCTTCCTCATTCTTATGCACGATTCGTTCTCCCCTCTTGTCAAATCCGACCCCTTGCTCAATCGCTAATTGCTATGCGTCAAGCGAGGTCGACATAACTTGCTCGACCTCCTCCAAAACATCAATGGCACAACCCTCCTTCAAATCAACGTTGGGGAATTTCATGGCATCAAAAACATTGAACTTGATCACCTCACCATCAAACTCCATAGTTAGGTTGCCCTCGGCCACATCTATCTTTGTGCGCGCGGTCCTCATGAATGGTCGCCCTAGAAGCAATTGAGTGTTGTTGACCGGCGAATCCTCCATCTCAACCACATAAAAATCGGCGGGAAATATCAATTGGTTGACTTGCACCAACACATCCTCAACATAGCCTTCCGGATATTTGCTTGAGCGATCCGCAAGTTGAATGATGACATTATCCTTCTTGAGAGGCCCTATACTCAACGTTTGATACACATTGAGTGGCATGACATTGATCGATGCTCCCAAATCCAACATAACATCCTCAAATCGTGTATTGCCTATGACACAAGGCACATTGAAGCTCCCCGGATCCTTCATCTTTGGTGGCAACTTTCTTTGAATAACGGCCGATACCGTCTCACTCATTGTCACCACACGAGTCTCTCTAGTATGCCTCCTTGCCGTGCAAAGCTCTTTCAAAAACTTAGCATACTTCGGTACTTGCTTAATGCACTCCAACAAAGGGATGTTGACTTGCACTTTCCGGAAAATCTCCAACACTTCCTCATCGGACTTGTCCTTCTTTGTTCTAGCAAAGCGTGAAGGGAATGGAATGCTAGATGATGGCACACCTCCCTTACTTGCTTGGCTCGGCAATAACTCATCCTTTGATGTGGCGGGATCGTATTCAAGCTCGTTACGCAGCCCCTTGTCTTGTATATTAGTGTTGCCGGCACCATGCCTTTGTTCGGCAGCTTCCTCCTTCTCGGCATCACCATTGTTGCCGGCTGCAGCCCTGCCGGTTGTGCCCCTCTCGGCTTCATGCATGTGGCTGCCGGCAATGTCAGGTCCGGCAGCCCTCTCATCATCCTTAATACCCTTGAAAGTCACTCGCTTCTTCTTTGGACTTGTTGGTGGAAACAACTCTCTTCCACTACGAGTTTGAATCACTTTGGCTTGCTCGTTCCTCGGATTGGGAATAGTATTGCTTGGCAACTTCCCTTGCTCATTGAATCTTCCCATAAAGTCTACAACTTGCCCCATTTGAGTCTTGAGCTCACCAATGTCCTTTTGATGATTTTGTTGCCCCGCGAGTAATGCTTGAGTAGCACTTGACAATGATTGAATCAAAGCATCGTAGTTCGGGTTGCTTGGCGGAGCTTGGCCTTGGCCTTGGCTCGGCCCTCCTTGTGGCTGATTCGGCAATGCAGCAAAGTGTCCTTGGTTCGACATGTATGGCTGCCGAGGCACAAATGGTGGCCTCGGTACAAATGGCGCTCCTCCTTCTCTCGGTTGCATGGGTGCCCTAAGTACGTTGTCATTGTTTGCCCATCGAAAGTTCGGATGATCATTGAACCTTGGATTGAAATTGCCAAATCGTTGGCCTCCTTGAAAACCAATTGCATTGCACTCCTCAACTCCCTCATTAACTCCAAATTGAGGGCATTGTTCGGTCTCATGGCCCTCGGTGCAAATTCCACAAACACTAGCACGCTTCTTCATCAAATTACTCACCAAGTCGGTGAGCTTGTCCACTTTATCTTCTAACTTTGAGCTCGAAGACGTCTCATGTACTTTCTCATTCCTTTGCACATTGCCTCGTGCCATGCCAAATTGTTGGTTGTTCAAAGCACGAACTTCCAACAAACTTCTTGCCGCACCGGCGTTTAACTCCAAAAAGCTACCTCCCGCGGCCGAGTCAAGAAACTCTCTCTCCATGACGCGCAATCCCTCATAGAAATATTGTAGCAAGAGCCCATCGCTAATGCCATGCGATGGACACAAAGAAACTAGGGACTTGAACCTCTTGTAGTAGTCGAAGAAAGTCTCATCTCCGGCTTGCTTCACACTTGTAATTTGCTTCCTCAGATCAGTGATACGTGAAGCAGGAAAGTACTTGAGCAAAAACTCATCCATCATAGTACTCCACGAAACAATGCGACCACTAGGCACCTCAAACAACCACTCCTTTGCTTGATCTTCTAGAGAAAACGGAAATGCCTTCATCTTGAAGTGTTGCAAATCGGTCCCTCTTGGACACATAGACTCCGTGGTGAAGTTAAACCACTGTAGATGCTTATTAGGGTCCTCACTCGGCATTCCATAAAATGATTTCAGCTTATGGAGGAATCCACTCCTCAATTCAATCTCTCCAGTCTTGTCAGTTTCCAAGGGAGGATAAGTAATATTAGAAGGAGCAACTCCAGCTCCAGCGACATGACCATTCTGTGATCTGATTGATGCCATGATCTCTTCTTCTTCTTCTAATTCGGCAAAAGCCTCAAACTCTGGATTCTGAAGATCACAAGATGACGAAACAAATGATGGGGAGCTCGGCACACTATCTGATACTGACGGCACAATAGGGGAGGATGGTACGGATGATGCTACTGATGAACTGGTTGGTGACGATGGTGGTAATGGCACAAAACGAGCAATAGCGAGTTCTTGGTCTAAACGTTGCAAACGGCCTTGAAGATCTCTTGTCCAAATACTAGACTCGGACATGCACTATTTCTGAAATTTGCAACATTTAAACAAGTTAGAACATCGTAAAGAAATAGAAGACAAGAATATACATCATTACAAGCCACGGCATTGGCGATTACACGACAAATTTCAAACCATAACACATATGCACATTCGGCAAAGACAAACAAATTTCGGCAAAGCACAATATACATTCGGCAATAAGGAGCAAAAATCGGAAATTTCATGAGCATGTAATCGCTAAGTCTAATTTCTTTTAATTTTTGTTCTAACTCTCGAAGTACGTGGAGCAGAGGAGATAACGGTGCAATGGACTGATACAGCCCCCGGTAGTATCATGCTTAATCCGATATACCTCAAGAGTTTGAACCACACAACATGTTTTATCTTTGAAGAAAAATAGGCCACATATGTCAAGTTATGTTCTAGCGTCTAAAGTGAGGTGATGCTTCGGCACAAGCTGTCGACTAGGTCGTGCGGATTTTACGTTTCAAAGGTCATTAAAAATCACGGAGGGCGAACCCCCTACAGGAACCAGGCAGGACTCGTTGTTGGACACCACGGAGGGCGAACCCCCTATCGACTCACTCACCGAGAATGAACATCAGTCTATGGGCCTTGAGATCCAGTTAAACAAACCTGAGAACCATATCTATGATATTAACTTCCCCATACTTTGTAAAACAAACACGGATCCCTAGCGGTCTCAAGTGTTGATTAAAACCGCCCTCAACCTCATAGAAGTAATACTATTACCGAAGAAACGCTTATATGCGTGGGGGGGAAGTATCCCGCGTTTCCCAATCTACATAGAAACGGCCTCCGACATAGCACCATTCACATGAAGGGTTTTGGTTATGATCAACAAAAGAGGCTTCACCTACATGTTACACTTTAGAAACTACAATAAACTCAAACATACACAACACTATCAACTTCCTAGAAATTAAACTAAGTGATTACCAACATACATCATTATACATCATGCAACTTTCGAAATTTAAACTCTACATGCCAAAGCATATTTCTACTTTACAAAATCCCAAAATAAACTTAAAATTTACAACTTTACAACTTCACAACAAAAATTTCCAGCAACATTATATACACAACAAATTCATAAAACAAGCTTTTATAATCCCCGGCAACGGCGCCAAAAATTGATGTGAGCCGAAGCTCGCATGCAATAATAACCCTACAAAAATATCGTTAGTAGTATGAGCAAGTAGGGATCGTTCTAGGCCGGGGATTAAGGGTACCTGAGATATGAAATTGTTAGACAAACAAATATACATATATACAAAATCGTCACACACATATGGGGGTATAAAATGGTTCGGCAGCCCTATGGCTGCCCTAATACTAGGCACGGCAACATAAAAGCAGAAAATAAATCCTAGGTCTAATATGTACAAGTGATCATCATCTTTCACAAAACATTTAGCACATAGACTCTTTAACGAATAAGTTCACATGCAAGAAAGTAAGGAACAAGTATCAACATGCTCAAGTTCAAAATTAGTTCCAACTACAACTTAGTTGTAAGACCTCTCAAGTTTTAAGACCGAACTTTTGGTTATGGGCCCTAAAGTTATGTTAATCCTTTTGAGATTTAACAATTGTGCGCAATGATCTAAATTGGAGACATGCAAAACAAGCAAGGTTGTCAATCATCTTATTTTAACATGTAAGAAATCCAAAGTATTATACCCTAGGTGAGCAAAACAAATCAAAGCAACCTTTTGAGTATCTAGCCATATTTGTTATTACTCGGGTTTGATGAAACCTAACATCTAGATTTACATGCTACAAGCCAATACTAATGTTTCGGTTTTTAAGTCCCACTCCTTAGATTTCTAACCAATTTTGAACCTAAAACATGCATCTATACCGCTGTCCTAATTATCTAACATACGAATTTACAAGTTACATATTACAAATTAGCATGCAAAATCATTGTTCTTGTCGAAACCTAAACATAAATCTAAGCATCGATTTAAACAAGTCTTTAACATATAATTTATAAAACCAAAATCGGTTTACACATAGACATATAAACCAAACCCAAACATACATGAATGTTTCATAGACAAAATCAAACATAACTAAACAAAAAGTACTAAACCGAAAGAGGGGAGTGGATCACACTTTGAGACACCTTGAGAGCTTCTTTTGGTGTGGATCCGGTGCTGTGTAGGTGAAAGGATGAGGCTGCACGGCTTAGGAGGTTCGGCAGGGATTTTCCAAGTTTCGGCAGAAACTTGGTTGGTGGTGGATGGTGGTTTCGGGTTTAGGTTTTTGTCTAGGAAGTTTGGGGAATTTTGGTAGAGTTTCGGCCTTTTGTTTAGCTTGAGATGAGATGATTTTTCAGAATGAAAAGTGGGGGTATATATAGAGGAGAGGGGGTGCCGGCTGCCCTATTACAAAAGGAGTTCAGAAAACCTAGTTCATTAAGGTTTTGCAACCTTCCTTTCTTAATCCAATTAGGTTTTCTTTTCTGAATTTTTTCTTCAAGGCTTGGGCTTCACATCTTCATGGACTTCTTGTATGATCTTGGACTTCATTTGACATGTCTTGGTCCATCGAAAAATACCCCAATTGCCGGCAGCACACAAAGGCATACAATCTGCCAGAATCGGCAGCTTCTCCTAGTGTGACTAGGAGAACGTCTTTCTTCAAGTTTTTCTTCAATGCCATGGCCTAGTGTCTTCCTCTTCCCTTTATAAAGCTTGGACCATCTTCACATATGCATTTGTACACCATTTGGTCCATCAAAAACAGAAAACACAAAAAGGGGGCAGTAGGTTCCTGAAATCGGCAGATTTGACCTTGTTGCAGTAATTCCGGCATATCTCCCTCCGTGGAGCTCCGATTGATGCGATTCCAAGTCTCACGTAAACTAGACACATAGGGCCATCTCCCCATAAAACAGTTTGATCAAACTCCTTGTGAGTCGACGGGAATGATTTTTCGAAGTTGGAACACAGTCCCAGGAAAATCCTGGAAGTCCCTGGATTTGAAATGCTCGGGCTGCCCTATTGCAGCCAATTTTTGGGTGACTTCCCGAACTCCGATTAATCTGAAATTTTAACACAACATTCCTCAGCATATGAATATTAAGCACACCAAATTTCATAGAATTCGGACAAGGATAGACCACAGTTTCAATCATCTCAAAATCACGAAAAAGACATATTTTACACTATTTTCCAGATTTCTCAAACTTAGTCATTTTTCGGATTCTTAACCATTTTTCATCAAAACTCTATCAAAACGACACTAACTATATTATGACTCAATCTTAGATAAATAAGGGTTAAACAAAGCATAAACGAGGGCATAAGCATATAATATCGTCGCACATTGTGCTCCTATCAGTTAGTCACTTAAAATACATGAGGAGTCTTAATCAATTAGTAGCCGGTTAGGAGCTAATTGGGTTGGAGTTAAGTTGAGTCTAGAACGCTTTAATACCTTGCCGTGAGTCCTATTTGCTTGTTTGTTATGTGTTTTGATTGCTTGTGTGTTAGTGCTTTGTGGAAGAATGTCGACCAAACTTGTAAATAATAGATTTAGGATTTATTTTCAGCAATTTATTTTCATGTCTAGGAATTTAGAGACAGCTTTGCTGCCAAGCCTTTTATCCCCCATAATTTCGTGTGTGAATATGTATATATGTATATAAATGTGACAATTATGTGCATATGTGTTTGTGAATATTTTTGTTAACATTCTCATGTTTCAGGTACCCTTAATCCCCGGCTAGAACGATCCCTACTTATTCTATACTACTAACGATTGTAGGGTTTTTGATTGTTTGAGTCGCTTTGGCGCTCGATCAATTTTTGGCGCCGTTGCCGGGGATTATAAAAGCTTGTTATATTTGAATGTTAACTTTGTATATTTGTGGTTTTGTATAAATCTTCTCTAACTTTGCTAATTCATGTATGTATTGTAGAAAATTTTCGATGCTAACTTTAACTTGTAACTTGATTCTAACATGTAATTGTTTCTAACCTTTACTAACTTTAACATATTAACTCTGATTTTCTAACTCATTCTTTTCTAACTCAACTTTTTCTTCTTATTTTTATTTTTAGTTTTGTTCGTTTTGAAGTGACTTGTGCGTGTGCAGATTGAATTGAAAAGAAAAAGTGCAGGAAATACCAAGTTCTGCCCAAAGCAGAATTCGGGCAGTGCGGTCTGTAAACTTTGGAAGGGTGCCGTCTGCAGCTTACAAAACCTGGGAAAGTGAGCCATACGCCGTTGGAAAGATCTCTGAGTCTACTTTCAGTAGGATTTTATAGAAGTGGATTTGGAGTTCTGAACTGCTCCCAGTTTCAATTTGAGTGCACGAAGGTCAATCTGGCGGAACAGAGAACTGGGCAGATCAATAGGTCCGATTAAAGACCCAACAAGGAGTACTTCCACTGGTCCGATTGAGGCGAATTTTATACCATTGGAAAGCTCTGTGTGTCCACTACAACATTGATTTACAACACTTGTGAATTAGAATAGTGGAACACACCCAAAATCAAGCCTCAAGAGAAGCAGACACGTCTGCCGAAGACCCTGCCCCTGCCGAGAGCCATCCCGCTGAGAGGCTTGCAGCCTGCGCCATACCCTGCGATGCCACTGCCCATGCGTGCCAAGCAACCCACTGCCGAGGTCAAGGAGCTGCCAGACCTGCAATTGCCGGCAGCTGTACATGAGTTGCTGCCGAGAAAAATTCTGCCAAGAGGAGGGCTGCTGCCCTCAAAATGTTGAGCAAGTGAAGATGAACACACACAATACTACACACATGGTGAAAAGTCTAGGCTATGGACTATAAACACAAAGCGCTACTTGGGAGGCAACCCAATTCGATTAAAGAAAAGTGAAGGAGCCATCACCGAGAGTTTGAAATTTCTTAACTCTTCTCTTTTTCTTTGATTTGTGATGATATGTTGGTATATGTTAGACTATTGCAGGCTTAGGAAATTCGTTGATATAGATTTGTGCTTACATTGAGAACAATGTAATTTTCTAAGTGTGGGGTGGGATAACGTATTCCGTTTATGTTTTCGTGTGCTTAATTTAGAAGTAGAAAATCCAGAAAATTATAATGCAAAAATAGAGTGTTTAAATTGTTTGTTTCGAGTCTTAGGATGCCCCTAATATGTCAATGATGTTTTTCTCCTCTTTGCATACATAGATGATAGTTGTGCATACAATTAAAATTGTGAGTTTCATGGATTTTGTGCATTGGTAGGAGCATGTAAGACTTGTTGATTAACGAAGCATGCATGTTTTAGCTAGTTTGTTTCCATAGTAACCTATGTGAGCTTTAGAGCCAATTTGCTTTCTTCTTGAGCGATAAAAAGATAAAATTCAATAGATTCGTAGGAAGCATGAAACCTCATAATTCTTTGACTATTCGATGACTATGTGCCATAGCTTTTTAATGAACTCTAGTATGCTAGAACTTACTCTTGTTGATTTTCGAAACGTTTATATCATAAAATACCTTGATTTTGAATATGATTGAATAAAGATCATTTAGGTTTACCACCATTGCCAAATAAAGCATGAGCCCTATTGGAGCCCGTCGTGGGACACCTTAGTAAACCCCCTTTGAGCCTACGATTAGCCTTTTCTTTCATCACCCTTAAACACTTTCCATGAACTTAGTATAGTAATGTCTTGACCATTGTGTGTCGGCAAAGCTTGATTTTTGAAGGAGTTTTCGCGTGAAGTGATGAAGAAGAACAAGTGTGGGGTAGACTTAGCTAGAAAATTGTATGAAAAATTATATGTGCCGTGCCTAGCAAAAGAAAAACAGAAAATATGTAATTCGGACAGAAAAAGAAAAGAAAAGGGAAAAATCAAGTCCGGAAGAAAAGAAAAGAAATAGGCACGGTTTCAAAGTGTAAATTGCTAAGTCTACTCTTGAAAAGTGTTGTGAATTTGGAGTTTTGTTTATATGTGAAGGTCTACTATTGTTATATTTTGACCTTTGTTCATATTCACTATGTTTTGGGGAAGTAAAGAATGAAGTATGGGTCCAACAAGAAGAAATTCGACCCTTGGTGAGAAGACATAAGGAGATTTGAGCTTTGCTAAAGGCCTTAGTAACATTTTGAGCCTCCTTATCCCATAAATTTCGAATACCTTTTCGATCAAAATACAAATATGTTGTCAAATAAGATATGACCGAAATAATGAAATACGTCTACGGTTGAAAAATTACAAGATTCCGACAAAATCTGTGTGCCGAATATTGCGTTTAACTGTTTTTTACTTCTGTTTTCCTATGGGTAGCCTGACGTTCGGTAAATATTTTGAGGAAAATTTTTATACGATTAGTTGCGTCTCATCGATTTGAAACTATTATCTGTTGAAGGTCAGGCCAAAAAACGTCATTTAGACAGGCCAATTACCATTTCTAAGCGTTTAAAGGGTTGACTCACCCGGTTGACCGTCCCGATCGAGCCTTTAACGTTGTCAGATGTAGTTGGATTTTTTTTCATACATGTATCTAAGGTGAACGATGATATATGATGGTTGGAATAGATTTTCTAAACTTTTAGATTCAAAATCGGAACATATGCACTAATGTTAGACAAACAAGTTGTAGGAATTACTCTAACCCTAGGTAACAACATAAACCAAATCGACTTTGATACGACCCGAATCTAGAATTACCATTCAACTGTTTTACTTTTATTATTTCTCCTCGGGAATTGTTTTTACGATTTGAAAATTCTAAAGGTTGACTTTTAAATAAGTTGACTCGACCGAGGATTTTATTTCATGACGAGGTAGAAGACGTTGAAACGAGTTCGTGGACACGTAGCATGCTCAATTTGGAGTTCGTACGAAAAAGTTACGATGTAAAATCGGAAATTGTCCGATTTCTGGACGAGTATAAATAGCGGGAAATGAAAAATTTCCCGAACGGGAAACTTTCCTTCTTCTTTTTCTTTTTCTTTTCTTTTCTTCTCTCTCTTTTCTCCTTCTCTCTCCCCGACTCGGCCCGAGTCCACCGACCCGCGCCGCCCTCCTCCCATCTTCGCCGTCCGGCCACCAATCGGAGCGCCACCGGTCCCGTTTGAACCGTCTCCTCCTCCCCTTCAAGTCTGTGGTGGTGGCACGGTGGGAATCGCCGCCGTTCGGCCGATTCCAACCCAAAAACATCAAGCCCAGTTGGGCTGGTTCACCCTCCTCTGGCCAAGGTTCCACCCGATTCTTGGGGGGAATTGAAGGCCTTGACCTGCACTACCTCTCCATCAAAGGAATTGAACCAATTCGCAGCAGGTAAGGAGAAATTAGAAAGTGAATTTTCTAAGGTTTCGGGTTTAAATTGGAGAGTTGTGATTTTGGTGTTTTTGGTGGATTTGGAGGCTAGAATTGGGTTTAGGACAATGATTGGAGTTGATTAGGTGTATTTTGATGTTGAATTGGTTGGTTTTTGGAGAATATTAGATTTGGGAAAAATGGGCCGCCGTACCGGCTGCCGTTTGCGGCGGCTGGGGCTGTTTTTGGCGTCGGGGATGAGTCCCCGAGGTGGTGGCGAAGGTGTTGGGTGAATTTGGGATCAATTGGAGGTGGTTTTACCTCTTGTGGCGGCGCTGCCGGCGGCGAGAGGTTGAAGACGATGAACAGTGAAACAGTAAAAGGTAAAAAGTAAAACAGTAAAAGGTGAAAAGTAAATAGTAAACAGTAAAAGTAAAGGTAAACGGTAAAAGTAAATGGTAAATAGTAATTGGATTTTAACCATTTACTGTTTGACTTTCAGAATTACTGTTTTACCTAGAATAATTACTGTTTGACCATTAAAAGTTACTGTTGACTTACCGTAAAAAGGTAAAAGCTGTTTTAAAGGGGTTTTATGACGAAATAACTAGTAAAAGGATTAATCGGACTCGAGGTGGGTGTCCTGAGTAATTTCGGACGTAGATTTTCGGTATTGAGGCGTAATTCCTATACCGATAACTGAAAAAGAGAAAATTGGGAGGTTTCGTGCGAGTGAGGACGTCCGTAGATTTAACTTTTATAATTTAATTCCGAAATTTGAAATATTTATAATTACGTCTCTGTTACAGGTCGAGAAATTACTCGACGTAATGAGAGCGAGGAATAGCGGCACGCTCGGCCGTACTGTGAGTGGATTTTTATTTTAAATAAATGCATGCATAATTATTTTAATGAAATGCAGTTTATTTTAAATAAATGATTTGAGAATTCATATAATTAAAATGATATTGATATTTAAAATAAATGTGGTTTTGGGTTATACATTTGCTACTGTTTTAGTAGTACGTATTTTAACCGGAAATGAGATTTCCGGAAATAGTATGTTTTAATTATTTATAATTGATTATGTTGAATAAGTTTTAATTAAAGGTAGTGACCGGAAATGAGATTTCCGGGGATTTTATATTTTCGTTATTTATGATTTTCGACGTGTGAGACATGTCGACGTTATAAATATAATTTTCGATATTATTTTACGGCATGTTGGATATGTCGGATATATATGAATATATTTCCAGGCTATTATACTAGTTGATAGGAGCACAATGTGCGACGATATTAATATGCTTATGCCCTCATTTATGCTTCGTTTAACTCTTATTTACCAAAGATAGAGTCATAATTTAGTTTAGTGTCATTTTGGTAGAGTTTTGGAGAAAGTGTGCTTAATAATCAGAAAAAAATCTGGAAATAAAGTAAAATATGTATTTTTCGTGATTTTGAGGCTCGTGCTAAACTGATCTATCATTTTCCCAATTTGATGAAATTTGGTGTGCATTTAATTGGGAAGCTAAAGTGTATTGTGTCAAAATTTCAGATCAATCGGAGTTCGGGAAGTCACCCAAATGAAGTCTGCAACTTGGCAGTTTGAGCAAAGATAACCAGGGACTACCAGGATTTTCCTGGGACTGTGTCCTGACTTCCGGAATTTCTGTGGGACACATAGCTTGGAACCAGAGAACGTGCCATACACCGTTGGAAAGCTCTACGAGTCTATTTACTCTGAGACTTGGAATCGCAGCAAAATCTTTCCTGAGAAAAAATTTATGCCGGTTTGAATGCACAAAGGTCAAGTCTGCCCAAAGAAAAAAACCTAAACCGAGTTCTACATGGATTTGGCTTACGAATGTGGACTGAATTCCATCCTTTGTGCAAGATTTTTGGCTGAATTAATTCATGGAAAACCTAAAGAGATATTGCTCAATTATTCAGTCATTATCTTGGGAATTTTCGGCAGAACATAGAGGAAGAAAATCGCAACAAATCCTGATCAAATTCGGCAGAATTCCTGTGCACGTCATCCAACTTCCACGGACTCTCCCGGATAGCTCACAATGAATCAGAGTTCGAGCCTTATATGGATAAAAAGCTACGGGAGTATAGTTTCCAACGCAACCGGAATCACCTTAATATCTGATAGGAGCACAATGTGCGACGATATTATATGCTTATGCCCTCGTTTATGCTTTGTTTAACCCTTATTTGTATAAGATAGAGTCATAATGTAGCTTAGTGTTAATTTGGTAGAGTTTGATGAAAAATTGGTTAAGAATCCGAAAAATGGCTAAGTTTGAGAAATCTGGAAAATAATGCAAAATATGTCTTTTTCGCGATTTTGAGATGAGTAAAAGTACGATCTATCCTTGTCCGAATTCTATGAAATTTTGTGTGCTTAATATTCATATGTTGAGGAATGTTGTGTTAAAATTTCAGATCAATCGGAGTTAGGGAAGTCACCCAAAAGTTGGCTGCAAAACGGCAGTCCGAACATTCCAATCCAGGGGCTTCCAGGATTTTCCTGGGACTTTGTCCCAACTTCGAAAAATCATTTCTGTCGACTCACAAGGATTTTGATCGAACTGTTTTATAGGGAGATGGTCATATGTGTCTAGTTTATCTGAGACTTGGAATCGCATCAATCGGAGCTCCACGGATGGAGATATGCCAGAATTACTGCAACAAGGTCAAATCTGCCGATTCCAGGAACCTACTGCCCCCTTTTTGTGTTTTCTGTTTTTAATGGACCAAATGATGCACAAATGCATTTTTGAAGATGGTTCAAACTTTATGAAGGGAAGAGGAAGACACTAGGCCATGGCATTGAAGAAAAATTGAAGAAAGAAGTTCTCCTAGTCACACTAGGAGAAGCTGCCGATTTGGGGCAGATCGGATGCAACATCAAGCTGCCGGCATTGTGGGGCATTTTTGGTGGATCAAAGCTTATCAATTGAAGTCCAAGACCATATAAGAAGTCCATGAAGATGTGAAGCCCAAGCCTTGAAGAAAAATTCAGAAAAGAAAACCTAATTGGACTAAGAAAGGAAGGTTGCAAAACCTTATTGCACTAGGTTTTCTGAACTCCTCTTTGCTTAAGGGCTGCCGGCAAATACTCCCACTATTCTCTATAAATACCCCCACTTTTCCTACAGAAAAATCATCTCATCTCTTGCAAAGCACTAGCCAAAACTCTACCAAATTTTCCTACCAAAGTTCTAACCCGAAACCCTAAAAATACCAAGTCACCTATTCCACCACCACCATTCACCACCGATCCCATACCTTACCTCAGCCACTGCCGATCCTCTTTCACCACACCAAGACGAAGCTCTCCAAGGTTTCTAAAGTGTGATCCATCCCTATGACTTGTGTTTTTAATTTCGGTTTAGTCACATATTGTTGTTATAAAAATACTTTGTTTCGTTTGGTTTTGTATGATGAACATGAATTACGATTTTATTTGGAATTTATGTGATGACTTTTGCAATTTTTAATGCATGGATTTCATATGTATGATAATTAGAGCAGTGGTATTAAAAGCATGTTTAGGATTTAAATTGGTTAGACCTAAGGTGAGGGCTTATAATCGGTACTTAGTGTTGTCTTTGAACATGATCTAGGTATTAGGTTTAATTTGCTTGAGTTATAATGAACTAAGTAGACGTATGATCACTTTGATTTGTTGTGCTCACCTAGAGTGGTTAACCTTAGGACTTGCATGTTAAATAAGAAGATTGACGACCTTACTTGTTTACGTGTTTTCGGCTATAGACTTTTGTGCTTCAATGCTATGTCTTGTATAAAGTAGCATAACCTTTAGGATCACCATGCGAATAGCTCGATCTTAAAACAATAGAAAAAGTCTCACAACTAGGTAAAAATCGGAAACGTTCTGGTTGTAGGTTGAAACTAAGTTAAGTTTTGAGCATGCCAAATACTTGTCTCTTACTTTCTTGCATGTGAATCTTTGTGTTAAATTGTGTTTTGTGCTATGTGATGCGTGAGAGATGATGATCAAACTTGTATATAGTAGCCTAGGATTTATTTTCTGTTTTTATTACCGTGCCTAATAAAGGGGCAGCATTGCTGCCGATTCATTATCCCCCATATGTGTGACGTTTGTGATGTATATATGTATATATGTTTGTCTAACAATTTCATATCTCAGGTACCCTTAATCCCCGGCCTAGAACGATCCCTACTTGCTTATACTACTAACGATCTTTTGTAGGGTTTATTATTGCATGCGAGCTTAGGCTCCCGTTCAATTTTTGGCGCCGTTGCCGGGGATTATAAAAGCTTGTTTTATGTTATTGTTGTGTATATAATGTTGCTGGAAATTTTTGTGTGAAGTTGTAAAGTTGTAAATTTTAAGTTTATTTTGGGATTTTGTAAAGTAGAAATATGCTTCGGCATGTAGAGTTTAAATTTTGGAAGTTGCATGATGTATAATGATGTATGTTAGTAATCACTTAGTTTAATTTCTAGGGAGTTGATAGTGTTGTGTATGTTTGAGTTTATTGTAGTTTCTAAAGTGTAACATGTAGGTGAAGCCACTTTTGTTGATCATAACCAAAACCCTTCATGTGAATGGTGCTATGTCGGAGGCCATTTCTATGTAGATTGGGAAACGCGGGATACTTCCCCCCCACGCATATAAGCGTTTCTTCGGTAATAGTACTACTTCCATGAGGTTGAGGGCGGTTTTAATCAACACTTGTAGACTGCTAGGGACCCGTGTTTGTTTTACAAAGTATGGGGAAGTTATTATCATAGATATGGTTCTCAGGTTTGTTTAACTGGATCTCAAGGCCCATAGACTGATGTTCATTCTCGGTGAGTGAGTCGATAGGGGGTTCGCCCTCCGTGGTGTCCAACAACGAGTCCTGCCTGGTTCCTGTAGGGGATTCGCCCTCCGTGATTGTAATGACCTTTGAAACGTAAAATCCGCACGACCTAGTCGACAGCTTGTGCCGAAGCATCACCTCACTTTAGACGCTAGAACATAACTTGACATATGTAGCCTATTTTCTTCGAAGATAAAAACATGTTGTGTGGTTCAAACTCTTGAGGTATATCGGATTAAGCATGATACTACCGGGGGCTGTATCAGTCCATTGCACCGTTATCTCCTCTGCTCCACGTACTTCGAGAGTTAGAACAAATTTAAAAGGAATTAGACTTAGCGATTACATGCTCATGAACTTTCCGATTTTTGATCCTTTATGGCCGTACCATGTTGATGCTTTGCCGAAATGTTTGTATTTATGCCGTGTGTATTGGATGTGTTTCCGAATGTATATATGTGTTATGGTTTGAAATTTGTTGTGTAAGTGCCAATGCCGTGGCTTGTAATGATGTATATTCTTGCTTTCTATTTCTTTGCGATGTTCTAACTTGTTTAAATGTTGCAAATTTCAGAAATAATGCATGTCCGAATCTAGTATTTGGACAAGAGAACTTCAAGGCCGTTTGCAACGTTTAGATCAAGAACTCGCTATTGCTCGTTGTGTGCCATTACCACCATCGTCACCAACCAGTTCATCAGTATCATCATCCTTGCCGAGTTCACCTATTGTGCCGTCAGTTTCATCATCATCTGTGCCGAGCTCCCCATCGTTTGTTTCGTCGTCTTGTGATCTTCAGAATCCAGAGTTTGAGGCTTTTGCCGAATTAGAAGAAGAAGAAGAGATCATGGCATCAATCAGATCACAGAATGGTCATGTTGCTGGAGCTGGAGTTGCTCCTTCGAATATCACTTATCCTCCCTTGGAAACTGACAAGACTGGAGAGATTGAATTGAGGAGTGGATTCCTCCATAAGCTGAAGTCATTTTATGGGATGCCGAGTGAGGATCCTAACAAGCATCTACAGTGGTTTAACTTCACCACGGAGTCCATGTGTCCAAGAGGGACCGATTTGCAACACTTCAAGATGAAGGCATTTCCGTTTTCTCTAGAAGATCAAGCAAAGGAGTGGTTGTTTGAGGTGCCTAGTGGTCGCATTGTTTCGTGGAGTACTATGATGGATGAGTTTCTACTCAAGTACTTTCCTGCTTCACGTATCACTGATCTGAGGAAGCAAATTACAAGTGTGAAGCAAGCCGGAGATGAGACTTTCTTCGACTACTACAAGAGGTTCAAGTCCCTAGTTTCTTTGTGTCCATCGCATGGCATTAGCGATGGACTCTTGTTGCAATATTTTTATGAGGGATTGCGCGTCATGGAGAGAGAGTTTCTTGACTCGGCCGTGGGAGGTAGCTTTTTAGAGTTAAATGCTGGTGCGGCAAGAAGTTTGTTGGAAGTTCGTGCCTTGAACAATCAACAATTTCGCATGGCACGAGGCAATATGCAAAGGAATGAGAAAGTGCATGAGACGTCTTCGAGCTCAAAGCTAGAGGATAAAGTGGACAAGCTTACCGACTTGGTGAGTAATTTGATGAAGAAGCGTGCGAGTGTATGTGGAATTTGCACCGAGGGCCATGAGACCGAACAATGCCCTCAATTTGGAGTTAGTGAGGGAGTTGAGGAGTGCAATGCAATTGGTTTTCAAGGAGGCCAACGTTTTGGCAATTTCAATCCGAGGTTCAATGATCATCCAAACTTTCGATGGGCGAATAATGACAACGTGCTTAGGGCACCTATACAACCGAGAGAGGGAGGAGCACCGTTTGCACCGAGGCCACCATTTGTGCCTCGGCAGCCATATATGCCGAACCAAGGAGCTTATGGGGCTTTGCCAAACCAAACTCAAGGAGGGCCGAGCCAAGGCCAAGCCGCGCCGAGCAATTCAAACTATGATGCTTTGATTCAATCTTTGTCAAGTGCTACTCAAGCATTACTCGCGGGGCAACAAAATCATCAAAAGGACATTGGTGAGCTCAAGACTCAAATGGGGCAAGTTGTGGATTTCATGGGAAGATTCAATGAGCAAGGGAAGTTGCCAAGCAATACTATTCCAAATCCGAAGAACGAGCAAGCCAAAGTGATTCAAACTCGTAGTGGAAGAGAGTTGTTTCCTCCAACAAGTCCAAAGAAGAAGCGAGTAACTTTTAAGGGTATTGAGGACGATGAGAGGGCTGCTGGACCTGTCATTGCCGGCAGCCACATTGAGGGAAGTGAGGCAGCAGCCGAGCATGAAGCAACCGGCCAAGGTACTGCCGGCAACACACATGTTGCCGAGAAGGGGAGAGTTAACGAGCAAGGGTATGACGCCAACCATAGTATGAATGACAAGGGGCTGCGCAATGAGCTTGAGTACGATCCCGCCACATCAAAGAATGAGGTATTGCCGAGCCAAGCAAGTAAGGGAGGAGTCTCATCATCTAGCATTCCATTCCCTTCACGCTTTGCTAGAACAAAGAAGGACAAGTCCGATGAAGAGGTGTTGGAGATTTTCCGGAAAGTGCAAGTCAACATCCCTTTGTTGGAGTGCATTAAGCAAGTGCCGAAGTATGCTAAGTTTTTGAAAGAGCTTTGCACGGCAAGGAGGCATACGAGGGAGACTCGTGTGGTGACCATGAGCGAGACGGTGTCGGCCGTTATTCAAAGAAAGTTGCCACCAAAGATGAAGGATCCGGGAAGCTTCAATGTGCCTTGTGTTATAGGCAATACACGGTTTGAGGATGTTATGTTGGATTTGGGAGCATCGATCAATGTCATGCCACTCAATGTGTATCAAAGATTGAGTATAGGGCCTCTCAAGAAGGATAATGTCATCATTCAACTTGCGGATCGCTCAAGCAAATATCCGGAGGGCTATGTAGAGGATGTGTTGGTACAAATCAACCAATTGATATTCCCCGCCGATTTTTATGTGGTTGAGATGGAGGATTCGCCGGTCAACAACACTCAATTGCTTTTAGGGCGACCATTCATGAGGACCGCGCGCACAAAGATAGATGTGGCCGAGGGCAACCTAACTATGGAGTTTGATGGTGAGGTGATAAAGTTTAATGTGTTTGATGCCATGAAATTCCCCAATGTTGATTTAAAGGAGGGTTGTGCCATGGATATTTTGGAGGAGGTCGAGCAAGTTATGTCGACCTCGCTCGACGCATAGCAATTAGCGATTGGGCAAGGGGTCGGATTTGACAAGAGGGGAGAACGAGTGCATGATGGAGCCGAGCCAAGCCATGCCGAGCAAGGGATTGCCGAGCCAAGCAACAATGCCGAGCCATATGCCTTATTGCCGAGCCTTGATGAGGTGGTGGCCGAGCTAGACGCCACCCCTACTTACATGAAGAACTCGTTCTTGTCAATACCAAGTGCCACAACAAAATTTCGACCAAGTGTGGAAGAGGCCCCAAAGTTAGAACTTAAAGAACTCCCTAGTCACTTGAAGTATGTTTATCTTGGAGAAGAAGATACACTACCGGTTATTGTGTCTTCAATGCTTAGTGAGAAGCAAGAAGAGGATTTGATTTGTGTGCTTAAGAAGTACAAGACCGCCATAGGTTGGACCTTAGCGGATATCAAGGGAATAAGCCCTACTACTTGTGTTCATCGTATTTTGTTAGAAGAAGGAGCTAAGCCGACAAAGGAAGCTCAACGTCGACTTCACCCTCCCATGATGAAAGTTGTTAAGGAAGAAATTATCAAGTTGCTTGATTGTGGGGTGATCTACCCAATTTCGGATAGTAAGTGGATATCTCCCGTGCAAGTAGTGCCAAAGAAGAGTGGTGTAACGGTTGTCAAGAATGAGAAGAATGAGCTTGTGCCACAAAGACTTGTAACCGGTCATCGGATGTGCATCGACTATAGGAAGCTCAACGCTACAACGAGGAAGGATCACATGCCTTTGCCGTTTATGGATCAAATGCTAGAGAGGTTAGCCGGTCATTCTTACTATTGCTTTCTTGATGGATATAGTGGCTACAATCAAATCATGATACACCCGGACGATCAAGAGAAGACCACTTTTACTTGTCCATTTGGCACGTTTGCATATCGGCGGATGCCATTTGGACTTTGCAACGCACCCGGCACTTTTCAAAGATGTATGTATACTATCTTCTCGGATTTTATTGAAGACATTATCGAAGTGTTTATGGATGATTTTAGTGTGTATGGGAGCACCTTCGATGCATGTTTGGGAAACTTGGAGAAGATACTTGAGAGGTGTGTAGAGACAAATCTTGTGCTCAATTGGGAGAAGTGTCACTTCATGGTCACGCAAGGCATTGTTCTAGGGCACATAATTTCGGCAAGAGGCTTAGAAGTTGACAAAGCCAAGGTGGAGCTCATACAAGCATTGCCGAGTCCTAGGTGTGTGAAGGATGTGAGAAGTTTTCTTGGCCATGCGGGGTTTTATCGACGATTTATCAAGGACTTCTCTTCAATTGCCAAGCCATTGAGCAACTTGTTACAAAAGGAGGTGACGTTTGAGTGGACAAAGGCGTGTGAGGAAGCATTTTGCCGATTGAAAGCTTGCTTGTGTACGGCACCAATACTTGTGTCCCCTAATTGGGATGAGCCGTTTGAGTTGATGTGTGATGCTAGTGATTATGCACTTGGAGCGGTACTTGGACAACGAATTGAGAAGAAGCCATGCGCCATTTACTATGCTTCAAGGACTCTCAACGATGCATAACTCAATTACACAACAACGGAGAAGGAACTCTTAGCGGTAATTTTTGCTTTGGAAAAGTTTCGACCATATCTTTTGAATTCCAAAGTCATTGTTTATAGTGATCATGCCGCTTTGAGATATCTTATGACGAAGAAGGATGCTAAGCCGAGGCTTATTCGATGGATTCTTTTGCTTCAAGAGTTCGATATTGAGATTAAAGACAAGAAAGGAGTAGAGAATGTTGTGGCCGATCATTTGAGTAGACTTGTACAAGAGGAGGATCGGCTGCCCCTATTAGAGACCTTTCCGGATGAGCAACTTTTTCGACTTGAAGTACATGAGCCTTGGTATGCCGACATTGCAAATTTTCTAGCCACACGCCGATTTCCCAAAGAGATGCCGAGCCACCAACAAAAGAGAATAAGGAAGCAAGCTCGACACTTCTTGTGGGATGATCCGTACTTATGGAAGCAATGTGGTGATCAAGTTATTCGAAGATGTGTGCCGGAGAATGAGCATCGCTCCATCCTTGCTTTTTGTCATAGCGAAGCTTGTGGTGGGCATTTTGGACCTAAGAAGACGGCTTTGAAGGTACTCACGTATGGATTCTTTTGGCCTACGATTTTCAAGGATGCATTCATGTTTTGTAAAGCATGTGATAGATGCCAAAGAATGGGGAACATTGGAGCTAGAGATCAAATGCCGCTCACGCTTATCATTGAGGCTGAGATTTTCGATTTATGGGGTATTGACTTCATGGGACCGTTTCCTTCAAGTAAGGGCTTTCTCTACATATTGCTTGCGGTTGATTATGTGTCAAAGTGGATTGAAGCCAAGGCTACACACACCAATGATGCCAAGGTGGTAGCCAAGTTTCTCAAGACCAACATCTTTTCACGTTTTGGAGTTCCAAGAGTCTTGATTAGCGATGGAGGATCCCATTTTTGTAACCGCACCATTGAAGCCTTATTGAGGAAGTATGGAGTCAAACATAAGGTTTCTACACCTTATCACCCCCAAACAAGTGGTATGGCCGAGGTGAGTAATCGAGAGATCAAGCAAATTTTGGAGAAATCGGTTGGACCTTCAAGGAAGGATTGGAGTGATCGTCTCGATGATGCTTTGTGGGCTTATAGGACCGCATACAAGACACCGATAGGTATGTCTCCTTTTTGGTTAGTTTATGGCAAAGCATGTCACTTACCGGTTGAGCTAGAACATAAGGCATGGTGGGCAATTAAGGCCTTCAACATGAACATAGATGATGCCGGTCTTCATAGAAAGCTTCAACTCAACGAACTTGAAGAAATCCGTAATGAAGCTTATGATGCCGCTTGGATATACAAGGAGAAAACAAAGGCTTATCATGATAAGATGATCCGGGGTAAAAAGTTTGAAGTTGGTCAAAAAGTTCTCCTATTCAATACTCGACTTCGACTCTTTCCGGGTAAGCTTCGTTCTCGATGGGTTGGTCCTTTCATAATCACTAAAGTATTTTCACATGGAGCCATTGAGATCCTTAACCCGAGCACCAACAAAGAGTACAAGGTTAACGGGCATCGCTTGAAGCCGTACTATGATTCATTCCAAGAATGCACCATTGCTTCCCAAACCTTGGATGATCCCGTGCCACCACCACCACACCTAGAGGCTGCCGGACCTGCAATTGCCGGCAGCATCACCAAGAGACCGGACACGGATACACAAGCCACACCCGATACCATCCTGCCGGATACGAACCGAGCTGCCGAGCAAGAGCATTCTGGAACTGCTGCACCACCACCCCCTGCCGGACCTGCCATTGCCGGCAGGGTTGACACACGGCCACAAGAGGCCGAGCACAAGGATGACACGCCCTCGGATACGCCAGATACGGCATCACCAAGGCCGGACACGCCAGCCGAACCGGATACAAGAACTTGGACAGAATCGGATACAAGTTGCAATACACTTCTTCTTGAACTTCTTCTTGCCGATTTGAGTTGTTTTGGAATGCGATGAACACATGAAACACGGTGAAAAGTCTAGGCTATGGACTATAAACACAAAGCGCTACTTGGGAGGCAACCCATGTCGATCAAAGAAAAGTGAAGGAGCCATCACCGAGAGTTTGAATTTTCTTAACCCTTCTCTTTTTCTTTGATTTGTGATGAATTGTTGGAATATGTTAGTCGATTGCATGCTTAGGAAATTCGTTGATATTGTTTTGTGCTTACATTGAGGACAATGTAATTTTCTAAGTGTGGGGTGGGATAACGTATTCCGTTTTTTGTTTTTGTTTTTGTGTGCTTAGTTTAGAAAAGAAAAATTCAGAAAATTGTAACACAAAAATAGAGTGTTTAAATTTGTCTGTTTCGAGTCTTAGGATGCCCCTAATATGTCAATGATGTTTTTCTCCTCTTTGCATACATAGATGATGGTTGTGCATACAATTAAAATTGTAAGTTTCATGGATTATGTGCATTGGTAGGAGCATGTAGGACTTGTTGATTAATAAGCATGCATGTTTTAGCTAATTTATTTCGATTATAACCTATGTGAGCTTTAGTGCCAATTTGCTTTCTTCTTGAGTGATAAAAAGATAAAATTCAATAGATTCGTAGGAAGCATGAAACCTCATAGTTCTTTGTATATTCGATGACTATATGCCATAGCTTTTTAATGAACTCTAGTATGCTAGAACTTACTCTTGTTGATTTTCGAAACATTTATATCATAAAATACCTTGATTTTGAATGTGATTGAATAAAGATCATTTAGGTTTACCACCAAAGCCAAATAAAGCATGAGCCCTATTGGAGCCCGTCGTGGGACACCTTAGTAAACCCCCTTTGAGCCTACGATTAGCCTTTTCTTTCATCACCCTTAAACACTTTCCATGAACTTAGTATAGTGATGCCTTTACCTTGTGTGTCGGCAAAGCTTGATTTTTGAAAGCGTTTTCGCGTGTGTGATGAAGAAGAACAAGTGTGGGGTAGACTTAGCCATGAATCTATATGTAAAGTGTACTAGATGCCGTGCCATAAAAGAAAGAAAAAAAAAATGCTCGGATCAAAAGAAAAGAAAAAATGCCGAGAAAAAGAAAAAAATATGAGATTGAAGGGCACGGCATAAGGTTTGAAAAAGAAAAATTTTGTGCATGGCTATTGTCTAGAGTATTGTTGTAATGATGTATGGGAAGAAAAGAATGAAGTATGGGTCCAACAAGATGAAATTTGACCCTTTCGGCGAGAAGACATAAGGAGATCGAGCTTTGCTAAAGGCCTTAGTGACGTTTTGAGCCTCCTTATCCAAATATCGAATACCTCTTAGCCTAACCCCATTACAACCCTTTTATTGATCTTTTTCATGATTCTTAAGATGGTTAAACTTGATTTGTGGAGATTATCTCAAGAGTAAGCTTATGGTTTTGGTTCATTGGTGCATATAGTTGTCATATGAGGTTTCTCCATAAAAATTTCACAAAGTGCTTTCGTTTCTTTGATATATGCAAGTCACTCTTTGTAAGCCATTATCTTTCGCTTGCATATACTTATGTGTGAATAACCATGCTTCGAGAGAAAAGAAGAGAGTATGCCTAGTGAGGTGATTTGAATTAGCTTAACATGTTTACATGCTTACCTTTTTGCTCTTATATGTTCGTATTGATGTCACATGTTCATGAAGCTCGGAATTTTCGTGCTTAGCATTCTCATGCATTAACTTGAAAGCTATGTGTACATACGAGCCTGAGACAAATTGTTAGGGGCAATAGTTTGTTTTGAGTCGTAGTTTAATTTAGTTTGCTAAGGGACTAGCAAAGGATAAGTGTGGGGTAGTTGATAGGAGCACAATGTGCGACGATATTATATGCTTATGCCCTCGTTTATGCTTTGTTTAACCCTTATTTGTATAAGATAGAGTCATAATGTAGTTTAGTGTTAATTTGGTAGAGTTTGATGAAAAATTGGTTAAGAATCCGAAAAATGGCTAAGTTTGAGAAATCTGGAAAATAATGCAAAATATGTCTTTTTCGCGATTTTGAGATGAGTAAAAGTACGATCTATCCTTGTCCGAATTCTATGAAATTTTGTGTGCTTAATATTCATATGTTGAGGAATGTTGTGTTAAAATTTCAGATCAATCGGAGTTCGGGAAGTCACCCAAAAGTTGGCTGCAAAACGGCAGTCCGAACATTCCAATCCAGGGGCTTCCAGGATTTTCCTGAGACTTTGTCCCAACTTCGAAAAATCATTTCTGTCGACTCACAAGGATTTTGATCGAACTGTTTTATAGGGAGATGTTCATATGTGTCTAGTTTATCTGAGACTTGGAATCGCATCAATCGGAGCTCCACGGATGGAGATATGCCGGAATTACTGCAACAAGGTCAAATCTGCCGATTCCAGGAACCTACTGCCCCCTTTTTGTGTTTTCTGTTTTTAATGGACCAAATGATGCACAAATGCATTTTTGAAGATGGTTCAAACTTTATGAAGGGAAGAGGAAGACACTAGGCCATGGCATTGAAGAAAAATTGAAGAAAGAAGTTCTCCTAGTCACACTAGGAGAAGCTGCCGATTTGGGGCAGATCGGATGCAACATCAAGCTGCCGGCATTGTGGGGCATTTTTGGTGGATCAAAGCTTATCAATTGAAGTCCAAGACCATATAAGAAGTCCATGAAGATGTGAAGCCCAAGCCTTGAAGAAAAATTCAGAAAAGAAAACCTAATTGGACTAAGAAAGGAAGGTTGCAAAACCTTATTGCACTAGGTTTTCTGAACTCCTCTTTGCTTAAGGGCTGCCGGCAAATACTCCCACTATTCTCTATAAATACCCCCACTTTTCCTACAGAAAAATCATCTCATCTCTTGCAAAGCACTAGCCAAAACTCTACCAAATTTTCCTACCAAAGTTCTAACCCGAAACCCTAAAAATACCAAGTCACCTATTCCACCACCACCATTCACCACCGATCCCATACCTTACCTCAGCCACTGCCGATCCTCTTTCACCACACCAAGACGAAGCTCTCCAAGGTTTCTAAAGTGTGATCCATCCCTATGACTTGTGTTTTTAATTTCGGTTTAGTCACATATTGTTGTTATAAAAATACTTTGTTTCGTTTGGTTTTGTATGATGAACATGAATTACGATTTTATTTGGAATTTATGTGATGACTTTTGCAATTTTTAATGCATGGATTTCATATGTATGATAATTAGAGCAGTGGTATTAAAAGCATGTTTAGGATTTAAATTGGTTAGACCTAAGGTGAGGGCTTATAATCGGTACTTAGTGTTGTCTTTGAACATGATCTAGGTATTAGGTTTAATTTGCTTGAGTTATAATGAACTAAGTAGACGTATGATCACTTTGATTTGTTGTGCTCACCTAGAGTGGTTAACCTTAGGACTTGCATGTTAAATAAGAAGATTGACGACCTTACTTGTTTACGTGTTTTCGGCTATAGACTTTTGTGCTTCAATGCTATGTCTTGTATAAAGTAGCATAACCTTTAGGATCACCATGCGAATAGCTCGATCTTAAAACAATAGAAAAAGTCTCACAACTAGGTAAAAATCGGAAACGTTCTGGTTGTAGGTTGAAACTAAGTTAAGTTTTGAGCATGCCAAATACTTGTCTCTTACTTTCTTGCATGTGAATCTTTGTGTTAAATTGTGTTTTGTGCTATGTGATGCGTGAGAGATGATGATCAAACTTGTATATAGTAGCCTAGGATTTATTTTCTGTTTTTATTACCGTGCCTAATAAAGGGGCAGCATTGCTGCCGATTCATTATCCCCCATATGTGTGACGTTTGTGATGTATATATGTATATATGTTTGTCTAACAATTTCATATCTCAGGTACCCTTAATCCCCGGCCTAGAACGATCCCTACTTGCTTATACTACTAACGATCTTTTGTAGGGTTTATTATTGCATGCGAGCTTAGGCTCCCGTTCAATATCTCTTTTCTAGAGAAAGATATTTCATAATCTTCACTCAAAGGTCAAATCTGCCAGCAGGATAAGTTTGAGAAAAACTAGGTTTTGTGAACCCTAGTTGCAGCCACCCTTTTTGCCTCTATATATTGGACGATTTTTACACAGAAAAATATCTCTCTTCTGACGCTCAAGCAAAGCCGAAACTCTACTAAAATAATCCCACAAAAATCCTATACAGAAAATTGCCTTAGCCGATTCCATCTCACCTTCACCAAGCTTGCCGATCACAAGTGTTCTTCATCATCAAATTATCCTTTGCCGATTCCTCTCAAGGTTTTGTTTAAAGTGTGATTTACTCATCTCTCATGGCTTGTAATTTTCTGTATAAATTCAATACTTTGTCTATGAAGATTGAATGGATGGTTGTATTTTGTTTTGGTTTTATGAATTATTCTTTTGATTACCGAATTTTTGTTATATGATTTGGTTTTCTTTGGTTTAATTTCTGAATTATGCATGTGATTTAATTGAATGTAGTTTTATGGGCAGTAGGTTTGTGCATGTGTTCTTGATTTAATTTGGTTGATTTCCTGAATTTACATGCATAAAAACCGTATGCATGAAGGTAGTTTCGGCCATAACTATCCTTTGTGTGGGTTTCACATGCCGATTTAATACATGTTGGATCATACGCGAAGTGACGAGTCGCCGAAGCGAGCATCAAGCAATAATAACCCTACAATCGTTAGTAGTATAGCCGGGGATTAAGGGTACCTGAAACATGAGAATGTTAACACAAATATTCACAAACATATATGCACATAATTGTCACACTTATATACATATATACATATTTACACACGAAATTATGGGGGATTGAGATAGGATCGGCAGCAAAGCTGCCTCTAAATTCCTAGACATGAATTTAAGACATGAAATTAAATCCTAAGTTACTATATACAAGGTTGGTCGACATTCTTCCACAAAGCACTAACACAAAAGCAATCAAAACACATAACAAACAAGCAAACAGGACTCACAGCAAGATGTTAACATGTTCTAGACTCAACTTAACTCCAACCCAATTAGCTCCTAATCGGCACTACTAATTGATTAAGACTCCTTATGTATTTTAAGTGACTAATCGCCTAACCTTAAAATTATACTAGTCATCTTTGAATATTCTAATCGACGTAAACAAACATGATAAGTAATTAAGCACAAAGTCTTTTTCTTTAGTTGGAAACAAGTTAAATAAGCAAGGTTGTCAATCATCTTATTAACAAGCATGTTCATTTAAATTACTCTAGCCCTTGTGAAAACAACACAAATTAAGACAACCCTAAAGATTGCTTAACCTATATTATTTTCGGCTAATGAGATTAATACTCCACATATTGCAATTATATAGACTACCAATCTTTAAGCACACGAATTTAAAGAACAAGTCAAGAAAACCCTAAAACCAAGTTAACACATATTCTTGCCGATTATCCTACTTACTAATTCATTACATATTTCCCTTACTCTTTAACAAACAATCCGATTCTTTACTCTCAAAAACCACTTAAAAATAAAGAAGATGAATTGAATATGCAAATCATAAAACCAAACTTCAATCCAAACAATACATAGACATAGAATTTGAAACCAAGAATTCATGCTAACTTCATAGACAAAGTTTAACATAACTACATAAAAATTACAAAACCGAGAGTAGGGAGTGGATCACACTTTTGTAGACACCTTGATGACTTCGACTCGTGTGGATCCGGCGGAGGATGAAGGAGATGGCTGCTCGGCAATGGTTAGGTGTCGGCAGAAATTGAAGGTGAGATGGGGGTGATTTTCGGTTAGGCTTCTATGTAGGATTCTTGGGAAATTTCGGTAGAGCTTTGGCTAGATTTTTGCTTTGGAATGTGACAAGTTTTTCTGTAGGAAAACATGGCTTTAAATAGAGGCAAATTCGGCAGAAACCCTAGGTAGAAAACCTAGTCCAAATCAGCAAAGGTAATCCTTGTGCAACAAGGTTTTGGTTCCTTCCTTTCTTGGTTCTTCTAGGAAACTTCTTTTGCTGATTTTCTTCTTTGGATTAGGCTCCATATCTTCATGGACTTCTTGTGTAGGCTTGACAACTCCATTTGGTGAGCTTGATCCATGGAAAAATGCCCCAAACCCGCAAGAACACAAGACCGGTAGCAACTCGGCTGGAATGACCTTGCTCCAGTAAATCCGGCATATCTCCCTTCTCGGAGCTCCAATTGATGTGATTCCAAGTCTCAGATAAACTAAATACATATAGCCATCTCTCTGTAAAAGGGCTTGATCAAATTCTTTGTAAGTCGTCGGGAATGAGTTTTCGAAGTTGGGACAAAGTCCGAGGATAATCCTGGAAGTCCCTGGATTGGTTTGCTCGGACTGCTGTTTTGCAGCCCTCTTTTGAATATTAAGCATGCCAAATTTCATTAAATTTGGACAAGGATAGATCATATTTTTACTCATCTCAAAATCGCGAAAAAGACATATTTTGCACTATTTTCCAGATTTCTCATACTTAGTCATTTTTCGGACAATTAAGCACATTTTACCAAAACTCTACCAAAAATGACACTAACTATATTATGACTCTATCTTAGACAAATAAGAGTTAAACAAAGCATAAATGAGGGCATAAGCATATAATATCATCGCACATTGTGCTCCTATCAACTACCCCACACTTATCCTTTGCTAGTCCCTTAGCAAACTAAATTAAACTAAGACTCAAGCTACTATTGCCCCTAACAATTTGTCTCAGGCTCGTATGTACACATAGCTTTCAAGTTAATGCATGAGAATGCTAAGCATGAAAATTCCGAGCTTCATGAACATGTGAGATCAATATGAACATATAAGAGCAAAAGGTAAGCATGTAGACATGTTAAGCTAATTCAATCCTCCTCACTAGACATACTCTCTTCTTTTCTCTCGAAGCATGGTTATTCACTCAATAGTATATGCAAGTGGAAGATAATGAATTACAAAGAGTGACTTGCATATATCAACGAATCGAAAGCACTTTGTGAAATTTAATGGAAAAACCTCATATAACAACTATGTGCACCAATGAAGCAAAACCATATGCTTACTCTTGAGATAATCTCCACAAATCAATTTTAACCATCTTAAGAATCATGAAAAAGATCAATAAAAGGCATGTAATGGGGCTTGGCTAAATGGTATTCGAAATTTATGGAATAAGGAGGCTCAAAACGTCACTAAGGCCTTTAGCAAAGCTCGATCTCCTTATGTCTTCTCACCATGGGTCGGATTTCTTCTTGTTGGACCCATACTTCATTCTTTACTTCCCCAAAACATAGTGAATATGAACAAATGTCAAAATATAACAATAGTAGACCTTCACATATAAATAAAACTCCAAATTCACAACACTTTTCAAGACTAGACTTAGCAAATTACACTTTGAAACCGTGCTTTTTTCAATATTGTTACTCTCGGACTTAATTTTTTTTTTCTTTTCTTTTTCTCTTTTCTGTCCGTTCTTTTCTTTTGCTAGGCATGGCACATACAATTTTTCATACAATTTTCTAGCTAAGTCTACCCCACACTTGTTCTTCTTCATCACTTCACGCGAAAACTCCTTCAAAAATCAAGCTTTACCGACACACAATGGTCAAGACATCACTATACTAAGCTCATGGAAAGTGTTTAAGGGTGATGAAAGAAAAGGCTAATCGTAGGCTCAAAGGGGTATACTAAGGTGTCCCACGACGGGCTCCAATAGGGCTCATGCTTTATTTGGCTTTGGTGGTAAACCTAAAAGATCTTTATTCAATCACATTCAAAATCAAGGTATTTTATGATTAAAAACGTTTTCAAAATCAACAAGAGTAAGTTCTAGCATTCTAGAGTTCATTAAAAAGCTATGGCACATAATCATTGAATAATCAAAGAATAATGAGGTTCATATAATATCATGCTCAAAATTTTCAGAATTTTAGCACTCATGAAGAAAGCAAGTTGGCTCTAAAGCTCACATAGGTTATTATGGAAACAAACTAGCTAAAACATGCATGCTTCGTTAATCAACAAGTCCTACATGCTCCTACCAATGCACATAATCCATGAAACTCACAATTTTAATTGTATGCACAACTATCATCTATGTATGCAAAGAGGAGAAAAACATCATTGACATATTAGGGGCATCCTAAGACTCGAAACAACAATTTAAACACTCTATTTTTGTAGTACATTTTCTGAAATTTTCTTTCCTAACTAAGCACACGAAAACATAAACGGAATACGTTATCCCAATCAAAAATTGACGAGTCGCCGAAGCGAGCATCAAGCAATAATAACCCTACAATCGTTAGTAGTATAGAATAAGTAGGGATCGTTCTAGCCGGGGATTAAGGGTACCTGAAACATGAGAATGTTAACACAAATATTCACAAACATATATGCACATAATTGTCACACTTATATACATATATACATATTTACACACGAAATTATGGGGGATTGAGATAGGATCGGCAGCAAAGCTGCCTCTAAATTCCTAGACATGAATTTAAGACATGAAATTAAATCCTAAGTTACTATATACAAGGTTGGTCGACATTCTTCCACAAAGCACTAACACAAAAGCAATCAAAACACATAACAAACAAGCAAACAGGACTCACAGCAAGATGTTAACATGTTCTAGACTCAACTTAACTCCAACCCAATTAGCTCCTAATCGGCACTACTAATTGATTAAGACTCCTTATGTATTTTAAGTGACTAATCGCCTAACCTTAAAATTATACTAGTCATCTTTGAATATTCTAATCGACGTAAACAAACATGATAAGTAATTAAGCACAAAGTCTTTTTCTTTAGTTGGAAACAAGTTAAATAAGCAAGGTTGTCAATCATCTTATTAACAAGCATGTTCATTTAAATTACTCTAGCCCTTGTGAAAACAACACAAATTAAGACAACCCTAAAGATTGCTTAACCTATATTATTTTCGGCTAATGAGATTAATACTCCACATATTGCAATTATATAGACTACCAATCTTTAAGCACACGAATTTAAAGAACAAGTCAAGAAAACCCTAAAACCAAGTTAACACATATTCTTGCCGATTATCCTACTTACTAATTCATTACATATTTCCCTTACTCTTTAACAAACAATCCGATTCTTTACTCTCAAAAACCACTTAAAAATAAAGAAAATGAATTGAATATGCAAATCATAAAACCAAACTTCAATCCAAACAATACATAGACATAGAATTTGAAACCAAGAATTCATGCTAACTTCATAGACAAAGTTTAACATAACTACATAAAAATTACAAAACCGAGAGTAGGGAGTGGATCACACTTTTGTAGACACCTTGATGACTTCGACTCGTGTGGATCCGGCGGAGGATGAAGGAGATGGCTGCTCGGCAATGGTTAGGTGTCGGCAGAAATTGAAGGTGAGATGGGGGTGATTTTCGGTTAGGGTTCTATGTAGGATTCTTGGGAAATTTCGGTAGAGCTTTGGCTAGATTTTTGCTTTGGAATGTGACAAGTTTTTCTGTAGGAAAACATGGCTTTAAATAGAGGCAAATTCGGCAGAAACCCTAGGTAGAAAACCTAGTCCAAATCAGCAAAGGTAATCCTTGTGCAACAAGGTTTTGGTTCCTTCCTTTCTTGGTTCTTCTAGGAAACTTCTTTTGCTGATTTTCTTCTTTGGATTAGGCTGCATATCTTCATGGACTTCTTGTGTAGGCTTGACAACTCCATTTGGTGAGCTTGATCCATGGAAAAATGCCCCAAACCCGCAAGAACACAAGACCGGCAGCAACTCGGCTGGAATGACCTTGCTCCAGTAAATCCGGCATATCTCCCTTCTCGGAGCTCCAATTGATGTGATTCCAAGTCTCAGATAAACTAGATACATATAGCCATCTCTCCATAAAAGGGCTTGATCAAATTCCTTGTGAGTCGTCGGGAATGATTTTTTGAATTTGGGATAAAGTCCCAGGAAAATTCTGGAAGTCCCTGGATTGGTTTGCTCGGACTGCTGTTTTGCAGCCCTCTTTTGAGTGACTTCCCGAACTCCTATTGATCACAACATTCCTCAGTATATGAATATTAAGCACACCAAATTTCATTAAATTCGGACAAGGATAGATCATATTTTTACTCATCTCAAAATCGCGAAAAAGACATATTTTGCACTATTTTCCAGATTTCTCATACTTAGTCATTTTTCGGACAATTAAGCACATTTTACCAAAACTCTACCAAAAATGACACTAACTATATTATGACTCTATCTTAGACAAATAAGAGTTAAACAAAGCATAAATGAGGGCATAAGCATATAATATCATCGCACATTGTGCTCCTATCACGAAGTTGGTTTTAATTTGTATTTATCTAAGGGCTAGAATAATTCTGGAAATTTGCATGTCGATGTTAGATGAGTGACGCCATACTTGCTAACCTGTTTCCAATTCGACATATTGTGCTTATGTGCACTTTGTGTTTAATTTCTACGCGAAGTGTTTTTAAACCGATTAGTACCATGTTTAGGATTACACGCGAAGTTAATTCTAAATACTTGTGATGTTTTGAATAATTAGATAAACCGCGAAGGCTCTAATTAAATTGGAACTTAATTGAATCTGGAATTCGATTTTAGCTTGCTGCCGTTATTACTTTGTTTAATTTCGTTGCCTGTGTAATGATGTTGACAGTAGCCACAGAGGGGCTACAGCAGGCCCACAGACTCGCAGCTAGTGTACCAGGGGCCGGCCCGAGGCCCAGGACCGGATCACCAGCACCCGGCCTCGGGGTCCAGCAGTCTATCCTGCCACCAGGAGCCCGGGGACCGGGGGCGCCTGCCTGCCGAAGAGGTCACCAGAGCTGCCCTTTGGTGTGCAAACAGAAGGGAACCAGTCCCACAGCGAAGGGTAAGGCCAAACCTCACTTCTGGCCACCTATATAAGGGCCCCAACTACCCTCATTAATAGGTAACTGATCCTTCCTACCGCTTATATACGTGCTTAAGTTATATCTATTCCAACTATACTAACTTAGGCATCGGAGAGGAGAAGACCGGCCCGCCCGGTATTTCCCTTAGTAAGCAGGTTTACAGGAGATCATACGAGGATTCATCTGTCTCTACCAGGCCCCAGAGTTTGTGCAGAAACAATTGGCGCCGTCTGTGGGAAGCTTTGAACAAGAAACCACGTAAGCACTATCGATGGCAGAGAATTCGGAAGCAAGACAGGAAAGGAATACAACCGAGGAGCAGCGTGTTGCACCAGTGCAAACACTTGTCTCCACCCCGGTCGTTATGCGGGAGCAGCGCGGCGACCAGGGCGATCAGGAAGGCAGGAGCTGTGGGAGGCCGACCGGCACGCCGGGGCCAAACCACGACAGCTCGCGCGGGAAAGGCCTGGCAGAGGACGACAGACCAGTGCACCGGAGCTTTTCTCTGACGTTCTCGGATGATCCGAGTGACCGAGAGGAGAGCCCGCACTGTAACAGTGACCGGGACACCAGGTACAGCCCCGACCAGAGCAGTATGATAGGGGAGATACGGGCAATGGCCGCAGAGGTCAGTCGCCTGTGTGAGGAGGGCGACCGGGATAGAGCCAAGTCCAACGCCCGGTATGAAGAAATGGAGGCGGTGAACGCTGCCCTGGTAGCCGCCCTGGAGAGAGGACAATAGCACAACGAACCTATGACCAGGGCACAAGCACCCCCACCAAGCCAGTCTCGACGGTTTGAGGCGGGGCAGTCATCAGGCAGGAGGCTCAGTGATCCCGAGCGAGCGGAGTCACCGGCCGGCACGGCACCGCCCAAGAGCTCGCCGACGCCCCTTCAGCCACACGCTTCGTTCGAGGATGAAGCCGTGACCCTGACTGCACGGGCATTGCAGATGCTCGCCGACACTGTGTCGGATTTGAAGGCCCAAATGGAGGCCAACGAGAGAAGAGCGGCACGGCCGATGGAAGGCACACGGTTCAACGAGCGCATGGGCCCTTTCTCGCACCGGGTTATGGAGTCGGGGAGGTCTGGTAACCAGAAGTCCCTCAAGCTCACCTACTCGGGGTCCGGCTGCCCGTACCAGCACCTAGATAGTTTCCGGTCCCAGACGTGCGCCAAGGGCTACTCCGATGCAGTGTGCTGTAATATTTTCCAGGAAACTCTGTCTGGAGAGGCGCTCAGCTGGTTCTATGAGCTTCCGGCGAATTCAATCGAGGCCTTCGAACAGCTGGCCGATCGGTTTGTAGGCCGCTTCATCCTCCGGGTCGAGGGAGCCCGCACATCGACCATCCTCTTCAACTGCATGCAAGCGCCCGACGAGGAATTGAGGACTTTCGTCAACCGTTGGCAGACGGCGACGGCCGAGGTTCGGAACCTTGACAAAGGTATCGCCGAGATGGCGTTCAAGCAAGGGCTCCGGCCGGGAAAATTTTCCTACGCCGTACGGGTGGAACTCCCGCAGGGGTATGACGAGTTAATGGCAATGGCCATCCGGCACGCCCAGGCCGATCACGAGACGTACGGGCATCACCTGCTGAAGAGGAAAAGGGACGAGCAGCAGGAAGACCACCCCCGGGAGGAGCACCCCCCGCCCAGCCAAGAAGACAAGCCAAGCCAGCGGACCGAAAATCGAGCCGCCCGACCGGGCCGGTCCAGCAGAAATTGGGGGCAACGGCAGCAAAGGCCCTATCATGATATACCCCAGGGCGAGCACAAGCCGGCGCAGTTCCGGCAAGAACGCCCCCTGGCAATCATGCCAGCACAACCGGCCGGTCAAGAGGTCTTCACCGCTCTCACCTCTTCATACGAGGACATTTTGCTCGAGAACGGGAACATCATTCCACCACCGCCCAGGAGAAAGTACCCGAGGGGGAAGCTTACCACGGCACAAACGGGCAAGTACTGCTCCTATCAGGATGAGGCTACTCATCGAACGAGCCAGTGCTGTGCTCTCAAGACAGCAGTGGAGGGTTTGATTAGTAACGGCCAGCTCCAACGGTATATAGGGGAAAGGAGAGCAGATCCCGACCGGGAGCAAGACCGGGGCTGGTAAGACTCGCCAAGCCTCCAAGCGGTTACTTTGGCATATCACCGGTTCAACCGCTGTAACATCAAGATATATATGCAAACTACTTTCAAGAAAAATTCCACCAGTTCCACCAATTCAAGAATATTCATAGTCAAGGGATAACACAAGCAGAAGCCGTTCCGGCAGGTTTACAAAAAAGAGCAAGGGCAAAATCCTAAGGAGCTACGCCTCACCCCTCAGCGTGCAATCCACCAGCTTCTCCAGATGAAGCAGCTGCGCCTTCAGCAATCTGAGCTCCACCCTCCCCTTCCGGTTGCTCTTCCGCTGACTGCTCATGGATATCCGACTGCTCATGGATATCCTCATCAGCTCCTCGCTCGGATCGGGCTGGTACAGATTGTACAGCAACTGCATAGCAACAGAGAGCCAATTAAGCAAGCAACAAAGGAAATGAGTGGCGAGCGGTGCAATGGCACCAGGCAATTCTTACTTGCAAGACCGACTCCTTGAACTTTTGGCGCTTCCCGCCCGCCAAGGCTCCGGTGACCTCAGACCTGTACAGACCAAGGCCGGCCAAGTCTGCCGCCAGCTGCCGGGCGAGTGCACTCTCCGGGCTTCCCCTCTGTGCCTCCGCAGGCACGGGGCTATTCTGCCGGGCAGCGGCAACCATTTCCCTAGCGGAACTCGATGCACCGCTGGTTACCTTGAGCCGTTTGGCCAGATTCTCACCGGATGACCCGTCGGTCAGCGTCACCAGCGTGGAAGGAGGAACGTCCATGATCCTCCGCCTCTTCTCACCCTGGCCGTCAGGTGAAGAAGATTGTGCGCCTAATCGGGTCACCCGGGTGACGAGCGGGACTGACCCCGGCCGGTACGGAATCCGGCTCACTCCACCGGGAATCTTTAGTGGCCCCCCGGTAGTCTTGCCCTTACCGGGTCCCGCCTTGGGTGCAGCAGGGTGGCTCTTCACACGCCTCAGGACATAGGCCTCGTCCTCAACATCCATGGCCCTCGGTTCGGGATGAACCGTAAGCCGACCGGACTCCTCGTCCACCGAGGTCCGTGAAACGGCCTCGCCTTTCTCCTTCAGCCTCGCGAGAAGGTCTTCACTGTCCATGGATAGGGTGGTGTCGGGTTTGATGACCGCCCAGGAAGATGCACCTGCAGGACGAGCAAAGGTTAGTATTTAAAACAGTTAGCAAAAGTGTCACCGCTAGGACTTGTTACGCACCGGGATCTCGCCCGAGACAGCAATACTCCAACACTTCCCGCCGGATGAAGTTGTAAGAGCTCCGTTCGAGATTGTCCCAACATCCGAGTATGGTCGTGATCCTCTCCTGCTCCAACTCGGATAGCTCGAACGATTGATCCCCAAGGGGCTGGAAGGCACCAGGAACCCGGTACATCTTCCTCCTCTTCTGCCACTTCCCGCCCGCCATCACCACCTTCTTCCTCTAGTTGTTATCCACCCAAGAATGCATATTGGTGATGATAGGTTGAAAGCACCGGGCGTTGAAGGATAGACAACCCCGGGACCCTCGCTTCTTCGAGTATGACAACCTGTACAGTGCCCAGAATTCGTTTACCGTTGGCATACTCATCCCGGACAACTCGTACAGGCAGCCGAGGCTCAGCAGTCGCCTCCACTGGAGCCCTGGAAGCTGCGCGGGAGACACTTACAGTGCACTGAGCATGTACTGCACGAAGTCTGGCAGCGGGAGCGAAAAACCGTGGCGAAACTGGTCTAGATGCACGGCAACCCAACCTGCCTCCGGGTTACAGGCTGACTCTCCGGGATTCAGTGGCCGTAGCGCCACCTCATCCGGGATACTCCACGTCTCCCGGACCGCACCAATCTCTCCGGGGTTCATGCTACCCTCCGGCTCATCACACACCACTGCACCTTTCCCTCTCCCGATGGTGTAGCTCACGGGCGGAGCACCAGCAAGGCGCACCCCGTGCGGTATTTCCTCAGATCCTGAGGACCCGGAAGACGAAGCCCCGCTCCGGAAGCGGTCAGCGGCTTCAGACACCGGGGATTCCGAACCGAGCCAGTCCTCCAGTCTCTCCTCATCGTCCACGACGGGACGCCTGACGGCTGATTCGGAAGCCCCATCAGAACTTGCAGAAGACATTTTAACCTAAGGGGAAGAAAAACAAAACCCTAGCGCTGGTCAGCAACAGGCTAGAACAGCGCCCTCTGCGGCCCCTCCCCAAGTTTACCGCAAGCGCTCTGCTTAAAACAACTCAGTTGGCGACAGAGATCCCCTCCCCCCGCCGCAAAAACACCGAAAAGAAAAACAAGAACAACACCAGGCAAAGAAAGCAAGAACTTACCGATTAGTATACTCAACCGAGGAAAGTCCGCCCTGCGAAAGCAGCGAGCAATGGTAGGAAAAAAGTAAAAGAGCACTTGAGGCAACGGATGTCGCGGGGCACCTCCACAGAGCTTTCGCCGAATTTCTCTCTTTCTCTTAGTCTCTCTGAGCAAGGAGCAAAACAGAATGAAGAAGGCAGAGGAGGCCTTTTTATAGAGAGGTCCGGTGCCCTAGGCGCTTGTACTCCCCCCAAGACACGCAATCAGAGAAACTCAAACGCCCGCGAATCCAGACCCTCCATCTCAGACCGCTCCCTAACAGCACGTGTCCCAGCACCAGTAAACTGCCCACGCCATCATAACTGATGGGACTGATGGACTTCCTCCTTAAATGCATGTCAGCCACTTGTCCCGCCTGCTGGCGACAGGTAAGGGAGTTAGGAGCGGGAACCGAGGCGTCAGGTCCCCACCACTTCCCCAGGCTCCACGGCTGCATGGCATCTTCACTGCAAGTCACCGGTTATGATCTTTCAACCGGCTTGAAGACCTCTCACCGGTTATGATCATCCAACCGGCTCGAGAGCATTTTTCCGGGTATGAGCCATCCATCCGGTACCATGGCAGTTCACGGTTAGGTATCATTCAACCGGCTGCATGGCATCTTCACTGCAAGTCACCGGTTATGATCTTTCAACCGGCTTGAAGACCTCTCACTGGTTATGACCATCCAACCGGCTCGAGAGCATTGTTCCGGGTATGAGCCATCCATCCGGTACCATGGCAGTTCACCGGTTAGGTATCATTCAACCGGCTGCATGGCATCTCACCGGTTAGGTAACATTCAACCGACTCGAGACCATCTCACCGGTTATGATCATCCAACCGGCTCGAGAGCATTTTTCCGGGTACGAGATCCACCCGGCCTCATGGCACCTCACTGGGGGACTCGTCTCGATATGGCAGAAATCCGGTCGAGGTCCACTCGGCTCCATGGCATGACCCCGGTCATGAGAACATTCGACCGGCATGGGTTTTATACACCCGGGTGAGTTTACATCTAACACATGTACTCTTGTCTAGCAGGATAAAAACCCTGCATCGCACTGAACTGCGATCAATGTGGGGCTCCACGGTGAGACTTGTCACCTCAACGCCACCCCATTACCTCAACGCTTATTCCAACACAAGCTGAGAAGAACTAGCAAGTGTTGACCGGTGCCTCAGTAGACCGCAACACCGGGGCCACCTCCCCGCAGCCTAGCAATATGGACTCGTCGCGATATGGCAGAACGCCCGGTCGAGGTCCCATACTCTCCGACTCATACCGATTTGGCAGAACGCCCGGTCGAGGTCCCATACTCTCCGCTCGTACCGATTAGGCAGAACGCCCGGTCGAGGTCGCAGCCTAGCAATATGGACTCGTCGCGATATGGCAGAATGCCCGGTCGAGGTCCCATACTCTCCGACTCGTACCGATTTGGCAGAACGCCCGGTCGAGGTCGCAGCCTAGCAATATGGACTCGTCTCGATATGGCAGAACGCCCGGTCGAGGTCTAGTACAAAAGATCACTTGGGGGACTCGTCTCGATATGGCAGAACGCCCGGTCGAGATCTCATGCTCTCCGGCTCGCTCTGATATGGCAGAACGCGGGGTCTAGGTTCCATGCACAAATCTATTGCATGGCGGATTTCAACGCCCCATAATCATTCCATGCACACATCTATTGCATGGCGGATTTCAACGCCCCACTATCATCTCCATGCTCATAGCACTACAACATTTGAGCACAGTACTACTTATATTGCAAACATACTCATAAGCTGTTACACATCATCGGTAACAGGTACTCACCCCGGTCACGTCCAATCTTCAACGCGGACTTGGGGGACTGGGCACCGTTGGGTTGGTAACCCTGCGGGTCTGCGGGACAAGGGCAAGACAGTTTAAGTCCCCATTCAAGATTGCACTTGACCGGGAACTTGGGGGACTTGTTGACAGTAGCCACAGAGGGGCTACAGTAGGCCCACAGACCCGCAACTAGTGTACTAGGGGCCGGCCCGAGGCCCAGGACCGGATCACCAGCACCCGAGGTCCAGCAGTCTATCCTGCCACCAGGGGCCCGGGAACCGGGGGCGCCTGCCTGCCGAAGAGGTCACCAGAGCTGCCTTTGGTGTGCAAACAGAAGGGAACCAGTCCCACATCGAAGGGTAAGGCCAGACCTCACTCCTGGCCACCTATATAAGGGCCCCAACTACCCTCATTAATAGGTAACTGATCCTTCCTACCGCTTATATACGTGCTTAAGTTATATCTATTCCAACTATACTAACTTAGGCATCGGAGAGGAGAAGACCGGCCCGCCCGGTATTCCCCTTAGTAAGCAGGTTTACAGGAGATCATACAAGGATTCATATGTCTCTACCAGGCCCCAGAGTTTGTGCAAAAACAAATGAGTTTTGTGTTTTGTATATTGTGTGGAAGGTGTTGATCAATTGTATATAATAATTTAGATTTAATTTCGTAATTTTCAGTAGGTTTTAGATATAAATTTCAAACCCCCATGTGATTCTGTAATGCTTTATGTGATTGAACGCCCTTGATTTCCCCGGATAGAACGATCCCTACTTGTCCTATACTAACGATGACACAAGAGGGTAATATTTGTATGAAGTTGTTTTGCAGGTACAAATGTGCTTGGATAATAGCTCCATCACTAATGATTATTATAAGCCTCAGATGTGCGGTAGGGGACCGTACGGATTCATGATATATAAGGGGATACGTATTTTCGGTTTTATTTTCGGATTTTCACCATATCAGGGTCGGGATATATGTGTATATCGATGCTAGCTAGCTTAGTCGCCTGAGCCCACACGAGGTGACGACTTGACTACATAGGTCAGATTCACGCTCGGTGGTCGACGCGTACGGGCAGAGTATCGCCTGAGCCCACGCGAGGTGACGACTTGACCACATAGGTCAGATTCACGCTCGGTGGTCGACGTGTACGGGCAGAGTGTCGCCTGAGCCCACGCGAGGTGACGATTTGACCTTATAGGTCAGATTCACGTTCGGTGGTCGACGTGTACGGGCATAGCGTGAGGACGCTATTGAGACTCTTGGAGTTTTGACCCTTAGCCTTGTAGGCTACTGTTAAATGGTGGTAATAACGTTCTCCTATTCTATTATATGACCAATGGGATTAGTCATGATTTTATATTATTTGGTTTTCGGGAATATTTCTCTATGTGACTTTTTGTAATTTAATAAATTCCCGAACCAGCGAGGCTGGGTCTTTATATGACCAATGGGATTGGTCGTGAAATATTATTAATTGATTTTCAAAAATATTTCATTTTGAAATACATATATAAACAAAATCATTATTTGTTTATTTGATATATCAGCGGGGCTGATTAATTATTATGATTTTCTTAAAACGTGGGACGTTTTATTAAAGGCATGCAATGTGGTTTTATTTACAAAATATTGAGAAAGTAATATGATACTTTCAATTAAAGTATTATATTAGATTGTTTTATTTTTATCCACTCACTCTAACGTGTTTTTAATTTACTTTCCCCTGGGCCCTTCGTTTTAAAATCGCCCAGTGTGCAGAGTAGTGATCAGAGGTCAAGAGTACTCGGAGTCGAGGCATAGTCATCATCATTGTCGCTTCCACTAGGTGGGATCTGTGATCCCTTATTCTTTTATTTTCATATTACATTTCTTGTTATATTTCCATTTGTGATTCCAGTTCATCTTGTTAGATTGCTCTGATTACCTGTGAGACTTTGAATATTAAATTAATTTGATTTTGTGTTTATCTTTGGCGGTGGTTGTGTTTGGGGAGTAGATGGCTCCAGGTGTTGAGGTTGGAACTGGAATTAGAAGTGTTTTGGTTGTTGCAGGTTTTAGGGTTGTCCATCTTAAGATTGATTTATCGATTTATCGATAGAGTTAGTCTTAAGATGGTCCCCGCAGGGCCTTATCCGGGTTTCAGGGTGAAATCTGGTTCGGGTCCTGTCAGACTTAGCGTTCTAACTTGACCTATGTTACTACGGCAAGTGAATTCAACATCTAGACAACAACCATGGCCTACGATTGCACCTAAACATCTCCTTCGGTTGCACACGAATTCAAACAACTAATCAAGAAGAAATCAAGAATCAAGTCAAGCATGCATCCCTAAGACCTAACCGGTTACATATTTACAAATTGTGTTTACATGTTTATCTTTCATAAAACCATGAAATCAATACCTTAGAGTTAGCAAGGCGCCAAGAATCGAAATCATAAACATCTTTAAACATGCAAAACCAAATAAACAAATTGTCTTTACATAGACATAAAAACAAATACCAAAAGAATATCCAAACTACATAGACATAGTATTGAAAAATAACAGAATTACAAGCTGAAGGGAGTAGATCACACATTTAGACACCTTGGGGCAGCAGCTCGTGTGGATCTCGGTGATGAAAGATGAAGGCTCGGAATGGTCTTGATCGGTTGAAGGTGAAAGTGAATCGCAAGGATTTTCTGGATGGTGGTGATGGTGGTTCGGCTAGCTTTTCTTTCTAAGAGTTAAGGTAGAAAATTTGGTAGAGTTTAGACTTGTGTTTTGGCTTGAGATGTGACCCTTTTTCTGTGGAAAAGTGATCCCATATATAGGAGAAGAGGCTAGGGTTTGCCGGCCACACAAGGAAGGGAATTTCCTTTTCCTAGTAGGTTTATGTTTCCTTGTGGGACAAATATTGCATTCTTGGACTTCTTTTTCTGAATTTTCTTCATGGCATGGGCTGCATATCTTCATGGACTTCATATGTGGACTTGACAACTCCATTTGATGAACTTTGATCCATGAAAAATGCACAAACCGTCAAGAACACAGAACCGGCAGCATTCTCCTAGCTCGACTAGGATAGCTTCTTTCTTCATGCTTATTCATATTGCCTTGGCTTGATGTCTTCCTCTAACCTTCAATAAGCTTACAAAATCTTCAAGTATGCAACTGAATGCCAAAATGTCCATTGAAAACAGAAACAAAGGAAAAGAGGCAGAAACATTGGTTTCTCGGCTGGCAGTGACCTTGTTGCGTTGCAACTGGCATAACTTTCTCCTCAGTGCTCTGATTGATGCGATTCCAAGTGTCAGAGAAACTAGACTCATAGAGCTTTCCAATGGTGTATGAAACAGTTTCTGTTTCCAAGCGATGCGTCATACAGAAATTCCAGAAGTCAGGACACAGTCCTAAGAAAATCCTGGTAGTCCCTGGTGATCTTTGTTCAAACTGCTAAGTTGCAGCCATCGTTTGGGTGACTTCCCTAACTTCGATTGATCTAATATTTTGACACAATACACTCCAGCTTGCCAGTTACATGCCTGCCAAATTTCATCAAATTTGGAAAAGAATAAGACAATCAAGCACAGGCCTCAAAATCACGAAAACAACATATTTTGCACTTTTTCCTCAGATTTCTATACTTGGTCGTTTTTCTGACAATTAAGCACATTTTTCCAAAACTCGTCCAAAACAACACTAAACTATATTATGACTCTATCTTAGATAAATAAGGGTTAAACAAAGCATAAACGAGGGCATAAACATATTAATATCATCGCACATTGTGCTCTTATCAGGAGGCTCAAAACGTCACCGTGTACTTGATAGGAGCACAATGTGCGACTATATTAATATGTATTTGCCCTCGTTTATGCTTTGTTTAACCCTTATTTATTTAAGATAGAGTCATAATATAGTTTAGTGTCGATTTGTAGAGTTTTGGAAATATATGCTTTAGAATCCGAAAAATGACTAAGTATAAGAATTCCGGAAAATAGTGCAAAATGTGTCTTTTTCGTGATTCTGAGATGAGCAGAATTATGACCTATCCTTTTCCAAATTTAATGAAATTTGGTATGCATGTTATTAGATGGCTAATGGGTCTTGTTTCAAAAATATGGATCAATCGGAGTTCGGGAAGTCACCGAAAAGATGGCTGCAAAACAGCAGTTCGAGCAAACCAATCCAGGGACTTCCAGGAATTTTCCTGGGACTGTATCCCAAATTCAAAAATTCATTCCCGACGTTTCACAAGGCATTTGATCAATCCGTTTTATATTGAGATAGATCTATGTGTCTAGTTTCTCTGCGAATTGGAATCGCATCAATCGGAGCTACACGGAGGGAGTGATGCCAGAATTACTGGAGCAAGGTCACTGCCCAGCCGAGAAAACCAAGCATTCTGCCGGTTTGAGCATTGAGGCCGATTGGGGTGTAACCATGGACCAAAGTTCATCATGAAGAGTTTCTGAGTTCAAAAGTGATGTCCATGAAGCATTGCAGCCCAATCCAAGGAAGAAAATTAGCAAAAGAAGTTTCCTAGAAGAACCAAGAAAGGAAGGAACCAAAACCTTGTTGCATAAGCATTACCTTTGCCGATTTGGACTAGGTTTTCTACCTAGAGTTTCTGCCGAATTTTCCTCTATATAAAGCCATGTTTTCCTACAGAAAAACTTGTCACATTCCAAAGCAAAAATCTAGCCAAAGCTCTACCAAAATTCCCCAAGAATCCTACAAAGAAAACCCTAGTCGAAAACCTACCTCCATCACCATAAAAACCAGCCGAACCACCCTCAACCTTTCATCCAGAAAATTGTTGCCGTACCAATCATCCATCATCCATCGAGATCCACACGACGTGAAGCTCCAAAGGTGTTCTAAAAGTGTGATCTACTCCCCACTTTCGGTTTTGTAATTCTTTCTTTGTAGTGATGTTAAACTTTGTCTATGAAGATAGCATGAATTCTTGGTTTCAAACTCTATGTCTATATATTGTTTGGATTGAAGTTTGGTTTTATTTACATGATCAATTTGTTTTCTTTATCTTTATTTGGTTTTTGGATGTAAGAATATGGATTACATGTTAAAGAGTAAGGGAAATATGTAACAAGATAGTAATAGGATAATCGGCAAAAGCATGTTAATTTAGTTCTAGTTTCGTACTTGGTTAGTTCTTTGAATTCGTGTGCTTTAAAGGTCGGTGTTTTACACAAGAGCTATGTGTGAGACATTGATCTCATTAGCCGAAAATAATATAGATGGGGTAAACAATGATTTACTTTATTTGTGTTGCTTTCACGAGGGCTAGGGTAGTTTCACGAGGGCTAGGGTTGAAGTGAGGTGGAGGTGATTTTCGGTTTAGGTTTTTGTATAGGATCTTTGGGGAATTTTGGTAGAGTTTAGGCCTTGTGTTTATGCTTGAGATGAGATGATTTTTCTGTGAGAAAACAGTCCCTATATATAGGAGAATAGGTGCCGGCAGCCCTTGTTGCACAAGGCAATCAGAAAACCTAGTGGAATAAGGTTTTGAAACCTTCCTTTCATAGTTCAATTAGGTTTTCTTTTTCTGAATTTTTCTTCAAGGCTTGGGCTTCACATCTTCATGGACTTCATATGTGATCTTGACATCTTCATTTGGTGAACTTGATCTATGGACAAATGCCCCAGCCGGCCTATCAAAGAATTGGCACAAATCTGCCTTTTCCGACAGCTTTTCCTAGCTTGGCTAGGAGAACTTCTTTCTTCGTATTTTTCTTCGTTGCTTTAGCTTGGTGTCTTCCTCTTTCCTTCCTTAAGCTTGGACCATCTTCATATATGCATTTGTACACCATATGATCCATCGAAAACAGAATTTGCTAAAAGGAGGCAGTAGCATCCTGGAATCGGCAGAAACGACCTTGTTGTAGTAACTCCGGCATATCTCCCTCCTCGGAGCTCCGATTGATGTGATTCTAAGTCTCAGATAAACTAGACACACATAGCTACCTCCATATAAAACAGTGTGATCAAATTCCTTGTGAGACTTCGGGAATGATTTTTCGAAGTTGGGACACAGTCCCAGGAAAATCCTGGAAGTCCCTGGTGATCTTTGCTCGGACTGCCAAGTTGCAGCCATCTTTACTCCGATTGATTTGAAATTTTAACACAACATTCCTCAGTATATGAATAATAAGCACACCAAATTTCATCAAATTCAGACAAGGATAGATCATATTTTTACATATCTCAGAATCACGAAAAAGACACATTTTGCATTGTTTTCCAGAATTCTTATACTTAGTCATTTTTCGGATTCTTAGCCAACTTTTTGCCAAACTCTACCAAATTAACACTAAACTAAATTATGACTCTATCTTAGATAAATAAGGGTTAAACAAAGCATAAACGAGAGCATAAGCATGTAATATCGTCACACATTGTGCTCCTATCATTATGTGTTAACTTGTTTCCAATTAAAAAGACTTTGTGCGTATTTGCTAGCTAGTTCATGTGTCGACGCTGCGTGTCATGTAAACCGGTTAGTAATAAGATTAGGATTAGACGCTGCGTTAATTCTAAGTATATAAGAAGTCTAGTAACGATTAGATGGCCGCTGCGGCTCTAATTAGAATTGGAACTAAGTCGAGTCTGCATCAGCTTAATGTGATTGCCGTGAGTCTTGTTTATTATTTTGTTATGTGTTTTGATTGCTTTCGTGCTAGAGATTTGTGGAAGAATGTCGACCAAACTTGTACATAGTAGTTAGAATTTAATTTCTTGAAATTTATTTTCGTGCCATAACTTTTAGGGCATGACAATTCATCCCCCATGATTTCGTTTCTTGTTTGTATATATGTGAATAAAGTGACATTGTTTGTGTGTATATATATATATATATATATATATATGTGTGTGTGTGTTTTGTCTAACAATCTCATGTTTCAGGTACCCTTAATCCCCGGCTTAGAACGATCCCTACTTACGTCTATACTACTAACGATTGTAGGGTTATTATTGCTTGATGCTCGCGTAGGCGACTCGTCAGCACTTTAGCAAAGCTCGACTTTCCTTATGTCTTCTCGCCAAGGGTCGAATTTCATCATATTGGACTCATACTTCATTCTTTACTTCCCCAAAACATAGTGAATATGAACAAAGGTCAAAATATAACAATGCTAGACCTTCACATGCATACAAACTTCAAATTCACAATACTTTACAAGACTAGACTTAGCAATTTTATCAAAACAAGCCATGCCTATTTTTTTTTCTTTTATCTCGGACTTGATTTTTCTTTTTCTTCTTTTTCTGTCCGAATTCAATTTTTCTGTTTTTATTTTGCTAGGCACGGCACATACAATTTTTTTATACAATTTTCTAGCTAAGTCTACCCCACACTTGTTCTTCTTCATCACTTCACGTGAAAACTCCTTCGAAAATCAAGCTTTGCCAAATCTTTGATCAAGGGTAAAGGCATCACTATACTAAGCTCATGGAAAGTGTTTAAGGGTGATGAAAGAAAAGGCTATACGTAGGCTCAAAGGGGTTTACTAAGGTGTCCCACGACAGGCACAAATAGGCACATGCTTTATTTGGCAATGGTGGTATACCTAGAAGATCTTTTCAATCACTTTCGAAAATCAAGGTATTTTATGACATAAAACGTTTTGAAAATCAACAAGAGTAAGTTCTAGTATTCTAGAGTTCATTAAAAACCTATGACACATAATCATTGAATATGCAAAGAATAATGAGGTTCATATCATATCATGTTCGAAATTTTCAATTTTTAACACTCATGAAGAAGGCAATTTGGTTATAAAGCTCACATAGGTTATTATAGAAACAAACTAGGTAAAAACATGCATGCTTAATTAATCAACAAATCCTACATGCTCCTACCAATGCACATAATCCATAAAACTTACAATTTTAATTGTATGCAAAAACTATCATCTATGTATGCAAAGAGGAGAAATAACATCATTGACAATTTAGGGGCATCCTAAGACTCGAAACAAACAATTTAAACACTCTATTTTTGTGTTACGATTTTCTGAATTTTCTATTTTTGTATTTTGTTTTCATATATGACTCAAAACATAAACGAAACATGTAAACCCACCCCACACTTAGAAAATTACATTATCCTCAATGTAAGCATAAAATTATAGCAAAGAATTTCCTAAGCATGCAATAGACTAACATGTTCCAACATATCATCACAAACCAATGAAAAAGAGAAGGGTTAAGAAATTTCAAACTCTCGGTGATGGTTCATTTGCTTTTCAATGGTGATATGGGTTGCCTCCTGATGGAGCAACTATCCAAGCACATTGTACCTGCAAAACAACTTCATACAAATATTACCCTCTTGTGTCATCGTTAGTATAGGACAAGTAGGGATCGTTCAATCCGGAGAAATCAGGGTGTTCAATCACATAAAGCATTACAAAATCATATTGGGGATTTGAAATTTGATTCTATATTCTACTGATTTTTACGAAATTAAATCCTAAATTATATATTTACATGTGATCAACATCTTTCAAACAAAACACATTACACAAAAACTCACATGCACATAACAAACCGATCAAAGACAATAATATGGTAGCAACTTTATTGAATCCGATTTCATGCAATTTAGTTCCAATTATAACTAGAGCCCTTCGTGGTTCATCTAATCATTCAAAACTCCTTAATTATTCAGAATTAGCTTCGTGCATAACCTTAAACATAGTGCTAATCAGTTTATAGACACTTCGTGTAGAAATTAAACCAAGAAACACATAAGCACAATGAGTTGAATTGGAAACATGCAACAAGTATGGCGTCACCTCACCTTGCTTCAACATGCATATTTTCTGAATTACTCTACCCTTAATATCAATACAAAATAACTTAACTTTGTGTATAAATTATTTCATAAATTTATTCGGCAACATAAAGAATTAAACCCAAGATCAGCCTAGCTAAAGCTTTTCTTCACCCTAAAACTTGTTGTGCATACGAATTCAGAAAATAAACCAAACAAAATCATCAAATCATGCAACCGAAGGAGATGTCTAGATGCATTCGAAAGGCCATGAGTGTTGTCTAGATGTTGAATTCACTTGCCGATTTAATACATGTTGGATCATATGCGAAGTTGGTTTTAATGTGTATTTATCTAAGGGCTAGAGTAATTCTGGAAATTTACATGTCGAAGTGGGATGAGTGACGCCATACCTGCTAACATGTTCCAATTCGACATATTGTGCTTATGTGCTATTTGTGTTTAATTTCTACGCGAAGTGTTGTTAAACCGATTAGTACCATGTTTAGGATTATACGCGAAGTTAATTCTAAATACTTGTGATGTTTTGGATAATTAGATATACCGCGAAGGCTCTAATTAAATTGGAACTTAGTTGATCTTGAATACGATATTTGCTTGCTGCCCCTATTACTTGTTTTAATTTCGTTGCATGTGTAATGAGTCTTGTGTTTTGTGATTGTGTGGAAGATGTTGATCAATTGTAAATAATAATTTAGGATTTAAATTTGTAAAAATCAGTAGGTAATTAGACATTAAAATTAGACAAACCCCCTTATGTGCAACACTTTGTGTGATTGAAAGCCCTTGATTTCCCCGGATAGAACGATCCCTACTTGTCCTAACTACAATTGACAAAAGAAGGGTATTATGTGTATGAAGTTGTTTTGCAGGTACTTTGTGCTTGGATTATGTCTCCATCAACATGCACCTATACTCCAATAGTATTTCAACTGATTCAAAGAGGAGGAAGAATTCACCATCTATGTAATTTTATAGGAGCTTGAAGGGATAGTTACCAGTTGGTAAATGGGTTTCACATGTGATTTTGTGAGTATGACATCAAAGAATGGTTTCCCAGAAAGTGGCCAAAATTCATCTCCATTCACTTCAATTACAGAATTCGATGAGGATTGAGCCATTTCAGAGACTTCAACTGGCTTCACATACAGATGATCTGCAACAAAGATGTGTGCTATAAGGCTTTAATTTCAAAGAAAACATACTCAAGACTACATAAACACAAAACACAACAAAAATCCTATGATAGGCAATTAACTTTCCGATTTTAGTGATTACTGAGAGCAAAGATCATAGCAGTATCCCAATAAGGCACTTTCAAAGCCTTGAACAAACTCCAACATCATGTTTCAAACACAGTAACACATCGACATTGCAATTCTTTTGATCAGATCAAAAGAGCCAAGGCTACCCCTTCTCTCATGAGTTCTCTAAGATTGAAAAGGAAAAAACTTTCTGACAAAGTGATTCCAGAATATGGAGAAACAAATGCATAATGGTTAAATTATGAGTACAGTAAAGCTGTGTTAGAGTTTGGAGAGTGAAAACAGTACCTTCGGAGTTGGTTGGTGAGGAGTTACTGAAGAGTGGAGAAGTCTAGAGGAGCCATGCGGATACTTAAAAAGAGGGGAAAGTTGCTATATTAAAGAGTGACAAATTTCTGAATAGGTGAAACCTGACTTTGACTTTACCCTTTTTCACTCTTCCTCCTCTTTCACTCTTTCTCCTGTTTTTTTTCGTTTTTTTTTAAATGAGCAGCTGCTGTCTAGATCTGAAAATATATAGACTTATAGCCGACGAAAATGTCAATTTCATCGGCCAAAATTTCAAAAGTTTTCGTAGGCTAATGTTTCAGAGAACGGCCAACGAAAATCCAAAATCGTCGACTGAAATATGAATATAGCCGACGATTTTTGTTTATACCAACGAAAAAATAGTATCGTCGGCTATGGTTACACTATGACCGACGATTTTGTTTTTCCACCAAGGAAAAATAAAATCGTCGGCCATTCTATAGAATTACCGACGAAAATTTTTAGTCGTCGGCCGTTTTTTTTTTTCGTCGGGAATATCCTTTTTTATGGTAGTGTGACATGCTTTGCCATATGTTAACCGAAAAGGTGACATACATATCGGAGTCTTGTACGCAGTTCTATATGCCCACAAAGCATCATCGAGACGATCACTCCAATCCTTCCTTAAAGGTCCAACGGTTTTCTCAAGTATTTGCTTGATCTCTCGATTGCTTACCTCGGCCATGCCACTTGTTCGGGGATGATAAGGGGTAGATACCTTATGTGTAACCCTATATTTCTTTAACAAGGCTTCAATGGTGCAGTTGCAAAAGTGGGATCCTCCATCACTAATCAAGACTTTTGGAACTCCAAAACGTGAAAAGATGATGGTCTTGAGAAATTTGACAACCACTTTGGCATCGTTGGTGCGCGTAGCTTTGGCCTCTATCCACTTTGACACATAATCAACTGCTAACAAGATGTAGAGGAAGCCCTTGCTAGAAGGAAATGGTCCCATGAAATCAATCCCCCATAGATCATGAATTTCAATAGCATTGATGGAAGTGAGTGGCATTTGATCTCGTGGACCGATATTCCCCATTCTTTGGCATCGATCACATGACTTACAAAACATGTAAGCATCCTTAAAAATTGTAGGCCAAAAGAATCCACATTCAAGTACCTTTAAAGCGGTCTTCTTTGCTCCAAAATGCCCTCCACACGCCTCACTATGACAAAGCCTTAAAATCGGTTGATGTTCATGCTCGGCAACACATCTTCGAAGCACTTGATCACTACATTGCTTCCATAAGTATGGCTCGTCCCAAAGATAGTGACGAGCTTGCTTGATAATCCGAAGTCTTGCTTGTTTCTGCATGGTGCTAGGAAGTTGCCGAGTGGCTAGATAGTTGGCCAAATCGGCATACCAAGGCTCTTGTGTTTCAAGTCGAAAGAGTTGCTCATCCGGAAAATTCTCAATAAGGGGCAGCTGATCTTCTTCTTTGACAATTCGACTTAGGTGGTCGGCCACCACATTCTCCACTCATTTCTTGTGTTTTATCTCTATGTCGAACTCTTGAAACAAAAGAATCCATCGAATGAGCATTGGCTTAGCATCCTTCTTTGTCAAAAGATATCTCAAAGCGGCATGATCACTATACACAATAACTTTGGAATTCAAAAGATATGATCGAAACTTTTCCAAAGAGAAAATTACCGCCAAGAGTTCTTTTTCCGTTGTGGTGTAATTGAGTTGAGCTCCACACTTGCTCGACCTCCTCCAAAATATCATGAGCTCCACACTCCTTCAAATCGGCAATGTGGTACTTCATGGCATCGAAAACATTAAACTTTATCACCTCACCATCAAACTCCATTGTCAAATTGCCTTCGGCCACATCAATCTTGGTGTGTGCCGTCCTCATAAATGGTCGGCCAAGTAGCGATTGAGTGCTATTAACCGGCGAATCCTCCATCTCCACAATATAAAAATTGGCCGGAAATATGAGTTGGCTCACTTGCACAAGCACATCTTCAACATAGCCCTCCGGATATTTGCTTGAGCGATCCGCAAGTTGAATAATGACATTGTCCTTCTTGAGTGGCCCTATACTCAACGTTTGGTACATATTGAGTGGTATAACATTAATCGATGCTCCCAAATTCAACATCACATCTTCAAATCGAGTGTTGCCTATCACACAAGGCACATTGAAGCTTTCCAGATCCTTCATCTTTTGTGGCAACCTTCTTTGAATAACAGCCGACACCGTTTCGCTCATAGTCACCACATGAGTCTCCCTTGTATGCCTCCTTGCCGTACATAACTCTTTAAGAAATTTAGCATACTTAGACACTTGTTTAATGCACTCCAACAAAGGGATGTTGACTTGCACTTTCCGGAAAATCTCCAACACTTCCTCGTCGGATTTATCCTTCTTCGATCTAGCAAAGCGAGAAGGGAATGGAATGTTTGAGTGTGGCACTCCTCCCTTACTCACTTGGCTCGGCATTAACTCACTCTTCGATGTTGTGGGATCACACTCAAACTCGTTACGCTGCCCATCTTTCTCGGCATTCTTTTTCTTCTCGGTATCACCATCACCAGCAGCAGCCTTGCTTGGCTCGGCTGCCCTTGTGTTGTTAACATTGCTGCCGGCAATGACAGGTCAGGCAGCCTCTTCCTCCTCCTCGATCACGTCGAGCGATATACTTTTCTTCTTTGGGCTCCTCGAAGGTAACAACTCACTTCCACTTCGAGTTTGAATCACCTTGGCATGCTTGTTCCTCGGATTAGGAATTTTATTACTCGGCAACTTCCCTTGCTCATTGAATCTTCCCATGAAGTCCACAACTTGGCCCATTTGAGTCTTGAGCTCACCAATGTCCTTTGTGTGGTTTTGTTGACCCGAAAGCAATGCTTGAGTATCACTTGAAAGAGATTGGAGCAAAGCATCATAGTTCGGATTGCTCGCTCCACCTTGCACTTGGTTAGGCACGGCATGGGGTGGCTGCATGGCTTGGTATTGCCCTTGGTTCGGCTGAAATTGGGGACGAGGCACAAATGGTGGTCTTGGTGCATAGGGTGCGGCAGCCCCTTGGTTTGGTTGCATAGGTGCTCTAAGCACGTTGTCATTATTTGCCCACCGAAAGTTCGGATGATCATTGAACCTCGGATTGAAATTCTCGTATCGTTCGCCTCCTCGGAAACCAATAGCATTGCACTCCTCTACTCCCTCACTTGATCCAAATTGAGGGCATTGTTCGGTTACATGGCTCTCGGTGCATATGCCACATACAATGGCACGATTTCCCTTCATCAAACTACTCACCAAGTTGGCAAGCTTATCAACATTTTCCTCCAACTTTGAACTTGAGGACGTCTCTTGCACTTTCTCATTCCTTGACACATTATTTCGTGTCATGTCAAACTGTTGATTGTTTAAGGCACGAACTTCCAATAAATTCCTTGCCGGTCCGGCACTTAACTCCAAGAAACTACCTCCCGCGGCCGAGTCAAGAAACTCCCTCTCCATTACGCGCAATCCCTCATAAAAATATTGCAACAAGAGTCCATCGCTTATGCCATGAGATGGGCACAAAGAGACAAGGGACTTGAACCTCTTATAGTAGTCAGAGAAAGTTTCATCTCCAGCTTGCTTCACACTTGTTATTTTCTTTCTCAAATCAGTGATTCGTGAAGCAGGAAAGTACCCGAGTAAAAACTCATCCACCATAGTGTTCCATAAATTGATCCGACCACTAGGCACTTCAAATAACCACTCCTTTGTTTGATCTGATGAGTCGCCGAAGCGAGCATCAAACAATAATAACCCTACAAAATATCGTTAGTAGTATAAGCAAGTAGGGATCGTTCTAGGCCGGGGATTAAGGGGACCTGAAATATGAGATTGTTAGACAAAAACACATATACATATATACAAAACGTCACATATGGGGGAGAGAATGGTTCGGCAGCCATAGGTTTGCCCTAACAACTATGGCACGAAAAATAAATTTCTGGAATTTAAATTCTAACTACTATGTACAAGTTTGGTCGACATCTCTCACGCAAAGCACTCATCAAAAACTATCACAAATCGAAACAAGTAACAAGTAAGGACTCATGGAAACATGCATAGAAATATTCAAGACTCAACTTAATTCCAACCTAACTAGCTCCTTAGCGGTTTACTAATCGATTTTAGATTTCACAAAAATACTTAGAATTAGCTTAGCGCATAACCCTAATCTTTAGCTGACCGATTAAAGACACTTAGTGTAGAAATTAACCAATTAGCATATAAGGCACGAAATCTTTTAGTCGGAAACAAATTAACATGCAAGGCGTCACTCTTCATATTAGACAAGCAAGTTGTAGGAATTACTCTAACCCTAGGTAACAACATAAACCAAATCGACTTAGCGTTCTAACTTGACCTATGTTACTACGGCAAGTGAATTCAATATCTAGACAACAACCATGGCCTACGATTGTACCTAAACATCTCCTTCGGTTGCACATGAATTCAAACAACTAATCAAGAAGAAATCGAGAATCAAGTCAAGCATGCATCCCTAAGACCTAACCGGTTACATATTTACAAATTATGTTTACATGTTTATCTTTCATAAAACCATGAAATCAATACCTTAGAGTTAATTAGGCTCAAAGAATCGAAATCATAAACATCTTTAAACATGCAAAACCAAACAAACAAATTGTCTTTACATAGACATAAAAACAAATACCAAAAGAACATATGTTTTACATAGACATAAAAGCATAAATCCATAAAATTACAAGCCAAAGGGAGTAGATCACACATTTAGACACCTTGGGAGGCAGCAGCTCGTGTGGATCTGTGATGGAGGATGGTTGGATGCTGCACGGCAGCAGGAAGTTTCAAGTTTCGGCAGAAGGTTGGTTCGGCAGAAACATTCTGGTAGTGGTGAAGGATGTATTTTGGCTAGGTTTTATGTAGGACTTAAGGTAGAATTTTTGGTAGAGCTTAGACTTGTGTTTTGGCTTAGATGTGACAGCTTTTTCGGAATATGAGATGGCTATATATATAGGAAAAGGGAGAGGGGCTGCCGGCAGTCCTTATGCAAAAAGATTTCAGAAAACCTAATGGGATTAGGTTTTGCAACCTTCCTTTCATAGTACAATTAGGTTTTCTATTTCTGAATTTTTCTTCAAGGCTTGGGCTTCACATCTTCATGGACTTCTTGTATGATCATTGGACTTCAATTGATGTGGCTTGGTCCGTCGAAAAATCCCCCAATTGCCGGCAGCAACATTAAGCATACAATCTGCCTCTATTCGGCAGCTTCTCCTAGTGTGACTAGGAGAACTTCTTTCTTGTATTTTTCTTCAATGCCATGGCTAGGTGTCTTCCTCTAACCTTCTTTAAGCTTGAACCATCTTCACATATGCGTTTGTGCACCATTTAGTCCATCAAAAACAGAAAACACGAAAAAGGGGCAGTAGGTTCTTGGAATCGGCAGATTTGACCTTGTTGCAGTAATTCCGGCATATCTCCAAGCTCGGAACTCCGATTGATGCGATTCCAAGTCTCAGATAAACTAGACACATATGGCCATCTCCCCATAAAACAGTTTCATTAAATTCCTTGTGAGTCGACGGGAATGATTTTTCGAAGTTGGGACACAGTCCCAGGAAAATCCTGGAAGCCCCTGGATTGGAATGTTCGGACTGCCGTTTTGCAGCCAACTTTTGGGTGACTTTCCGAACTCCGATTGATCTGAAATTTTAACACAACATTCCTCAGTATATGAATATTAAGCACACCAAATTTCATAGAATTCGGACAAGGATAGATCACAGTTTCACTCATCTCAAAATCACGAAAAAGACATATTTTACACTATTTTCCAGATTTCTCAAACTTAGTTATTTTTCGGATCATTAAGCTCATATTTCCAAAACTCTACCAAAATTGACACTAACTATATTATGACTCTATCTTAGATAAATAAGGGTTAAACAAAGCATAAACGAGGGCATAAGCATGTAATATCGTCGCACATTGTGCTCCTATCATGATCCTCTAATGAAAACGGAAAGGCTTTCATCTTGAAGTGTTGCAAATTTGTACCTCGCGGACACATAATCTCGGTGGTGAATTTAAACCATAGCAAGTGCTTGTTGGGATCCTCACTTGGAATTCCATAAAAAGATTTCAACTTGTGGAGGAATCCACTCTTTAATTCAATCTCTCCGGTCTTGTCGGCTTCCAAAGGAGGGTAGTTAATGTTGGAAGGTGCAGCTCCTCCTCCTCCGGTGACATGACCATTTTGTGCTCTAATCGACGTCATTATTACTTGCTCAAAACTTGGCTCGGCAAAGGACTCAAATTCGGGACCTTGAAGATCACACGACGACGAGAGCTCGGCAAAGGGGCAGCCGAGCCTAGTGGTGACGACGGTGGAGTTGAAGATGGCGTTGGACTTGATGGCTCGGATGGAGGCAATGGAACAAACAAAGCGATGGCGAGCTCTTGGTTCAAACGTTGCAATCGTCCTCTATGATCTCGTGCCCAAATACTAGATTCGGACATGCACTATTCTGAAATTTGCAATATTTAAACAAGTTAGAACATCGTAAAGAAATAAAAAGTAAGAATATACATCATTACAAGCCACGGCATTGGCAATTACAAAACAATTTTCAATTAATGGCACACATATACATGGACTGGCAAAGAAGATACAGAATCGGCAAAGAGAGAGAACGTCGAAAAATTTGTGTATATGTAATCTCTAAGTCTAATCTCTTTTAAGATTTGTTATAGCTCTCAAGATACGTGGAGCAGAGGAGATAACGGTGCAATGGACTGATGCAGCCCCCGGTAGTATAATGCTTTATCCGATATACCTCAAGAGTTCGAACCACACAATTTGGATTATTTTGAAGAAAATAGATCACATATGCCAAGTTATCTTCTAGCGTCTAAAGTGAGGTGATGCTTCGGCCCAAGGCGGTGTCGTTAAGATTCACAGAGAACGAACCCCCTACAGGAACCAGGCAGGACTCGTTGTTGGTCACCACGGGGAGCGAACTCCCTATCGACTCACTCACCGAGAATGAACATCAGGCTGTGGGCCTTGAGATCCAGTTAAACAAACCTGAGAACCATATCAATGAAACTAACTTTCCTCATACTTTTAAGACAAACTCGGGTCACTAGCGGTCTACAAGTGTTGATCAAAGCGGCCCTCAACTTCATAAAAATGGGTCTGCCAAGTTATCGCTCGTATGCATGGGGGGGACGTATCCCACGTTTCCCAGTCTACATAAAAGACGGATCTAACATGGCATCATTAGCATGAAGGGTTAAGGCTAAGAGCAACAAAAGCGGCTTCTCCCTACATGTTACACTTTAGAAACTACAATAAACTCAAGCATACATAACACTATCAACTTCCTAGAAATTAAACTGAGTTATTACATACATACATTCTTTATACATCATACAACTTTCGAAACTAAACTTTACATGCCGAAGCATATTTCTACTTTACAAATCCCAAATAAAACCAAAAATTACAAACTTTACAACTTTACAACAAAAATTTCCAGCAACATTATATACACAACAATCACATAAATCAAGCTTTTGTAATCCCCGACAACAGCGCCAAAAATTGACGAGTCGCCTAAGCAAGCATCAAACAATAATAACCCTACAATCGTTAGTAGTATAGACATAAGTAGGGATCGTTCTAAGCCGGGGATTAAGGGTACCTGAAACATGAGATTGTTAGACAAATATATTCAAAATCGTCAGAAATGGGGGAGAGATGGCAGCGGCAGCAAGGGCTGCCTCTAATGTCCTAGGCACGAAATAAAAGCACGAAAATAAATTCTAAACTACTATTTACAAGTTTGGTCGACATTCTTCCACAAAGCACTAGCACGAAAGCAATCAAAACATATAACAAACAAGCAAACAAGACTCACGGCAAGGTATTAAAATGTTCTAGACTCAACTTAACTCCAACCCAATTAGCTCCTAAACGGTATTACTAATCGATTAAGACTCCTCATGTATTTTAAGTGACTAAACGCTTGACCTTAAACATTATACTAGTCATCTTTGAATATTCTAAACGACGTAAACAAACATGGCATGTAATTAAGCACAAAGTCTTTTTTTTTAGTTGGAAACAAGTTAAAATAAGCAAGGCGTCACTCTTCTTATTAATAAGCATGTTCTTTAAACCACTCTAACCCTTGTGAAAACAACACAAATTAAAATAACCCTAAAGATTACTCAATCTATATTATTTTCGGCTAATGAGATTAATATTCCACACATTGCAATTGCATAGACTACCAATCTTTAAGCACCCGAATTTACAGAACAAGTCAAGAAAACCCTAAAACCAAATTAACACATGTTTTGCCGATTGCCCTATTTACTAATTCATTACATATTTTCCTTACTCTTTAACATGCAATCCGTATTCTTACATCCAAACACCAATTAAAGATAAAGAAAATGAATTGATGATGAGAATTATAAAACCAAACTTCAATCCATACAATGCATAGACATAATATTTGAAACCAAGAATTCATGCTATCTTCATAGACAAAGTTCAACATAACTACATAAAAATTACAAAACCGAAAGAGGGGAGTGGATCACACTTTTATAGACACCTTGATGACTTCGACTTGTGTGGATCCAATGGATAATGGAGGGAACGGCTGCTCGGCAGTGGGTGTGTGTCGACAGAAATTTAAGGTGAGATGGGGGTGATTTTCGGCTAGGGTTTTATGTAGGATTCTTGGGGAAATTTTGGTAGAGCTTTTGCTGGATTTTTACTTTGGAATGTGACACTTTTTTTTTCTGTGGAAAAGATGGCTTTATATAGAGGAGAAAGCCTAGGGTTTGCCGGCCACACAAGGAAAAGAATTTCCTTTTCCTAGTTGGTTTATGTTTCCTTGTGGGATAAATATTGCATTCTTGGACTTCTTTTTCTGAATTCTCTTTATGGCATGGGCTGCATATCTTCATGGACTTCTTGTGTAGACTTGACAACTCCATTTGATGAATTTGATCCATGAAAAAATACCCAAAATGCCAAGAACACAGAACCTGCAGATGCTCTTGCCGATCGGCAGCTTTTCCTAGCTCGACTAGGATTGCGTCTTTTCTTTGTGTTTTCCTCATTGCCTTAGCTCGATGTCTTCCTCTATCCTTCAATAAGCTTGGACAATCTTCGAGTATGCAATTGTACGCCAAAATGTCCATTGAAAACATAAACAAAGGAAAAAAGGCAGAAACTTGGTGGAATCGGCTGGAATGACCTTGCTCCAGTAAATCCGGCATAACTCTCTCCTCAGAGTTCCGATTGATGCGATTTCAAGTCTTACAGAAACTAGATACGTAGAGCTTTCCAACGGCATATGGCACGTCCTCTGGTTCTAAGCGATGTGTCCCACAAGAATTCCGGAACTCAAGACACAGTCCCAAGAAAATCCTGGTAGTCTCTGGTGATCTTTGTTCAAACTGCCAAGTGGCAGCCATCTTTTGGGTGACTTCCTGAACTTCGATTCATATGAAATTGGGACACAATAATCTCCAGCTTGTCAGTTATATGCCTGCCAAATTTCATCAAATTTGGAAAAGAATAAGTCAGTCAAGCACAGGCCTCAAAATTACGAAAACAACATATTTTGCACTTTTTCCTCAGATTTCTATACTTGGTCGTTTTTCTGACAATTAAGCACATTTTTCCAAAACTCTTCCAAAATGACACTAAACTATATTATGAATCTATCTTAGATAAATAAGGCTTAAACAAAACATAAACGAGGGCAAATACATATTAATATCGTTGCACATTGTGCTCCTATCAAAGCTTCCTATGAAGGCCGGCTTCATCAATGCTCATGTTGAAGGCTTTAATAGCCCACCATGTTTTGTGCTCAATCTCTACTAGTAAGTGACATGCTTTGCCATATATTAACCAAAAAGGTGACATACCTATCGGAGTCTTGTATGCAGTTCTATAAGCCCATAAAGCATCATCGAGACGATCACTCCAATCCTTCCTTGAAGGGCCAATGGTCTTCTCTAAAATTTGTTTGATCTCTCGATTGCTCACTTCGGCCATGCCACTTGTTTGGCGATGATAAGGGGTTGATACCTTATGTGTGACTCCATACTTCTTCAATAATGCCTCAATGGTGCGCTTGCAAAAATGGGAACCTCCATCACTTATCAAGACTCTTGGAACTCCAAAACGTGAAAAGATGTTGGTCTTGAGGAATTCGGCAACCACTTTAGCATCGTTGGTGCAGGTAGCCTTGGCTTCAATCCACTTTGACACATAATCAACCGCTAATAAGATGTAGAGGAAGCCTTCGCTCGAAGGGAATGGTCCCATGAAGTCTATCCCCCAAAGATCATGAATCTCAATAGTAGTGATCGGATTTAAGGGCATTTGATCCTTAGCACCGATATTTCCCATCCTTTGGCACCTATCACACAACTTACAAAACAAGTAAGCATCCTTAAAAATTGTAGGCCAAAAGAATCCACACTGAAGTATCTTCAATGCCGTTTTCTTGCCTCCAAAATGTCCTCCGCAAGCCTCACTATGACAAAGCCTTAGAATCGGTTGATGCTCATGCTCGGCAACACATCTTCGAAGCACTTGATCACTACATTGTTTCCATAAGTATGGCTCATCCCAAAGATAGTGACGAGCTTGCTTGATGATCCGAAGCTTTGCTTGTTTTGGCATAGTGTTAGGTAGTTGCCGAGTGGCTAGATAATTGGCCAAGTCGGCATACTAAGGCTCTTTTACTTCAAGTCGAAAGAGTTGCTCATCTGGAAAGTTTTCAACAAGGGGCAGCCGATCTTCTTCTTTGACAATTCGACTTAGGTGTTCGGCCACCACATTCTCCACTCATTTCTTATCTTTGATCTCAATATCGAACTCTTGAAGCAAAAGAATCCATCGAATGAGCCTTGGCTTGGCATCCTTCTTTGTCATAAGGTATCTCAAGGCGGCATGATCACTATAAACAATTACTTTAGAATTCAAAAGATATGATCGAACGGGAACAACAGGTTCAACCCTTTCGGCACCATGAGTCTTTCATACAGTATATGGCCGGTGGTTTTGGTACCTTACAACCTTCCTCCGTGGATGTGCATGAAGAAGGAATATAATATGTTGACGTTGTTGATTCTGGGGCCTGGTTACCCAGGAAAATGTCTCGATGTGTATATGAGACCATTGATTGAAGAGCTTAAGGTATTGTGGGACGTTGGTCATCCCACTTTTGACAAGTACAAGGAGGAGACGTTCCAGATGCATGCCATGGTTATTGGTACCATCAGTGATGTTCCTGCTTATGAGATGTTGTCGAGCAGCGTTGTTAGGGGATACAAGGCTTGTCCAGAGTGCCTCAGCGATTATGGGAGCACCCCTCATTGCAACAAGATATGCCGAATGGGTCATCGTGTGTTCCTTCCGGTGGACCACCACTGGCGTTACGAGTCCGCCGCATTTGATGGAACCGAAGAACACGGTGGTCCCCCCAGAAGATGGACGGGAAGAGAAATTTTAGCAGTACTTAATGAGTACGATTTTGGGCCCCTCAGCAATCATCCCGATATTGTAGCGGAAATATCTGAAAGGCCTGAGGAGTACAAATTCTTGACACATAAGAGCATGTTGTGGGAACTCCCGTACTGGTGTGAGTTGCTGATCCGTCACTTCCTAGACGTTATGCACATAGAAAAAAACGTTTCTGAAAGTGTGGTGGGCACAACGCTGAACTTGGAGGGGAAGACGAAAGACGGTCCTAAGGCTCGCACTGATCTGCAAAACATGAATATCAGAAAACAACTATGGTTGAAACAAGGGAAGAGAAAAATGCCTCAAGCTCCTTACACCGTCAAGCCTGAGCATAAATCAGAAATTTTCCATTGGATAAGTCGGGCCAAGTATCTTTCAGGCTTTGCTGGAAATACAGCCAAGTGTGTGAACAGACAATTCAACAATCTTTACGGGTTGAAAAGTCATGACAATCATATCCTGCTACAACGTCTCTTCCCTGTTTTCATTCGACCGTTCCTTTTCCGTCACGTTATGGAGCCGTTAGTAGCGTTGGCAAGATTTTTCCAGAAGGTATGCACACGGGAAGTGAGAAAATCTGACCTCCGGGAAATGCAACAATACATCGTTCATATCATGTGTAAATTTGAGATGATATTTCCTCCAAATTTTTTCGACATCATGCCTCACCTCATGATCCATCTTCCTCGACAGTTGTTGCTTACCGGTCCTGTGCACTTCACTTCGATGTATCTGATGGAAAGGTACGTATTTTACACCTTATGTTAATTTCCTCATCAATATATGTGATATAGTATTAATGTATTATCATAACACTTTAAAAACTTGATTTATAGGCAACTTGGACAATACGGTGATTTTGTCCAAAACAGATCCGCACCTGAAGGATGTAAAGCTGAAGCATATATTGCGCACGAGTGCGTCACCTACATGAAGCTGTATTTAGGAGCGTTACAGGAAAGCATACCGGAAGATGTACCTTCACAGTTCAATCTTTCCATACTCTCCGACGATGTTGTACTCGGTGGAAACATGCTAGTTTCCTACAAGTTGAAAGATTATGAGGTAGCCATTGCACATTGGTGGGGTACTAATTAATTGTCCAGAAGTTCAATTTTGGAAGAACATGCATCTAAACTGTGACCAAGTAGGAGGTGATCTCGATTACCACAACCGGACATTCGCAGAGTATTTCGGCCGCTGGGTACGTAACTTTAACACTATTCTATACGTATTTATATATTATTGTGTATAATTATTCATATTTATAGTTGATTCTGATGGTTACAGATGGACCTTATTAAAAATGATAATCACCCAAATCGGTCGCACGAACTCAGACTTCTGGCGATGAAGCCGGTCTATTCAAAAGTTTATGCGACGTGCAAGGTGAATGGTGTGTTATTTCGATGTGAAGAGAGAGACCTCAGACTGAAAACACAAAATTCAGAGGTTATGGCACATGGTGGGGATGATGGAGTTGACTATTATGGTGTTCTCCATTCAGTTGTGGAACTGCATTATGGGGAAGGCATGAAAGTGCACCTTTTCAAGTGTAGATGGTTTGACACACGACCGCAGAGCATGAAAACCGATCAATACGGCATAACTTCTGTGAACACTAGTACATCATGGTATGAGGACGACCCGTTCGTTTTAGCCACATGGGTGAAACAAGTGTTTTATCTTGATGATCTCGCCAAGAGTGACCCGTGGAAAGTAGTCAACACTATCCACCATCGCAACATTTACCGGGCGTCTACACTTGGAGTGGCTGAAGAGAACGAGGAAAGGGGCACCGCGTATCAAGAGCCCAACTCAAACGGTATTCCTGACTTTTCTTTTATTCGCCTAGACACGCCGGTACGAATTCGACGTGAAGAGCCACTGCTTGTTGATGTTGATCCAAATGAAGAAACTAACGAGGACTCTAATGGTGAGGAACGACATAGATTACCCCTATCGAGCAATTCAGAAACCGAAGAAGACTCATCCGATGATTCCGATTACAATCCGACAGATTAAGTAATTTAGATGATGTAATCCTTTCATTTGTAATCCACTCTTTTCTAATGACCGGGCGTGGGGATGGGCCTCCCAGCATAGGCTGGGTTCCAAACCCCTTAAAAAAAAATTTGAAATATGTTGACTGTTGGGTTTCTGTTTTTTTTTATGTTCAATTTTGGTTATATATGAACAGGACATAGGAATACGAGAGGTGTAACACCACTGATTTTTTAATTTTTTTCAAAGAATAGCTGACGAAAAATGCATTCTTTCGTCGGCTATACTAATTATAGCCGACGAAAAAATGCGTGATTTCGTCGGCCAAAACTATATTGAAAAATACATATTTTATTTTAGACAGAAAACGATAAAAGAATAGCCGACGAGTACTATGTTTGATTTCGTCGGCTATGATTTAAAAAAAAAACAAAAAAAGACCACCTTCTATTTTCTATCACTATCGACAAACCATTGCTTCATCCTTCAAATATGATAGGAGCACAATGTGCGACGATATTATATGCTTATGCCCTCGTTTATGCTTTGTTTAACCCTTATTTGTCTAAGATAGAGTCATAATATAGTTAGTGTCAATTTTGGTAGAGTTTTGGTGAAATGTGCTTAATTGTCCGAAAAATAACTAAGTATGAGAAATCTGGAAAATAGTGCAAAACATGTCTTTTTCGCGATTTTGTGACGAGTACAAATATGATCTATCCTTGTCCGAATTCTATGAAATTTGGTGTGCTTAATATTCATATGCTGAGGAATGTTGTGTTAAAATTTCAAGATCAATCGGAGTTCGGGAAGCCACCCAAAAGTTGGCTGCAAAACGGCAGTCCGAGCATTCCAATCCAGGGGCTTCCAGGATTTTCCTGGGACTTTGTCTCAACTTCGAAACATCATTCCCGACGACTCATAAGGAATTTGATCGAGATATTTTATGGGGTGATGGCCATATGTGTCTAGTTTATCTTAGACTTGGAATTGCATCAATCGGAGCTCTGATGATGGAGATATGTCGGAGTTACTACAGCAACATCAAATCTGCCGATTCCAGGAACCTACTGCCCCCTTTTTGTGTTTTCTGTTTTTGATGAACCAAGAAAGGAAGGAACCAAAACCTTGTTGCACAAGGATTGCCTTTGCCGATTTGGACTAGGTTTTCTACCTAGGTTTTCTGCCGAATTTTCCTCTATAAATAGCCAACTTTTACACAGAAAAACTTGTCACATTCCAAAGCAAAAATCTAGCCAAAGCTCTACCTAAATTTCCCTTGAGTCCTACACAAAAACCCTAGCCAAAACCACCTCCACCACACCCAAAGTTTCTGCCGAAACCTTGGCACCTTGCTGCCGACACCACCACTGCCGAGCAGCAGCTCCATCCGACACCATCAACCACCGGATCCATACAAGACGAAGTCTCCAAGGTTTCTAATGTGTGATCCACTCCCTACTCTTGGCTTTGTAAATTTTTGTGTAGTTATGTTAAACTTTGTCTATGAAGTTAGCATGAATTCTTGGTTTCAATTTTTATGTCTATGTATGAATTGGATTGAAATTTGGTTTTATGATTTGTATGTTCAATGCGTTTTCTTTATCTTTATGTGGTGTTTCGATGTAAGAATACGGATTGCATACTAAAGAGTAAGGAAAATATATGATGAACTAGTAATTAGGATTTTCGGCAAAATATGTGTTAAATTGATTTTAGGGTTTTCTTGACTTGTTCTTTAAATTCGTGCGCTTAAAGATTGGTAGCCTATGTAATTGCAATACTTAGATTATTGATCTCATTAGCCGAAAAATTAATATGGATTAGGTAATCAACGAGTTACTTAGTTTGTGTTGTTTTTCACGCGGGTTAGAGTAATTTAAATGAACATGCTTGTTGAAGAGATGATTGACAACCTTACTCTATTGACTTGTTTCCAACTAAAGAAAAAGACTTTGTGCTTAATTACTTGTCATGTTTGTTTACGTCGGTTAGAATATTCAAAGATGACTAGTATAACTTTAAGGTTAGGCGGTTAGTCACTTAAAATACATGAGGAGTCTTAATCAATTAGTAGCCGGTTAGGAGCTAATTGGGTTGGAGTTAAGTTGAGTCTAGAACGCTTTAATACCTTGCCGTGAGTCCTATTTGCTTGTTTGTTATGTGTTTTGATTGCTTGTGTGTTAGTGCTTTGTGGAAGAATGTCGACCAAACTTGTAAATAATAGATTTAGGATTTATTTTCAGCAATTTATTTTCATGTCTAGGAATTTAGAGACAGCTTTGCTGCCAAGCCTTTTATCCCCCATAATTTCGTGTGTGAATATGTATATATGTATATAAGTGTGACAATTATGTGCATATGTGTTTGTGAATATTTTTGTTAACATTCTCATGTTTCAGGTACCCTTAATCCCCGGCTAGAACGATCCCTACTTATTCTATACTACTAACGATTGTAGGGTTTTTGATTGTTTGAGTCGCTTTGGCGCTCGATCAATTTTTGGCGCCGTTGCCGGGGATTATAAAAGCTTGTTATATTTGAATGTTAACTTTGTATATTTGTGGTTTTGTATAAATCTTCTCTAACTTTGCTAATTCATGTATGTATTGTAGAAAATTTTCGATGCTAACTTTAACTTGTAACTTGATTCTAACATGTAATTGTTTCTAACCTTTACTAACTTTAACATATTAACTCTGATTTTCTAACTCATTCTTTTCTAACTCAACTTTTTCTTCTTATTTTTATTTTTAGTTTTGTTCGTTTTGAAGTGACTTGTGCGTGTGCAGATTGAATTGAAAAGAAAAAGTGCAGGAAATACCAAGTTCTGCCCAAAGCAGAATTCGGGCAGTGCGGTCTGTAAACTTTGGAAGGGTGCCGTCTGCAGCTTACAAAACCTGGGAAAGTGAGCCATACGCCGTTGGAAAGATCTCTGAGTCTACTTTCAGTAGGATTTTACAGAAGTGGATTTGGAGTTCTGAACTGCTCCCAGTTTCAATTTGAGTGCACGAAGGTCAATCTGGCGGAACAGAGAACTGGGCAGATCAATAGGTCCGATTAAAGACCCAACAAGGAGTACTTCCACTGGTCCGATTGAGGCGAATTTTATACCATTGGAAAGCTCTGTGTGTCCACTACAACATTGATTTACAACACTTGTGAATTAGAATAGTGGAACACACCCAAAATCAAGCCTCAAGAGAAGCAGACACGTCTGCCGAAGACCCTGCCCCTGCCGAGAGCCATCCCGCTGAGAGGCTTGCAGCCTGCGCCATACCCTGCGATGCCACTGCCCATGCGTGCCAAGCAACCCACTGCCGAGGTCAAGGAGCTGCCAGACCTGCAATTGCCGGCAGCTGTACATGAGTTGCTGCCGAGAAAAATTCTGCCAAGAGGAGGGCTGCAGCCCTCAAAATGTTGAGCAAGTGAAGATGAACACACACAATACTACACACATGGTGAAAAGTCTAGGCTATGGACTATAAACACAAAGCGCTACTTGGGAGGCAACCCAATTCGATCAAAGAAAAGTGAAGGAGCCATCACCGAGAGTTTGAAATTTCTTAACTCTTCTCTTTTTCTTTGATTTGTGATGATATGTTGGTATATGTTAGACTATTGCAGGCTTAGGAAATTCGTTGATATAGATTTGTGCTTACATTGAGAACAATGTAATTTTCTAAGTGTGGGGTGGGATAACGTATTCCGTTTATGTTTTCGTGTGCTTAATTTAGAAGTAGAAAATCCAGAAAATTATAATGCAAAAATAGAGTGTTTAAATTGTTTGTTTCGAGTCTTAGGATGCCCCTAATATGTCAATGATGTTTTTCTCCTCTTTGCATACATAGATGATAGTTGTGCATACAATTAAAATTGTGAGTTTCATGGATTTTGTGCATTGGTAGGAGCATGTAAGACTTGTTGATTAACGAAGCATGCATGTTTTAGCTAGTTTGTTTCCATAGTAACCTATGTGAGCTTTAGAGCCAATTTGCTTTCTTCTTGAGCGATAAAAAGATAAAATTCAATAGATTCGTAGGAAGCATGAAACCTCATAATTCTTTGACTATTCGATGACTATGTGCCATAGCTTTTTAATGAACTCTAGTATGCTAGAACTTACTCTTGTTGATTTTCGAAACGTTTATATCATAAAATACCTTGATTTTGAATATGATTGAATAAAGATCATTTAGGTTTACCACCATTGCCAAATAAAGCATGAGCCCTATTGGAGCCCGTCGTGGGACACCTTAGTAAACCCCCTTTGAGCCTACGATTAGCCTTTTCTTTCATCACCCTTAAACACTTTCCATGAACTTAGTATAGTAATGTCTTGACCATTGTGTGTCGGCAAAGCTTGATTTTTGAAGGAGTTTTCGCGTGAAGTGATGAAGAAGAACAAGTGTGGGGTAGACTTAGCTAGAAAATTGTATGAAAAATTATATGTGCCGTGCCTAGCAAAAGAAAAACAGAAAATATGTAATTCGGACAGAAAAAGAAAAGAAAAGGGAAAAATCAAGTCCGGAAGAAAAGAAAAGAAATAGGCACGGTTTCAAAGTGTAAATTGCTAAGTCTACTCTTGAAAAGTGTTGTGAATTTGGAGTTTTGTTTATATGTGAAGGTCTACTATTGTTATATTTTGACCTTTGTTCATATTCACTATGTTTTGGGGAAGTAAAGAATGAAGTATGGGTCCAACAAGAAGAAATTCGACCCTTGGTGAGAAGACATAAGGAGATTTGAGCTTTGCTAAAGGCCTTAGTAACATTTTGAGCCTCCTTATCCCATAAATTTCGAATACCTTTTCGATCAAAATACAAATATGTTGTCAAATAAGATATGACCGAAATAATGAAATACGTCTACGGTTGAAAAATTACAAGATTCCGACAAAATCTGTGTGCCGAATATTGCGTTTAACTGTTTTTTACTTCCGTTTTCCTATGGGTAGCCTGACGTTCGGTAAATATTTTGAGGAAAATTTTTATACGATTAGTTGCGTCTCATCGATTTGAAACTATTATCTATTGAAGGTCAGGCCAAAAAACGTCATTTAGACAGGCCAATTACCATTTCTAAGCGTTTAAAGGGTTGACTCACCCGGTTGACCGTCCCGATCGAGCCTTTAACGTTGTCAGATGTAGTTGGATTTTTTTTCATACATGTATTTAAGGTGAACGATGATATATGATGGTTGGAATAGATTTTCTAAACTTTTAGATTCAAAATCGGAACATATGCACTAATGTTAGACAAACAAGTTGTAGGAATTACTCTAACCCTAGGTAACAACATAAACCAAATCGACTTTGATACGACCCGAATCTAGAATTACCATTCAACTGTTTTACTTTTATTATTTCTCCTCGGGAATTGTTTTTACGATTTGAAAATTCTAAAGGTTGACTTTTAAATAAGTTGACTCGACCGAGGATTTTATTTCATGACGAGGTAGAAGACGTTGAAACGAGTTCGTGGACACGTAGCATGCTCAATTTGGAGTTCGTACGAAAAAGTTACGATGTAAAATCGGAAATTGTCCGATTTCTGGACGAGTATAAATAGCGGGAAATGAAAAATTTCCCGAACGGGAAACTTTCCTTCTTCTTTTTCTTTTTCTTTTCTTTTCTTCTCTCTCTTTTCTCCTTCTCTCTCCCCGACTCGGCCCGAGTCCACCGACCCGCGCCGCCCTCCTCCCATCTTCGCCGTCCGGCCACCAATCGGAGCGCCACCGGTCCCGTTTGAACCGTCTCCTCCTCCCCTTCAAGTCTGTGGTGGTGGCACGGTGGGAATCGCCGCCGTTCGGCCGATTCCAACCCAAAAACATCAAGCCCAGTTGGGCTGGTTCACCCTCCTCTGGCCAAGGTTCCACCCGATTCTTGGGGGGAATTGAAGGCCTTGACCTGCACTACCTCTCCATCAAAGGAATTGAACCAATTCGCAGCAGGTAAGGAGAAATTAGAAAGTGAATTTTCTAAGGTTTCGGGTTTAAATTGGAGAGTTGTGATTTTGGTGTTTTTGGTGGATTTGGAGGCTAGAATTGGGTTTAGGACAATGATTGGAGTTGATTAGGTGTATTTTGATGTTGAATTGGTTGGTTTTTGGAGAATATTAGATTTGGGAAAAATGGGCCGCCGTACCGGCTGCCGTTTGCGGCGGCTGGGGCTGTTTTTGGCGTCGGGGATGAGTCCCCGAGGTGGTGGCGAAGGTGTTGGGTGAATTTGGGATCAATTGGAGGTGGTTTTACCTCTTGTGGCGGCGCTGCCGGCGGCGAGAGGTTGAAGACGATGAACAGTGAAACAGTAAAAGGTAAAAAGTAAAACAGTAAAAGGTGAAAAGTAAATAGTAAACAGTAAAAGTAAAGGTAAACGGTAAAAGTAAATGGTAAATAGTAATTGGATTTTAACCATTTACTGTTTAACTTTCAGAATTACTGTTTTACCTAGAATAATTACTGTTTGACCATTAAAAGTTACTGTTGACTTACCGTAAAAAGGTAAAAGCTGTTTTAAAGGGGTTTTATGACGAAATAACTAGTAAAAGGATTAATCGGACTCGAGGTGGGTGTCCTGAGTAATTTCGGACGTAGATTTTCGGTATTGAGGCGTAATTCCTATACCGATAACTGAAAAAGAGAAAATTGGGAGGTTTCGTGCGAGTGAGGACGTCCGTAGATTTAACTTTTATAATTTAATTCCGAAATTTGAAATATTTATAATTACGTCTCTGTTACAGGTCGAGAAATTACTCGACGTAATGAGAGCGAGGAATAGCGGCACGCTCGGCCGTACTGTGAGTGGATTTTTATTTTAAATAAATGCATGCATAATTATTTTAATGAAATGCAGTTTATTTTAAATAAATGATTTGAGAATTCATATAATTAAAATGATATTGATATTTAAAATAAATGTGGTTTTGGGTTATACATTTGCTACTGTTTTAGTAGTACGTATTTTAACCGGAAATGAGATTTCCGGAAATAGTATGTTTTAATTATTTATAATTGATTATGTTGAATAAGTTTTAATTAAAGGTAGTGACCGGAAATGAGATTTCCGGGGATTTTATATTTTCGTTATTTATGATTTTCGACGTGTGAGACATGTCGACGTTATAAATATAATTTTCGATATTATTTTACGGCATGTTGGATATGTCGGATATATATGAATATATTTCCAGGCTATTATACTAGTTGATAGGAGCACAATGTGCGACGATATTAATATGCTTATGCCCTCATTTATGCTTCGTTTAACTCTTATTTACCAAAGATAGAGTCATAATTTAGTTTAGTGTCATTTTGGTAGAGTTTTGGAGAAAGTGTGCTTAATAATCAGAAAAAAATCTGGAAATAAAGTAAAATATGTATTTTTCGTGATTTTGAGGCTCGTGCTAAACTGATCTATCATTTTCCCAATTTGATGAAATTTGGTGTGCATTTAATTGGGAAGCTAAAGTGTATTGTGTCAAAATTTCAGATCAATCGGAGTTCGGGAAGTCACCCAAATGAAGTCTGCAACTTGGCAGTTTGAGCAAAGATAACCAGGGACTACCAGGATTTTCCTGGGACTGTGTCCTGACTTCCGGAATTTCTGTGGGACACATAGCTTGGAACCAGAGAACGTGCCATACACCGTTGGAAAGCTCTACGAGTCTATTTACTCTGAGACTTGGAATCGCAGCAAAATCTTTCCTGAGAAAAAATTTATGCCGGTTTGAATGCACAAAGGTCAAGTCTGCCCAAAGAAGAAAACCTAAACCGAGTTCTACATGGATTTGGCTTACGAATGTGGACTGAATTCCATCCTTTGTGCAAGATTTTTGGCTGAATTAATTCATGGAAAACCTAAAGAGATATTGCTCAATTATTCAGTCATTATCTTGGGAATTTTCGGCAGAACATAGAGGAAGAAAATCGCAACAAATCCTGATCAAATTCGGCAGAATTCCTGTGCACGTCATCCAACTTCCACGGACTCTCCCGGATAGCTCACAATGAATCAGAGTTCGAGCCTTATATGGATAAAAAGCTACGGGAGTATAGTTTCCAACGCAACCGGAATCACCTTAATATCTGATAGGAGCACAATGTGCGACGATATTATATGCTTATGCCCTCGTTTATGCTTTGTTTAACCCTTATTTGTATAAGATAGAGTCATAATGTAGTTTAGTGTTAATTTGGTAGAGTTTGATGAAAAATTGGTTAAGAATCCGAAAAATGGCTAAGTTTGAGAAATCTGGAAAATAATGCAAAATATGTCTTTTTCGCGATTTTGAGATGAGTAAAAGTACGATCTATCCTTGTCCGAATTCTATGCAATTTTGTGTGCTTAATATTCATATGTTGAGGAATGTTGTGTTAAAATTTCAGATCAATCGGAGTTCGGGAAGTCACCCAAAAGTTGGCTGCAAAACGGCAGTCCGAACATTCCAATCCAGGGGCTTCCAGGATTTTCCTGGGACTTTGTCCCAACTTCGAAAAATTAATTCTGTCGACTCACAAGGATTTTGATTGAACTGTTTTATAGGGAGATGGTCATATGTGTCTAGTTTATCTGAGACTTGGAATCGCATCAATCGGAGCTCCACGGATGGAGATATGCCGGAATTACTGCAACAAGGTCAAATCTGCCGATTCCAGGAACCTACTGCCCCCTTTTTGTGTTTTCTGTTTTTAATGGACCAAATGATGCACAAATGCATTTTTGAAGATGGTTCAAACTTTATGAAGGGAAGAGGAAGACACTAGGCCATGGCATTGAAGAAAAATTGAAGAAAGAAGTTCTCCTAGTCACACTAGGAGAAGCTGCCGATTTGGGGCAGATCGGATGCAACATCAAGCTGCCGGCATTGTGGGGCATTTTTGGTGGATCAAAGCTTATCAATTGAAGTCCAAGACCATATAAGAAGTCCATGAAGATGTGAAGCCCAAGCCTTGAAGAAAAATTCAGAAAAGAAAACCTAATTGGACTAAGAAAGGAAGGTTGCAAAACCTTATTGCACTAGGTTTTCTGAACTCCTCTTTGCTTAAGGGCTGCGTGCAAATACTCCCACTATTCTCTATAAATACCCCCACTTTTCCTACAGAAAAATCATCTCATCTCTTGCAAAGCACTAGCCAAAACTCTACCAAATTTTCCTACCAAAGTTCTAACCCGAAACCCTAAAAATACCAAGTCACCTATTCCACCACCACCATTCACCACCGATCCCATACCTTACCTCAGCCACTGCCGATCCTCTTTCACCACACCAAGACGAAGCTCTCCAAGGTTTCTAAAGTGTGATCCATCCCTATGACTTGTGTTTTTAATTTCGGTTTAGTCACATATTGTTGTTATAAAAATACTTTGTTTCGTTTGGTTTTGTATGATGAACATGAATTACGATTTTATTTGGAATTTATGTGATGACTTTTGCAATTTTTAATGCATGGATTTCATATGTATGATAATTAGAGCAGTGGTATTAAAAGCATGTTTAGGATTTAAATTGGTTAGACCTAAGGTGAGGGCTTATAATCGGTACTTAGTGTTGTCTTTGAACATGATCTAGGTATTAGGTTTAATTTGCTTGAGTTATAATGAACTAAGTAGACGTATGATCACTTTGATTTGTTGTGCTCACCTAGAGTGGTTAACCTTAGGACTTGCATGTTAAATAAGAAGATTGACGACCTTACTTGTTTACGTGTTTTCGGCTATAGACTTTTGTGCTTCAATGCTATGTCTTGTATAAAGTAGCATAACCTTTAGGATCACCATGCGAATAGCTCGATCTTAAAACAATAGAAAAAGTCTCACAACTAGGTAAAAATCGGAAACGTTCTGGTTGTAGGTTGAAACTAAGTTAAGTTTTGAGCATGCCAAATACTTGTCTCTTACTTTCTTGCATGTGAATCTTTGTGTTAAATTGTGTTTTGTGCTATGTGATGCGTGAGAGATGATGATCAAACTTGTATATAGTAGCCTAGGATTTATTTTCTGTTTTTATTACCGTGCCTAATAAAGGGGCAGCATTGCTGCCGATTCATTATCCCCCATATGTGTGACGTTTGTGATGTATATATGTATATATGTTTGTCTAACAATTTCATATCTCAGGTACCCTTAATCCCCGGCCTAGAACGATCCCTACTTGCTTATACTACTAACGATCTTTTGTAGGGTTTATTATTGCATGCGAGCTTAGGCTCCCGTTCAATTTTTGGCGCCGTTGCCGGGGATTATAAAAGCTTGTTTTATGTTATTGTTGTGTATATAATGTTGCTGGAAATTTTTGTGTGAAGTTGTAAAGTTGTAAATTTTAAGTTTATTTTGGGATTTTGTAAAGTAGAAATATGCTTCGGCATGTAGAGTTTAAATTTTGGAAGTTGCATGATGTATAATGATGTATGTTAGTAATCACTTAGTTTAATTTCTAGGGAGTTGATAGTGTTGTGTATGTTTGAGTTTATTGTAGTTTCTAAAGTGTAACATGTAGGTGAAGCCACTTTTGTTGATCATAACCAAAACCCTTCATGTGAATGGTGCTATGTCGGAGGCCATTTCTATGTAGATTGGGAAACGCGGGATACTTCCCCCCCACGCATATAAGCGTTTCTTCGGTAATAGTACTACTTCCATGAGGTTGAGGGCGGTTTTAATCAACACTTGTAGACTGCTAGGGACCCGTGTTTGTTTTACAAAGTATGGGGAAGTTATTATCATAGATATGGTTCTCAGGTTTGTTTAACTGGATCTCAAGGCCCATAGACTGATGTTCATTCTCGGTGAGTGAGTCGATAGGGGGTTCGCCCTCCGTGGTGTCCAACAACGAGTCCTGCCTGGTTCCTGTAGGGGATTCGCCCTCCGTGATTGTAATGACCTTTGAAACGTAAAATCCGCACGACCTAGTCGACAGCTTGTGCCGAAGCATCACCTCACTTTAGACGCTAGAACATAACTTGACATATGTAGCCTATTTTCTTCGAAGATAAAAACATGTTGTGTGGTTCAAACTCTTGAGGTATATCGGATTAAGCATGATACTACCGGGGGCTGTATCAGTCCATTGCACCGTTATCTCCTCTGCTCCACGTACTTCGAGAGTTAGAACAAATTTAAAAGGAATTAGACTTAGCGATTACATGCTCATGAACTTTCCGATTTTTGATCCTTTATGGCCGTACCATGTTGATGCTTTGCCGAAATGTTTGTATTTATGCCGTGTGTATTGGATGTGTTTCCGAATGTATATATGTGTTATGGTTTGAAATTTGTTGTGTAAGTGCCAATGCCGTGGCTTGTAATGATGTATATTCTTGCTTTCTATTTCTTTGCGATGTTCTAACTTGTTTAAATGTTGCAAATTTCAGAAATAATGCATGTCCGAATCTAGTATTTGGACAAGAGAACTTCAAGGCCGTTTGCAACGTTTAGATCAAGAACTCGCTATTGCTCGTTGTGTGCCATTACCACCATCGTCACCAACCAGTTCATCAGTATCATCATCCTTGCCGAGTTCACCTATTGTGCCGTCAGTTTCATCATCATCTGTGCCGAGCTCCCCATCGTTTGTTTCGTCGTCTTGTGATCTTCAGAATCCAGAGTTTGAGGCTTTTGCCGAATTAGAAGAAGAAGAAGAGATCATGGCATCAATCAGATCACAGAATGGTCATGTTGCTGGAGCTGGAGTTGCTCCTTCGAATATCACTTATCCTCCCTTGGAAACTGACAAGACTGGAGAGATTGAATTGAGGAGTGGATTCCTCCATAAGCTGAAGTCATTTTATGGGATGCCGAGTGAGGATCCTAACAAGCATCTACAGTGGTTTAACTTCACCACGGAGTCCATGTGTCCAAGAGGGACCGATTTGCAACACTTCAAGATGAAGGCATTTCCGTTTTCTCTAGAAGATCAAGCAAAGGAGTGGTTGTTTGAGGTGCCTAGTGGTCGCATTGTTTCGTGGAGTACTATGATGGATGAGTTTCTACTCAAGTACTTTCCTGCTTCACGTATCACTGATCTGAGGAAGCAAATTACAAGTGTGAAGCAAGCCGGAGATGAGACTTTCTTCGACTACTACAAGAGGTTCAAGTCCCTAGTTTCTTTGTGTCCATCGCATGGCATTAGCGATGGACTCTTGTTGCAATATTTTTATGAGGGATTGCGCGTCATGGAGAGAGAGTTTCTTGACTCGGCCGTGGGAGGTAGCTTTTTAGAGTTAAATGCTGGTGCGGCAAGAAGTTTGTTGGAAGTTCGTGCCTTGAACAATCAACAATTTCGCATGGCACGAGGCAATATGCAAAGGAATGAGAAAGTGCATGAGACGTCTTCGAGCTCAAAGCTAGAGGATAAAGTGGACAAGCTTACCGACTTGGTGAGTAATTTGATGAAGAAGCGTGCGAGTGTATGTGGAATTTGCACCGAGGGCCATGAGACCGAACAATGCCCTCAATTTGGAGTTAGTGAGGGAGTTGAGGAGTGCAATGCAATTGGTTTTCAAGGAGGCCAACGTTTTGGCAATTTCAATCCGAGGTTCAATGATCATCCAAACTTTCGATGGGCGAATAATGACAACGTGCTTAGGGCACCTATACAACCGAGAGAGGGAGGAGCACCGTTTGCACCGAGGCCACCATTTGTGCCTCGGCAGCCATATATGCCGAACCAAGGAGCTTATGGGGCTTTGCCAAACCAAACTCAAGGAGGGCCGAGCCAAGGCCAAGCCGCGCCGAGCAATTCAAACTATGATGCTTTGATTCAATCTTTGTCAAGTGCTACTCAAGCATTACTCGCGGGGCAACAAAATCATCAAAAGGACATTGGTGAGCTCAAGACTCAAATGGGGCAAGTTGTGGATTTCATGGGAAGATTCAATGAGCAAGGGAAGTTGCCAAGCAATACTATTCCAAATCCGAAGAACGAGCAAGCCAAAGTGATTCAAACTCGTAGTGGAAGAGAGTTGTTTCCTCCAACAAGTCCAAAGAAGAAGCGAGTAACTTTTAAGGGTATTGAGGACGATGAGAGGGCTGCTGGACCTGTCATTGCCGGCAGCCACATTGAGGGAAGTGAGGCAGCAGCCGAGCATGAAGCAACCGGCCAAGGTACTGCCGGCAACACACATGTTTCCGAGAAGGGGAGAGTTAACGAGCAAGGGTATGACGCCAACCATAGTATGAATGACAAGGGGCTGCGCAATGAGCTTGAGTACGATCCCGCCACATCAAAGAATGAGGTATTGCCGAGCCAAGCAAGTAAGGGAGGAGTCTCATCATCTAGCATTCCATTCCCTTCACGCTTTGCTAGAACAAAGAAGGACAAGTCCGATGAAGAGGTGTTGGAGATTTTCCGGAAAGTGCAAGTCAACATCCCTTTGTTGGAGTGCATTAAGCAAGTGCCGAAGTATGCTAAGTTTTTGAAAGAGCTTTGCACGGCAAGGAGGCATACGAGGGAGACTCGTGTGGTGACCATGAGCGAGACGGTGTCGGCCGTTATTCAAAGAAAGTTGCCACCAAAGATGAAGGATCCGGGAAGCTTCAATGTGCCTTGTGTTATAGGCAATACACGGTTTGAGGATGTTATGTTGGATTTGGGAGCATCGATCAATGTCATGCCACTCAATGTGTATCAAAGATTGAGTATAGGGCCTCTCAAGAAGGATAATGTCATCATTCAACTTGCGGATCGCTCAAGCAAATATCCGGAGGGCTATGTAGAGGATGTGTTGGTACAAATCAACCAATTGATATTCCCCGCCGATTTTTATGTGGTTGAGATGGAGGATTCGCCGGTCAACAACACTCAATTGCTTTTAGGGCGACCATTCATGAGGACCGCGCGCACAAAGATAGATGTGGCCGAGGGCAACCTAACTATGGAGTTTGATGGTGAGGTGATAAAGTTTAATGTGTTTGATGCCATGAAATTCCCCAATGTTGATTTAAAGGAGGGTTGTGCCATGGATATTTTGGAGGAGGTCGAGCAAGTTATGTCGACCTCGCTCGACGCATAGCAATTAGCGATTGGGCAAGGGGTCGGATTTGACAAGAGGGGAGAACGAGTGCATGATGGAGCCGAGCCAAGCCATGCCGAGCAAGGGATTGCCGAGCCAAGCAACAATGCCGAGCCATATGCCTTATTGCCGAGCCTTGATGAGGTGGTGGCCGAGCTAGACGCCACCCCTACTTACATGAAGAACTCGTTCTTGTCAATACCAAGTGCCACAACAAAATTTCGACCAAGTGTGGAAGAGGCCCCAAAGTTAGAACTTAAAGAACTCCCTAGTCACTTGAAGTATGTTTATCTTGGAGAAGAAGATACACTACCGGTTATTGTGTCTTCAATGCTTAGTGAGAAGCAAGAAGAGGATTTGATTTGTGTGCTTAAGAAGTACAAGACCGCCATAGGTTGGACCTTAGCGGATATCAAGGGAATAAGCCCTACTACTTGTGTTCATCGTATTTTGTTAGAAGAAGGAGCTAAGCCGACAAAGGAAGCTCAACGTCGACTTCACCCTCCCATGATGAAAGTTGTTAAGGAAGAAATTATCAAGTTGCTTGATTGTGGGGTGATCTACCCAATTTCGGATAGTAAGTGGATATCTCCCGTGCAAGTAGTGCCAAAGAAGAGTGGTGTAACGGTTGTCAAGAATGAGAAGAATGAGCTTGTGCCACAAAGACTTGTAACCGGTCATCGGATGTGCATCGACTATAGGAAGCTCAACGCTACAACGAGGAAGGATCACATGCCTTTGCCGTTTATGGATCAAATGCTAGAGAGGTTAGCCGGTCATTCTTACTATTGCTTTCTTGATGGATATAGTGGCTACAATCAAATCATGATACACCCGGACGATCAAGAGAAGACCACTTTTACTTGTCCATTTGGCACGTTTGCATATCGGCGGATGCCATTTGGACTTTGCAACGCACCCGGCACTTTTCAAAGATGTATGTATGCTATCTTCTCGGATTTTATTGAAGACATTATCGAAGTGTTTATGGATGATTTTAGTGTGTATGGGAGCACCTTCGATGCATGTTTGGGAAACTTGGAGAAGATACTTGAGAGGTGTGTAGAGACAAATCTTGTGCTCAATTGGGAGAAGTGTCACTTCATGGTCACGCAAGGCATTGTTCTAGGGCACATAATTTCGGCAAGAGGCTTAGAAGTTGACAAAGCCAAGGTGGAGCTCATACAAGCATTGCCGAGCCCTAGGTGTGTGAAGGATGTGAGAAGTTTTCTTGGCCATGCGGGGTTTTATCGACGATTTATCAAGGACTTCTCTTCAATTGCCAAGCCATTGAGCAACTTGTTACAAAAGGAGGTGACGTTTGAGTGGACAAAGGCGTGTGAGGAAGCATTTTGCCGATTGAAAGCTTGCTTGTGTACGGCACCAATACTTGTGTCCCCTAATTGGGATGAGCCGTTTGAGTTGATGTGTGATGCTAGTGATTATGCACTTGGAGCGGTACTTGGACAACGAATTGAGAAGAAGCCATGCGCCATTTACTATGCTTCAAGGACTCTCAACGATGCACAACTCAATTACACAACAACGGAGAAGGAACTCTTAGCGGTAATTTTTGCTTTGGAAAAGTTTCGACCATATCTTTTGAATTCCAAAGTCATTGTTTATAGTGATCATGCCGCTTTGAGATATCTTATGACGAAGAAGGATGCTAAGCCGAGGCTTATTCGATGGATTCTTTTGCTTCAAGAGTTCGATATTGAGATTAAAGACAAGAAAGGAGTAGAGAATGTTGTGGCCGATCATTTGAGTAGACTTGTACAAGAGGAGGATCGGCTGCCCCTATTAGAGACCTTTCCGGATGAGCAACTTTTTCGACTTGAAGTACATGAGCCTTGGTATGCCGACATTGCAAATTTTCTAGCCACACGCCGATTTCCCAAAGAGATGCCGAGCCACCAACAAAAGAGAATAAGGAAGCAAGCTCGACACTTCTTGTGGGATGATCCGTACTTATGGAAGCAATGTGGTGATCAAGTTATTCGAAGATGTGTGCCGGAGAATGAGCATCGCTCCATCCTTGCTTTTTGTCATAGCGAAGCTTGTGGTGGGCATTTTGGACCTAAGAAGACGGCTTTGAAGGTACTCACGTATGGATTCTTTTGGCCTACGATTTTCAAGGATGCATTCATGTTTTGTAAAGCATGTGATAGATGCCAAAGAATGGGGAACATTGGAGCTAGAGATCAAATGCCGCTCACGCTTATCATTGAGGCTGAGATTTTCGATTTATGGGGTATTGACTTCATGGGACCGTTTCCTTCAAGTAAGGGCTTTCTCTACATATTGCTTGCGGTTGATTATGTGTCAAAGTGGATTGAAGCCAAGGCTACACACACCAATGATGCCAAGGTGGTAGCCAAGTTTCTCAAGACCAACATCTTTTCACGTTTTGGAGTTCCAAGAGTCTTGATTAGCGATGGAGGATCCCATTTTTGTAACCGCACCATTGAAGCCTTATTGAGGAAGTATGGAGTCAAACATAAGGTTTCTACACCTTATCACCCCCAAACAAGTGGTATGGCCGAGGTGAGTAATCGAGAGATCAAGCAAATTTTGGAGAAATCGGTTGGACCTTCAAGGAAGGATTGGAGTGATCGTCTCGATGATGCTTTGTGGGCTTATAGGACCGCATACAAGACACCGATAGGTATGTCTCCTTTTCGGTTAGTTTATGGCAAAGCATGTCACTTACCGATTGAGCTAGAACATAAGGCATGGTGGGCAATTAAGGCCTTCAACATGAACATAGATGATGCCGGTCTTCATAGAAAGCTTCAACTCAACGAACTTGAAGAAATCCGTAATGAAGCTTATGATGCCGCTTGGATATACAAGGAGAAAACAAAGGCTTATCATGATAAGATGATCCGGGGTAAAAAGTTTGAAGTTGGTCAAAAAGTTCTCCTATTCAATACTCGACTTCGACTCTTTCCGGGTAAGCTTCGTTCTCGATGGGTTGGTCCTTTCATAATCACTAAAGTATTTTCACATGGAGCCATTGAGATCCTTAACCCGAGCACCAACAAAGAGTACAAGGTTAACGGGCATCGCTTGAAGCCGTACTATGATTCATTCCAAGAATGCACCATTGCTTCCCAAACCTTGGATGATCCCGTGCCACCACCACCACACCTAGAGGCTGCCGGACCTGCAATTGCCGGCAGCATCACCAAGAGACCGGACACGGATACACAAGCCACACCCGATACCATCCTGCCGGATACGAACCGAGCTGCCGAGCAAGAGCATTCTGGAACTGCTGCACCACCACCCCCTGCCGGACCTGCCATTGCCGGCAGGGTTGACACACGGCCACAAGAGGCCGAGCACAAGGATGACACGCCCTCGGATACGCCAGATACGGCATCACCAAGGCCGGACACGCCAGCCGAACCGGATACAAGAACTTGGACAGAATCGGATACAAGTTGCAATACACTTCTTCTTGAACTTCTTCTTGCCGATTTGAGTTGTTTTGGAATGCGATGAACACATAAAACACGGTGAAAAGTCTAGGCTATGGACTATAAACACAAAGCGCTACTTGGGAGGCAACCCATGTCGATCAAAGAAAAGTGAAGGAGCCATCACCGAGAGTTTGAATTTTCTTAACCCTTCTCTTTTTCTTTGATTTGTGATGAATTGTTGGAATATGTTAGTCGATTGCAAGCTTAGGAAATTCGTTGATATTGTTTTGTGCTTACATTGAGGACAATGTAATTTTCTAAGTGTGGGGTGGGATAACGTATTCCGTTTTTTGTTTTTGTTTTTGTGTGCTTAGTTTAGAAAAGAAAAATTCAGAAAATTGTAACACAAAAATAGAGTGTTTAAATTTGTCTGTTTCAAGTCTTAGGATGCCCCTAATATGTCAATGATGTTTTTCTCCTCTTTGCATACATAGATGATGGTTGTGCATACAATTAAAATTGTAAGTTTCATGGATTATGTGCATTGGTAGGAGCATGTAGGACTTGTTGATTAATAAGCATGCATGTTTTAGCTAATTTATTTCGATTATAACCTATGTGAGCTTTAGTGCCAATTTGCTTTCTTCTTGAGTGATAAAAAGATAAAATTCAATAGATTCGTAGGAAGCATGAAACCTCATAGTTCTTTGTATATTCGATGACTATATGCCATAGCTTTTTAATGAACTCTAGTATGCTAGAACTTACTCTTGTTGATTTTCGAAACATTTATATCATAAAATACCTTGATTTTGAATGTGATTGAATAAAGATCATTTAGGTTTACCACCAAAGCCAAATAAAGCATGAGCCCTATTGGAGCCCGTCGTGGGACACCTTAGTAAACCCCCTTTGAGCCTACGATTAGCCTTTTCTTTCATCACCCTTAAACACTTTCCATGAACTTAGTATAGTGATGCCTTTACCTTGTGTGTCGGCAAAGCTTGATTTTTGAAAGCGTTTTCGCGTGTGTGATGAAGAAGAACAAGTGTGGGGTAGACTTAGCCATGAATCTATATGTAAAGTGTACTAGATGCCGTGCCATAAAAGAAAGAAAAAAAAAATGCTCGGATCAAAAGAAAAGAAAAAATGCCGAGAAAAAGAAAAAAATATGAGATTGAAGGGCACGGCATAAGGTTTGAAAAAGAAAAATTTTGTGCATGGCTATTGTCTAGAGTATTGTTGTAATGATGTATGGGAAGAAAAGAATGAAGTATGGGTCCAACAAGATGAAATTTGACCCTTTCGGCGAGAAGACATAAGGAGATCGAGCTTTGCTAAAGGCCTTAGTGACGTTTTGAGCCTCCTTATCCAAATATCGAATACCTCTTAGCCTAACCCCATTACAACCCTTTTATTGATCTTTTTCATGATTCTTAAGATGGTTAAACTTGATTTGTGGAGATTATCTCAAGAGTAAGCTTATGGTTTTGGTTCATTGGTGCATATAGTTGTCATATGAGGTTTCTCCATAAAAATTTCACAAAGTGCTTTCGTTTCTTTGATATATGCAAGTCACTCTTTGTAAGCCATTATCTTTCGCTTGCATATACTTATGTGTGAATAACCATGCTTCGAGAGAAAAGAAGAGAGTATGCCTAGTGAGGTGATTTGAATTAGCTTAACATGTTTACATGCTTACCTTTTTGCTCTTATATGTTTGTATTGATGTCACATGTTCATGAAGCTCGGAATTTTCGTGCTTAGCATTCTCATGCATTAACTTGAAAGCTATGTGTACATACGAGCCTGAGACAAATTGTTAGGGGCAATAGTTTGTTTTGAGTCGTAGTTTAATTTAGTTTGCTAAGGGACTAGCAAAGGATAAGTGTGGGGTAGTTGATAGGAGCACAATGTGCGACGATATTATATGCTTATGCCCTCGTTTATGCTTTGTTTAACCCTTATTTGTATAAGATAGAGTCATAATGTAGTTTAGTGTTAATTTGGTAGAGTTTGATGAAAAATTGGTTAAGAATCCGAAAAATGGCTAAGTTTGAGAAATCTGGAAAATAATGCAAAATATGTCTTTTTCGCGATTTTGAGATGAGTAAAAGTACGATCTATCCTTGTCCGAATTCTATGAAATTTTGTGTGCTTAATATTCATATGTTGAGGAATGTTGGTTTAAAATTTCAGATCAATCGGAGTTCGGGAAGTCACCCAAAAGTTGGCTGCAAAACGGCAGTCCGAACATTCCAATCCAGGGGCTTCCAGGATTTTCCTGAGACTTTGTCCCAACTTCGAAAAATCATTTCTGTCGACTCACAAGGATTTTGATCGAAATGTTTTATAGGGAGATGTTCATATGTGTCTAGTTTATCTGAGACTTGGAATCGCATCAATCGGAGCTCCACGGATGGAGATATGCCGGAATTACTGCAACAAGGTCAAATCTGCCGATTCCAGGAACCTACTGCCCCCTTTTTGTGTTTTCTGTTTTTAATGGACCAAATGATGCACAAATGCATTTTTGAAGATGGTTCAAACTTTATGAAGGGAAGAGGAAGACACTAGGCCATGGCATTGAAGAAAAATTGAAGAAAGAAGTTCTCCTAGTCACACTAGGAGAAGCTGCCGATTTGGGGCAGATCGGATGCAACATCAAGCTGCCGGCATTGTGGGGCATTTTTGGTGGATCAAAGCTTATCAATTGAAGTCCAAGACCATATAAGAAGTCCATGAAGATGTGAAGCCCAAGCCTTGAAGAAAAATTCAGAAAAGAAAACCTAATTGGACTAAGAAAGGAAGGTTGCAAAACCTTATTGCACTAGGTTTTCTGAACTCCTCTTTGCTTAAGGGCTGCCGGCAAATACTCCCACTATTCTCTATAAATACCCCCACTTTTCCTACAGAAAAATCATCTCATCTCTTGCAAAGCACTAGCCAAAACTCTACCAAATTTTCCTACCAAAGTTCTAACCCGAAACCCTAAAAATACCAAGTCACCTATTCCACCACCACCATTCACCACCGATCCCATACCTTACCTCAGCCACTGCCGATCCTCTTTCACCACACCAAGACGAAGCTCTCCAAGGTTTCTAAAGTGTGATCCATCCCTATGACTTGTGTTTTTAATTTCGGTTTAGTCACATATTGTTGTTATAAAAATACTTTGTTTCGTTTGGTTTTGTATGATGAACATGAATTACGATTTTATTTGGAATTTATGTGATGACTTTTGCAATTTTTAATGCATGGATTTCATATGTATGATAATTAGAGCAGTGGTATTAAAAGCATGTTTAGGATTTAAATTGGTTAGACCTAAGGTGAGGGCTTATAATCGGTACTTAGTGTTGTCTTTGAACATGATCTAGGTATTAGGTTTAATTTGCTTGAGTTATAATGAACTAAGTAGACGTATGATCACTTTGATTTGTTGTGCTCACCTAGAGTGGTTAACCTTAGGACTTGCATGTTAAATAAGAAGATTGACGACCTTACTTGTTTACGTGTTTTCGGCTATAGACTTTTGTGCTTCAATGCTATGTCTTGTATAAAGTAGCATAACCTTTAGGATCACCATGCGAATAGCTCGATCTTAAAACAATAGAAAAAGTCTCACAACTAGGTAAAAATCGGAAACGTTCTGGTTGTAGGTTGAAACTAAGTTAAGTTTTGAGCATGCCAAATACTTGTCTCTTACTTTCTTGCATGTGAATCTTTGTGTTAAATTGTGTTTTGTGCTATGTGATGCGTGAGAGATGATGATCAAACTTGTATATAGTAGCCTAGGATTTATTTTCTGTTTTTATTACCGTGCCTAATAAAGGGGCAGCATTGCTGCCGATTCATTATCCCCCATATGTGTGACGTTTGTGATGTATATATGTATATATGTTTGTCTAACAATTTCATATCTCAGGTACCCTTAATCCCCGGCCTAGAACGATCCCTACTTGCTTATACTACTAACGATCTTTTGTAGGGTTTATTATTGCATGCGAGCTTAGGCTCCCGTTCAATATCTCTTTTCTAGAGAAAGATATTTCATAATCTTCACTCAAAGGTCAAATCTGCCAGCAGGATAAGTTTGAGAAAAACTAGGTTTTGTGAACCCTAGTTGCAGCCACCCTTTTTGCCTCTATATATTGGACGATTTTTACACAGAAAAATATCTCTCTTCTGACGCTCAAGCAAAGCCGAAACTCTACTAAAATAATCCCACAAAAATCCTATACAGAAAATTGCCTTAGCCGATTCCATCTCACCTTCACCAAGCTTGCCGATCACAAGTGTTCTTCATCATCAAATTATCCTTTGCCGATTCCTCTCAAGGTTTTGTTTAAAGTGTGATTTACTCATCTCTCATGGCTTGTAATTTTCTGTATAAATTCAATACTTTGTCTATGAAGATTGAATGGATGGTTGTATTTTGTTTTGGTTTTATGAATTATTCTTTTGATTACCGAATTTTTGTTATATGATTTGGTTTTCTTTGGTTTAATTTCTGAATTATGCATGTGATTTAATTGAATGTAGTTTTATGGGCAGTAGGTTTGTGCATGTGTTCTTGATTTAATTTGGTTGATTTCCTGAATTTACATGCATAAAAACCGTATGCATGAAGGTAGTTTCGGCCATAACTATCCTTTGTGTGGGTTTCACATGCCGATTTAATACATGTTGGATCATACGCGAAGTGACGAGTCGCCGAAGCGAGCATCAAGCAATAATAACCCTACAATCGTTAGTAGTATAGCCGGGGATTAAGGGTACCTGAAACATGAGAATGTTAACACAAATATTCACAAACATATATGCACATAATTGTCACACTTATATACATATATACATATTTACACACGAAATTATGGGGGATTGAGATAGGATCGGCAGCAAAGCTGCCTCTAAATTCCTAGACATGAATTTAAGACATGAAATTAAATCCTAAGTTACTATATACAAGGTTGGTCGACATTCTTCCACAAAGCACTAACACAAAAGCAATCAAAACACATAACAAACAAGCAAACAGGACTCACAGCAAGATGTTAACATGTTCTAGACTCAACTTAACTCCAACCCAATTAGCTCCTAATCGGCACTACTAATTGATTAAGACTCCTTATGTATTTTAAGTGACTAATCGCCTAACCTTAAAATTATACTAGTCATCTTTGAATATTCTAATCGATGTAAACAAACATGATAAGTAATTAAGCACAAAGTCTTTTTCTTTAGTTGGAAACAAGTTAAATAAGCAAGGTTGTCAATCATCTTATTAACAAGCATGTTCATTTAAATTACTCTAGCCCTTGTGAAAACAACACAAATTAAGACAACCCTAAAGATTGCTTAACCTATATTATTTTCGGCTAATGAGATTAATACTCCACATATTGCAATTATATAGACTACCAATCTTTAAGCACACGAATTTAAAGAACAAGTCAAGAAAACCCTAAAACCAAGTTAACACATATTCTTGCCGATTATCCTACTTACTAATTCATTACATATTTCCCTTACTCTTTAACAAACAATCCGATTCTTTACTCTCAAAAACCACTTAAAAATAAAGAAGATGAATTGAATATGCAAATCATAAAACCAAACTTCAATCCAAACAATACATAGACATAGAATTTGAAACCAAGAATTCATGCTAACTTCATAGACAAAGTTTAACATAACTACATAAAAATTACAAAACCGAGAGTAGGGAGTGGATCACACTTTTGTAGACACCTTGATGACTTCGACTCATGTGGATCCGGCGGAGGATGAAGGAGATGGCTGCTCGGCAATGGTTAGGTGTCGGCAGAAATTGAAGGTGAGATGGGGGTGATTTTCGGTTAGGCTTCTATGTAGGATTCTTGGGAAATTTCGGTAGAGCTTTGGCTAGATTTTTGCTTTGGAATGTGACAAGTTTTTCTGTAGGAAAACATGGCTTTAAATAGAGGCAAATTCGGCAGAAACCCTAGGTAGAAAACCTAGTCCAAATCAGCAAAGGTAATCCTTGTGCAACAAGGTTTTGGTTCCTTCCTTTCTTGGTTCTTCTAGGAAACTTCTTTTGCTGATTTTCTTCTTTGGATTAGGCTGCATATCTTCATGGACTTCTTGTGTAGGCTTGACAACTCCATTTGGTGAGCTTGATCCATGGAAAAATGCCCCAAACCCGCAAGAACACAAGACCGGTAGCAACTCGGCTGGAATGACCTTGCTCCAGTAAATCCGGCATATCTCCCTTCTCGGAGCTCCAATTGATGTGATTCCAAGTCTCAGATAAACTAAATACATATAGCCATCTCTCTGTAAAAGGGCTTGATCAAATTCTTTGTAAGTCGTCGGGAATGAGTTTTCGAAGTTGGGACAAAGTCCGAGGATAATCCTGGAAGTCCCTGGATTGGTTTGCTCGGACTGCTGTTTTGCAGCCCTCTTTTGAATATTAAGCATGCCAAATTTCATTAAATTTGGACAAGGATAGATCATATTTTTACTCATCTCAAAATCGCGAAAAAGACATATTTTGCACTATTTTCCAGATTTCTCATACTTAGTCATTTTTCGGACAATTAAGCACATTTTACCAAAACTCTACCAAAAATGACACTAACTATATTATGACTCTATCTTAGACAAATAAGAGTTAAACAAAGCATAAATGAGGGCATAAGCATATAATATCATCGCACATTGTGCTCCTATCACGAAGTTGGTTTTAATTTGTATTTATCTAAGGGCTAGAATAATTCTGGAAATTTGCATGTCGATGTTAGATGAGTGACGCCATACTTGCTAACCTGTTTCCAATTCGACATATTGTGCTTATGTGCACTTTGTGTTTAATTTCTACGCGAAGTGTTTTTAAACCGATTAGTACCATGTTTAGGATTACACGCGAAGTTAATTCTAAATACTTGTGATGTTTTGAATAATTAGATAAACCGCGAAGGCTCTAATTAAATTGGAACTTAATTGAATCTGGAATTCGATTTTAGCTTGCTGCCGTTATTACTTTGTTTAATTTCGTTGCATGTGTAATGATGTTGACAGTAGCCACAGAGGGGCTACAGCAGGCCCACAGACTCGCAGCTAGTGTACCAGGGGCCGGCCCGAGGCCCAGGACCGGATCACCAGCACCCGGCCTCGGGGTCCAGCAGTCTATCCTGCCACCAGGAGCCCGGGGACCGGGGGCGCCTGCCTGCCGAAGAGGTCACCAGAGCTGCCCTTTGGTGTGCAAACAGAAGGGAACCAGTCCCACAGCGAAGGGTAAGGCCAAACCTCACTTCTGGCCACCTATATAAGGGCCCCAACTACCCTCATTAATAGGTAACTGATCCTTCCTACCGCTTATATACGTGCTTAAGTTATATCTATTCCAACTATACTAACTTAGGCATCGGAGAGGAGAAGACCGGCCCGCCCGGTATTTCCCTTAGTAAGCAGGTTTACAGGAGATCATACGAGGATTCATCTGTCTCTACCAGGCCCCAGAGTTTGTGCAGAAACAATTGGCGCCGTCTGTGGGAAGCTTTGAACAAGAAACCACGTAAGCACTATCGATGGCAGAGAATTCGGAAGCAAGACAGGAAAGGAATACAACCGAGGAGCAGCGTGTTGCACCAGTGCAAACACTTGTCTCCACCCCGGTCGTTATGCGGGAGCAGCGCGGCGACCAGGGCGATCAGGAAGGCAGGAGCTGTGGGAGGCCGACCGGCACGCCGGGGCCAAACCACGACAGCTCGCGCGGGAAAGGCCTGGCAGAGGACGACAGACCAGTGCACCGGAGCTTTTCTCTGACGTTCTCGGATGATCCGAGTGACCGAGAGGAGAGCCCGCACTGTAACAGTGACCGGGACACCAGGTACAGCCCCGACCAGAGCAGTATGATAGGGGAGATACGGGCAATGGCCGCAGAGGTCAGTCGCCTGCGTGAGGAGGGCGACCGGGATAGAGCCAAGTCCAACGCCCGGTATGAAGAAATGGAGGCGGTGAACGCTGCCCTGGTAGCCGCCCTGGAGAGAGGACAATAGCACAACGAACCTATGACCAGGGCACAAGCACCCCCACCAAGCCAGTCTCGACGGTTTGAGGCGGGGCAGTCATCAGGCAGGAGGCTCAGTGATCCCGAGCGAGCGGAGTCACCGGCCGGCACGGCACCGCCCAAGAGCTCGCCGACGCCCCTTCAGCCACACGCTTCGTTCGAGGATGAAGCCGTGACCCTGACTGCACGGGCATTGCAGATGCTCGCCGACACTGTGTCGGATTTGAAGGCCCAAATGGAGGCCAACGAGAGAAGAGCGGCACGGCCGATGGAAGGCACACGGTTCAACGAGCGCATGGGCCCTTTCTCGCACCGGGTTATGGAGTCGGGGAGGTCTGGTAACCAGTCCCTCAAGCTCACCTACTCGGGGTCCGGCTGCCCGTACCAGCACCTAGATAGTTTCCGGTCCCAGACGTGCGCCAAGGGCTACTCCGATGCAGTGTGCTGTAATATTTTCCAGGAAACTCTGTCTGGAGAGGCGCTCAGCTGGTTCTATGAGCTTCCGGCGAATTCAATCGAGGCCTTCGAACAGCTGGCCGATCGGTTTGTAGGCCGCTTCATCCTCCGGGTCGAGGGAGCCCGCACATCGACCATCCTCTTCAACTGCATGCAAGCGCCCGACGAGGAATTGAGGACTTTCGTCAACCGTTGGCAGACGGCGACGGCCGAGGTTCGGAACCTTGACAAAGGTATCGCCGAGATGGCGTTCAAGCAAGGGCTCCGGCCGGGAAAATTTTCCTACGCCGTACGGGTGGAACTCCCGCAGGGGTATGACGAGTTAATGGCAATGGCCATCCGGCACGCCCAGGCCGATCACGAGACGTACGGGCATCACCTGCTGAAGAGGAAAAGGGACGAGCAGCAGGAAGACCACCCCCGGGAGGAGCACCCCCCGCCCAGCCAAGAAGACAAGCCAAGCCAGCGGACCGAAAATCGAGCCGCCCGACCGGGCCGGTCCAGCAGAAATTGGGGGCAACGGCAGCAAAGGCCCTATCATGATATACCCCAGGGCGAGCACAAGCCGGCGCAGTTCCGGCAAGAACGCCCCCTGGCAATCATGCCAGCACAACCGGCCGGTCAAGAGGTCTTCACCGCTCTCACCTCTTCATACGAGGACATTTTGCTCGAGAACGGGAACATCATTCCACCACCGCCCAGGAGAAAGTACCCGAGGGGGAAGCTTACCACGGCACAAACGGGCAAGTACTGCTCCTATCAGGATGAGGCTACTCATCGAACGAGCCAGTGCTGTGCTCTCAAGACAGCAGTGGAGGGTTTGATTAGTAACGGCCAGCTCCAACGGTATATAGGGGAAAGGAGAGCAGATCCCGACCGGGAGCAAGACCGGGGCTGGTAAGACTCGCCAAGCCTCCAAGCGGTTACTTTGGCATATCACCGGTTCAACCGCTGTAACATCAAGATATATATGCAAACTACTTTCAAGAAAAATTCCACCAGTTCCACCAATTCAAGAATATTCATAGTCAAGGGATAACACAAGCAGAAGCCGTTCCGGCAGGTTTACAAAAAAGAGCAAGGGCAAAATCCTAAGGAGCTACGCCTCACCCCTCAGCGTGCAATCCACCAGCTTCTCCAGATGAAGCAGCTGCGCCTTCAGCAATCTGAGCTCCACCCTCCCCTTCCGGTTGCTCTTCCGCTGACTGCTCATGGATATCCGACTGCTCATGGATATCCTCATCAGCTCCTCGCTCGGATCGGGCTGGTACAGATTGTACAGCAACTGCATAGCAACAGAGAGCCAATTAAGCAAGCAACAAAGGAAATGAGTGGCGAGCGGTGCAATGGCACCAGGCAATTCTTACTTGCAAGACCGACTCCTTGAACTTTTGGCGCTTCCCGCCCGCCAAGGCTCCGGTGACCTCAGACCTGTACAGACCAAGGCCGGCCAAGTCTGCCGCCAGCTGCCGGGCGAGTGCACTCTCCGGGCTTCCCCTCTGTGCCTCCGCAGGCACGGGGCTATTCTGCCGGGCAGCGGCAACCATTTCCCTAGCGGAACTCGATGCACCGCTGGTTACCTTGAGCCGTTTGGCCAGATTCTCACCGGATGACCCGTCGGTCAGCGTCACCAGCGTGGAAGGAGGAACGTCCATGATCCTCCGCCTCTTCTCACCCTGGCCGTCAGGTGAAGAAGATTGTGCGCCTAATCGGGTCACCCGGGTGACGAGCGGGACTGACCCCGGCCGGTACGGAATCCGGCTCACTCCACCGGGAATCTTTAGTGGCCCCCCGGTAGTCTTGCCCTTACCGGGTCCCGCCTTGGGTGCAGCAGGGTGGCTCTTCACACGCCTCAGGACATAGGCCTCGTCCTCAACATCCATGGCCCTCGGTTCGGGATGAACCGTAAGACGACCGGACTCCTCGTCCACCGAGGTCCGTGAAACGGCCTCGCCTTTCTCCTTCAGCCTCGCGAGAAGGTCTTCACTGTCCATGGATAGGGTGGTGTCGGGTTTGATGACCGCCCAGGAAGATGCACCTGCAGGACGAGCAAAGGTTAGTATTTAAAACAGTTAGCAAAAGTGTCACCGCTAGGACTTGTTACGCACCGGGATCTCGCCCGAGACAGCAATACTCCAACACTTCCCGCCGGATGAAGTTGTAAGAGCTCCGTTCGAGATTGTCCCAACATCCGAGTATGGTCGTGATCCTCTCCTGCTCCAACTCGGATAGCTCGAACGATTGATCCCCAAGGGGCTGGAAGGCACCAGGAACCCGGTACATCTTCCTCCTCTTCTGCCACTTCCCGCCCGCCATCACCACCTTCTTCCTCTAGTTGTTATCCACCCAAGAATGCATATTGGTGATGATAGGTTGAAAGCACCGGGCGTTGAAGGATAGACAACCCCGGGACCCTCGCTTCTTCGAGTATGACAACCTGTACAGTGCCCAGAATTCGTTTACCGTTGGCATACTCATCCCGGACAACTCGTACAGGCAGCCGAGGCTCAGCAGTCGCCTCCACTGGAGCCCTGGAAGCTGCGCGGGAGACACTTACAGTGCACTGAGCATGTACTGCACGAAGTCTGGCAGCGGGAGCGAAAAACCGTGGCGAAACTGGTCTAGATGCACGGCAACCCAACCTGCCTCCGGGTTACAGGCTGACTCTCCGGGATTCAGTGGCCGTAGCGCCACCTCATCCGGGATACTCCACGTCTCCCGGACCGCACCAATCTCTCCGGGGTTCATGCTACCCTCCGGCTCATCACACACCACTGCACCTTTCCCTCTCCCGATGGTGTAGCTCACGGGCGGAGCACCAGCAAGGCGCACCCCGTGCGGTATTTCCTCAGATCCTGAGGACCCGGAAGACGAAGCCCCGCTCCGGAAGCGGTCAGCGGCTTCAGACACCGGGGATTCCGAACCGAGCCAGTCCTCCAGTCTCTCCTCATCGTCCACGACGGGACGCCTGACGGCTGATTCGGAAGCCCCATCAGAACTTGCAGAAGACATTTTAACCTAAGGGGAAGAAAAACAAAACCCTAGCGCTGGTCAGCAACAGGCTAGAACAGCGCCCTCTGCGGCCCCTCCCCAAGTTTACCGCAAGCGCTCTGCTTAAAACAACTCAGTTGGCGACAGAGATCCCCTCCCCCCGCCGCAAAAACACCGAAAAGAAAAACAAGAACAACACCAGGCAAAGAAAGCAAGAACTTACCGATTAGTATACTCAACCGAGGAAAGTCCGCCCTGCGAAAGCAGCGAGCAATGGTAGGAAAAAAGTAAAAGAGCACTTGAGGCAACGGATGTCGCGGGGCACCTCCACAGAGCTTTCGCCGAATTTCTCTCTTTCTCTTAGTCTCTCTGAGCAAGGAGCAAAACAGAATGAAGAAGGCAGAGGAGGCCTTTTTATAGAGAGGTCCGGTGCCCTAGGCGCTTGTACTCCCCCCAAGACACGCAATCAGAGAAACTCAAACGCCCGCGAATCCAGACCCTCCATCTCAGACCGCTCCCTAACAGCACGTGTCCCAGCACCAGTAAACTGCCCACGCCATCATAACTGATGGGACTGATGGACTTCCTCCTTAAATGCATGTCAGCCACTTGTCCCGCCTGCTGGCGACAGGTAAGGGAGTTAGGAGCGGGAACCGAGGCGTCAGGTCCCCACCACTTCCCCAGGCTCCACGGCTGCATGGCATCTTCACTGCAAGTCACCGGTTATGATCTTTCAACCGGCTTGAAGACCTCTCACCGGTTATGATCATCCAACCGGCTCGAGAGCATTTTTCCGGGTATGAGCCATCCATCCGGTACCATGGCAGTTCACGGTTAGGTATCATTCAACCGGCTGCATGGCATCTTCACTGCAAGTCACCGGTTATGATCTTTCAACCGGCTTGAAGACCTCTCACTGGTTATGACCATCCAACCGGCTCGAGAGCATTGTTCCGGGTATGAGCCATCCATCCGGTACCATGGCAGTTCACCGGTTAGGTATCATTCAACCGGCTGCATGGCATCTCACCGGTTAGGTAACATTCAACCGACTCGAGACCATCTCACCGGTTATGATCATCCAACCGGCTCGAGAGCATTTTTCCGGGTACGAGATCCACCCGGCCTCATGGCACCTCACTGGGGGACTCGTCTCGATATGGCAGAAATCCGGTCGAGGTCCACTCGGCTCCATGGCATGACCCCGGTCATGAGAACATTCGACCGGCATGGGTTTTATACACCCGGGTGAGTTTACATCTAACACATGTACTCTTGTCTAGCAGGATAAAAACCCTGCATCGCACTGAACTGCGATCAATGTGGGGCTCCACGGTGAGACTTGTCACCTCAACGCCACCCCATTACCTCAACGCTTATTCCAACACAAGCTGAGAAGAACTAGCAAGTGTTGACCGGTGCCTCAGTAGACCGCAACACCGGGGCCACCTCCCCGCAGCCTAGCAATATGGACTCGTCGCGATATGGCAGAACGCCCGGTCGAGGTCCCATACTCTCCGACTCATACCGATTTGGCAGAACGCCCGGTCGAGGTCCCATACTCTCCGCTCGTACCGATTAGGCAGAACGCCCGGTCGAGGTCGCAGCCTAGCAATATGGACTCGTCGCGATATGGCAGAATGCCCGGTCGAGGTCCCATACTCTCCGACTCGTACCGATTTGGCAGAACGCCCGGTCGAGGTCGCAGCCTAGCAATATGGACTCGTCTCGATATGGCAGAACGCCCGGTCGAGGTCTAGTACAAAAGATCACTTGGGGGACTCGTCTCGATATGGCAGAACGCCCGGTCGAGATCTCATGCTCTCCGGCTCGCTCTGATATGGCAGAACGCGGGGTCTAGGTTCCATGCACAAATCTATTGCATGGCGGATTTCAACGCCCCATAATCATTCCATGCACACATCTATTGCATGGCGGATTTCAACGCCCCACTATCATCTCCATGCTCATAGCACTACAACATTTGAGCACAGTACTACTTATATTGCAAACATACTCATAAGCTGTTACACATCATCGGTAACAGGTACTCACCCCGGTCACGTCCAATCTTCAACGCGGACTTGGGGGACTGGGCACCGTTGGGTTGGTAACCCTGCGGGTCTGCGGGACAAGGGCAAGACAGTTTAAGTCCCCATTCAAGATTGCACTTGACCGGGAACTTGGGGGACTTGTTGACAGTAGCCACAGAGGGGCTACAGTAGGCCCACAGACCCGCAACTAGTGTACTAGGGGCCGGCCCGAGGCCCAGGACCGGATCACCAGCACCCGAGGTCCAGCAGTCTATCCTGCCACCAGGGGCCCGGGAACCGGGGGCGCCTGCCTGCCGAAGAGGTCACCAGAGCTGCCTTTGGTGTGCAAACAGAAGGGAACCAGTCCCACATCGAAGGGTAAGGCCAGACCTCACTCCTGGCCACCTATATAAGGGCCCCAACTACCCTCATTAATAGGTAACTGATCCTTCCTACCGCTTATATACGTGCTTAAGTTATATCTATTCCAACTATACTAACTTAGGCATCGGAGAGGAGAAGACCGGCCCGCCCGGTATTCCCCTTAGTAAGCAGGTTTACAGGAGATCATACAAGGATTCATATGTCTCTACCAGGCCCCAGAGTTTGTGCAAAAACAAATGAGTTTTGTGTTTTGTATATTGTGTGGAAGGTGTTGATCAATTGTATATAATAATTTAGATTTAATTTCGTAATTTTCAGTAGGTTTTAGATATAAATTTCAAACCCCCATGTGATTCTGTAATGCTTTATGTGATTGAACGCCCTTGATTTCCCCGGATAGAACGATCCCTACTTGTCCTATACTAACGATGACACAAGAGGGTAATATTTGTATGAAGTTGTTTTGCAGGTACAAATGTGCTTGGATAATAGCTCCATCACTAATGATTATTATAAGCCTCAGATGTGCGGTAGGGGACCGTACGGATTCATGATATATAAGGGGATACGTATTTTCGGTTTTATTTTCGGATTTTCACCATATCAGGGTCGGGATATATGTGTATATCGATGCTAGCTAGCTTAGTCGCCTGAGCCCACACGAGGTGACGACTTGACTACATAGGTCAGATTCACGCTCGGTGGTCGACGCGTACGGGCAGAGTATCGCCTGAGCCCACGCGAGGTGACGACTTGACCACATAGGTCAGATTCACGCTCGGTGGTCGACGTGTACGGGCAGAGTGTCGCCTGAGCCCACGCGAGGTGACGATTTGACCTTATAGGTCAGATTCACGTTCGGTGGTCGACGTGTACGGGCATAGCGTGAGGACGCTATTGAGACTCTTGGAGTTTTGACCCTTAGCCTTGTAGGCTACTGTTAAATGGTGGTAATAACGTTCTCCTATTCTATTATATGACCAATGGGATTAGTCATGATTTTATATTATTTGGTTTTCGGGAATATTTCTCTATGTGACTTTTTGTAATTTAATAAATTCCCGAACCAGCGAGGCTGGGTCTTTATATGACCAATGGGATTGGTCGTGAAATATTATTAATTGATTTTCAAAAATATTTCATTTTGAAATACATATATAAACAAAATCATTATTTGTTTATTTGATATATCAGCGGGGCTGATTAATTATTATGATTTTCTTAAAACGTGGGACGTTTTATTAAAGGCATGCAATGTGGTTTTATTTACAAAATATTGAGAAAGTAATATGATACTTTCAATTAAAGTATTATATTAGATTGTTTTATTTTTATCCACTCACTCTAACGTGTTTTTAATTTACTTTCCCCTGGGCCCTTCGTTTTAAAATCGTCCAGTGTGCAGAGTAGTGATCAGAGGTCAAGAGTACTCGGAGTCGAGGCATAGTCATCATCATTGTCGCTTCCACTAGGTGGGATCTGTAATCCCTTATTCTTTTATTTTCATATTACATTTCTTGTTATATTTCCATTTGTGATTCCAGTTCATCTTGTTAGATTGCTCTGATTACCTGTGAGACTTTGAATATTAAATTAATTTGATTTTGTGTTTATCTTTGGCGGTGGTTGTGTTTGGGGAGTAGATGGCTCCAGGTGTTGAGGTTGGAACTGGAATTAGAAGTGTTTTGGTTGTTGCAGGTTTTAGGGTTGTCCATCTTAAGATTGATTTATCGATTTATCGATAGAGTTAGTCTTAAGATGGTCCCCGCAGGGCCTTATCCGGGTTTCAGGGTGAAATCTGGTTCGGGTCCTGTCAGACTTAGCGTTCTAACTTGACCTATGTTACTACGGCAAGTGAATTCAACATCTAGACAACAACCATGGCCTACGATTGCACCTAAACATCTCCTTCGGTTGCACACGAATTCAAACAACTAATCAAGAAGAAATCAAGAATCAAGTCAAGCATGCATCCCTAAGACCTAACCGGTTACATATTTACAAATTGTGTTTACATGTTTATCTTTCATAAAACCATGAAATCAATACCTTAGAGTTAGCAAGGCGCCAAGAATCGAAATCATAAACATCTTTAAACATGCAAAACCAAATAAACAAATTGTCTTTACATAGACATAAAAACAAATACCAAAAGAATATCCAAACTACATAGACATAGTATTGAAAAATAACAGAATTACAAGCTGAAGGGAGTAGATCACACATTTAGACACCTTGGGGCAGCAGCTCGTGTGGATCTCGGTGATGAAAGATGAAGGCTCGGAATGGTCTTGATCGGTTGAAGGTGAAAGTGAATCGCAAGGATTTTCTGGATGGTGGTGATGGTGGTTCGGCTAGCTTTTCTTTCTAAGAGTTAAGGTAGAAAATTTGGTAGAGTTTAGACTTGTGTTTTGGCTTGAGATGTGACCCTTTTTCTGTGGAAAAGTGATCCCATATATAGGAGAAGAGGCTAGGGTTTGCCGGCCACACAAGGAAGGGAATTTCCTTTTCCTAGTAGGTTTATGTTTCCTTGTGGGACAAATATTGCATTCTTGGACTTCTTTTTCTGAATTTTCTTCATGGCATGGGCTGCATATCTTCATGGACTTCATATGTGGACTTGACAACTCCATTTGATGAACTTTGATCCATGAAAAATGCACAAACCGTCAAGAACACAGAACCGGCAGCATTCTCCTAGCTCGACTAGGATAGCTTCTTTCTTCATGCTTATTCATATTGCCTTGGCTTGATGTCTTCCTCTAACCTTCAATAAGCTTACAAAATCTTCAAGTATGCAACTGAATGCCAAAATGTCCATTGAAAACAGAAACAAAGGAAAAGAGGCAGAAACATTGGTTTCTCGGCTGGCAGTGACCTTGTTGCGTTGCAACTGGCATAACTTTCTCCTCAGTGCTCTGATTGATGCGATTCCAAGTGTCAGAGAAACTAGACTCATAGAGCTTTCCAATGGTGTATGAAACAGTTTCTGTTTCCAAGCGATGCGTCATACAGAAATTCCAGAAGTCAGGACACAGTCCTAAGAAAATCCTGGTAGTCCCTGGTGATCTTTGTTCAAACTGCTAAGTTGCAGCCATCGTTTGGGTGACTTCCCTAACTTCGATTGATCTAATATTTTGACACAATACACTCCAGCTTGCCAGTTACATGCCTGCCAAATTTCATCAAATTTGGAAAAGAATAAGTCAATCAAGCACAGGCCTCAAAATCACGAAAACAACATATTTTGCACTTTTTCCTCAGATTTCTATACTTGGTCGTTTTTCTGACAATTAAGCACATTTTTCCAAAACTCGTCCAAAACAACACTAAACTATATTATGACTCTATCTTAGATAAATAAGGGTTAAACAAAGCATAAACGAGGGCATAAACATATTAATATCATCGCACATTGTGCTCTTATCAGGAGGCTCAAAACGTCACCGTGTACTTGATAGGAGCACAATGTGCGACTATATTAATATGTATTTGCCCTCGTTTATGCTTTGTTTAACCCTTATTTATTTAAGATAGAGTCATAATATAGTTTAGTGTCGATTTGTAGAGTTTTGGAAATATATGCTTTAGAATCCGAAAAATGACTAAGTATAAGAATTCCGGAAAATAGTGCAAAATGTGTCTTTTTCGTGATTCTGAGATGAGCAGAATTATGACCTATCCTTTTCCAAATTTAATGAAATTTGGTATGCATGTTATTAGATGGCTAATGGGTCTTGTTTCAAAAATATGGATCAATCGGAGTTCGGGAAGTCACCGAAAAGATGGCTGCAAAACAGCAGTTCGAGCAAACCAATCCAGGGACTTCCAGGAATTTTCCTGGGACTGTATCCCAAATTCAAAAATTCATTCCCGACGTTTCACAAGGCATTTGATCAATCCGTTTTATATTGAGATAGATCTATGTGTCTAGTTTCTCTGCGAATTGGAATCGCATCAATCGGAGCTACACGGAGGGAGTGATGCCAGAATTACTGGAGCAAGGTCACTGCCCAGCCGAGAAAACCAAGCATTCTGCCGGTTTGAGCATTGAGGCCGATTGGGGTGTAACCATGGACCAAAGTTCATCATGAAGAGTTTCTGAGTTCAAAAGTGATGTCCATGAAGCATTGCAGCCCAATCCAAGGAAGAAAATTAGCAAAAGAAGTTTCCTAGAAGAACCAAGAAAGGAAGGAACCAAAACCTTGTTGCATAAGCATTACCTTTGCCGATTTGGACTAGGTTTTCTACCTAGAGTTTCTGCCGAATTTTCCTCTATATAAAGCCATGTTTTCCTACAGAAAAACTTGTCACATTCCAAAGCAAAAATCTAGCCAAAGCTCTACCAAAATTCCCCAAGAATCCTACAAAGAAAACCCTAGTCGAAAACCTACCTCCATCACCATAAAAACCAGCCGAACCACCCTCAACCTTTCATCCAGAAAATTGTTGCCGTACCAATCATCCATCATCCATCGAGATCCACACGACGTGAAGCTCCAAAGGTGTTCTAAAAGTGTGATCTACTCCCCACTTTCGGTTTTGTAATTCTTTCTTTGTAGTGATGTTAAACTTTGTCTATGAAGATAGCATGAATTCTTGGTTTCAAACTCTATGTCTATATATTGTTTGGATTGAAGTTTGGTTTTATTTACATGATCAATTTGTTTTCTTTATCTTTATTTGGTTTTTGGATGTAAGAATATGGATTACATGTTAAAGAGTAAGGGAAATATGTAACAAGATAGTAATAGGATAATCGGCAAAAGCATGTTAATTTAGTTCTAGTTTCGTACTTGGTTAGTTCTTTGAATTCGTGTGCTTTAAAGGTCGGTGTTTTACACAAGAGCTATGTGTGAGACATTGATCTCATTAGCCGAAAATAATATAGATGGGGTAAACAATGATTTACTTTATTTGTGTTGCTTTCACGAGGGCTAGGGTAGTTTCACGAGGGCTAGGGTTGAAGTGAGGTGGAGGTGATTTTCGGTTTAGGTTTTTGTATAGGATCTTTGGGGAATTTTGGTAGAGTTTAGGCCTTGTGTTTATGCTTGAGATGAGATGATTTTTCTGTGAGAAAACAGTCCCTATATATAGGAGAATAGGTGCCGGCAGCCCTTGTTGCACAAGGCAATCAGAAAACCTAGTGGAATAAGGTTTTGAAACCTTCCTTTCATAGTTCAATTAGGTTTTCTTTTTCTGAATTTTTCTTCAAGGCTTGGGCTTCACATCTTCATGGACTTCATATGTGATCTTGACATCTTCATTTGGTGAACTTGATCTATGGACAAATGCCCCAGCCGGCCTATCAAAGAATTGGCACAAATCTGCCTTTTCCGACAGCTTTTCCTAGCTTGGCTAGGAGAACTTCTTTCTTCGTATTTTTCTTCGTTGCTTTAGCTTGGTGTCTTCCTCTTTCCTTCCTTAAGCTTGGACCATCTTCATATATGCATTTGTACACCATATGATCCATCGAAAACAGAATTTGCTAAAAGGAGGCAGTAGCATCCTGGAATCGGCAGAAACGACCTTGTTGTAGTAACTCCGGCATATCTCCCTCCTCGGAGCTTCGATTGATGTGATTCTAAGTCTCAGATAAACTAGACACACATAGCTACCTCCATATAAAACAGTGTGATCAAATTCCTTGTGAGACTTCGGGAATGATTTTTCGAAGTTGGGACACAGTCCCAGGAAAATCCTGGAAGTCCCTGGTGATCTTTGCTCGGACTGCCAAGTTGCAGCCATCTTTACTCCGATTGATTTGAAATTTTAACACAACATTCCTCAGTATATGAATAATAAGCACACCAAATTTCATCAAATTCAGACAAGGATAGATCATATTTTTACATATCTCAGAATCACGAAAAAGACACATTTTGCATTGTTTTCCAGAATTCTTATACTTAGTCATTTTTCGGATTCTTAGCCAACTTTTTGCCAAACTCTACCAAATTAACACTAAACTAAATTATGACTCTATCTTAGATAAATAAGGGTTAAACAAAGCATAAACGAGAGCATAAGCATGTAATATCGTCACACATTGTGCTCCTATCATTATGTGTTAACTTGTTTCCAATTAAAAAGACTTTGTGCGTATTTGCTAGCTAGTTCATGTGTCGACGCTGCGTGTCATGTAAACCGGTTAGTAATAAGATTAGGATTAGACGCTGCGTTAATTCTAAGTATATAAGAAGTCTAGTAACGATTAGATGGCCGCTGCGGCTCTAATTAGAATTGGAACTAAGTCGAGTCTGCATCAGCTTAATGTGATTGCCGTGAGTCTTGTTTATTATTTTGTTATGTGTTTTGATTGCTTTCGTGCTAGAGATTTGTGGAAGAATGTCGACCAAACTTGTACATAGTAGTTAGAATTTAATTTCTTGAAATTTATTTTCGTGCCATAACTTTTAGGGCATGACAATTCATCCCCCATGATTTCGTTTCTTGTTTGTATATATGTGAATAAAGTGACATTGTTTGTGTGTATATATATATATATATATATATATATATATGTGTGTGTGTGTGTTTTGTCTAACAATCTCATGTTTCAGGTACCCTTAATCCCCGGCTTAGAACGATCCCTACTTACGTCTATACTACTAACGATTGTAGGGTTATTATTGCTTGATGCTCGCGTAGGCGACTCGTCAGCACTTTAGCAAAGCTCGACTTTCCTTATGTCTTCTCGCCAAGGGTCGAATTTCATCATATTGGACTCATACTTCATTCTTTACTTCCCCAAAACATAGTGAATATGAACAAAGGTCAAAATATAACAATGCTAGACCTTCACATGCATACAAACTTCAAATTCACAATACTTTACAAGACTAGACTTAGCAATTTTATCAAAACAAGCCATGCCTATTTTTTTTTCTTTTATCTCGGACTTGATTTTTCTTTTTCTTCTTTTTCTGTCCGAATTCAATTTTTCTGTTTTTATTTTGCTAGGCACGGCACATACAATTTTTTTATACAATTTTCTAGCTAAGTCTACCCCACACTTGTTCTTCTTCATCACTTCACGTGAAAACTCCTTCAAAAATCAAGCTTTACCGACACACAATGGTCAAGACATCACTATACTAAGCTCATGGAAAGTGTTTAAGGGTGATGAAAGAAAAGGCTATACGTAGGCTCAAAGGGGTTTACTAAGGTGTCCCACGACAGGCACAAATAGGCACATGCTTTATTTGGCAATGGTGGTATACCTAGAAGATCTTTTCAATCACTTTCGAAAATCAAGGTATTTTATGACATAAAACGTTTTGAAAATCAACAAGAGTAAGTTCTAGTATTCTAGAGTTCATTAAAAACCTATGACACATAATCATTGAATATGCAAAGAATAATGAGGTTCATATCATATCATGTTCGAAATTTTCAATTTTTAACACTCATGAAGAAGGCAATTTGGTTATAAAGCTCACATAGGTTATTATAGAAACAAACTAGGTAAAAACATGCATGCTTAATTAATCAACAAATCCTACATGCTCCTACCAATGCACATAATCCATAAAACTTACAATTTTAATTGTATGCAAAAACTATCATCTATGTATGCAAAGAGGAGAAATAACATCATTGACAATTTAGGGGCATCCTAAGACTCGAAACAAACAATTTAAACACTCTATTTTTGTGTTACGATTTTCTGAATTTTCTATTTTTGTATTTTGTTTTCATATATGACTCAAAACATAAACGAAACATGTAAACCCACCCCACACTTAGAAAATTACATTATCCTCAATGTAAGCATAAAATTATAGCAAAGAATTTCCTAAGCATGCAATAGACTAACATGTTCCAACATATCATCACAAACCAATGAAAAAGAGAAGGGTTAAGAAATTTCAAACTCTCGGTGATGGTTCATTTGCTTTTCAATGGTGATATGGGTTGCCTCCTGATGGAGCAACTATCCAAGCACATTGTACCTGCAAAACAACTTCATACAAATATTACCCTCTTGTGTCATCGTTAGTATAGGACAAGTAGGGATCGTTCAATCCGGAGAAATCAGGGTGTTCAATCACATAAAGCATTACAAAATCATATTGGGGATTTGAAATTTGATTCTATATTCTACTGATTTTTACGAAATTAAATCCTAAATTATATATTTACATGTGATCAACATCTTTCAAACAAAACACATTACACAAAAACTCACATGCACATAACAAACCGATCAAAGACAATAATACGGTAGCAACTTTATTGAATCCGATTTCATGCAATTTAGTTCCAATTATAACTAGAGCCCTTCGTGGTTCATCTAATCATTCAAAACTCCTTAATTATTCAGAATTAGCTTCGTGCATAACCTTAAACATAGTGCTAATCAGTTTATAGACACTTCGTGTAGAAATTAAACCAAGAAACACATAAGCACAATGAGTTGAATTGGAAACATGCAACAAGTATGGCGTCACCTCACCTTGCTTCAACATGCATATTTTTTGAATTACTCTACCCTTAATATCAATACAAAATAACTTAACTTTGTGTATAAATTATTTCATAAATTTATTCGGCAACATAAAGAATTAAACCCAAGATCAGCCTAGCTAAAGCTTTTCTTCACCCTAAAACTTGTTGTGCATACGAATTCAGAAAATAAACCAAACAAAATCATCAAATCATGCAACAAAGTTACTGCCCTATTACCATACAATCAATTCGTCATATACATGTTCATCAATTGAACAAAAAGAAAACCAAAACACATAACAGAATTTCGGAAATCCAATGTAAAATTAATAAAACCAAATAACAAACCACAAATCCTTACAAACTTCATAGACAAAGTTAAGTAATTATACAGAAAATTACAAGTCATGAGAGATGAGTGAATCACACTTTAAAAGAAACCTTGTAGAGGAATCGGCAAAGAGATATTCGGTGGAGATGAAACTTGGGATCGGAAGTGGTGATGAACTATGGAATCGACTTGAATTTTCTTTGGATTTGTGGTGCTAAATGGACAGAATTTTGGCTACTGAAAAGTGAGAGAGAAGAGATCCTTTTCTGTGTAAAAATCGTCCAATATATAGAGGCAAAAGGTTGGCTGCAACTAGGGTTCACAAAACCTAGTTTTTCTCAAACTTATCCTGCTGGCAGATTTGACCTTCGAGTGAAGATTATGGAATATCTTTCTCTATAAAATAGATATTGAGGTAATTCTAGTTGGGTTGGAAACTAGACTCCCGTAGCTTTCTATCCATATAAGGCTCGAATTCTGATTCATTGTGAACTGTCCGGGAGAGTCCGTAGAAGTTGAGAGACGTGCACAGGAATTTTTCCGAAATTAATCAGGATTCTTTTTCTTTCTCTTGTTATCCGAATTATTTTCTTCTAGACTCTTCTTGGCCTTATCTTGGACTTGAATCTTCCCATTAAGTTAGTATGGACATATCTTTAGGTCCAAAATATCCGATCCATGCTTCTAAAAATCCAATGGAGAGTTATCCTGATGCAACCGGGAAAGTTGTTTTCCTGGCAGAATGACCTTACTCTAGTGAATCCGGCATAACTTCTTCCTCGAAGCTCCGATTGATGCGATTCCAAGTCCCAGAGAAACTAGACTCGTAGAGTTTTCCAACAGCATATGGCACGTCTAATGGTTCCAAGCGATGTTTCCCACAGAAATTCCGGAAGTCAGGACACAGTCCCAGGAAAATCCTGGTAGTCCCTGGTGATCTTTGCTCAACCTGCCAAGTTTCAGCCATCGTTTGGGTGACTTCCCAAACTCCGATTGATCTGCAATTTTGACGCAATACACTTTAGCTTGCCAACTATATGCATACTAAATTTCATCAAACAGGCCTCAAAATCACGAAAACAACATATTTTGCACTTTTGCCTCATATTTTTATACTTAGTCGTTTTTCTGACAATTAAGCACACTTTCTCCAAAACTCTACCAAATTGACACTAAACTAAATTATGACTCTATCTTAGGTAAATAAGGGTTAAACGAAGCATAAATGAGGACATAAGCATATTAATATCATCGCACATTGTGCTCCTATCACCTCCCATGCAGCGCTTAAGTGTTTATAGTCCTTTAGCCTAGAATTTTCACCACGTGTGTGTCCGTTCATCATGTGCATTGCTCGGTTTGTGGAGTGGCAGCCTCTCTCGGCAGCAGCAAGTTCTTGGCAGGCAAGCTTCTCTCGGCAGGCAGGTTTCCCACGGCCGAATAATGGAAGCAGAAATTCTTTGATGAGCGAAATACCACTTGGAATGAAAAGTTGATGTTGCTGGTTGTTCGTGCATATGTGACACGTTTCCTAACTCCAAGCGGTTTGAGAGACATGCTCCTGCAAAGTTAGAGAAAAAGCTCGAAACAAACTGTAAGCCAGGAAGGACCTTTACCTCTTAACGCCCAAATTTGGATATGTTCGATTGACCGAATGCAAAAGTGCTCTAAATCAATGTCATAGCAGACACACAGAGCTTTCCAGAGGTGTAAAGTTTGCCACAATCCGATCAATACAAGTACTCTTTGTTTTTCCTTTTATCGGACCTATCTGCACAACTTCCTGCTTTGCTGGATTGACCTTGCTGCATTCAAACTGAAGCTGAGAACAGCACACTACTCTGAATCCACTTCTGTAAAATCCCAAAGAAAGTAGATTCATAGAACTTTCTTTTCATACATCACATGCCTTCCCAGGTTTTGTAAGCTAAAAACGGCAGCCATCCAAAATAGAAGAACTGCACTGCTGGAACTCTATTTGGGGTACAGTTTGGTGTTTCCTTCACTTTTTCTCTCCAATTTGACCATGTTCCAAGGATTCTTCTTGAGTTGGTGCACCTTCAATGGTGTGTCTTCCTTAACTTGGGTGCAGCAGTCTTTGGCAGGGGCAGGGGAGTGCCTTGGAGCGTAGGCAGCGTGCATGCATCTTGGCAGGGAATGCAATCTGCAATGTATGGGCGGCAACTTTGCTTGGCAGCAGGGTTGCAAGTTCTTCCGGAGCAGGCTGCACGGCTGCATCCGCAGCTTTGTTGTCATGGCGCGCATGCTGCGCATGTGTGTCATTGCTCTCTGCAGCAGTATTGACAGCATGCAGGGGCACCAGCAAGATAGCAGCATATCGGCAGCATGCATGACAAGCTGCAGCAGGGCAGCAGGCAGGTGCAGCAGCATCGAAGCGTATCGGATGGCGTATCCGTATCCGTATCTGATTCGGTCAACAGTAGCATAGGCGTATCGACATGTGTATCGGATACGGCTACTTGATTGGATACGTGTCGGAATTCATCTTGGATACGAAAGGATACGGACACGTCGATACATCGGCAGGACTGGGCTTGTGGGCAGCGTGCGCGCCCTGCGCAACAGCACGCATAGGCTGCGTGGCAGCAGCTTGCTTGTCAGGATATTTGGTAGCGTGAGGCTGCAACTTGGCTATGGCATGAGCACTTGAGCAGGGGCAAATGTGCTTGGCAGGATGGTTTAGGTGTGTGCTGGCCTCGGCATGCAGGGTTGGCTGCAGGACAGAGGCAGGGGCAGCAGTCCTGGCAGCTCGGCAGAAGCTTTGGCAGATGGAACGCTTCCTCTTAAGGCTCGAATTTGGGTGCGTTCCACTATCCTAATGCAAAAGTGTTATGAATCAATGTTGTAGTGGACACATAGAGGTTTCCAACGGTATAAAATTTGCCCCAATCGGACCAGCAGAGGTACTCTTTGTTTGGCCTTTTATCGGACCGATTGATCTGCCCAGTTCTCCGTTCCGCCAGATTGACCTTACTTCACTCAAATTAAAACTGGGAACGGCTCGGGACTCCAAATCCACTTCTGTAAACTCCTGCAGAAAGTAGACTCCGAGAGCTTTCCAACGGTGTATGGCACAATGTCCCAGGTCATTTGAGCTGAAAATGGCGGCCTTCCAACGTTGACAGACTGCACTGCCCGATATCTGTCTGGCCAGAATTTTCGTTTTTCCTGCACTTTGTCTTTCCAATTCAACCTGCACACACACAAGACACATCAAAACGAACAAAAATATACAAAACTATACAAGCTACGGCTTCAACAAACTTTCAAGGCATTACACGATTTTTTCAAGAATTTTTCAAACTATACACATGACATCAAAGATTCAAGGTACGTGGAGTAGAGGACTAAACTGTGCAATGGACTTGTGCAGCCCACGGTAAGGTGATGTTTTATCCGATATACCTCAAAACTTTAAAGACTTAAAACGTTTTTTCACAAATTACAAAGCTAACACTCAAACAAATCAACATTTTATAATCCCGACAACGGCGCCAAAAATTGATGAGAGCATAAGCTCGCACACAATAATAACCCTACAAAATATCATTAGTAGTATGAGCAAGTAGGGATCGTTCTAGCCGGGGATTAAGGGTACCTGAAACATGAGAATGTTAGAACAAATAACACAAACACATATGCACACAATTGTCACACTTATATACATATATACATATTCACACGAAATCAAGGGGGATTGAGATGAGGTTCGGCAGCAAGGGCTGCCCTAAAGCTAGGCACGAAAATAAATCCTAAATTACTATTTACAAGTTTGGTCGACATCTTTCAGACAAAGCACTCGGCACTTAACTCTTTAACAAATAAGACTCACACAAAAAGAACGTAAGGAACAAGTAATTAGCATGCATTGGACTTAAACAAGTTTCGACCTACAACTAGAACGTTTCCGATTTTTACCTAGTTGAGAGACTCTCTAATGTTTTAAGATCGAGCTTTCGCGAGGTGATCCTAAAAGTTATGCTACCGTTATACAACTCGTAACATTGAAGCACAAAAGTCTATAGTCGAAGACAAGCAAACAAGTAAGGTCGTCAATCTTCTTATTTACCATGCAAGTCCTAAGGTTAACCACTCTAGGTGACCACAACAAATCAAAGTGATCATACGTCTACTTAGTTCATTATAACTCAAGCAAATTAAACCTAATACCTACATCATGTTCAAAGACAACACTAAGTACCGATTATAAGCCCTCACCTAAGTTCTAACCGGTTTAAATCCTCAACATGCATCTATACCACTGTCCTAATTATCTAAGTGTACAAATCTTACAAGTTTTATATTACAAATTAGCATGCAAAATCATTGTTGCCAGGACTTAAACTTAAATCTAAGCATCGATTCAAACAAATCTTTAACATACAAATTATAAAACCAAGTTCCAAATCGGTTCACACATAGACATATAAACCAAAACCAAAAATACATAAGAGTTTCATAGACAAAACCATTCATAACTACATAAAAATTACACAACCGAAAGAGGGGAGTGGATCACACTTTTGTAGACACCTTGATGACTTCGACTCCTGTTGATCCGGCGGAAGATGGAAGGAGTGGCTGCTCGGCAGTAAAGTCCAAGTTTCCGCAGAAACTTGGGTGAGGTGAGGGAGATTTTCGGCTAGGGTTTTATGTAGGATCTTTGGGAAAATTTGGTAGAGTCTTAGCTTTGTGTTTTGGCTTGAGATGTGACAAGTTTTTCTGTGGAAAAGTTGGCTATATATAGAGAAAAAGACCTAGGGTTTTCCGGCCACACAAGGAAAGGGATTTCCTTTTCCTAGTTGGCTTATGTTTCCTTGTGGGATAAATATTGCATTCTTGGACTTTTTTTTTCTGAATTTTCTTCATAGCATGGGCTGCATATCTTTATGGACTTTATATGTGGACTTGACAACTCCATTTGAATGATCTTGATCCATAGAAAATACCCAATTTTCCAAGAACGCAGGACCGGCAGATGCTCTTGCCGATCGGCAGCTTTTCCTAGCTCGACTAGGATTGCGTCTTTTCTTCGTGATTTCCCCCATTGCCTTGGCTGGATGTCTTCCTCTATCCTTCAATAAGCTTGGACAACCTTCAAGTATGCAATTGTATGCCAAAATGTCCATAGAAAACAGAAACAAAGGAAAAGAGGCAGAAACTTGGTGGAATTGGCTGGAATGACCTTGCTCCAGTAACTCATGCATAACTCTCTCCTCGGAGCTCCGATTGATGCGATTCCAAGTCTCAGAGAAACTAGACACGTATAGATTCCTCCATGTAAAAGGGGTTGATCAAATTCCATGTGAAACGTCCGGAATGAATTTTTGAAATTGGGACACAGTCCCAGGAAAAATCCTGGAAGTCCCTGGATTGGTTTGCTCGAACTGCTGATTTGCAGCCATCTTTTAGGTGACTTCCCGAACTCCGATTGATCTGTATTTTTGAAAAAAAAACCCTTAGAAAAGCCAATAAAATGCATACCAAATTTCATCAAATTTGGAAAAGGATAGGTCACAATTCCACTCGTCTCAGAATCACAAAAAAGACACATTTTTGCATTATTTTCCAGATTTCTTAAACTTAGTCATTTTTCGGATTCTAAAGCACATATTTTCAAAACTCCACCGAATTGACACTAAACTAAATTATGACTCGATCTTAGATAAATAAGGGTTAAACAAAGCATAAACGAGGACATAAGCATATTAATATCGTCGCACATTGTGCTCCTATCAATTGTCTTCCTCAATCACATCGAGAGGCACTTCTCTCTTCTTTGGACTCCTTGGAGGCAACAACTCCCTTCCACTCCGAGTTTTCATTACTTTGGTATGCTCATTCCTCGGATTAGGAATTGTATTGCTTGGCAACTTCCTTTGCTCATTGAATCTTCCCATAAAGTCCACAACTTGCCCCATTTGAGTCTTAAGATCACTAATGTCCTTTGTGTGGTTTTGTTGCCCCGCAAGTAATGCTTGAGTCGCACTTGATAGAGATTGGATCAAAGCATTATAGTTTGGATTGCTCAATCCTTCTTGAACTTGGCTTGGCATAGCTTGGCTCGGCATACTTTGGAACTGCCCTTGGTGCGGCTGCATGGCTTGATAAGGTGTTTGGCTCGGCTGAAATGGTGGTCTCGGCACAAAGGGTGCTCTCGGTGCATAAGGTGCGGCAGTGATGTGAGCCGCGAGGCTCACACAAATAATAAACCCTATAATCGTTAGTAGTATAGACATAAGTAGGGATCGTTCTAGCCGGGGATTAAGGGTACCTGAAATATGAGAATGTTAGCACAATTTATTCACATATATATATATACATATTCACACGAGTTCAACATGGGGAATTTGATATGAAGTTCGGCAGCAAGGGCTGCCTCTATATCTAAGACACGAAAATAAACCTAAACTACTATATACAAGTGATTATCATCTCTCACACAAAACAGTTCACACAAAAGACTCTTTAACACATAGATTCGCATGCAAGAAGGTAAGGAATAAGTATTTAGCATGTTCAAGACTCAAATTAGTTTCGACCACAATTAGAGCGATTAGCCTTTTAACCAATTGTAAGACATCTAATGTTTTAAGATCATGCTATTCACCTTCGATCCTAAAGTTTATGCTAATCCGGTTTTAAGCGTTTTAACATTTAAGCACAAGAGTCTAAAATCGAAAACATGTAAACAAGCAAGGTTGTCAATCATCTTATTTAAAATGCAAGTTTTAGCTAAGGTATTACTCTAAGTGAGCACAACAAATCAAAACAACCGTCAGGCATATAGTTTTATTTGTTATAACTCGGGTTAGATGAAACCTAACATCTAGATTTACATGCTTTAAACAATAAATGTTTTAAACACAACTAATGCTTCGATTTTTAAGTCACACCCTTAGATTACTAACCAATTTAAATCATAAACATGCTTCTAATACCACTGCCCTAATTATCCATACATATGAAATCCATAAATTAAAATTGCAAAACAACTTACATAAACTTCAACAAAGTTGATTCATACAAAATTTTAGCAAAAACCAAAAATCGAAACAAGTTCTTACAAGATAACCAAACATAATTAAATACAAAAGCCATAGGAGGAATGGATCACACTTTTAGAACCTTGAAGACTCCTCAAGACGTGACAAAGGTGCTCGGCTGCTGCTGCTTGGTGCTCGGCAAGAACAAGAATCGGCAGAAAAACCAAGGTGATAGGTACGGCAGTTTGGTGGTGGTGGTGATGGGTTTTGGCTAAGTATTTGGGTGTTGGTGCTTGAGAGACTTGGTAGAGCTTTGGCTAGTATTTTATACTTGAGATGAGATGATTTTCAGAATGACAAAGTGAGGCTATATATAGAGAAAAGGGTGCCGCAGCCCTTGTTGCATAAGGTAATCAGAAAACCTAGTGGAATAAGGTTTTGAAACCTTCCTTTCATAGTTCAATTAGGTTTTCTTTTTCTGAATTTTTCTTCAAGGCTTGGGCTTCACATCTTCATGGAATTCTTGTATAATCTTTGGACTTCATTTGGTAGGTCTTGATCCACCGAAAATTGCCCCAAACCCGCCGGCATGCAGATCGGCAGCAAAAGCTTGCCGATCGGCAACATCTCCTGGCTTGACTAGGAGATGCAATTTTCTTCAATTTTTCTTCATTGCTTTAGCTTGGTGTCATCCTCTAACCTTATTTAAGCTTGGACCATCATCACATATGCATTTGTGCACCATTTGGTCCATCAAAAACAGAAATCGCAAAAAGGAGGCAGTAGGTTCCTAGAATCGGCAGAAAAGACCTTGTTGTAGTAACTCCGGCATATCTCCCTCCTCGGAGCTCCGATTGATGCGATTCCAAATCTCAGATAAACTAGACACACATAGCTACTTCCATAAAAAAAGTTCAATCAAATGCCTTGTGAGTCGTCGGGAATGATTTTTCGAAGTTGGGACACAGTCCCAGGAAAATCCTGGAAGTCCCTGGTGATCTGTGCTCGGACTGCCAAGTTGCAGCCATCTTTTGGGTGACTTCCCGAACTCCGATTGATCTGAAATGGTAACACAACATTCCTCAGTATATTAATAATAAGCACACCAAATTTCATTAAATTCGGACAAGGGTAGATCGCATTTTTACTCATCTCAGAATCACGAAAAAGATAACTTGCATTATTTTCCAGATTTCTCAAACTTAGTCATTTTTCGGATTCTAAAGCATATTTGATTAAAACTCTACCAAATCGACACGAAATTATATTATGACTCAATCTAAGATAAATAAGAGAAAAACGAAGCATAAACGAGGGCATAAGCATATAATAACGTCGCACATTGTGCTCCTATCAACTACCCCACACTTATCCTTTGCTAGTGCCTTAGCAAACTAAACTAAACTAGACTCTAAACAAACTATTGCCCCTAACAATTTGCCTCAGGCTCATATGTACACATAGCTTTCAAGTTAATGCATGAGAATGCTAAGCACGAAAATTCCAAGCTTCATGAACATGTAACATCAATAAGAACAAAAGTAAGCATGTAGACATGTTAAGCTAATTCAATCCTCCTCACTAGGCATACTCTCTTCTTTTCACTCGAAACATGGCATTCACTCATAAGTATATACAAGCGAAATATAATGAATTACAAAGAGTAACTTGCATTTGTCGTGAAAATCGAAAGCACTTTGTGAATTTCAAGAAGAACCTCATTTAACAACTATGTGCACCAATGAACCAAAACCATATGCTTACTCTTGAGATAATCTCCACAAATCAAATTTAACCATCTTAAGAATTATGAAAAGATCAATAAAAGGGATGTAATGGGGCTAGGCTAAGAGGTATTTGATATTTGGATAAGGAGCCTCAAAACGTCACTGTGCGCTTTAGCAAAGCTCGAATCTCCTTATGTCTTCTCATCAAGGGCCAAATTTCATCTTTGTTGGACCCTTCCTTCATTCTTTACTTCCCCACAACATAGTGAATATGAACAAAGGTCAAAATATAACAATGCTAGACCTTCACATGCAAACAAAACTCCAAATTCACAACACTTTTTCAATACTAGACTTAGCAATTTTCTTTTTTTGAAACCGTGCCTCTTTCTTTTCTTTTCTTTCGGACTTGATTTTTCTCTTTTCTTTTCTTTTCTTTTTCTGTCCGAATCACATATTTTCTGTTTTCTTTTTACTAGGCACGGCACAATTACAATTTTCATACAATTTTCTAGCTAAGTCTACCCCACACTTGTTCTTCTTCATCACTTCACGCGAAAACTCCTTCAAAAATCAAGCTTTGCCGACACATAAGGTAAATGCATCACTATACTAAGCTCATGGAAAGTGTTTAAGGGTGATGAAAGAAAAGGCTACTCGTAGGATCAAAGGGGTTTACTAAGGTGTCCCACGACGGGCACAAATAGGGCTCACGCTTTATTTGGCAATGGTGGTAAACCTAAATGATCTTTATTCAATCATATTCAAAATCAAAGTATTTTATGATATAAACGTTTCGAAAATCAACAAGAGTAAGTTCTAGCATACTAGAGTTCATTAAAAAGCTATAGCACATAGTCATCGAATAGTTAAAGAATTATGAGGTTTCATGCTTCCTACGAATCTATCGAATTTTATCTTTTTATCGCTCAAGAAGAAAGCAAATTGGCTCTAAAGCTCACATAGGTTATTATCGAAATAAACTAGATAAAACATGCATGCTTAGTTAATCAACAAGTCCTACATGCTCCTACCAATGCACATAATTCATGAAACTCACAATTTTAATTGTATGCACAACTATCATCTATGTATGCAAAGAGGATAAAAACATCATTGACATATTAGAGGTATCCTAAGACTCGAAACAAATTAAACACTCTCTTTTTGTATTACAATTTTCTGAATTTTCTTTTCTAAACTAAGCACACGAAAACATAAACGGAATACGTTATCCCACCCCACACTTAGAAAATTACATTGCCCTCAATGTAAGCACAAATCAATATCAACGAATTTCCTAAGCATGCAATAGTCTAACATATTCCAAAATAGCATCACAAACCAAAGACAAAGAGAAGGTTTAAGAAATTGCAAACTCTCGGTGATGGCTCCTTCACTTTTCCTTGATCGACTTGGGTTGCCTCCCAATTAGCGCTTTGTGTTTATAGTCCATTGCTTAGACTTTTCACTGTGTTTTGTGTGTGTGTTCATCCATTGTTGATTCTCGGCAGCTTGGGGGCAGCAGTCCTTTCTCTCAGTAGTTAGGCTACTTGGCAGCTTTGTCCTCTTGACAGTGTGCTGCTTGGCATCAGCATTAGGATGCAGGGGCAGCAGTAGTCTTCTCGTCAAGTGGACGCATGGGCAGGGGTAGCAGCGGCGTGCAGGGGCAGCAGCATAGGCAGAGGCTACAGCAGGTTCCTCCCGGCAGCAGTACAAGTAGATGTCAATTGGCAGATTCACGCTGCAGGCTGCCTGTTGGCAGCAGCGTAGGCAGGCTGCTCTAGGCAGATCACCTTGGCGGGACCTCGGCAGAACAAGTTGTTCTTGACAGGGTCGTTCAGCAGGTTTATCGGCAGGGACATTCAGCAGGGCTCGGCAGTGCGCAGGGCAGCAACAGGGCAGGCTGCAGGCAGCTTGGCAGAAGCTTTTGTAGATGGTATACTTCACCTTTAGGCTTGAATTTGGGTGTGTTCCATTGTCCCAATGCAAACGTGTTCTAAATCAACATTGTAGTGGACACAGAGAGCTTTCCAACGGTATAAAATTTGCCTCAATCGCACCATCAGAAGTACTCTTTCTTTGGCCTTTTGTCAGACCTATTGATCTGCCCAGTTCTCTGTTCTGCCAGATTAACCTTGCTTCACTCAAATTGAAACTGGGATCTGCTCGAAACTCCAAATCTACTTCTGTAAAATCCTACTGAAAGTAGACTCAAAGACCTTTCTAACGGCGTATGGCTCACTTTCCCAGGTTTTGTGAGCAGCAAACGACAGCCTTCCAAATTCGACTGACTGCACTGCCCGATTTCTGTTTGAGCAGAACTTTCGTATTTCCGGCACTTTTCTTTTCAATCCGGCCTGCACATACACAAAACACATCAAAATGAACAAAACAAATAAATGCAAGAGTATACAAAGCTATACTTCAACAAATTTTTCAAGGCATTACACGAAATTTTCAATAATTTTTCAAACTATACACGACATCAAAGATTCAAGGTACGTGGAGCAGAGGAGCAAACTGTGCAATGGACTTGTGCAGCCCATGGTAAGGTCATGCTTTATCCAATATACCTCATGATAGGAGCATAAAATGCGACGTTCTTAATATGTTTTACTCTCGTTTATACTTTGCTTTAACCCTTACTTTTGTAGAACCGAGTCATATAATCGAGTCATGAGTATTTGGTAGAGTTACATCAAAATCGTGCTAAGTATAGATAAAAATGTTGAAAAATGTTAAAAGTCGATTTATGGAGCCTAGAGATGTTTCGTTGAATCTGTAAAACTTCGACTTTGATTTTGATAGATTTTTCTTCTCTTATATGCAGTAGATATGTTGAGGAATCAACAACGAAAAGAGTTAGAGAAATCGGAGCAAAAGAAGATGCCAAGAAGTGCATGACAAAATCGGATCCAGCAAGTTCCAGAATTTCCTATGCACAACACTAAACTTCCAGAATTTGTGTGGGACGATTCACAAGGAACCAGAAGACAAGCCTTATATGTACGGAAAACTCTATGTGTCTAGTTTCTACAGAATTTGGAATTGCATCAAAAGCTTGCTTGAGGAGAGAGTTATGCCCATTGCAAGGCAGAAAGGTCACTGCCCTGCCGAGAAAGGAACCTACTGCCCATTTTTGCCACTTTCTGCATTTGTGCATCAAAGGGGCATCCGAATGTGTCAAATGGGAGTTTCCAAGCTTAATGAAGGATAGAGGATTCAGCCAAGCAAAAGAGAAGTGCAAAATATGGAAAGAAAAAGTTCCCTAGTTCGGATAGGAAAAGGAAGAGAAGGCTGCAATGTCTAGGAAGCTTCCTACCATGTCCAAGACAAATAAGAAAATGTGTGAAGCACATAGACAAGGCATGTGACAAGTCCTAGGTGATAGAAGCTAGCAGCTACAGTTGTGGACTAAGGGAAGCTAGCAGCTGCAATTGTGGACTAAGGAAAGCTTGGAGCTGCAATTGTGGACTAAGGGAAGCTTGCAATAAATTTCAGTCATTTCCTGGGCACATCATCCAACTTCCACGGACTCCCCCGGACAGTTCAAATTGAACCAGAATTCGAGCCATATATGGATAGAAAGATATAGATGTCTAGTTTCCAATGCCACCAGAATCACCTCAATATCTATTTTTGAGAGAGAGTTATGTCCAAATCAAGACACAAAGGTCAAAGCTGCCGAAAATAAGCACATGTTTCCTCCACCAATAAACCACCACCAACAAACTTCCACCATAAATCTCCACCTATATTGCCAAACTCTCACATTTGCTTCCTCTATATATAGCTTGGCACAAATTCAGAATAGATCATCTCATCTCTCTCACTTTCATTAGTCAAAACTCTAGCCAAAAATTCTCTCAAGTTCTAGTATAGAAATTTACATAGCCAAAACACCATCCATTCCACCACCACAAATCGTATCCGATCCTACCTTCAACCGTTCACTTCGCCACACCATCCGAGCTTCATTCTTCAAGGTGTCCTTAAAGTGTGATTCTACCATCTCATGGCTTGTATTTTCTTATGTATAATGTCTATGTTATATGTAGCTAGAAACTTTGATTCTTGGTTTTGTAACTTTGTATTGGATTTCCGAATTCTATTTTGGTTTTTATGAAACAATTTTGCAACTTGTAACATGTTTTAATTCGTGTGTTAGACATAGGGTAGTAGCATGTTCATGTATTTTTAGGTTGTTATTCGATTAGTTTCATGAATTCGTGCATAAAAATCAATGTTTACATGAAGCCACGGCCATGGTTTTTGTGTAGGTTGCGATTTCATTCACCATAAGCAAATCTAGGATCAAGTTAGGCGTTGAGTAAACTTGATTGTAGGATGCTTAGTCAGTGGTTAACATAATTCATAGAAACTTGCATGTTAATAAGATGTTGACGCCATACTTAAAAGCATGTTTCCGATTTAAGACTTTCGTGCACAATTACTTTTCATGTTTGATTTCGACGTTGCTTGTTTTCAAATATGATTAGTATAATTTTAGGATTCGACGTTGCGTGTTTTCTAAATACTTGTGAAGTCTAGTAACGATTAGATAACCGTTGAGGCCCTAATTGAAATCGGAATTGAATAGAGTCTAGGAAACTTGAAACAAGTTGCTACCAAGTCTTGCATGATATTCTTGTGTGTTCTTGTGTGTTTTTGTGCTATGTGTTGTGTGAAAGATGATGATGATCACTTGTAAATATTAGATTAGGATTTATTTTCTTGTTTTTTCTTTATTTTCGTAGGAAATATAATTGATTTTCAAACCCCCCCTTAACGTGTATATATGTATATATGTATATATTTGTGACATGAAGCATTTATGTATATATGCTTGTGACATTGTTTGTATATATGTGTGAATATTTGTCTAACATTGTTTTATTGAAGGTACCCTTAATCCCCGGAAAGAACGATCCCTATTTACCAATGCTACTAACGTCTTTTGTAGGGTTTTAAATTAACACGTGCTATTGGCACTCGTTCACTTCAAAACTTTAAAGACTCAAAAAGATTTTCAAAAATTTACAAAGCTAACATTCAAACAAATCAAGATTTTATAATCTCCGGCAACGGCGCCAAAAATTGATGTGAGCCGCGAGGCTCACACAAATAATAAACCCTATAATCGTTAGTAGTATAGACATAAGTAGGGATCGTTCTAGCCGGGGATTAAGGGTCTCTACCAGATACGGACGAATAGCCGACGAAAAAATTTTCGTCGGCCTTTTTTTTTTTTCGTCGGCTATACCCTCTGCCGACGAAAATTTCGTCGGCCATAAGTCGTCGGTAATACGCCGTCGGTAATACCAATGGCCGACGAAAAAAAAAATTTCGTCGGCTATAGTTAAGTATGGCCGACGAGTCAAAAAATTCGTCGGGCAAAGGTCGGTAAAATAGCCGACGACTTTCGTCGGGTATTTTTGAGTATGGCCGACGAAATCCATTAAGTATGGCCGACGATTTACTAAAATTTCGTCGGCTATGGTGTTTTAACTATAGCCGACGATTTACCAAAATTTCGTCGGCTATGATGTTTTAACTATAGCCGACGATTTAATAAAATTTCGTCGGCTATGCTGTTTGAACTATAGCCGACGATTTAATAAAATTTCGTCGGCTATGGTGTTTTAACTATAGCCGACGATTTAATAAAAGTTCGTCGGCTATGGTATTTTAACTATAGCCGACGATTTAATAAAATTTCGTCGGCTATTTCCTCGAAATATATTACTATTTTATAGGTATTAATTAGTTATAGCCGACGAAATAAGGCACTTTTCGTCGGCTATACAAGTTATAGCCGACGAAAATTGGTAAAATTCGTCGGCTATACTTGTTATAGCCGACGAAATAATGCAAAAATCGTCGGCTATTCTTGCATTTGGAAAAAAAAAAATTAAATTATTTTCTAAATTACCATTCCAAGCAAGCTGCAAATCACAAAAACAATTCATGCATTTGCACCAACAAGAAACACGTCTAAACACCATTTTTATTAAATTCGTTCCAATATACATAAAATATAATCCTAATTATCTCCTAAACTACTAAAGTCTAGGATATCATCTACAGCATCAGGCGCATCATCCTGCTGACCGAACTCGGGAGGTTGAGGCATTGGAGGCTCCACTAACTGCTGAAACGGGAGCGGGGGTGGACGGCCTTCTTGTTGTGCCGCGAACATCTCATAAATCCACTGTTGCTGGCCGTGGTTGTTGTATTGCCGAATTCTGGCGCACTCAGCATTCCAACGGACCATATCCAACTGATACTGCTGGGACTGATATTGTCTGCGGTGCAGCTCCTCTACTGTCTGGGACGAGGTCGCCAATTCTGCGGCCAATCGCTGCACTTCCCCCCTCATATGTTGGGTCTGGCCGCCTCCCTTCTTTTGACCTCCCTTAGTGGTCTTCAGGAGCCCTTGTCCAGAACCTCCTAAACCCCGGCAGTAGTACTCGTTGGACTGGTGTGGGAAGGCTGCGTTGAACATCCTCGCCGCCGTTTGGATATTGGTGCGGTCGACCTGGCGCACGGCTTCCTCCAAATCTGCCTCTGAGATGTCCGGTTGTGTCTCCCGAACTATTTGCTGGAGCACCTCTTGTTCGGCCTGGGTCACCCGCTCCTAATTGGACGGGGAAAAAAAATTAATATTCTAACAAATGGATAGTTAAGTAAAATTAATAATTTAAATTTTAAAATCATAATGAACGACTTACGAGATCGTCTGTCGCTTGTGGATAAGCGATCTTGAACGTCTCCACGTAGGGGTTGCAATCAGGATGATCTCTTAGCGCCTCCTCCTGATATTGTGCAAACGGCCTTGAACCGCCGTGATGGAGGATTGTGTTACGGCGGCGGTTCTCCGAGTTTATCCGAGACCGTTCCTTCAAACAAATAATAAAATATTAGAAAAATGCATCAAAAAATATAACTGAAATAATTATAAAATATTTAAACTAATAATTAAAATTTTAATAAAATAAACATTTATAATGAAGTTTAATATTTACCATCATAGCCGGGTTGTCGAAGACTACGGTCCTCAACCAACGCCACTCGTACTCCCTGAACATGAACTCTCTGGGAGTACCCATACGACCACGGTTGCCGTACTCATTATAGTGGGAACGGAGCTCGTTCTTCCACTCTTTGAACCTACGAAGAAAACAAAAGTGCATTAGAAATATTATTAATATCATAAAATATTTCTAATTATCAAATAAGACATTCCCAACGTACCTCGAGCTCTGTTGGGAGTCCGCCCAACCCCGCTTGTGTTCCGCAACCACAAAGTATGTCTGAAAGATAATATTTTATTAGTTTTATAATTATAAAAATACCGAAAATTTTTAAATATTACGATAACTAAATTAAATTTTTTTATTTACTCACCGACGCGGCGTTGTTCAACTCCATCTTGATTTCTTCGGGCACATCAGCCCACCGAGCCCACAACATAGGGACTCTGTCCCTAATGAGTGCACCCACGCAACCCGAGTAGTCGCGTTTCTTTTTCGCCCCAACCTCCTGATCAGGAGCTTCGTCAATCTGGATCCTCCCGCTCCGTTCAACCGTTCTCCTGAGCGTCTCAAAACTGATGACACCTCTGGTATTCCTCTGGGTTGAACTGCTAGCGCCTGTCCATATCACATAAACGACGATTGGTTAATAAAATTAAATATTAGTGCGTTAATTTTAATAAAATATTTAATTAATAAAATCGAATGTTACCTGAACCCGATGATTCGGTTGCCGTCGACTTTCCTTTTCTCCTCGCCGAAATCAGGAGGTCAGGGCTCTCCCATGGCTGCTGCTGGTATGCCTCCGCAGCACTCACGAACTGAGGCATATCAGGCCACTGGGGCCGACCCTGATAGTCGACCTCGGGTATCGCAGGAATGTTGTATGGGAGGAAGAGCTGGTTTGGGAGAGTAGGCCCCTCAGTCGAGTCACCAGTAGACTGAGTCGGACTCGGCATCGGCATCGGCTCCCGATGAACCTCAGGCATACGAACCTGAGGAACGTCGGCAGCTATCTCCTCGTGAAACAGCTGCCGACTAAACCTCGGCGCCACAGAGGGACCGACATTCGGAAGTGAAGTGCTCGACGGCCGCCCCGCCTGGAGAAGGGTCTGGTGCCGAGCACTCACACTCCGCCGCGGCTGGGCTGCATCCACATTCCTCCGCGGCTGGCTGGTGGTCCTCTCAGGCTGGCTAGCCGTCCTCTCGGAGTCTGGGGAACCCGCGGCATTTCCAGAACCGGCGGCATTTCCAGAACCTCTAGATCTAGAACGACGACCTCCGAACAACTGCCTAAATGCATCGGCCATCTAAAGCCAGACGCATTAATACATTAATTAATATTAAATTATATTATATTAAATAACAAATTCTAATTAATATAATACCCAATAATACTAACATATTTTAATATTTACCGATTTATATAATAACCAATTTATACATATAAATTATACAATTACACCTAAATTATATACAATTAAAATAAATTTTACAAAAATTACCTAAATTAACATAAAAACCTAAAAACTACATACATTAACATAAAAACCTAAATTATAACTAAATTAACATAAATACATAAATTATACCTAAATTAACATAAATACATAAATTCTACCTAAATTAACATAAATACATAAATTATAACTAAATTAACATAAATACATAAATTATATCTAAATTAATATAAAAACATAAATTATACCTAAATTAACATAAATACATAAATTAACATAAATACATAAATTATACACAAATTAACATATAAATACATAAATTATACCTAAATTAACATAAATACATAAATTCACATAAATACATAAATTATACACAAATTAACATATAAATACATAAATTATACCTAAATTAACAATTATATCTAAATTAACAATTATATATAATTTATTAACCATAATTTAATTTATTAATAATTAAATAACAAAAAAAAAAAAAAAGGGGGCCGGCCGGTACCGAATCGGGGAGGAGGAGGAGGGGGAGGCGGCCGGAACAGAGAGGAGGAGGAGGAGGGTCGGCCGGGGCTGCCGGAACAGGGAGGAGGAGGAGGAGGAGGGGCGGCGGATCGAACCAAGGAGGAGGAGGAGGAGTCGCCGGGCTGCCGAACCAAGGAGGAGGAGGAGGAGGCGCCGGGCTGCCGGAATAGGGAGGAGGATCGACGGATGAAGGAGGGCCGGATTCGAGGAGGATAGGGAAAATCGGGCAAATGGAGGCTAGGGTTCGGCTGCATTTTACTTATACCCGATAGTATAGCCGACGAAATCGCTTTATTTCGTCGGCCATGATATAGTATAGCCGACGAAATAAAGCAATTTCGTCGGCCATGGTATAGTATAGCCGACGAATACAGTCATTTCGTCGGGCATACTATGTCATAGCCGACGAAATCATTTTCGTCGGCCATGGTATGGCATAGCCGACGAAATTACATAATTCGTCGGCTATAGTCTTCGTCCCTCAGAATCCGTCCGATCTCCCCCATCCAACGGTGGATAATGGGAAGGCGCGGATCACCAGACTTTAGCCGACGAAATATAACTTCGTCGGCTATACTTTTGGTCAAAATACAAAGTCAAACCTCTAAACGCTGTAAAACGGAAATTGGGCCGTCTAAATGACGTTTTTTGGCCTGACCTTCAACAGAGAATAGTTTCAGATCGATGCGACGCATCTAATCATATAAAAGTTTCCCCCAAAATATTTACCGACCGTCAGGCTACCCATAGGAAAACGGGAGTGAAAAACAGCAAACCGCAACATTCGGGACACAGATTTTGTCGGAATCTTCCCATTTTTCAACCGTAGCCGTATTTCAATATTTCGGTCATGTCTTATTTCACGACACATTTGCATTTGAAGGGTCTACGTATAGTAGGTATTTGAAACTATACATTCACTTAAACACTTAGTAAACAAGTTAAGGAACATTAGTGCATATATTCCGATTTTGAATCTCAAAGTTTGGAAAATCTATTCCAACCGTCAGATATCACCGTTAAGGTTAAATACATGTATGAAAAAAAATCCAACTACATCTGACAAAGTTGAAGGCTCGATCGGGACGGTCAAACCGCAAAGTCAAACCTCTAAACGCTTTAAAACGGAAATTGGCCCGTCTAAATTACGTTTTTTTGCCTGACCTTCAACAGAGAATAGTTTCAGATCGATGCGACGCATCTAATCGTATAAAAATTTCCCCCAAAATATTTACCGACCGTCAGGCTACCCATAGGAAAACGGGAGTGAAAAACAGCAAACCGCAACATTCGGGACACAGATTTTGTCGGAATCTTCCCATTTTTCAACCGTAGCCGTATTTCAATATTTCGGTCATGTCTTATTTCACGACACATTTGCATTTGAAGGGTCTACGTATAGTAGGTATTTGAAACTATACATTCAATTAAACACTTAGTAAACAAGTTAAGGAACATTAGTGCATATGTTCCGATTTTGAATCTAAAAGTTTGGAAAATCTATTCCAACCGTCAGATATCACCGTTAAGATTAAATACATGTATGAAAAAAAATCCAACTACATCTGACAACGTTAAAGGCTCGATCGGGACGGTCAACCGGGTGAGTCAACCCTTCAAATGCTTAGAAATGGAAATTGGCCCGTCTAAATGACGTTTTTTGGCCTGACGTTCAACAGAGAATAGTTTCAGATCGATGAGACGCAACCAATCGTATAAAAATTTTCCTCAAAATATTTACCGACCGTCAGGCTACCCATAGGAAAACGGAAGTAAAAAACAGCTAACCGCAACATTCGGCACACAGATTTTGTCGGAATCTTCCCATTTTTCAACCGTAGCCGTATTTCAATATTTTGGTCATGTCTTATTTCACGACACATTTGCATTTGAACGATGAAGCAATGGTTTGTCGATAGTGATAGAAAATGGAAACAGCTCTTTTTTTGTTTTTTTTTTAATCATAGCCGACGAAATCAAACCTAGTATTCGTCGGCTATTGTTTTGTCGTTTTCTGTTAAAAACTTATGGCCGACGAAATAGTTATTTTTCGTCGGCCATTGTTCGTAAATAATTATTTTTAAATAACTTATGGCCGACGAAATAGTTAGTTTTCGTCGGGCATTGTTCGTAAATAATTATTTTTATATAACTTATGGCCGACGAAATAGTTAGTTTTCGTCGGGCATTGTTCGTAAATAATTATTTTTAAATAACTTATGGCCGACGAAATAGTTAGTTTTCGTCGGCCATTGTTCGTAAAATATTTTTTTTTTAATAAATTATGGCCGACGAAATAATGCATTTTTCGTCGGCCATTCTCTGTTTAGCCGACGAAATAATGCATTTTTCGTCGGCCATTCTCTAAAAAAAAAACCAAAAAAATCAGTGGTTTTACACCTCTCCTATTCCGATGTCCTGTTCACATATAACCAAAATTGAACATAAAAAATCAGAAACCCAACAGTCAACATATTTCAAATTTTTGTTTAAGGGGTTTGGAACCCAGCCTAGCTGGGAGGCTCATCCCCACGCCCGGTCATTAGAAATGAGTTGATTACAAATGAAAGGATTACATCATTTAAATTACTTAATCCGTCGGATTGTAATCGGAATCATCGGATGAGTCTTCTTCGGTTTCTGAATTGCTTGATAGGGGTAATCTATGTCTTTCCTCACCACTAGAGTCCTCGTTAGTTTCTTCAATTGGATCAACATCAACAAGCAGTGGCTCTTCACGTCGAATTCGCACCGGCGTGTCTAGACGAATAAAAGAGGAGTCAGGAATACCGTTTGAGTTGGGCTCTTGATACGCGGTGCCCCCTTCCTCGTTCTCTTCGGCCACTCCAAGTGTAGACGCCCGGTAAATGTTGCGATGGTGGATAGTGTTGACTACTTTCCACGGGTCACCCTTGGCGAGATCATCAAGATAAAACACTTGTTTCACCCATGTGGCTAAAACGAACGGGTCGTCCTCATACCATGATGTACTAGTGTTCACAGAACTTACGCCGTATTGATCGGTTTTCATGCTCTGCGGCCGTGTGTCAAACCATCTACACTTGAAAAGGTGCACTTTCATGCCTTCCCCGTAATGCAGTTCCACAACCGAATGGAGAACACCGTAATAGTCAACTCCACCATCCCCACCATGTGCCATAACCCCTGAATTTTGTGTTTTCAGTCTGAGGTCTCTGTCTTCACATCGAAATAACACACCATTCACCTTGCACGTCGCATAAACTTTTGAATAGACCGGCCTCCTCGCTAAAAGTCTGAGTTCGTGCGACCAATTTGGGTGATTATCATTTGCAATAAGGTCCATCTGCAACCATCAGAATCAACTATAAATATGAATAAATATACACAATAATATATGAACACGTATAAAATAGTGTTAAAGGTACGTACCCAGCGGCCGAAATACTCTGCGAATGTCTGGTTGTGGTAATCGCGATCACTTGCTACTCCTTCACAGCGTAGATGTATGTCCTTCCAAAACTGAACTTCTGGACAGTTGATTAGTACCCACCAATGTGCAATGGCTACCTCATAATCTTTCAACTTATAGGAAACTGGCATGTTTCCACCGAGTACAACATCGTCAGAGAGTATGGAAAGATTGAACTGTGAAGGTACATCTTCCGGTATGCTTTCCTGTAACGCTCCGAAATACAGCTTCATGTAGGTAACGCACTCGTGCGCAATATATGCTTCAGCTATACATCCTTCAGGTGCGGATCTGTTTTGGACAAAACCACCGTATTGTCCAAGTTGCCTATAAATCAAGTTTTTAAAGTGTTATGATAATACATTAACACTATATCACATATATTGATGAGGAAATTAACATAAGGTGTAAAATACGTACCTTTCCATCGGATACATCCAAGTGAAGTGCACAGGACCGGTAAGCAACAACTGCCGAGGAAGATGGATCATGAGGTGAGGCATGATGTCGAAAAAATTTGGAGGAAATATCATCTCAAATTTACACATGATATGAACGATGTCTTGTTGCATTTCCCGGAGGTCAGATTTTCTCACTTCCCGTGTGCATACCTTCTGGAAAAATCTTGCCAACGCTACTAACGGCTGCACAACGTGACGGGGAAGGAACGGTCGAATGAAAACAGGGAAGAGACGTTGTAGCAGGATATGATTGTCATGACTTTTCAACCCGTACAGATTGTTGCATTGTCTGTTGACACACTTGGCTATATTTCCAGCAAAGCCTGAAGGATACTTGGCCTCACTTATCCAATGCAAAATTTCTGATTTATGCTCAGGCTTGACGGTGTAAGGAGCTTGAGGCATTTTTCTCTTCCCTTGTTTCAACCATAGTGGTTTTCTGATATTCATGTTTTGCAGATCAGTGCGAGCCTTAGGACCGTCTTTCGTCTTCCCCTCCAAGTTCAGCGTTGTGCCCACCACACTTTCAGAAACATTTTTTTCTATGTGCATAACGTCTAGGAAGTGACGGATCAGCAACTCACACCAGTACGGGAGTTCCCACAATATGCTCCTATGTGTCCAGAATTTGTACTCCTCAGGCCTTTCAGGTATTTCCGCTACAATATCGGGATGATTGCTGAGGGGCCCAAAATCGTACTGATTAAGTCTTGCTAAAATTTCTCTTCCTGTCCATCTTCTGGGAGCACGGCCGTGTTCTTCGGTTCCATCAAATGCGGCGGACTCGTAACGCCAGTGGTGATCCGCCGGAAGGAACACACGATGACCCATTCGGCATATCTTGTTGCAATGAGGGGTGCTCCCATAATCGCTGAGGCACTCTGGACAAGCCTTGTATCCCCTAACAACGCTGCCCGACAACATCCCATAAGCAGGAAAATCACTGATGGTACCAATAACCATGGCATGCATCTGGAACGTCTCCTGCTTGTACTTGTCAAAAGTGGGATGACCAACGTCCCACAATACCTTAAGCTCTTCAATCAATGGTCTCATATACACATCGAGACATTTCCCTGGGTAACCAGGCCCCGGAATCAACAACGTCAACATATTATATTCCTTCTTCATGCACATCCACGGAGGAAGGTTGTAAGGTACCAAAACCACCGGCCATATACTGTATGAAAGACTCATGGTGCCGAAAGGGTTGAACCCGTCGGTTGAGAGCCCGAGCCTGACGTTTCTGACATCTGACGCAAAATGAGGAAACTCATTGTTTATATGCTTCCAAGCCGCTCCGTCAGAGATGTGTGTCATGATATCTGCGTCTCCCGCGTCCCGCTCACCGTGCCACCTCATAGCTTTTGCGGTGGTTTCTGACATGTACAACCGCTCAAGCCTATCTCTCAACGGAAAATACCGAAGTACTTTCACAGGTTTCCTATTGCCTGCTCCCGTCAACTTATATCGGTCAGACTGACATATCGGACATGCGTCAAGGCTAGCAAGGTCATTCCCTTCTGCATCTTCACCCCAGAAGAGAACGCAGTCAAATGCGCATGCATGGATCTTAATGTAGGAAAGCCCTAGATCTTTGAGGATACTTCGGGCCTGACGGTGATTGGTAGGATTACGATGACCCTCCTCCAACAACGAAGAAGTGTACTGTAGATATTCATCCACTTGCCTGATGCTCCCTTTTGTCTCGACTTTAATCCTCATTACCTCCATCACACTTTGAAGAACTGTCTTCTCAGAACTTGAAGACACAGGGGTCTGTTGCAATGCAATCAGTTTGTTGTACTTGTCAAAGGCAGCAGTGTTGACAACTTGTGGGAACGGCTGCACCGGGTCCTGCATATATTGTTCCCCACGTACACCGCTTTCAAAAGGAAACACGTCGTTGACGAATGCCATTGTTGGATCGTTGGATGTACTACTACTGCCCGCCTCAAAATACTGCCCATGATCATGCGATCCATCTAATGATGGCTCACCGTGATATATCCAACGTGTGTACTTCGGCCAAAACCCATTACTCTTTAGGTGCTCCCATACTGTCCTAATCGGAAATCGACACATATCACTGCGACACTTACATTTCTTGCACGGGCAATAATGGTAATTCCCCTTTGCATTTTCCTCGACGAACTGCATAAAATCCACAACTCCTGTAGTGTATCGTCGGTCATGCCTTGGAAGCGAAATCCAACTCTTATCTCGATCCATATATAGCCTGATAATAATATATATGTATAACTTTAATTAATAATAAATTAATTAACACATATATATTACAATATATATTATTATCAACATCAACTCATATATATATATACCATTAATTAACAACCATTATTTAAGTTCATTACACTATCAACAACCATTAATTAACATATTTATATATATTTTAACACTAATTAAAATAACATCAAATTAAAACAAATAATTAAACTCTAACTGAAAATTAACTCAACTACAACTCAAAATCAACATATATACATACATTCTAACACTAAAACAACAACAAAACAAAAAATCACTTACTATATCAAAATCACTAAAACTCAAAATCAACTCAACTAAAACTCAAAATCAACATATATACACATATACGTACCTATATATAGCTCCACAATGTAAGAGAGGACGGATTTCAACAATACCCACAGATTTCTCACTCTTTTTCCCGTTTTTTTTTAAATGAGCAGCTTCTGCCCAGATCTGAAAATATAAAGACTTATAGCCGACGAAATTACCAACTTCGTCGGCCATACTCATTTTCAGAGTATAGCCGACGAAAACTTTAAATCGTCGGCCATTCTTGTAGAATAGCCGACGATTTGCCACAAAATTTTTCGTCGGCTATTCTATTCAGAGTATAGCCGACGACAACTTTAAATCGTCGGCCATTCTCGAAGAATAGCCGACGATTTTTAATTTTTACCGACGGAAAAAAAATTCGTCGGCCATTCTATTGGAATAGCCGACGAAATTTTTTTTTGCCCGACGAAAAAAATATTCGTCGGCTTTTCTTCGATATAGCCGACGAAAAAACAGTTTCGTCGGCCGTTTTTTTTTTTTTCGTCGGTAAATCCCTTTGTTTTTGTAGTGGGTACCTGAAATATGAGAATGTTAGCACAATTTATTCACATATATATATACATATTCACACGAGTTCAACATGGGGAATTTGATATGAGGTTCGGCAGCAAGGGCTGCCTCTATATCTAAGATATGAAAATAAACCTAAACTACTATATACAAGTGATCATCATCTCTCACACAAAACAGTTCACACAAAAGACTCTTTAACACATAGATTCGCATGCAAGAAGGTAAGGAACAAGTATTTAGCATGTTCAAGACTCAAATTAGTTTCGACCACAATTAGAGCGATTAGCCTTTTAACCAATTGTAAGATATCTAATGTTTTAAGATCATGCTATTCGCCTTCGATCCTAAAGTTTATGCTAATCCGGTTTTAAGCGTTTTAACATTTAAGCACAAGAGTCTAAAATCGAAAACATGTAAACAAGCAAGGTTGTCAATCATCTTATTTAACATGCAAGTTTTAGCTAAGGTATTACCCTAAGTGAGCACAACAAATCAAAACAACCGTCAGGCATATAGTTTTATTTGTTATAACTCGGGTTAGATGAAACCTAACATCTAGATTTACATGCTTTAAACAACAAATGTTTTAAACACAACTAATGCTTCGATTTTTAAGTCACACCCTTAGATTACTAACCAATTTAAATCCTAAACATGCTTCTAATACCACTGCCCTAATTATCCATACATACGAAATCCATAAATTAAAATTGCAAAACAACTTACATAAACTTCAACAAAGTTGATTCATACAAAAGTTTAGCAAAAACCAAGAATCGAATCAAGTTCTTACAAGATAACCAAACATAATTAAATACAAAAGCCATAGGAGGAATGGATCACACTTTTAGAACCTTGAAGACTCCTCAAGACGTGATAAAGGTGCTCGGCTGCTGCTGCTTGGTGCTCGGCAAGAACAAGAATCGGCAGAAAAACCAAGGTGAGAGGTACGGCAGTTTGGTGGAGGTGATGATGGGTTTTGGCTAAGTATTTGGGTGTTGGTGCTTGAGGGACTTGGTAGAGCTTTGGCTAGTATTTTATGCTTGAGATGAGATGATTTACAGAATGACAAAGTGAGGCTATATATAGAGAAAAGGGTGCCGGCAGCCCTTGTTGCATAAGGTAATCAGAAAACCTAGTGGAATAAGGTTTTGAAACCTTCCTTTCATAGTTCAATTAGGTTTTCTTTCTCTGAATTTTTCTTCAAGGCTTGGGCTTCACATCTTCATGGACTTCTTGTATAATCTTTGGACTTCATTTGATAGGTCTTGATCCACCGAAAATTGCCCCAAACCCGCCGGCATGCAGATCGGCAGCAAAAGCTTGCCGATCGGCAACATCTCCTGGCTTGACTAGGAGATGCAATTTTCTTCAATTTTTCTTCATTGCTTTAGCTTGGTGTCATCCTCTAACCTTCTTTAAGCTTGGACCATCATCACATATGCATTTGTACACCATTTGGTCCATCAAAAACAGAAATCGCAAAAAGGAGGCAGTAGGTTCCTGGAATCGGCAGAAAAGACCTTGCTGTAGTAACTCCGGCATATCTCCCTCCTCGGAGCTCTGATTGATGCAATTCCAAATCTCAGATAAACTAAACACACATAGCTACTTCCATATAAAACATTTCGATCAAATTCCTTGTGAGTCGTCGGGAATGACTTTTCGAAGTTGGGACACAGTCCCAGGAAAATCCTGGAAGTCCCTGGTGATCTTTACTCGGACTGCCAAGTTGTAGCCATCTTTTGGGTGACTTCCCAAACTCCGATTGATCTGAAATGATAACACAACATTCTTCAGTATATGAATAATAAGCACACCAAATTGCATTAAATTCGGACAAGGATAGATTGCATTTTTACTCATCTCAGAATCACGAAAAAGATAACTTGCATTATTTTCCAGATTTCTCAAACTTAGTCATTTTTCGGATTCTAAAGCATATTTGATTAAAACTCTACCAAATCGACACTAAATTATATTATGACTCAATCTTAGATAAATAAGAGAAAAACGAAGCATAAACGAGGGCATAAACATATAATAACGTCGCACATTGTGCTCCTATCAGGCAGCCCTTTGGTTCGGTTGCATAGGTGCCCTAAGCAGATTGTCATTGTTTGCCCATCTAAAGTTTGGATGATCATTGTACCTCGGATTGAAATTCCCAAACCTTTGGCCTCCTTGAAAACCAATAGCATTGCACTCCTCTACTCCCTCACTTGATCCAAATTGAGGGCATTGATCAGTCTCATGGCTCTCGGTACAAATGCCACACACAACGGCACGCTTCTTCATCATATTACTTACCAAGTCGGCAAGCTTATCAACTTTCTCCTCCAATTTGTAGCTTGAAGACGTCTCATGTACCTTCTCATTCCTTCGCACATTCTTTCGTGCCATGCCAAATTGTTCGTTGTTCAAAGCACGAACCTCCAACAAATTCCTTGCCGGTGTAGCATCTAACTCCAAGAAACTACCTCCCGCGGCCGAATCAAGAAACTCCCTCTCCATAACGCGCAATCCCTCATAGAAAAATTGCAACAAGAGTCCCTCACTTATGCCATGTGATGGACACAAAGAGACAAGGGACTTGAACCTGTTATAGTAATCAAAGAAAGTTTCATCTCTAGCTTGCTTCACACTTGTAATTTGCTTCCTTACGTCAGTGATCCGTGAAGCGGGAAAGTACTTGAGCAAAAACTCATCCACCATAGTGTTCCATGAATTGATCCGACCAATAGGCACATCAAACAACCACTCCTTTGCTTGCTCTTCCAATGGGAACGGAAAAACCTTCATCTTAAAATGTTGTAAATCCGTACCTCGTGGACACATACTCTCGGTGGTGAAGTTAAACCACTGCAAGTACTTGTTTGGATCCTTACTTGGCATTCCATAGAAAGATTTCAACTTGTGGAGGAATCCACTCCTCAATTCAATTTCTCCAGTCTTATCTTCTTCCAAAGGAGGGTAACTAATATTGGATGGTGCAGCTCCTCCTCCTCTGGTGACATGACCATTTTGTGCTCTAATCGAAGTCATAACCTCTTCAACAACTGGTTCGGCAACAAAGGATTCAAACTCAGGGTTTTCAAGATCACACGTTGATGAGATGATTGATGGAGAGCTCGGCAATGAGTTTGCCGAACTAGGTGACGTTGATGGAGATGATGATGGGGTGCTTGACTCGGATGGGGGTAACGGTACAAACAAAGCGATGGCGAGCTCTTGGTTCAAACGTTGTAATCGGCCTCTATGATCTCGTGTCCAAAGATTAGATTCAGACATACACTTTTCTGAAATTTTGCAACATTTAAACAAGTTAGAACCTCGTAAAGAAATACAAAGCAAGAATATACATCATTACAAGCCACGGCATTGGCGATTACACAACAAATTTCAATCAATGGCACACATATACATGGAATCGGCAAAGAAGCAATAAGCATCGGCAAAAGAGAAGAAAAATCGAAACGTTGTGTGTTCATGTAATCTCTAAGTCTAATTTCTTTTAAAATTTGTTCAAACTCTCAAGGTACGTGGAGCAGAGGAGATAACGGTGCAATGGACTGATGCAGCCCCGGTAGTATCATGCTTTACCCGATATACCTCAAGAGTTCGAACCAAACAAAATTTGTTTTACTTTGAAGAAAATAGATCACATATGTCAAGTTATCTTCTAGCGTCTAAAGTGAGGTGATGCTTCGGCCCAAGCTATCGACTAGGTCAAGCGTATTCTACTTTTCAAAGACGGTGTCGTTAAGATTCACGGAGGGCGAACCCCCTATCGACTCACTCACCAAGAATGAACATCAGTCTGTGAAAATAGCGTGCCCCATACTTGGTAAAACAAACTCGGGTCCTAGAAGTCTACAACTATTGATCAAAGCCGCCCTCAACCTCATAAAAATAATACCTAGTTAGCGTCTTTATGCGTGGGAGGGGACATTTCCCACGTTTCCCAGTCTACACAAAAACATACATAGCATGGCATCATTAGTATGAAGGGTTAAGGCTAAGACCAACAAAAGCGGCTTCTCAGTACATTTTACACTTTAGAAACTACAATAAACTCCAACATACACAAAACTATCAACTTCCTAGAAATTAAACTAAATTATTACACACATACATTCTTTATACAATCATGCAACTTTCGAAATTTAAACTCTACATGCCGAAGCATATTTCTACCTTACAAAATCCCAAATAAAACCAACAATTACAAACTTTACAACTTTATAACAAAAATTTCCAGCAACTTTATATACACAACATTCACACAAATCAAGCTTTTATAATCTCCGGCAACGGCGCCAAAAATTGATGAGAGCCTAAGCTCGCACATAATAATAACCCTACACAATCGTACGTCAAAATGTCCATCGAAAACAGAAACAAAAGAAAAGAGGCAGAAACTTGGTTTTCTCGGCTGGAATGACCTTGTTCTAGTAAATCTGGCATAACTTTCTCCTCAGAGCTCCGATTGGTGGGATTCGAAATTCTAGAGAAAATAGACTCGTAGAGATTTCTCTATAAAAAATGTCTTCCTCAAATTCCTAGTGAAACGTCCGGACTAAATTTTTGAAGTCAAGACACAGTCCCAGGAAAAATCTTGGAAATCCCTGGATCGTTTTGCTCGAACTGCTGAGTTGCAGCCATCTTTTGGTTGACGTCCCGAACTCCGATTGATCTGAATTTTTGAAACAAAATATTTTAGCAAGCTAATTTTATGCATACCAAATTTCATCAAATTTGGAAACGGATAGGTTAGTTTTCCACGAGTCTCAGAATCACGAAAAAGACAACTTTTGCATTATTTTCCAGATTTGTATACTTAAATTATAAAGCACATTTTTCCAAAACTCTACCAAAAAAACACTAAACTAAATTATGACTCTATCTAAGATAAATAAGGGTTAAACAAAGTATAAACGAGGGTATAAGCATATTAATATCGTCGCACATTGTACTCCTATCAACTACCCCACACTTATCCTTTGCTAGTCCCTTAGCAAAGCTAAATTAAACTACGACTCAAACTACTATTGCCCCTAACAATTTGTCTCAGGCTCGTATGTACACATAGCTTTCAAGTTAATGCATGAGAATGCTAGGCACGAAAATTCCAAGTTTCATGAACTTGTAACATCAATATGAACATGAAAGAGCAAAAGTAAGCATGTAGACATGTTAAGCTAGTCTGATCCTCCTTACTAGGCATACTCTCTTCTTTTCACACGAAGCATGGTTATTCACTCATAAGTATATGCAAGTGAAAAATAGTGAATTACGAAGAGTGACTTGCATATCTCTACTATTAGAAAGCCAGGCCCAGGAATGTTTCACCAAATTATGAACTGTCAGAGATGCCCTTCTATCACTTACAATGACAAACAAACAAGTAAGGGTATTACGGTAAATAAGAAAACCAAAAAGAATAAGAAAGAAAAAAAAGAAATATGTATACATACGGAAAAAAACCGATAGCACGAACTAACCCACTAACTCAACTCAGAACTCCACGATTGGAATAGAACGTGGGCTAATTGTAAATCTCCAGCAGCGTGTTGACCGACACGCGCTTCTCCGCGCTCGAGCCTTCTCTCTCCGAGTCGGTTCTCCAAGCCCTTACCGGCGGCGGCTTCGACTTATGCACTCCTGTTCAAGCCAAGACAATCCCATTGCTATGTAACTTCAAGACAATCCCTAGCTTTTGTCGTCCCCGTCGTCGAGATCCTCCGCCGCGCTTCCAACAATCCCAAGCCTCACCAGGTAGCTCAAACCTCCACTCTTTTCTAAACCTATTGAAATTCCAGACAAGATTAACTCTGAATTATCCATGCTTTGTTTTATACTCTGATAAATCAGGGTTTATACGTGGGCTAATTGTAATCATGGTTTCTCTTATTTATCCATGCTTTGTTTTATACTCTGATCCGCGCTTCCAACAATCCCAAGCCTCACCAGGTAGCTCAAACCTCCACTCTTTTCTAAACCTATTGAAATTCCAGACAAGATTAACTCTGAATTATCCATGCTTTGTTTTATACTCTGATAAATCAGGGTTTATACGTGGGCTAATTGTAATCAGGGTTTCTCTTATTTATCCATGCTTTGTTTTATACTCTGATTAATTTTTAGTACAGATTTGGAGAAGGAATTATATGTACAGTGGGCTAATTGTAAATCTCTTCTTCTATATACAAGTTGAAGTTGAATTAGATGCCAGAAAGTGATATTGAGTTCTTTTCACGATGACCTCAATTTAGGGAATGTTTGGTTCTGTTCTGATACTTCTCTGGTTTAGGGTACATTATTCAGAAACTATAGAGTACATTATGGATATAGCTATTATCATTATTTGATCATCACTACAAAAACAAAGGGATTTACCGACGAAAAAAAAAAAAACGGCCGACGAAACTGTTTTTTCGTCGGCTATATCGAAGAAAAGCCGACGAATATTTTTTTCGTCGGGCAAAAAAAAATTTCGTCGGCTATTCCAATAGAATGGCCGACGAATTTTTTTTCCGTCGGTAAAAATTAAAAATCGTCGGCTATTCTTCGAGAATGGCCGACGATTTAAAGTTGTCGTCGGCTATACTCTGAATAGAATAGCCGACGAAAAATTTTGTGGCAAATCGTCGGCTATTCTACAAGAATGGCCGACGATTTAAAGTTTTCGTCGGCTATACTCTGAAAATGAGTATGGCCGACGAAGTTGGTAATGTCGTCGGCTATAAGTCTTTATATTTTCAGATCTGGGCAGAAGCTGCTCATTTAAAAAAAAACGGGAAAAAGAGTGAGAAATCTGTGGGTATTGTTGAAATCCGTCCTCTCTTACATTGTGGAGCTATATATAGGTACGTATATGTGTATATATGTTGATTTTGAGTTTTAGTTGAGTTGATTTTGAGTTTTAGTGATTTTGATATAGTAAGTGATTTTTTGTTTTGTTGTTGTTTTAGTGTTAGAATGTATGTATATATGTTGATTTTGAGTTGTAGTTGAGTTAATTTTCAGTTAGAGTTTAATTATGTGTTTTAATTTGATGTTATTTTAATTAGTGTTAAAATATATATAAATATGTTAATTAATGGTTGTTGATAGTGTAATGAACTTAAATAATGGTTGTTAATTAATGGTATATATATATATGAGTTGATGTTGATAATAATATATATTGTAATATATATGTGTTAATTAATTTATTATTAATTAAAGTTATACATATATATTATTATCAGGCTATATATGGATCGAGATAACTTGTATAGCCGACGAAAAGTGCCTTATTTCGTCGGCTATAACTAATTAATACCTATAAAATAGTAATATATTTCGAGGAAATAGCCGACGAAATTTTATTAAATCGTCGGCTATAGTTAAAATACCATAGCCGACGAACTTTTATTAAATCGTCGGCTATAGTTAAAACACCATAGCCGACGAAATTTTATTAAATCGTCGGCTATAGTTCAAACAGCATAGCCGACGAAATTTTATTAAATCGTCGGCTATAGTTAAAACATCATAGCCGACGAAATTTTGGTAAATCGTCGGCTATAGTTAAAACACCATAGCCGATGAAATTTTAGTAAATCGTCGGCCATACTTAATGGATTTCGTCGGCCATACTCAAAAATACCCGACGAAAGTCGTCGGCTATTTTACCGACCTTTGCCCGACGAATTTTTTGACTCGTCGGCCATACTTAACTATAGCCGACGAAATTTTTTTTTTCGTCGGCCATTGGTATTACCGACGGCGTATTACCGACGACTTATGGCCGACGAAATTTTCGTCGGCAGAGGGTATAGCCGACGAAAAAAAAAAAAGGCCGACGAAAATTTTTTCGTCGGCTATTCGTCCGTATCTGGTAGTGCATGCCGATGTTGCGTCAATTTCTGTTTTTTGAAATCTATTTCAACAATAAGCTATGAGCTCTGACATTAATTTATGCAGAAACACAACTGCAAAAAGATTGGCCGATGGTGGATTCTACTCTAAAAGAGTATGGTATTTCATGCGAACTGGATTTGGTATGTAGTACTGTTGGAAAAATCTTTTTTTCAGGATCTTAGTTTCTGAATAATGTACTCTATTAGTAGTTGGAGGTAATTAAGGAAACATAGACTGCTATAATTGCAATACTTTCGTTTTTGATTTAGTTTAGAGCAACAGATTCAGTTTTGGGATATACTTTTTGGCTAATAATCTAGCCTTCCTGTATAATCAAATTGGCTTGATGGTTTATGATAAACTAGCCTTCAAATAGTCTTGGCCTATACAGGAACAGATTCAGTTTTGGGGATATACTTTTTGGCTAATAATCTAGCCTTCCTATATAATCAAATTGGCTTGATGGTTTATGATAAACTAGCCTTCAAATAGTCTTGGCATATACATGAAGTCGAGAAACATATTGATTATATAGATGCCAAGACAATACGAAAAAGCGATATTTGATTTAGTTTAGAGCAACAGATTATACAGATTAAAGTTTTCGTAATATGAAAGATTGCATAATGATTGCATAAGGAGGAGAATATGAATAATGGATATACACTATATTTTAGGTCTTGGTATGAGTATCAGTGAATAATGGATATTGCATAAGTATATCCACTTGCTTTTGGTGCAGGAAGCTTAGTGATCAGTATTCTGAAATTTTAGGTCTCGAATTGACACTTTTTGGTTTTTGTTTTCAGTAAAAACACAGTACCAAATTATGTCTTGAAATTTAGTAATTGTGAGCAGTTCTGTAAAAGGTTCCTCTCAATGCAATCATAAATTACATTCATGTTAGGTAGCAGCACTCTTACATTATTTTTGTTAGACATTACAACTTAATAGTCTGAAAGGAAAATTAAATCCAATTTGGTATTAGTTCTGCTTCTAATCTACTATGTTTCTTTTTTTGGTCGGGGCAGGATAGAAAAGATCATGATCAATTATGCTTAAAGGGTACTTCATATACCGATTTTGGCAGATCATCAGCAGGGTACTTCATATACCGATTTTGGCAGATCATCAGCAGGTTAGGATTGTTAATGCGCCTTTTTCTTTTTTTTTAGCAGATCACATCAGTACTTCCATGATCTTTGAATGGACTTTATATCTTTCATCTTAAACTCTTGCTAATATTTATATTACTTTTTTCAGAGAGGACCAGGTTTATTGTGGTATGCAGTGACTGAAAAAGAAGAGAAATCAACCTAATTGGAGTCCAGAGATCTCCTAAGGATTTATAATTGTTTCAGGTTTCAACCTAATTGGCTTCTCTGTAAGATGTCTTTCGATTACTTTTCTTGCAATGCATTGAATCACTTAGGAGGAGAAATCAATTATGCCTTTAACTATCTGATCATAAATTTTTATTTTATATTTGGTTTTTGTTTTTGGAACATTAATTGCAGGTGTCATGAAGAGATGATTGATTTCTTACTCCAGGTTACTAGCTTCTCTTTCCAAACTCAATGTCAATTGTATAATAGCATGTTTGTTTACGACTTTGTAAATGAGGCCTATACTCATGGTCTAGAAGAATGTGATTCGTAGTCTGAAAGAGCGACAATATTTTTTTTTTTTTTTTTTATTATGAATGGGAGTTGGACTTCATGTTTTTAATGATCCAATGTATGTAATTGGCAAGAGTTTTCTATATGCTTTATATATCAAGATCATAATACTCTATAGTGTTTTATTATAATTCTTTGATAACTCAAAAATAATAGTGCACACGCATGAGCGCGACCCTTCTGCACACGTGTGGGATTTAATTAAACTTAGAGTTCAAAGGGCTGGATACCATGAACGGCTTATTCACATGACTAAATCCTGAATTTTTTCTTTTTCTTTTTCTTTCATACTTCCAGGTAAATGCATTAATCCACATCTTCCCTTTTCTTCCTCTTATTGGATTATTGGTCCAACAGTTCAGAAGCTAATCTAACGAGTAGGTAAATATCTAACTAAGTTTGTACTGTTTTGTCTTATATACTGCTTTGCTTCCTTCAGTTCAAGTTCAATTCTTTTTCTCAACTGTTAATTTTGTGATTTGATTGTGTGATGATCTGTGTCCGTGATTTGATTGTGTGATGATCTGTGTCAGTTGTCATATCAGCTTCTAGCGTGTTGCAGAATTTCTAAGTTTTTATGTTACTGTTTTGTTATGAATATTTTCCTTCGTTTGAAATATTGGCATTATGTTGCAGTTCACTAAATATTGACAATATTCTTTTAATTTTTTTTAATTATTAATGGGAGTTGGACTTCATGTTTTTAATGGTCCAATGTATGTAATTGGCAAGAGTTTTCTATATGCTTTATATATCAAGATCATAATACTCTATAGTGTTTTATTATAATTCTTTGATAACTCAAAAATAATAGTGCACACGCATGAGCGCGACCCTTCCGCACACGTGTGGGATTTTATTAAACTTAGAGTTCAAAGGGCTGGATACCATGAACGGCTTATTCACATGACTAAATCCTGAATTTTTCTTTTTCTTTTTCTTTCATACTTCCAGGTTAATGCATTAATCCACATCTTTCCTTTTCTTTCTCTTATTGGATTATTGGTCCAGCAGTTCAGAAGCTAATCTAACGAGTATGCAAATATCTAACTAAGTTTGTACTGTTTTGTCTCATATACTGCTTTGCTTCCTTCAGTTCAAGTTCAATTCTTTTTCTCAACTGTTAATTTTGTGATTTGATTGTGTGATGATCTGTGTCCGTGATTTGATTGTGTGATGATCTGCGTCAGTTGTCATATTAGCTTCTGGCGTGTTGCAGAACTTTTAAGTTTTTATGTTACTGTTTTGTTATGAATATTTTCCTTCGTTTGAAATATTGGGGTTATGTTGCAGTTCACTAAACATTAAGTTAAATGGCTTCGTCATCAAGTTCTCATCCACCAGCCGACGAAAATCGGGTAAATCCTCAAGTCATAACTTTAATATTTTAAAGAAAATTCATTATTTTTTTAATGCTTTTATGATTGACAATAGGGACACATACATGTACATGGACAAGAGGCGGAAAGGCAACGTGGAAATGCTAGACAAAGAGAAAGGCGGCAGTCGTTAAATTCCGCAGAACGAGCGGAGAGTTCAACCCAAAGGCGTATTAGTTATCAAACGCGTCGGAACATGGAAAGTGTAACTAATGCTGAAAATCAATTGGTAGCAAGAAGGGGTAACTTACTTATTAGCCTTCTTGATCTATGTTTTGTGTATCATATTGGACATAATTGAATAACAAAAAGTTCAGCTAGAATCAATCAACATAACTATTTCTATTTATTTCATTTTTTATGTTAATGCACCAACGTTTCAGTAATGGATTATAGATAGATTATAGATGAGGAATATATGTGGAAGTATCTCAAGGTATAGTCATAGACGATAGTACAAAAGTTAAAGAAAAGAAAGAGAAAACACATTATAACATGCTTGCATGTGTAACATCACCCGTTACATAAAATAATTTAGAGGCTCATATTTGAGTAATTTGATTTTAAATTCAGAGAACAAGAAATTGTTTCTAACTAGCTTACTGCAATATCAATTATTTTAAAACAGGGTTAGGTTTCAATCCCGTTCATCAATATAGTATGCCCGACGATATCGTTGCCGTACAAGCACATGGTAGAGGAAGAGGCAGAGGTAGAGCCCGAGGTCGTGGACGTGAACGTGGACGTGGACCTCATAATTGTGCTAGAAATTATAATGAGGCAATTGGAATCGCAAAGTATCATTTGCCAGCACCAAGAACGTGTCCACATTGTCAGGCCCGCCTATTCCATCACGAAAGCAACGATATGTGTTGTAAAAATGGGAGAACTGTACTTCCTCAACTTCAAGCTCCTCTAGAAATGGTTGAACTTTTCGTGGCTCAAACTCAACAAGGCACCCATTTTAGGCAGCATATTCGTGCTTATAACCACGTATTTTCGTTCACCTCAATGGGTGTGCATGTCGATCAAACTCTAGCAACCGGTGGTAGAACATTCACTTTTCGTGCTCAAGGATCGATATATCACAAAATAGGAAATCTTTTACCAGATGGAGATAGCAGACCAAGATTTCTCCAATTGTATATATACGATACAGATCATGAAATAGAAAATCGTATGTCAGAGAATGAAGCATTGCATAGAGATGTAGTTGAAACCATACAACGGATATTGAATCGACACAATCCATTTGTGCAGACATTTCACCACTTAGCTCAACGCCAAGATCTTGAAACTTGCAGACTCATCATTAGAGAGCAACCTGCAAACCAACGTCAGTATAGTTTGTCTTCTGTGTCTCAGGTTGCTGCAGTGATAGTGGGTGCAGATGATGCAGACAATCTTAGAGGACGTGATATTATTGTACAAACAAGGGATGGTCAACTTAAGAATGTCCAAGATTGTGCAGGCTACTATGATCCTTTACAATATCCATTGTTATTTCCTTACGGCACATATGGATGGGATGTGAATAGTGTGAACAATAACAGACGAAATTTAACGTATCGTGACTATTATGCCTATATTTTACAGGTTAGTAAACAAATTCTTATCCTCTTATCTTGAATAAACATATATGATATATTTATTATAATCGTGTTAATTGGTATTGGTATATCTCTCTAGATTCGGCCACATCAGGAATCACTTTTACTGCAAGCAGGCCGCCTATTGCAACACTATGTCGTTGATAATTATGTCAAAATTGAAACACAAAAGCTTAGATGGGTTCGTAGGAATCAAAATAACCTGCGTCGTGAGCTGTATGATGGACTGTGTGACTCGCTAAATGCCGGTGTAAACAATGCAGGTATGATCTTTATTATTATACCAACATACTTAAATTTAAATCTATAATCTTTATTATTATACCAACATACTTAAATTTAAATTTATATGTATATTTCAAAAATAATGATTTATCTAACATAATATTACCAAAATAGGTAACATTGGTCGCAGAATAATTTTACCATCCACGTTTATTGGTAGTCCACGTGACATGAACCAAAGATATCAAGATGCAATGTCTTTGGTCCAGAAATATGGGAAACCAGATATTTTTCTCACAATGACATGCAACCCGAATTGGGAAGAGATAAAAGCAGAGTTATTACCGGGTCAAGTGGCACAAGATCGCCCGGATTTATGTTCCCGAATTTTTCGTGCCAAATTTGAAGAACTTAAGGAAGATGTTACCAAAAAAGGGGTGGTGGGCAACGTTGTTGCATATGTTTATGTCGTTGAATTTCAAAAGCGTGGTCTTCCACATGTTCATATGCTCCTCATTCTAAATGACGATGATAAGCTGAATGACCCTGATGATTATGATAAAATTGTTCGAGCCGAAATACCAAGTCAAGATGAAGAGCCGACATTGTATGAAGCAGTATTAGGGCACATGATACATGGACCATGTGGAGTACATAAGAGAAATGCCCCATGTATGAAGTGTGGGAGTTGTAAACGGGGTTATCCAAAGCCGTTTTCAGCCAATACATTTCAAGGGAATGACTCTTATCCAATTTACCGTAGGCGAGAAAATCAATCAAATGCAGAAGATGGGCCTAATGTAAACAGAGAAGTGGATAACAGATGGGTTGTTCCATATAACCCTTGGCTGCTCACAAAGTATGACTGTCATGTCAATGTTGAAGTCTATTGCAGCATTAAGAGCGTTAAATATTTGTACAAGTACGTCTACAAAGGCCCAGATAGAGTGACATTTGAAATTCGATCAGAAGCTAATGAAGATGAGATAAGAAACTTTGTTGATGCTAGATGGGTGTGTGCACCAGAAGCTATATGGAAGATATTCAAATTTGTGATGAATCGTATGTATCCTTCAGTGGAACGGTTGCAAATTCATCTTCCAAATAGACATAGTGTCACTACCAGAAAAAAAGCTTTTCCCGACCAAATAAAAAAAAAACAGCCGACGAAATAAAATTTTCGTCGACTATTCTCAAGAATGGCCGACGATTTTTTTTTTCGTCGGTAAAAATAAAATTTTCGTCGGCTATTCCCAAGAATGGCCGACGAATTTTTTTTTTCGTCGGTAAAAAAAAAAATCGTCGGCTATTCCCCTAGAATGGACGACGATTTGAATTTTCGTCGGCCTTTCTCTGAAACTTTAGCCAACGAAAATTTTTGGAAGTATGGCCGACGAGTACTAGGTTTGATTTCGTCGGCTATGATTAAAAGAAAAAAACAAAAACAGACCACCTTCCATTTTCTATCACGTACTATCGACAAACCATTGCTTCATCCTTCAAATGCAAATATGTCATCAAATAAGATATGACCGAAATAATGAAATACGTCTACGGTTGAAAAATGACAAGATTCCGACAAAATCTGTGTGCCGAATGTTGCGGTTAACTGTTTTTTACTTCCGTTTTCCTATGGGTAGCCTGACGGTCGGTAAATATTTTGAGGAAAATTTTTATACGATTAGTTGCGTCTCATCGATTTGAAACTATTATCTGTTGAAGGTCAGGCAAAAAAACGTCATTTAGACAGGCCAATTACCATTTCTAAGCGTTTAAAGGGTTGACTCACCCGGTTGACCGTCCCGATCGAGCCTTTAACGTTGTCAGATGTAGTTGGATTTTTTTCATACATGTATTTAATCTTAACGGTGATATATGACGGTTGGAATAAATTTTCCAAACTTTTAGATTCAAAATCGGAACATATGCACTAATGTTCCTTAACTTGTTTACTAAGTGTTTAAGTGAATGTATAGTTTCAAATAGTTACTATACGTACACTCTTCAAATGCAAATATGTCGTCAAATAAGATATGACCGAAATAATGAAATACGTCTACGGTTGAAAAATGACAAGATTCCGATAAAATCCGTGTGCCGAAATAATGAAATCAGTCAAAACCCGGTTTACTGCAGATTTGGCGTCCGGCGTCCGAATGATGATTGTGATACCATTCCAGAAAGGGAATGACGCCAGGAATCAAACTCGTAGCTTTGCTACGATGTGTGGGCTTTTTCGGGCTTTCGAGTTCGTTTAGGGCCTCAAAACGGCAGTTTAGTATGTTTTCATAGAATAGCCGACGAAACATTGTATTTCGTCGGCTAAACTCTAAGTATAGCCGATGAAACATTGTATTTCGTCGGCTATTCTCTAAGTATAGCCGACGAAACATTGTATTTCGTCGGCTAAACTCTTGATCCGCGCCTTTTTATTGTCCGCCGTTGGATGGCTCAGATCTGACGGCTGTTGATTTTTCAAAGTATAGCCGACGAAATATATTAATTTCGTCGGCTATTCTCTAAGTATAGCCGACGAAATTTTTTATTTTCGTCGGCTATTCTCCTTCTAAATCTTTTAAATCGCTGCCTCCCGCCTTTTTTCTCTCCTCCTTCCCCCCCCCCCTCCTCCGGCCTCCTCCTCCTCCTCCTCCTTCCCCTCCTCCTCCTCCTCCTCCTCCTCCTTCTCCTCCTCCTCCTTCCCCTCCTCTGGCCTCCTCCTCCTCCTCCTCCTCCTTCCCCTCCTCCTCCGGCCTCCTCCTCCTCCTCCTCCTCCTCCGGCCTCCTCCTTCCCCTCCTCCTCCTCCTCCTTCCCCTCCTCCGGCCTCCTCCTCCTCCTTCTCCTCCTCCTCCAGCCTCCTCCTTCCCCTCCTCCTTCCCCTCCTCCTCCTCCTCCTCCTCCTCCTCCTCCTCCTCCGGCCTCCTCCTTCCTCTCCTCCTCCTCCTCCTTCCCCTCCTCCGGCCTCCTCCTCCTCCTTCCCCTCCTCCGGCCTCCTCCTCCTCCTCCTCCTCCCCCTCCTCCGGCCTCCTCCTCCTTCCCCTCCTCCTTCCCCTCCTCCATCCAAAGCATAATTTAATTTTTTTTTCCCTAAAATTTAAGAATAGCCGACGAATTTTACCAATTTTCGTCGGCTATAAGTTGTATAGCCGACGAAAATTCTAGTAATTCGTCGGCTATAGCTAATTAATGCCTATTAAAATATTAATATATTTCGAGGAAATAGCCGACGAAAGTTTAATAAATCGTCGGCTATAGTTAAAACACAATAGCCGACGAAATTCGTCGGCTATAGTTACTGAATTTCGTCGGCCATACTCGAAAATACCCGACGAAATTCGTCGGCAATTTCTCCCAGGTTTGGCCGACGAAAAATATTTTTGTCGGTAAATTCGTCGGCCATACTCTACTATAGCCGACGAATTTGATTTTTTCGTCGGCCATTGTATTACTGACGGGGTTTTCCCGACGACTTATAGCCGACGAAAATTTCGTCGGTAGAGGGTATAGCCGACGAAAAATTGGCATAGCCGACGAAATTTTTTTTGTCGGCTATTCTCCCATATCTGGTAGTGTGTTACCTTTAATGTAAACGAAATGGTGACAAATGTGCTCGCAAATGATAGGAACTCGATGACCACGCTAACAGAATTTTTCAGAAAGAATGATGCACTTCCTGAAAGTGAGCGCCGATACTTATATCGAGAGTTCCCGGAAAAATTTAGATGAGATGGCAATAATAAGAGTTGGGAAGAGAGGCAGACTAATCAAAAGGTAATCGGTAGAATATATACAGTTTCTCCTTCCGAAGGAGAAAAATTCTACTTACGTGTTCTTCTGAACCATGTTAGAGGGCCTACGTCTTATGAGCATTTGAGAACAGTAAATAGAATTGTGCAACCAACATTTAAGAAAGCGGCCGAACAACGAGGTTTGTTAGAAGATGACGATAGCATCCGACAATGTTTACAAGAGGCCTCAACCGTACGTATGCCTTTATCTTTTAGAAGATTGTTTGTCACCATTTTGGTTTATTGTGAGCCTCATGGGGTACGAAGTTTATGGGATGAATTTTATCAATTCATGATAGAAGATTATGCCTCTACCAGTACGACTGAAAACACATGCATGACAAACAGGCTTTTACGAGACTTCAACGGATTGTTGTTGCAACATGGTAAAAATGTTCTTGATTATGATTTGCCTAAAATGACTGAAGATCATGGTTGATAGGAGCACAATGTGCTACGATATTATATGCTTATGCCCTCATTTATGCTTTGTTTAACCCTTATTTGTCTAAGATAGAGTCATAATTTAGTTTAGTGTTAATTTGGTAGAGTTTGGCGAAAAATGGTTAAGAATCCGAAAAATGACTAAGTTTGAGAAATCTGGAAAATAGTGTAAAATGTGTCTTTTTCGTGATTTTGAGATGAGCAAAAGTGCGATCTATCCTTGTCCGAATTTAATGAAATTTCGTTTGCTTAATATTCATATGCTGAGGAATGTTGTGTTAAAATTTCAGATCAATCGGAGTTCGGGAAGTCACCCAAAAGTTGGCTGCAAAACGGCAGTCCGAGCGTTTCAATCCAGGGACTTCCAGGATTTTTCTGGGACTTTGATCCAACTTCGAAAAATCATTCCCGTCGACTCACAAGGAATTTGATCGAACTGTTTTATGGAGAGATGTCCATATGTGTCTAGTTTATCTGAGACTTGGAATCGCATCAATCGGAGCTCCACGGATGGAGATATGCCGGAATTATTGCAACAAGGTCAAATCTGCCGATTCCAGGAACCTACTGCCCCCTTTTTGTGTTTTCTGTTTTTAACGGACCAAATGGTGCACAAATGCATTTTTGAAGATGGTTCAAGCTTTATGAAGGGAAGAGGAAGACACTAGGCCATGGCATTGAAGAAAAATTGAAGAAAGAAGTTCTCCTAGTCACACTAGGAGAAGCTGCCGAATAGAGGCAGATTGTGTGCCTTTGTGTTGCTGCCGGCAATGATGCATTTTTGGTGGATTAAAACCTATCAATTGAAGTCCAATGATCATACAAGAAGTCCATGAAGATGTGAAGCCCAAGCCTTGAAGAAAATTTCAGAAAAAGAAAACCTAATTGAACCATGAAAGGAAGGTTGCAAATCCTTATCCCACTTGGTTTTCTCTATTCCTTTTACTATAGGGCTGCCGGCACTCCCTCTCCTATATAAAAACCCTCACTTTTTCATTCTGAAAATTATCTCATCTCAAGCATAAAATACTAGCCTAAAGCTCTACCAAGTCTATCAAGCACCATCACCTAAATACTTAGCCAAAACCCATCACCACCACTACCAAAACTACCGTACCCTTCACCTTGCCTTCTGCCGAAATACTTGTTCTTGCCGAGCATCTACCAAGCAGCAGCTGAGCATCCTATTGTCACGTTTGAGGAGTCTTCAAAGGTTCTAAAAGTGTGATCCATTCCCCTATGGCTTTTGTATTTAGTTTTGTTTGGTTGTCTTGTAAGAACTTGTTTCGTTTCTTGGTTTTTGCTAAACTTTTGTATGAACCGCTTTGTTGAAGTTTATGTGATTTGTTTTTGCAATTTTAACTTGTGTTTTTGTATGCATCGATAATTAGGGCAGTGGTATTTCACATGTTTAAACTTAAATTGGTTAGAACTAAGGTTAGGGCATTTAAACCGACACACTAGTTATGATTAGCATGTAATTCTAAGTGCTAGGTTTCATGTGATAGAGTAACACGGATAAGTCATACGCTGGAGTAGTTTGTTTTGTGTTGCTCACCTAGGTCTAACAACCTTAGAACTTGCAAGTTAAATAAGAAGAATGACAACCTTACTTGTTTGCTTGTCTTCGATTTAGACTCATATGCTTAAATGTTAAAACGTGTAAAACCGGATTAGCATCACCTTAGAAGTCATACGCTGGAGTAGTTTCTAAGAATTTAAGAAGTCTAACAATTGGAAAACTGCTGGAGGCTCTAATTGTGTCGAAACTAATTTTGGTCTTGAACATGTTAAATGCTTGTCTCTTACTTTCTTGTATGCAAATCTACTTGTTAAAGAGTCTTTTATGTGAACTATTTTGTGTGAGAGATGATGATCACATGTATATATTAGTTTTAGGATTTAATTTCCTGCATTTTATTTTCGTGTCTTAGATATAGAGGCAGCCCTTGCTGCCGAACCTCATATCAAATCCCCCATGTTGAACTCGTGTGAATATGTATGTATATATATGTGAATAAATTGTGCTAACATTCTCATATTTCAGGTACCCTTAATCCCCGGCTAGAACGATCCCTATTTATTCTATACTACTAACGATTGTAGGGTTTTTGATTGCTTGAGTCGCTTCGGCGGCTCGATCAATGGTGAAGATGCGACACTGCCTAGGATAATACAAGATGAAGTTTCAGTTATCATTCCTCAACAAGACTGCGATGCGATTCATCATTTAAATGAAGATCAAGCTTCTGCGTACCAAACGATAATATCTGCTATTGAGTGTCATGAGACTGTCATATTTTTCGTCGATGGTCCAGGAGGGACGGGAAAAACATACTTATATCGTGCATTATTGGCATCATTGAGAAGCAACGGTCATATTGTACTGGCAACTGCAACGTCCGGAATAGCAGCAACATTATTACCGGGTGGGAGAACAGCACACTCTAGGTTTAAAATTCCACTTAATCATGATGCATCATCTTATTGCTCTATTAGTAAACAAACTGATTTAGCCGAGTTGATACGGAGATCATCAGCGGTTATTTGTGATGAGGCACCAATGATGCATAGATATTCCTTAGAAGCTCTTGATCGAACTTTTAAATTTATAACCGGAGATGAGCGGCCATTTGGAGGTAAAGTTGTTATATTTGGGGGAGATTTCCGCCAAGTTCTTCCTGTTGTCCGTAAGGGAACACGGTCTCATATGGTTCAAGCCAGTTTGGTTAAGGCATCATTTTGGAAAGATGTTAAGATTCTTCGTTTGCGACAGAATATGCGATCCATTAATGATCCACATTTCTCTGAGTTTTTGCTTAATGTTGGTAATGGAGAACAATCATCTATTATTGAAGACATGATTCAATTACCGTCATGTATGACCATACCATGGGAGGGTGAAGAATCAATCAACCAGTTGGTCGATCAAGTTTTCCCTAATTTGGAAGCTCATGCAAATGATGCATCTTACATGGTTGACAAGGGAATAATTACTCCAAAGAATGATGATGTTGACGTACTTAATGAGATGATTGTAAAGCGACTTCCGGGACCGGAGCGCATCCTGTACTCTTTCGACTCAGTTGAGGATGACAATAGAAATTTGTACCAACAAGAATTCTTAAATTCAATTTCTCCTTCTGGTATGCCCCCGCATCAGTTAACTATAAAACAAGGTGCCCCCGTTATGCTTTTGAGAACTATTGACCCAAAAATGGGTTTGTGCAATGGTACAAGATTGACGTGTCGAGGATCATACAACAACCTAATTGATGCAGAGATTTTAAGTGGTCAATATGCTGGAACTAGAGTGTTCTTACCTAGAATCTCCATAAAGAGCGGCGATAATTCTGGACTCCCTTTTGAGATGATAAGAAAGCAATTCCCTGTGAAGTTGTGTTTTGCACTTACTATAAACAAATCCCAGGGGCAAACAATACCAAATGTTGGCATCTACCTTCTGGATCATGTATTCAGTCATGGACAATTATACGTGGCTTTATCACGAGGAGTTTCAGAAGCTACTACCAAAGTGTTGGTCAAGAAAGGCTCATTAGTTGGCGAGGAAGGGGTTTTTACAAAAAATGTTGTGTACAAAGAGATTTTGCTGCCTTCAAGTTAGTGTGAACCAATAAGGTATGTTTCATAATTAATGTTTATTTGTATGCGTAACCTGATTTTGAGTTTTACTTATATATTTTACTCATATAATAGCATGTTGTCACTTTTCTCTAATTACTGTAATGGTTTCGCTCACTTTTATGTGCTTTCTTTGTTTCGTAACCTTTGATGAGATTTTGCTGCATATTCCATTTTGATGAGTTTTTGTGTTTAAGTGCGTATTCCAATTGGAATAGAATGAATAATACATGATGTAATGATGTATTGCAAAACTTCAACCACCACCGTTTTATTTTAATTACCATATATAAAGTGAAAATATATATTGATACACTATCTTATGTTATCTTTTTTTGTGTTACTCTTAATTTGTAGTTTCAACAACGGCAATTGACAAATGGATGGCTGATATGGAGTTAAATGGAGCAGATTGCATTTATAAACTTTCTTTTGATTTTTTTTTTGTGGAAATTTATTTATTACTATAATAAAATTATTTAAAGGCGTGATGGCCTAGCCTCCCACTGGGTTCCAGCCATCAAAATTTTATATATTTTCATATTAATGCACGTTTAAGTACATCACTTTATGTCTATTGCATGCGTGAGAGTTAGTTACTTTGCAAAATTTACTTACAAGTACTTTTTTTAAAGAACTTTTGAACCATAACGACAGAGAGAAAACTATGTATATGCTCAACGGATTTATCGAAAAACAAATAAACGCACGCGCGAGCGCGGTCCTTCCGCACGCGCATCGCGCGTGCAGGAAGGCTAGTGTCAAGAAAAGAAAGCAGTTTATGAAATTTTTAAGGAAAAACCTCATATGATAACTCTTGAGAAAATCTCCACAAATCAAAGTATCCCATCTTAAGAATCATGAAAACGTTATAGGGGAATAAAATATGGGGCTCGGCTATAGGGAAGGAATTTTTAGGGTAAGTGGTACTTAAAAACGTCACCAAGACTTGGCAATTCAATGGTCGAGTATTATCTTGTTGGACTCTTCTTTCATCATTTTCTTCCAAAAGCATCATAAGCAGGGACGAAGGTCAAAATTTTAACAATACTAGACCTTCAAATATAACTAAATTCCAAGCTCACAACATTTGTCCAAGGAATAAGACTTAGCAAATTTTTAATCAAAACCGTGCCTTATGGTTTCTTTCATATGCTCTCGGAATCTTCCTTTTCTTTTTCTTTTTGTCCGAGCAAAAACATTCTTTTTCTTTTCTTTTCTTTTCTAAGGCACGGCAACATACAATTTTTCGTACCATTTTCAAGCTAAGTCTACCCCACACTTGTTTCATACATCACTCTACACCAAAACTCCAAATCGATTTCAAACTTTTGCCAAGTCTCGTGGACAAGGGGTTAAGATAAAACTATTCTAAGCATAGGAATTTTAATAAGGGTCATGAAAGAAAAGGCTCAATGTAGGTTCAAAGGGGTTTTCTAAGGAGTCCCACAATGGGCACATATAGGGCACATGCTTTATTTGGCAATGGTGGTGATCCTAAAATAACGTTTTCAATCCTTTCAAAATCAAGGCAATTGTAATGACTATCAAGTTTCAAAAATCACAAGAGCGAGTTCTAGCAATTTTAGAGTCCATAAAAAGCTATTGCATATAATTGTCGAATAATCAAAGAATTATGAGGTTTCATGCTTCCTATATGTCTATCGATTTTGATCTTTTTATCACTCAAGAAGAACGCAATTTGGCTCTAAAGCTCACATAGGTTATTATGGAAACAAACTAGCTAAAACATGCATGTATTATTAATCAACAAGTCCTACATGCTCCTATCAATGCACATAATCCATGAAACTCACAATTTAAATTGTATGCACAACCATCATCTATGTATGCAAAGAGGAGAAAATAACATCATTGACATATTTGGGGCATCCTAAAACAACAACTAAAACACTCTATTTTTGTATTACAATTTTCTTAAATTTTCTTTGCTAAACTAAACACACGAAAATATAAACGGAATACGTTATCCCACCCCACACTTAGAAAATTACATTGTCCTCAATGTAAGCACAAATCTATATCAACGAATTTCCTAAGCATGTAATAGACTAACACATTCCAACATATCATCACAAACCAAAGAAAAAGAGAAGGGTTAGGAAATTTCAAACTCTCAGTGATGGCTCCTTCACTTTTCTTTGATCGACTTGGGTTGCCTCTCAATTAGCACTTTGTTTTTATAGTCCATTGCTTAGACTTTTCACCATGGTTGTTGCATTTGTTCATCGTGGTCCGAAATAACTCAAATTGGCTTCTAGGAGAGTAAGCAAGTGCGCTTGGCATTGGCTGCTCGTATCGGAAGCATGTGTGTCCGTATCAGAAGCATGTGTGTCCGTATTGGCTGCAGCTGCAGCAACCGGTAGCGCACTTGGCCCGGCAGTGGCTTCGTTTGGTGGCACGGTGGAGGGCAGGCTGCATGGTTGCTCGGCAGCTTGGATCATGGCAACGTTGGTTGGAGTGTCATCGAGGAGGGCTTCATCGGCCATGGGTTGGAAAGAGGCATAATATGACTTAAGTCGATGGCCATTGACTTTGAAGATCCTACAAGTTCCAATATCTTGAATTTCCACGGCTCCATGAGAGAATACTTGTGTAACAACAAAGGGTCCAACCCATCGAGATCGTAATTTTCCAGGAAAAAGCTTAAGTCTTGAGTTGAATAAGAGAACTTGTTGACCAACTTCAAACTTCTTCCCTCGGATCATCTTGTCATGATAAGCTCGTGTCTTCTCTTTGTAAATCCATGCAGCATCATAGGCTTCATTGCGAATCTCCTCAAGCTCATTAAGTTGAAGCTTCCGATGCAATCCGGCCGAATCTAACTCCATATTAAATCTCTTAACTGCCAACCATGTTTTATGCTCAAGTTCAACGGGTAAGTGGCATATTTTGCCATAAATTAACCGAAAAGGAGACATACCTATCGTTGTTTTGTATGCGGTTCGATAAGACCACAAAGCATCATCGAGTTGATCACTCCAGTCCTTCCTTGAAGGTCCAACGGTTTTCTCCAATATTTGCTTGATCTCTCGATTGCTCACCTCGGCCATGCCACTTGTTTGGGGATGATAAGGCATAGAGACTTTGTGTGTGACTCCATACTTCTTCAATAATGCTTCGATGGTGCGGTTGCAAAAGTGAGAGCCTCCATCACTTATCAAAACTCTTAGAACTCCAAAACGTGAAAAGATGTGAGTCTTGAGGAATTCGGCAACCACCTTTGAGTCATTGGTACGAGTTGCTTTCGCTTCTATCCATTTTGATACATAATCAACCGCTAGCAAGATGTAGAGGAAGTCTTTGCTTGAAGAAAACGGACCCATGAAGTCAATACCCCAAACGTCGAAGATTTCGACTACAATGATAGGCGTGAGAGGCATTTGGTCCTTTTCTCCGATATTTCCCTTCCGTTGACACCGATCACAAGTAATGCACGTTTTGTATGCATCTTTGAAGAGTGTTGGCCAATAAAATCCACAATTAAGAACCTTTAATGCCGTCTTCTTAGGACCAAAGTGTCCACCACAAGCTTCATTATGACAAAAAGCAAGGATGGAGAGATGCTCTTCTTCCGGAACACACCTTCTAATAACTTGGTTGCTACATTGCTTCCATAAGTATGGCTCATCCCATAAGTAATGTAGAGCTTGTTTCTTGATCTTGTTCTTTAGGTGGCTCGGCATCCCACTTGGAAAGTGACGGGTTGCAAGGAAATTGACAATGTCGGCATACCAAGGTGCATGCATTGTGTGGATCCGAAAAATTTGCTCATCTGGCAAACTCTCCAATAGGGGCAGCCGCTCCTCTTCCTTGTAGATTCTACTCAAATGATTGGCCACCACATTCTCTACTCCCTTCTTATCTTTAATCTCAATGTCAAACTCTTGAAGTAGAAGAATCCATCGAATAAGCCTTGGCTTGGCATCCTTCTTTGTCATAAGGTATCTCAAGGCGGCATGATAACTATAAACAATGACTTTGGAATTCAAAAGAAATGATCGAAATTTTTCCAAAGCAAAAATTACCGCCAAGAGCTCTTTCTCCGTTGTGGTGTAGTTGAGTTGAGCATCATTTAGAGTCCTCGAACCATAATAGATGGCGTGTGGCTTCTCTTCCACTCTTTGGCCGAGCACAACTCCCATAGCATAGTCACTTGCATCACACATCAACTCAAATGGCAACTCCCAATTTAGTGAAGCAAGTATAGGCGCCGTACATAGCCTTTCCTTTAGCCAATTAAAGGCTTGCTCGCATGCATCATTCCATACAAACGGCACATCCTTTTGTAGTAGCTCTCTCATTGGCTTAGTGTCCTTGGAAAAGTCTTTAATGAATCATCGATAGAAACCGGCATGTCCAAGGAAGCTTCGCACGTCTCGCACACACTTAGGGCTCGGCAAGCTTTGTATTAATTCCACTTTAGCTTTGTCAACTTCAATGCCCTTCTCGGATATGATATGGCCAAGAACTATACCTTGATTTACCATGAAGTGGCACTTCTCTCAATTAAGTACAAGGTTAGTCTCTACACACCTCTCAAGAATCTCCTCCAAATTCTCCAAACATGAGTCGAAGTTGCGTCCATATACGCTAAAGTCATCCATGAAAACTTCGATTTTACTTTCAATAAAGTCGGAGAAGATATTGTACATGCATCGTTGAAACGTACCGGGTGCGTTGCATAGGCCGAATGGCATCCTCCTATATGCAAAGGTGCCAAATGGACATGTGAAAGTAGTCTTCTCTTGATCATCCGGGTGTATGGTGATTTGGTTGTAACCACTATAGCCATCAAGAAAACAATAAAACTTGTGGCCGGCTAACCTCTCTAGCATTTGATCCATGAATGGCAAAGGCATGTGATCCTTCCTCGTTGTTGCATTAAGCTTCCTATAATCGATACACATGCGATGACCGGTCACTAGCTTTTGTGGTACAAGTTCATTTTTCTCATTCTTCACAACCGTTACACCACCCTTCTTTGGAACTACTTGCACCGGTGAGATCCACTTGCTATCCGAGATAGGGTATATGACGCCACAATCAAGTAACTTGATAATTTCATCTTTGACGACTTTCATCATTAGGGGGTGGAGTCGACGTTGCCCTTCCCTTGTTGGCTTCGCACCTTCTTCAAGCAAGATACGATGAACACACATTATAGGGCTTATTCCCTTGATATCCGCCAAGGTCCAACCTATAGCGGTCTTGTATTTCTTTAGCACACTTATTAAATCAACTTCTTGCTTCTCATTAAGCATTGAAGACACAATAACCGGTAGAGTGTGCTCTTCTCCAAGATACACATACTTTAAGTGACTAGGGAGCTCTTTAAGTTCTAACTTTGGGCCTCTTCCACACTTGGTCGAAATTTGGTTGTGGCACTTGGAATTGACAAGAACGAATCAGTTCGTGTGAACTAAGGGGCAGCCTCTAGCTCGGCAACCACTTGCTTCTTTCTCGGCTGCAGCTCTCTTTCTTGCTCGTGCTTGATTCGCTCTCCCATCTTGTCAAATCCGACTCCTTGCTCAATCGCTAATTGCTATGCATCAAGGCCGGCCGTCATAAGCTTGCCGGCCTCCTCAATGACGTCACTTGTTGTGCATTCCTTCAAGTCGATGATTGGATATTTCATGGAATCAAAGATATTGAACTTAACCACCTCACCATCGAACTCCATCGTCAAATTGCCCTCGGCAACATCTATCTTCGTGCGTGTCGTTCTCATGAATGCTATTAACCGGTGAATCCTCCATCTCCACCACATAGAAATCGGCGGGAAAGATAAGTTGGTTGACTTGTACAAGCACATCCTCAACGTAGCCCTCCGGATACTTACTTGAGCGATCCGCAAGTTGAATGATGACATTATCCTTCTTGAGAGGCCCTATACTCAACATTTGATAAACATTAAGTGGCATAACATTGATCGATGCTCCCAAATCCAACATCACATCCTCAAATCGAGTGTTGCCAATTACACAAGGCACATTGAAGCTTCCCGGATCCTTCATCTTTGGTGGCAACTTTCTTTGAATAACGGCCGACACCGTTTCGCTCATAGTCACCACACGAGTCTCCCTCGTATGCCTCCTTGCCTTGCATAGCTCCTTGAGAAACTTAGCATACTTAGACACTTGCTTAATGCATTCCAACAAAGGGATGTTGACTAGCACTATCCGGAATATCTCCAACACTTCTTCATCGGACTTATCCTTCTTTGATCTAGCAAAGCAAGAAGGGAATGGAATGTTTGAGTTTGGCACCCCATCCTTAATCACTTGGCTCAGCATAGGCTTATTTATTGATGTCGCGGGATCCTTTTCAAGTTCATTCCTCCTCTCGGCTGTAGCTTTGGCCCTTCTCTCGGCAGCTCCTCCTTCGGCCGCACTGCTGCCCTCGGCAGCTCCACTAACCAAGGCAGGCTCGGCAGCAAAGTTCCTGCCGGCAATGGCAGCTTCTTCCTCCTCTATCATGTCGAGCTGCGTGCTTTTCTTCTTAGGATTCTTCGGAGGTAGCAACTCCCTTCCGCTACGAGTTTTAATCACCTGATAGTAGCACAATGTGCGACAATATTAATATGCTTATGCCCTCGTTTATACTTTGTTTAACTCTTATTTATCTAATATAGAGTCATAATTTAGTTTAGTGTTGTTTTGGTAGAGTTTTGGAAAAATGTGCTTTATAATCCGAAAAATGACTAAGTATAGAAATCTGGAAAATAATGCAAAAGTTGTCTTTTTCGTGATTCTGAGACTCGTGGAAAACTAACCTATCCTTTTCCAAATTTGATGAAATTTGGCATGCATATAATTAGCTTGCTAAAATGTTTTTTTTTTCAAAAATTCAGATCAATCAGAGTTCGGGAAATCAACCAAAAGATGGCTGCAACTCAGCAGTTCGAGCAAAACGATCCAGGGTTTTCTAGGATTTTTTCTGGGACTGTGTCTTGATTTAAAAAATTTATTCCAGACGTTTCACTTGGAATTTGAGGAAGCCCTTTTATAAGAAAAAGCTCTACGCATCTAGTTTCTCTGGGATTTCGAATCGCACCAATCGGAGCGCTGAGGAGAAAGTTATGCCAGATTTACTAGAGCAAGGTCATTCCAGCCGAGAAAACCAAGTTTCTGCCTCTTTTCCTTTGTTCTGTTTTCGATGGACATTTTGACATATGATTGCATACTTGAAGATTGTCTAAGCTTATTGAAGGATAGAGGAAGTCATCGAGCTAAGGCAATGAGGAAAACACGAAGAAAGAAGCAATCCTAGTCCAACTAGGAAAAGCTGCCGGCAAAGGGCAGCTTGCTGCCGGTTCTGTGTTCTTGACGATTTGTGCATTTTTCATAGATCAAAGTTCATCAAATGGAGTTGTCAAGTCCACATAAGAAGTCCATGAAGATATGCAGCCCAAGCTATGAAGAAAATTCAGAATAAAAGTCCAAGAATGCATTGCTTTTCCCACAAGGAAACATAAGCCAGCTAGGAAAAGGAATTCCCTTTCCTTTGTGTTGGCGGCAACCCTAGGGTTTTTCCCCTATATAAAGCCAACTTTTCCACAGAAAATAATCATTTCATCTTTTGCAAAGCACTAGCCCTAAACTCTGCCGAAAGTTTTCCAAAGTTCTAACCCGAAAATAAACACTCAAGCCTACCCGATACCACCACTTTCCATCAAAAATCCAGCATTCACCTCTACTTGCTGCCGTACATCATCCACCGCACCAAGAGGAAGCTCCTCAAGGTTTCTAAAGTGTGATCCATCCCTATGGCTTGTACTTTTATTTTCAGTTTAGTCACAATAGTTGTTATAAAAATACATTGTTTTCGTTTGATGTTGTATGATGAACATGAGTTGCGATTTTTGTTGGAATTTATGTGATGAATTTTGCAAGCAACTACATATTTGAATTCGTGCATTAGTTCGGGCAGTAGCATGTATATTTAGTTTTTAGGTTTTATTCTATTAGTTTCATGAATTCGTGCATAAAAATCAATGTCTACGTAATGCCATAGGCCATGACATTTATGTAGGTTGCGATTTCATTCACCATAACCATCTTAGGATCGAGTTAGGCGATTGTAAACTTTATTCTAGGTTGTTTAAAAAGTGGTTAACAAATTCATAGAAACTTGCATGGTAATAGGATGAGTGACGCCATACCTAGAAGCATGTCTCCAATTTAAGACTTTCGTGCATAATTACTTTTCATGTTTGTCGTCGACGATTGTGTTTTTAAATATGATTAGTATAAATTTTAGGATTCGACGATTGTGTTTTCTAAAATACATATGAAGTCTAATAGCGATTAGATAACCGATTGGCCTTAATTGAAAATTGGAATTGAGTAGAGTCTAGGAACCCATACATTGCTGCCGATTGCTTCTACATGTTGTTCTTGTGTGTTTTTGTGCTATGTGTTGCGTGAAAGATGATGATCAACTTGTATATAGTAGTCACTACCAGATCTGAGTGAATAGCCGACGAAAAAATTTTCGTCGGCTATTCGTTCTACCGACGAAATTTTCGTCGGCTATCAGTCGTCGGAAAAACCCCGTCGGCTATACCAATGGCCGACGAAAAAAACCAATTCGCCGGCTATAGTAGAGTATGGCCGACGAACTTACCGACGAAAATATTTTTTATCGGCCAAACCTGGGAGAAATTGCCGACGAATTTCGTCGGGTATTTTTGAGTATGGCCGACGAAATTCATTAACTATAGCCGACGAAATTCGTCGGCTATTGGGTTTTAACAATAGCCGACGATTTTATAAATTTTCGTCGGCTATTTCCTCGAAATATATTAATATTTAATATAGTTATAGCCGACGAAATAATGTAATTTTCGTCGACTATACAACTTATAGTCGACGAAAATTGGTAAAATTCGTCGGCTATAGTTGTTATAGCCGACGAAATAATGCCAAAATCGTCGGCTTTTCTTACATTTGGGGAAAAAAAATTAAATTATTTTCTAAATTACCATTCCAAGCAACCTGCAAATCACAAAAACAGTACATGCATTTGCACCAACAAGAAACACGTCTAAATACCCTTTTTATTAAATTTGTTCTAATATACATAAAATATAACCCTAATCATCACCAAAACCACTAAAGTCCAGCAGGTCATCCCCAGCATCCTGCTCTCCATCAGGCTCGTCATCCTGCTGACCGAACTCGGGAGTTTGAGGCATTGGAGGTTCCGCTAACGGCTGAAACGGGGGCGGGGGTGGAAGGTTTTGTTGTTGTACCGCGAACATCTCATACCACCACTTTTGTTGGCCGTCGTAGTTGTGTCGCTGTATTCTGTCGCATTCAGCATGCCAACTGGCCATATCCAAATGATACTGCCGTGTTCTGCGGCGCAGCTCCTGTACTGTCTGGGTCGAGGTCTCCAATTCTGCGGCCAATCGCTGCACTTCCCCCCTCATCTGTTGGCTCTCCTTCCTCCCTTCTTTTGACCTCCCTTAGTGGTCTTCAAAAGCCCTAGTCCAGAACTTCCCAAACCCCGGCAGTAGTAGTTGTTTGACCGGTTTGGGAAGGCTGCGTCGAACATCCTCGCTGCCGTTTGGATATTGGACCGGTCAACCCGGCGCAGGGCTTCTTCCAGATCTGCCTCTGAAATGTTCGGTTGTGTCCCGAACTACTTGTTGGAACACCTCTTCTTCGGCCCGGTTAACCCTCTCCTAATTGGACGGAAAAAAAATTAATATTATAACAAATATATAATTAAGTAAAATTAATAATTAAAATTTTAAAATTGTAATGAACGACTTACGAGCTGTTCTGTCACTTGTGGATAAGCGATCTTGAACGTCTCCACGTACGGGTTGCTATCAGGATGATCTCTAAGCGCCTCCTCCTGATATTATGCAAACGGCCTAGAACCAGCATGATGGGGGGTTGTGTTCCGGCGGCGGTTCTTAGAGTTTATCCGAGAACGTTGCTTCAAACAAATAATAAAATGTTAGAAAAATGCATCAAAAAATATTAGTGTAATAATTATAAAATAATTAAACTAATAATTAAAATTTTAACAAAATAAACATTTGTACTGAAGTTTAGTATTTACCTGCATAACTGGGTTGTTGAAGTCTACTGTCTTCAACGAACGCCAATCGTACTCCCTGAACATGAACTCCCTGGGAGTACCCATACGACCAAGGTTGTCGTATTCGTTATAGTGAGAACGCAGCTCGTTCTTCCACTCTTTGAACCTACGAAAAAAACAAAAGTGCATTAGAAATATTATTAATATCATAAAATATTAATAATTATAAGATAATTATAATATCATAAAAACAAACGTACCTCTAGTTCTGCACGGTGTCCACCCAATCCCGCTTGTGTTCGGCAATCTCGAAGAATGTCTGAAAATTAATATTTTATTAGTTTTACAATTGTAATAATACCGAAAATTATTAAATATTACGATAAATAAATTAAATTTTTTAAATTACTCACCGACGCGGCGTTGTTCAGCTCCCTCTTTATCTCTTCGGGCACATCAGCCCACCGGGTCCACAACATAGGGACTCTGTCCCTAATCAGTGCCCCCACGCAACCCGAGTAGTCGCGTTTTTTCTTCCCCTGAACCTCCTGATTAGGAGATTCGTTGATCTGAATCCTCCCGCTGCGCTCAACAGTTCTCCTGAGCGTGTCAAAACATATGACACCTCTCGTATTCCTCCGTGAACTGCTAGCGGCTGTCCCTATCACAAAAACGACGATTGGTTAATAAAATTAAATATTAGTGCGTTAATTTTAATAAAATATTTAATTAATAAAATCAAATGTTACCTGAACTGGATGACTCGTCTGTCGACTTTCCTTTTCTCCTCGCCGAAATAAGGTGGTCAGGGTTCTCAAATGGCTGCTGCTGGTATGCCTCCGCAACACTCACGTACTGAGGCATATCAGGTCATATGGGCACACCACGATAGCCGACCTCCGGTATCGCCGGAATGTTGTACGGGAGGTAGAGCTGGTTTGGGAGAGTAGGAGCCTCAGTCGAGTCGGCAGCAGACGTCGTCGGACTCCTCATCGGCTCCCGATGAACGTCAGGCATACGAACCTGAGGAACGTCTGCAGCTATCTCGTCCTGAAATAGCTGCCGACTGAACCTCGGAGCATCTGGCCCGACAGGCGGAAGTGAACTGCTCGACGGCCGCCCCGCCTGGAGAAGGGTCTGGTGCCGAGAACTCACACTCCTCCGCGGCTGGGATGAATCCACAGTCCTCCGCGGCCGGGAGGAATCCACACTCCTCCGCGGCTGGCTGGTGGTCCTCTGAGGCTGGCTAATGGTCCTGTCGGAGTCTGCGGAACCGGCGGAACTTCCAGAACCTCTCGATCTGGAACGACGGCCTCCGAAGAACTGTCTTAATGCATCGGCCATCTGCAGCCGCGGCCATTTTAAATAATACTAACCATTAACCTAAATATAACTATTTATATACAAATATAACTATATTTCTTTATCAATATATATATATATATATATATATATAATTAGACTACTAATTTATATATATAATTAATTTAACAATTTATATAACAATTTATATAATTAAAATTAAATATATAACAATTTATATACCTAAATTATAACAAATATATAACAATTTATATAATTAAAATTAAATATATAACAAATTATTTACCTAAATTATAACAAATATAATTAATTTATTAACAAATATATAACAAATATATAACAATTTATATAATTAAAATTAAATATAATTAAGCTATATATATAATTAAGCTAAATTATACAATTAAGTTACCAATTGATATAATTAAACAACCAATTTATACGTATAAATTATACAATTACATCTAAATTATACAATTAAAATAAATTTTAAAAAAATTACCGGCTTTTAACATAAATACCTAAAAATTACCTAAATTAACATAAATACCTAAATTATACCTAAATTAACATAAATACCTAAATTAACAATTACATCTAAATTAACATAAATACATAAACAAATTATATCTAAATTTACATAAATAATTAAATAAATTATATCTAAATTAACATAAATAAATTAACCTAAATTAACATATTTAAATTAAAATAATTTAAAAAAAAAAAATTACCGGATCGGATGGAGGAGGAGGAGGGGGAGAGTGGCCGACCGGATCGGATGGAGGGGAGGAGGAGGAGCAGAGCGGCGGTGCGACGCAATCTGAATTGCTGCGGAGGTGTACGGAGGAGGAGAACGGAAGAAAAATGCAGAAAATGGAGGCTAGGGTTCGGCAGTTTCAGACTTATACCCGATAGAATAGCCGACGATTAAAAAAGATTTCGTCGGCTATTCTTTACTATAGCCGACGAAATCTTTAATGTCGTCGGCTATTCTTTGAATGTCGTCGGCTATTCTTTGAATGTCGTCGGCTATTCTTTGAATGTCGTCGGCTATACTTTAGGCACTCAGCAGCCGTCCGATCTCCCCGATCCAACGGCGGACAATGAAAAGGCGCGGATCGCAAGAATTTAGCCGACGAAATTAAATATTTCGTCGGCTATTCTTTGGACAATCAGTAGCCGTTCGATCTGAGGCATCCAACGGCGGACAATAAGCGGATCGCAAGAGTTTAGCCGACGAAATAGACTTTTCGTCGGCTAAACCTTTGGTCAAACAGCGAAGTCAAACCTCTAAACGCTTTAAAACGGAAATTGGCCTGTCTAAATGACGTTTTTTGGCCTGATCTTCAACAGAGAATAGTTTCAAATCGATGAGACGCGACTAATCGTATAAAAATTTTCCTCAAAATATTTACCGACCGTCAGGCTACCCATAGGAAAACGGAAGTAAAAAACAGTTAACCGCAACATTCGGCACATAGATTTTGTCGGAATCTTCTCATTTTTCAACCGTAGACGTATTTCAATATTTTGGTCATATCTTATTTCACGACACATTTGTATTTGAAGAGTCTACATATACCAACTATTTGAAACTATACATTCACTTAAACACTTAGTAAACAAGTTAAGGAACATTAGTGCATATGTTCTGATTTTGAATTTAAAAGTTTGGAAAATCTATTCCAACCGTCAGATATCACCGTTAAGATTAAATACATGTATGAAAAAAAATCCAACTACATCTAACAACGTTAAAGGCTTGATCGGGACGGTCAACCGGGTGAGTCAACCCTTTAAACGCTTAGAAATGGTAATTGGCCTGTCTAAATGACGTTTTTTTGCCTGATCTTCAACAGAGAATAGTTTCAAATCGATGAGACGCGACTAATCGTATAAAAATTTTCCTCAAAATATTTACCGACCGTCAGGTTACCCATAGGAAAACGGAAGTAAAAAACAGTTAACCGCAACATTCGGCACACAGATTTTGTCGGAATCTTCTCATTTTTCAACCGTAGACGTATTTCAATATTTCGGTCATATCTTATTTCACGACACATTTGCATTTGAAGGATGAAGCAATGGTTTGTCGATAGTGATAGAAAATGGAAGCTGCTGTTTTTTTGTTTTTTTTTTAATCATAGCCGACGAAATCAAACCTAGTACTCGTCGGCTATTGTCATAATGGCCGACGAAATAATGAATTGTTCGTCGGCTATTGTGATAATGGCCGACGAAATAATGAATGTTTCGTCGGCTATTCATCAGTATAGCCGACGAAATAATACATTTTTCGTCTGCTATTCTGTGAAAAAAATAAAAAAATCTGTGGTGTTACACCTCCCGTATGCCTATGTCCTGTTCATATATAACCAAAATTGAACATAAAAAAACAGAAACCTAACAGTCAACATATTTCAAAAAAAATTTTAAGGGGTTTGGAACCCAGCCTAGCTGGGAGGCTCATCCCCATGCCCGTTCATTAGAAATGATCGAGTGGATTACAAATGAAAGGATTACATCATCTAAATTACTTAATGCGTCGGATTGTAATCGGAATCATCGGATGAGTCTTCTTCGGTTTTTGAATTGCTCGATAGGGCTAATCTATGTCGTTCCTCACCACTAGAGTCCTCGTTAGTTTCTTCATTTGGATCACCATCAACAAGTGTACTGTAGATATTCATCCACTTGCCTGATGCTCCCTTTTGTCTCGACTTTAATCCTCATTACCTCCATCACACTTTCAAGAACTGTCTTCTCAGAACTTGAAGACACAGGGGTCTATTGCAATGCAATCAGTTTGTTGTACTTGTCAAAGGCAGCAGTGTTGACAACTTGTGGGAACGGCTGCACCGGGTCCTGCATATATTGTTCCCCACGTACACCGCTTTCAAAAGGAAACACGTCGTTGACGAATGCCATTGTTGGATCGTTGGATGTACTACTACTGCCCGCCTCAAAATACTGCCCATGATCATGCGATCCATCTAATGATGGCTCACCGTGATATATTCAACGTGTGTACTTCGGCCAAAACCCATTACTCTTTAGGTGCTCCCATACTGTCCTAATCGGAAATCGACACATATCACTGCGACACTTACATTTCTTGCACGGGCAATAATGGTATTCCTTCCCGTTTGCATTTTCCTCGACGAACTGCAAAAAATCCACAACTCCTGTAGTGTATCGTCGGTCATGCCTTGGAAGCGAAATCCAACTCTTATCTCGATCCATATATAGCCTGATAATAATATATATGTATAACTTTAATTAATAAGAAATTAATTAACACATATATATTACAATATATATTATTATCAACATCAACTCATATATATATATATATATATATATATATATATATATATACCATTAATTAACAACCATTATTTAAGTTCATTACACTATCAACAACCATTAATTAACATATTTATATATATTTTAACACTAATTAAAATAACATCAAATTAAAACACATAATTAAACTCTAACTGAAAATCAACTCAACTACAACTCAAAATCAACATATATACATACATTCTAACACTAAAACAACAAAAAAACAAAAAATCACTTACTATATCAAAATCACTAAAACTCAAAATCAACTCAACTAAAACTCAAAATCAACATATATACACATATACGTACCTATATATAGCTCCACAATGTAAGAGAGGACGGATTTCAACAATACCCACAGATTTTTCACTCTTTCTCCCGTTTTTTTTTCGTTTTTTTTTAAATGAGCAGCTTCTGTCCAGATCTGAAAATATAAAGACTTATAGCCGACGAAAATTCAAATTTCGTCGGCCAAACTTTCTAAAGTTTTCGTCGGCTATACTTTAAGAGAAAGGCCGACGAAAATTCAAATCGTCGGCCATTCTAGGGGTATAGCCGACAAAAAATATTTTTTAGTGACGAAAGAAAAAATCGTCGGCCATTCTTGGGGAATAGCCGACGATTTTTTATTTTTAGCAACGACAGACAATATCGTCGGCCATTCTTGGGAATAGCCGACAAAAAAACTATGTCGTCGGCCGTTTTTTTTTTTTGTCGGTAATACTGTTTTTTCTGGTAGTGAGTGTAGGATTTTATTTTCGCATCTTAGGTTTTAGAGGCAGCTTTGCTGCCAACGCTTTTCATCCCCCAAGTTGTGACGTGTAAATATGTTTATAATGTGAATATTGTCTAACATTCTCATATTTCAAGTACCCTTAATCCCCAGCTTAGAACGATCCCTACTTGCTCATACTACTAACGATATTTTGTAGGGTTATTATTTGTACGTGCTTAGGCACTCATCATCACCTTAGTATGCTCATTCCTTGGGTTAGGGATCGTATTGCTTGGCAACTTCCCTTGCTCGGTAAACCTTCCCATGAAGTCCACGACTTGTCCCATTTGAGTCTTGAGCTCACCAATGTCCTTCGTATGGTTTTGTTGTCCCGCAAGCAATGCTTGAGTAGCACTTGAATGAGATTGGATCAAAGCATCATAATTTGGATTGCTCGATCCACCTTGAGGTTGGCTTGGCATAGCTTGGCTCGGCATGGCTTGGAACTGCCCTTGTGCCGGCTGAAATTGGGGACGAGGCACAAAAGGTGCCCTCGGTGCATAAGGAGCGGCAGCCCCACCTTAGTTCAGCTGCATTGGTTCTCTAAGCACATTGTCATTATTCACCTTAGTTCGGTTGCACCGGTGATCAAGAGAAAACTACTTTCACATGTCCATTTGGCACATTTGCTTATAGGAGGATGTCATTCGGCCTATGCAATGCACCCGGTACGTTTCAAATTTGCATGTACAACATCTTCTCCGACTTTATTGAAATTAAGATCGAAGTTTTCATGGATGACTTTAGCCTATATGGACGCAACTTCGACTCATGTTTGGAGAACCTGGAGGAGATACTTGAGAGGTGTGTAGAGACTAACCTTGTACTTAATTGGGAGAAATGTCACTTCATGGTGAATCAAGGTATTGTTCTTGGCCATATCATATCCGAGAAGGGCATTGAAGTTGACAAAGCAAAGGTGGAATTGATACAAAGCTTGCCGAGCCCTAAATGTGTTAGAGGCGTACGAAGCTTCCTTGGACATGCCGGTTTCTATCGACGATTTATCAAAGACTTTTCCAAGGATGCTAAGCCTATGAGCAAGCTACTACAAAAGGAGGTGTCATTCGTGTGGAGTGAAGCATGCGAGCAAGCCTTCACTCGGCTAAAGGATAAGTTGTGTACGGCGCCTATACTTGCTTCACCAAATTGGGAGTTGCCATTTGAGTTGATGTGTGATGCAAGTGACTATGCACTTGGAGCCGTGCTCGGCCAAAGAGAGGACAAGAAGCCCCACGCCATATACTATACTTCGAGGACTCTCAATGATGCTCAACTCAACTACACCACAACGGAGAAGCCCATAATCTTCTTCCGACTAAGTTACTGTGTGTGTTTTGGAGGTTGAGTATCCGAGCACCTCTTCAGAGATTTTCATATAGCGAGAGTAGTGTTTGCATATCCTACTTTCTCCTTTTGACGAGGTTTGATAAATTCCTCATCATTCTATGGAGTTTATGGCTTAATAGGAATAACATTCTCTTGAGAAATAAAGCTCATACTGTTCATTAAGTCTTCTTCATTTTCTTCCTCTAGGACGATGCCGAAGCTCAAAGTTCCAAACTTATGGAATACAACTCCTGCTTCCTAGTTGAAGTTGGAACACAGATGGTGTCTATCTCTCAGATATCCCTTTTAGAGCATCTGCATCGACGAGCAGGAGGAGGAGAGGTGCTCGAGCAAGAGGTGGGACTGCTCGGGTTTGCTCGAGCAAACCCAATTTGGAGCTCACATCGGTAATGGAGGGAGATCTTGCTCGCCTAGTCAACCGGATTGGTTTCCTCGCCCCTGCGCTCGAGCAAATTTTGCTCGATCTGTTGCTCGACTGATTGGCGAAGCCCACAGCACATGGGTGACGTCAGCACTATTTTTTTTTTTTTCTATCAGCCAGTATAAGAGTAAAAAAAATTACGGACCAATGGGACGCTGACACGTGGATTAATGTTTGCGCCATTTTAACTCCAACGGTTTAATAGATCAAACGGTCAGAATTCATAGGCAACTGCTAGACAAAAAATCAGAACGGAAACAAACACTAAAAAACGTAAAAAAATCCAAAAATTTTCAAAACTCTCCAAAAAATTTGCCTATAAATACTACTTCAATTTTTGATCAACTCACACCAATTTGTGCACAATAAATTTCACATTTTCCTCCATCTCCTCTCTCATTTCGTTTACATTTTTTTCCAAAACAATGGGCTCCCATTGGCTTCCTTCTGAAGATTTACAAATGTGCATCTCTTTTGTCCGTCATACTGTTGATGAATATGATGGTAACAAACAAAAGAGGGACAAATTGTGGGAGACAATTCATGCCGATTATATACAAAATTGGAAGCTAGCACTAGGTGAGAAACCTCCGAAGGAGCCGAGGACCCGAATCGCGCTCGCTTCTTACTACAACAAGTTCAAGCTACTCTAGCAAAAATGGGGCGAATGTTTGGCAACGGCACGCCAACGTATAGCTAGCGGCACTTCGTTAATGGACGAAGTAAGTTTACATTGTTTTATCATATATTATCATTTTTATTCGATTATATATCTAATTAAATTATGTAGTTTATATATCTAATTTATTTAAATATGTAGCATTGTTTACATTATTTGTTTTAATATATGTAATTTGATTACATTATTTATTTTATCTAATTTTTTTAAATTATATAATTAAATATATACCTAATATAAGCTTTTCATTAAGAAAGACAAACTCAATCATGTTACTATAATGCTAAGAAGAAAAAGTTTACACATTTTGAATGTTGGGAAGTGGTTAAGGATCATCTATCTTTCGTTGCGGTGCTACCTACTACTCCATCTCCATATGCAACTACTTACCACGCTACTCCTTCCGCAACCGAATCATCTCTATCCATCAATTTGGATGACAACTGACGAGTCGCCGAAGCGAGCATCAAGCAATAATAACCCTACAATCGTTAGTAGTATAGAATAAGTAGGGTTATTATTGCTTGATGCTCGCTTCGGCGACTCGTCAATTTTTGGCGCCGTTGCCGGGGATTATAAAATCTTGATTTGTTTGAATGTTAGCTTTGTAAGTTTTTGAAAATCATTTTGAGTCTTTAAAGTTTTGAGGTATATCGGATAAAGCATGACCTTACCATGGGCTGCACAAGTCCATTGCACAGTTTGCTCCTCTGCTCCACGTACCTTGAATCTTTGATGTCGTGTATAGTTTGAAAAATTCTTGAAAATTTCGTGTAATGCCTTGAAAAATTTGTTGAAGTATAGCTTTGTATACTCTTGCATTTATTTGTTTTGTTTGTTTTGATGTGTTTTGTGTGTGTGCAGGCCGGATTGAAAAGAAAAGTGCAGGAAATACGAAAGTTTTGCTCAAACAGAAATCGGGCAGTGCAGTCAGTCGAGTTTGGAAGGCTTCCGTTTGCTGCTCACAAAACCTGGGAAAGTAAGCCATACGCCGTTGGAAAGATCTCTGAGTCTACTTTCCGTAGGATTTTACAGAAGTGGATTTGGAGCCTCGAGCCATTCCCAGTTTCAATTTGAGTACAACAAGATCAATCTGGCGGACCAGAGAACTGGGCAGATCAATCGATCCGATAAAAGGCCAAACAAAGCATACTTCCGCTGGTCCAATTGAGGCAAATTTTATACTGTTGGAAAGCTCTATGTGTCTTCTACAAAATTTCTTTATAACAGTTTTGCATTCGGATATTGGAACACATCCAAATTTTGGCCTTAAGAGAAACAAACAGATCTGCCCAGCAGCTGCCTACACCTGCCAAGTATCCTGCCAAAGCTTCTTCCGATATGAAACCTTCCCACCCTGCCAAGAGAAGCCACCATGCAGCCTGCTTTCATCACGCCAAACCTGCCGAGAGCGGCCAGCCATACTAGCTGCAGTCCTTGCCGAAGACCGTGCACCTGCCGAAGAGGGCTGCCCCTGCTTGCATCTGCCGAGCAACCTGCCGAAGAGGGCTGCCCCTGCCGAGCACACTGCTTTTGCTCATCCCGCAGCCAAGCTGCAGCCCCAAACATCCTGACGAGCAAGCTGCTGCCACGCAGCCTATGCGTGCTGCTGCGCAGGGCGCTCACGCTGCCCTCAAGCCCAGTCCTGCCGACGTATTGACGTGTCCGTATCCTTCCGTATCCAAGACGAATTCTGACACGTATCCAATCAAGTAGCCGTATCCGATACGCATGTCGATACGCCTGTGCTACTGTTGACCAAATCAGATACGGATACGGATACACCATCTGATACGCTTCGATGCTGCTGCTCCTGCCTGCTGCCCCTGCAAGCTGCTGCTGCCCCCGCTCCTGCTGTTGCCGAGTTGCTGCAGCATGTTCCTACTGCTGCCAAGATGCTGCACGCTGCCCCTGCACATTACACACTGCCGAGCAGCCCTGCCAAGACCCTGCGCACCCTGCTGCACGCTGCCGATGCTGCAGCCTGCTCCTGCGATGCTATTGTCCTGCTGCTGCCCCTGCACCATGCCATGCTGCCGAGTAGCCATACTACTGCCCTCCGGAGGCCACTGTCGAGAGCCTCCCTGTCGATACCTTGCCACTGCAAGAGAGCAAGGTACTGCATGCCAAACACTCCAAATGAAAGGGGCTGGTGCCCCAACTGCCGAGCAATGCACATAATGAATACACAAAACACACGGTGAAGAGTCTAGGCTAAGGACTATAAAAATAAAGCGCTTATGGGGAGGCAACCCCATACGACCAAGAAAAACGAAGGAGCCATCACCGAGAGTTTGAAATTTCTTAACCCTTCTCTTTTTCTTTGGTTTGTGATGATATGTTGGAATATGTTAGTCGATTGCATGCTTAGGAAATTCGTTGATATAGAATTGTGCTTACATTGAGGACAATGTAATTTTCTAAGTGTGGGGTGGGATAACATATTCCGTTTATGTTTTCGTGTGCTTAGTTAGAAAAAAAAAATTCAGAAAATTGTAACACAAAAAAATAGAGTGTTTAAATTGTTTGTTTTGAGTCTTAGGATGCCCCTAATATGTCAATGATGTTTTTCTCCTCTTTGCATACATAGATGATGGTTATGCATACAATTAAAATTGTGAGTTTCATGGATTTTGTGCATTGGTAGGAGCATGTAGGACTTGTTGATTAACGAAGCATGCATGTTTTAGCTAGTTTGTTTCCATAATAACCTATGTGAGATTTAGAGCCAATTTGCCTTCTTCTTGAGCGATAAAAAGATAAAATTCAATAGATTCGTAGGAAGCATGAAACCTCATAATTCTTTGACTATTCGATGACTATGTGCCATAGCTTTTTAATGAACTCTAGTATGCTAGAACTTACTCTTGTTGATTTTCGAAACGTTTATATCATAAAATACCTTGATTTTGAATATGATTAAATAAAGATCTTTTAGGTTTACCACCATTGTCAAATAAAGCATGAGCCCTATTGGAGCCCGTCGTGGGACACCTTAGTAAACCCCTTTGAGCCTACGATTAGCCTTTTCTTTCATCACCCTTAAACACTTTCCATGAGCTTAGTATAGTGATGTCTTGACCATTGTGTGTCGGCAAAGCTTGATTTTTGAAGGCGTTTTTGCGTGAAGTGATGAAGAAGAACAAGTGTGGGGTAGACTTAGCCATGAATTTATGAAAAATGTATGTGAATGCCGTGCCTTAGTAATGAAAAGAAAGAAAAATTCTGCTCAAAAGAAAAGAAAAGAAACGAAACCGTGAGCAAGAAAAGAAAATACAAAGCATAGGGTACGGCATAGGCATGAAAAAGAAAAAATTGTGCATGGCTATTGTCTTGAGGATTGTTGTAATGTTATGGGAAGAAAAAGAATGAAGTATGGGTCTAACAAGATGAAATTTGACCCTTGGTGAGAAGACATAAGGAGATTTGAGCTTTGCCAAAGGCCACGGTGACGTTTTAAGCCTCCTTATCCAAATATCGAATACCTCTTAACCTAGCCCCATTACAACCCTTTTATTGATCTTTTTCATGATTCTTAAGATGGTTAAACTCGATTTGTGGAGAATATCTCAAGAGTAAGCATATGGTTTTGGTTCATTGGTGCATATAGTTGTCATATGAGGTTTTTCCATAAAAAATTCACAAAGTGCTTTCGTTTCTTTGATATATGCAAGTCACTCTTCGTAATTCATTATCTTTCGCTCACATATACTTATGAATGAATGCCATGCTTCGAGTGAAAAGAAGAGAGTATGCCTAGTGAGGAGGATTGGATTAGCTTAACATGTCTACATGCTTACTTTTGTTCTTCTATGTTTTTATTGATGTTACATGTTCATGAAACTTGGAATTTTCGTGCTTAGCATTCTCATGCATTAACTTGAAAGCTATGTGTACATACGAGCCTGAGACAAATTGTTAGGGGCAATAGTTTGTTTAGAGTCTAGTTTAGTTTAGTTTGCTAAGGACTAGCAAAGGATAAGTGTGGGGTAGTTGATAGGAGCACAATGTGCGACGATATTATATGTTTATGCCCTCATTTATGCTTTGTTTAACCCTTATTTGTCTAAGATAGAGTCATAATATAGTTTAGTGTTAATTTGGTAGAGTTTGGCGAAAAGTTGGTTAAGAATCCGAAAAATGACTAAGTTTGAGAAATCTGGAAAATAATGCAAGTTGTCTTTTTCGTGATTCTGAGATGAGTAAAAATGTGATCTATCCTTGTCCGAATTTAATGACATTTGGTGTGCGTATTATTCATATACTGAGGAATGTTGTATTAAAATTTCGGATCAATCGGAGTTCGGGAAGTCACCCAAAAGATGGCTGCAAAACAGCAGTTCGAGCAAACCAATCCAGGGACTTCCAGGATTTTCCTGGGACTGTGTCTCAACTTCGAAAACTTATTCCCGACGACTCACAGGGAATTTGATTAAACTGTTTTATATGGAGGTAGCTTTGTGTGTCTAGTTTATCTGAGACTTGGAATCGCATCAATCGGAGCTCCGAGGAGGGAGATATGCCGGAGTTACTACAGCAAGGTCTTTTCTGCCGATTCCAGGAACCTACTGCCTCCTTTTCACAATTTCTGTTTTCAATGGATCATATGCTGTACAAGTGCATTTGTGAAGATGGTCCAAGCTTAAGGAAGGAAGGAGGATGACACCAAGCCAAGGCATTGAAGAAAAATACGAAGAAGAAGTTCTCCTAGTCAAACTAGGAGAAGCTGCCGGAATAGGCAGATTTGTGCCAAAATGAAGAACTGCCGGCAAGGGCAATTTTCGGTGGATCAAGACCTATCAAATGAAGTCCAAAGATTATACAAGAAGTCCATGAAGATGTGAAGCCCAAGCCTTGAAGAAAAATTCAGAAAAAGAAAACATAATCGAACTATGAAAGGAAGGTTTCAAATCCTTAATCCACTTGGTTTTCTGATTTCCTTATGATATAGGGCTGCCGGCAATACCTAGTTTTTCTTCTATAAATAGCCAACTTTTACACAAAAAAACTTGTCACATTCTAAAGCAAAAATCTAGCCAAAGCTCTACTAATATTTCCCAAGAGTCCTACATAAAACCTAGCCGAAAATCACCCCCATCTCACCTACAAAATTCTGCCGACACCACCCACTGCCGAGCAGCCATCTTCTCCACCAACCATCGGATCCACACGAGTCGAAGTCATCCAAGGTGTCTACAAAAGTGTGATCCACTCCCTACTCTCGGTTTTGTAATTTTTATGTAGTTATGTTAAACTTTGTCTATGAAGTTAGCATGAATTCTTGGTTTCAAACTCTATGTCTATGTATTGTTTGGAGTGAAATTTGGTTTTATAATTTGTATGTTCAATTCGTTTTCTTTGTCTTTAAATGGGTTTTGGATGTAAGAATACGGATTGCATGTTAAAGAGTAAGGAAAATATGTAATGAATAAGTGAATAGGGTAATCGGCAAGAATGCATGTTAACTTGGTTTTAGGGTTTTCTTGACTTGTTCTTTAAATTCGTGTGCTTAAAGATTGGTAGTCTATGTAAGTGTAATATGTGGATTGTTAATCTCATTAGCCGGAAATAATATGGGTTAAGTAATCTTTAGGGTTATTTTAATTTGTGTTGTTTTCACGAGGGCTAGAGTAATTTAAATGAACATGCTTGTTAATAAGAAGTGGTGACGCCTTGCTTATTTAACTCGTTTCCAACTAAAGAAAAAGACTTTGTGTTTAATTATTTGTCATGTTTGTTTACGTCGGTTAGAATATTCAAAGATGACTAGTACAATTTTAAGGTTAGGCGGTTATGTGTTTTGATTGCTTTCGTGTTAGTGTTTTGTGGAAGAATGTCGACCAACCTTGTAAATAGTAGCTTTAGGATTTAATTTCATGTCTTAAATTCATGTCTAGGAATTTAGAGGCAGCTTTAAGACATGAAATTAAATCCTAAAGCTACTATTTATGTCTAGGAATTTAGAGGCAGCTTTATGATAGGAGCACAATGTGCGACGATATTATATGCTTATGCCCTCGTTTATGCTTTGTTTAACCCTTATTTATCTAAGATTGAGTCTTAATATAGTTAGTGTCAATTTTGGTAGAGTTTTGGCGAAAAAATGGTTAAGAATCCGAAAAATGACTAAGTTTGAGAAATCTGGAAAATAATGCAAGTTGTCTTTTTTGTGATTCTGAGATGAGTGAAACTGTGATCTATCCTTGTCCGAATTTATTGACATTTGGTGTGCGTATTATTCATATACTGAGGAATGTTGTGTTAAAATTTCAGATCAATCGGAGTTCGGGAAGTCGCCCAAAAGATGGCTGCAAAACGGCAGTCCGTGCAAACCAATCCAGGGGCTTCCAGGATTTTCTTGGGACTTTGATCCAACTTCGAAAAATCATTCCCGACGATTCACAAGGAATTTGATCGAGATATTTTATGGGGAGATGGGTATATGTGTCTAGTTTATCTGAGACTTGGAATCGCATCAATTGGAGCTCCGAGAAGGGAGATATGTCGGATTTACTGGAGCAAGGTCATTCCAGCCGAGTTGCTGCCGGTCTTGTGTTCTTGCGGGTTTGGGGCATTTTTCCATGGACCAAGCTCACCAAATGGAGTTGTCAAGCCTACACAAGAAGTCCATAAAGATATGCAGCCCAATCCAAGGAAGAAAATCAGAAAAAGAAGTTTCCTAGAAGAACCAAGAAAGGAAGGAACCAAAACCTTGTTGCACAAGGATTGCCTTTGCCGATTTGGACTAGGTTTTCTACCTAGGGTTTCTGCCGAATTTGCCTCTATATATAGCCATGTTTTCCTACAGAAAAATCATCTCATCTCAAGCATAAACACAAGGCCTAAACTCTACCAAAATTCACCAAAGATCCTAGACAAAAACCTAAACCGAAAACCACCTTCACCTCACCTCAACCAAGTTTTCTGCTCTGCCGAATCTTGGAACTTCTCCTCCATAACCTACTGCCGACACAACTCACTGCCGTGCAGCCTCACCCCAGCCTCCATACTTCGCCGGATCCACACAACGTGAAGCTCTCAAGGTGTCTCAAAGTGTGATCCACTCCCTTCTTCGGTTTTGTAATTTTTGTTTAGTTATGTTTAGTTTTGTCTATGAAACACTCATGTATGTTTGGTGTTGGTTTATATGTCTATGTATAAATCGATTTTGGTTTTATAAATTGTATGTTAAAGACTTGTTTGAATCGATGCTTAGATTTATGTTTAGGTTTCAACAAGAACAATGATTTTGCATGCTAATTTGTAATATGTAACTTGTGGATTTCGTATGTATGGATAATTAGGGCAGTGGTATTAGAAGCATGTTTAGGATTTTAATTGGTTAGTAATCTAAGGGTATGACTTAAAAACCGAAGCATTAGTATTGGCTGGAAGCATGTAAATCTAGATGTTAGGTTTCATCTAACCCGAGTTATAACGAATAAAACTATAGGCCTGACGGTTGTTTTGATTTGTTGTGCTCACTTAGGGTATAACCTTAGCTAAAACTTGCATGTTAAATAAGATGATTGACAACCTTGCTTATTTGCATGTTTTCGATTTTAGACTCTTGTGCTTAAATGTTAAAACGTGTAAAACCGGATTAGCATAAACTTTAGGATCGAAGGCGAATAACATGATCTTAAAACATTAGATGTCTAACAATTGGTTAAAAGGCTAATCGCTCTAATTGTGGTCGAAACTAAGTTGAGTCTTGAACATGCTGAATACTTGTCTCTTACCTTCTTGCATGCAAATCTACATGTTAAAGAGTCTTTGGTGTTAAATGTTTTGTGAGAGATGATGATCACTTGTATATAGTAGTTTAGGTTTATTTTCGTGTCTTAAATTTAGAGGCAGCTTTGCTACCAAGCCTTTTATCCCCCATAATTTCGTGTGTGAATATGTATATATGTATATAAGTGTGACAATTGTGTGCATATATGTTTGTGAATATATGTGTTAACATTCTCATGTTTCAGGTACCCTTAATCCCCGGCTAGAACGATCCCTACTTATTCTATACTACTAACGATTGTAGGGTTATTATTGCTTGATGCTCGCTTCGGCGACTCATCACTTTAAGAATGAAATTAAATCCTAAAGCTACTATTTACAAGGTTGGTCGACATTCTTCTACAAAGCACTAACACGAAAGCAATCAAAACACATAACAAACAAGCAAGCAAGACTCACGGCAAGATGTTAACATGTTCTAGACTCAACTTAACTCCAACCCAATTAGCTCCTAACCGGCACTACTAATTGATTAGGACTCCTCATGTATTTTAAGTGACTAACCGCCTAACCTTAAAATTGTACTAGTCATCTTTGAATATTCTAACCGACGTAAACAAACATGACAAGTAATTAAGCACAAAGTCTTTTTCTTTAGTTGGAAACGAGTTAAATAAGCAAGGCGTCACCACTTCTTATTAACAAGCATGTTCATTTAAATTACTCTAGCCCTCGTGAAAACAACACAAATTAAAATAACCCTAAAGATTACTTAACCCATATTATTTCCGGCTAATGAGATTAACAATCCACATATTACACTTACATAGACTACCAATCTTTAAGCACACGAATTTAAAGAACAAGTCAAGAAAACCCTAAAACCAAGTTAACATGCATTCTTGCCGATTACCCTATTCACTTATTCATTACATATTTTCCTTACTCTTTAACATGCAATCCGTATTCTTACATCCAAAACCCATTTAAAGACAAAGAAAACGAATTGAACATACAAATTATAAAACCAAATTTCACTCCAAACAATACATAGACATAGAGTTTGAAACCAAGAATTCATGCTAACTTCATAGACAAAGTTTAACATAACTACATAAAAATTACAAAACCGAGAGTAGGGAGTGGATCACACTTTTGTAGACACCTTGGATGACTTCGACTCGTGTGGATCCGATGGTTGGTGGAGAAGATGGCTGCTTGGCAGTGGGTGGTGTCGGCAGAATTTTGTAGGTGAGATGGGGGTGATTTTCGGCTAGGTTTTATGTAGGACTCTTGGGAAATATTGGTAGAGCTTTGGCTAGATTTTTGCTTTAGAATGTGACAAGTTTTTCTGTGTAAAAGTTGGCTATTTATAGAGGAAAAACTAGGTATTGCCGGCAGCCCTATATCATAAGGAAATCAGAAAACCAAGTGGATTAAGGATTTGAAACCTTCCTTTCATAGTTCGATTAGGTTTTCTTTTTCTGAATTTTTCTTCAAGGCTTGGGCTTCACATCTTCATGGACTTCTTGTATAATCTTTGGACTTCATTTGATAGGTCTTGATCCACCGAAAATCTGCCTATTCCGGCAGTTCTTCATTTTGGCACAAATCTGCCTATTCCGGCAGCTTCTCCTAGTTTGACTAGGAGAACTTCTTCTTCATATTTTTCTTCAATGCCTTGGCTTGGTGTCATCCTCCTTCCTTCCTTAAGCTTGGACCATCTTCACAAATGCACTTGTACACCATATGATCCATTGAAAACAGAAATTGTGAAAAGGAGGCAGTAGGTTCCTGGAATCGGCAGAAAAGCCCTTGTTGTAGTAACTCCGGCATATCTCCCTCCTCGGAGCTCCGATTGATGCGATTCCAAGTCTCAGATAAACTAGACACACAAAGCTACCTCCATATAAAACAGTTTGATCAAATTCCTTGTGAGTCGTCGGGAATGATTTTTCGAAGTTGGGACACAGTCCCAGGAAAATCCTGGAAGTCCCTGGATTGGTTTGCTCGAACTGCTGTTTTGCAGCCATCTTTTGGGTGACTTTCCAAACTCCGATTGATCTGAAATTTTAATACAACATTCCTCAGTATATGAATAATACGCACACCAAATTTCATTAAATTTGGACAAGGATAGATCACATTTTTACTCATCTCAGAATCATGAAAAAGACAACTTGCATTATTTTCCAGATTTCTCAAACTTAGTCATTTTTCGGATTCTTAACCAACTTTTCGCCAAACTCTACCAAATTAACACTAAACTATATTATGACTCTATCTTAGACAAATAAGGGTTAAACAAAGCATAAATGAGGGCATAAGAATATAATATCGTCGCACATTGTGCTCCTATCAACAACCAAGTGAATGAGACACCTGAAAGCAATATGGCAGCTTCCTCTAGTCCGCCTAGGCCAATAGGAATCAAGGCGGCAAAGAAAGCTAGGCGCTAAAAGAAATAGGGTAAGACTCCTATTGAGCAACGAATTGAGGTTTTGCATACAATTGCAAGTGACCAAGCATCATGGCATGCCAAGAAACTAGCGCATAATGAAAGTGTGCTTAATTATTACGCCAAGTACATAGACATTCAAAAGCAGAAGAAAGCAAGGGCGGAAGAAGAGTTACGATTGAAGAAACAAGAGAATGACACAAGGATCATGACAATGGATTTAGAGGCTATGACCCCAATCTCGAAAAGGTATTTTACCAAGAGGACACTAGAAATCCTTAATGAAGAAGGAGCTAGTCAAGATCAACCTACCGATGAAACATATTCGGATTGTTATCACCCAAGTCGCGTGCTATTTCCATGATAGTTATAGTATTGTACTAAATTTAAATTTTATGTAATTTAAATTTTCGAGAAATAAAAATGTAATTTATTTATTAAGATGAAATTGAAATACACATTAAATTAAAACATATACTTAAATTAAACACAAGCTTAATAATTAAACACAAACGGAATGAAAATACATAATAAAACATATTTAGAGTATTTCACCCTTTTCCACCCTCTAAATGTGTTTCACCAAGTCTCTTCAATGTATAGAGGTGAACCACTTGGTTGCAAAACTCCTTCATACATTGGATGGTAGTCGATTCCCCCATCCTTGTAATTTCAGTACATTAATCCGCGGCTAACCCGTACGCCAGCATTCGTAAAGCTCCGGTCATCTTTTGTTGAGGAAATAGCCCTACCAAACTAGTGGCGCCTTCTCTTTGGTGCCAAGATTGGTAGTGGTTGCAAATGTCCGTCATGATAATGTTGAATCGGTCTATGCTCATCATGTACCTCCGGCGAAAGTCTTGCGCGTCGAAGATTGGACGTTCGATGAAGTAATTTTCCATGAGATTGCGTCCCCTAGATAGCCTTTGACGTTGTTTATTCGGATTTTTACCACAAAGTGAACCGCTTGGTCGTGTTGGTTCATCGTCTGGTTGTGCTTCCGCCATGACCACCTGATTGACGAATGATTGCTTCATATGGTCATCTTCTTCTTGTTGACGTTGTCTCCGCCTGAAAAAATTATGGAAGCTGAAAAGATTCATTGGTGTGGATGAACAAAGATATGTTGTTAAGTGTTTAGATTGATGGATGAGTTATCTGCTCGGATTCTTCACAATGGTGTGAGTATGGAATGAGTGATAATGGACTGTTTTATAGCCAATTAGTCGAAAATATCAACGGAAATCTGGATCAATTATTTTACCGACAATGACACGTGGTAGTGGCACGTGTCAATTCTTTATTAGTCGAAAATCTTATTGGAAATCTTGTATAATATTTTATCGATAACGACACGTAGCATATTATTATTAGTTGTAAATATATCCGGTAAAAAAATTTTAATAATTTCACAACAAGACAAAAATGAAGCAAATTGTGAATGGGTGTGTGCAAAAATCGATTTGCTTGAGCAAAATATGAAATTGATTTGCTTGGAACAAAATTTGCTTTTGGCCCTACCTATTGCTTGAGCAAACCCAATTTATGGGTGCGGATGTTCTTAGAGGCGTCTCTGCAGCAAGGTACGTATGACTTTGTCACCTCTCCTCAAGCATAATGAGTTGGTGGCTATTCAACAGGGTCTCCATTTGGTACATGCTATGCAATTAGAATAGAATTTTGTAGAAAGTGATCTTGGAGTCTCTGGTATTCGCGCTTCGTTCATAGTATTCATAATTGCTCTATTGTTTTTGCTTCTAGACAAGCAAATGTCGTGGGCAAATGATATTTGTTTACATTCATTGTTTACAGAGATAATCTTTACTGATTAATTCAACTTTTAAACGGTTAAAATTGTTGATCACATTGCTCAAGATATGTAAATTAGAGAGAGTATGGACACACATACCCTAAACACCGTCCATACTACACAAATATTTTTCAATGTCGTGTGGCTCATAAGTTAACTCATAATTTCATTCAAAATGCTATTTTGTACAATATTCATTTGTACGCATTAATAAAAATTTATTCCCATGTAAGAGTTTTTTTCTGGACGAGGTAAAATAAAATTACAAGGTAAAACCCCTTTTACAATCACAACCGAACAAATCAAAGTACAAGGCAGAGCTAACAGAAAGAGAGGAAGCGATTGATTCTATGCTTGAAGGCCTAGGGAATGTCCAGTCTTTGCAATAGCATCATCAACAAAATTTTGTTTCCGGAACACATGCCTGAAAATAATGGATCCAAGTCCTTTAACCTACTTTTTTGTATCTTACAGAAGAGAATGAATTCTCCAACAATGTCTTGTTTAACCATTAAGACGGGCAATGATAATTTTGGAATTTCCTTCGACTTCAAAATCAGGAAAGCCATGCTATGAGACAAGCTCGTAAAGATGAGTTCACAAAACGTTGGTGAACAAACTCAATACACTCTTTAGATTGATTTCTATTTTCTTCTATAAAAAACAAAATTTAATTCTCTTACACGCGCGTGATGCTGTGAAACTTGAGAGCAAAACGACAAGTGAACAGCTCAGTTTTGCAGTTTCAAGTTTCAACAACAGCTTGAAAGATGGGACCAACTTTTAGTCAAAACCGTCAAAACTAATTAGGGAGGGAAATCTCTGTCTCACCAGAGGGCATCTCAACATTTCTAGTACCCATCCCATTCATTACTTCCTTATTTTTTACCATAATGCACAAGACAAATTTTATAACCCAGCCATGTTAATAATAATAAGACTATATAAAGTCATATTTACAATAACCCACAATCAAGTTTTGGTTTTCAAAGCACAACAACCTAGGTATCTTTCTCTTCTAAAGAATTCAGGAAAAATATCCCAACCTTTTTCTCCTATGTTCATCATCTTACTTTCTACTCTATCTTGGACCAGAGAGTTCCATGGCATAGGAATCCAAAGAATGCTCATCATCATCCTCATCCATAGATGTGCCAAACATGCGTTCACTCCCATCATGTTTTGATGCATTCCAAGTACTGTGGGGAGTGCTTTTGTTAATAATGTGGGTATGGAAGAGGTCCATGCTTGACTTACTATGATTATGTGACGCTGCCCACTTCTCCGCTAGTCCATCGCCTTCCAGCATCCGGACCACTTCCGACATCTTGGGGCGGTGGGCTGGTAGGTACTGAGTGCATAGCAGAGCCACTTGCAGCATTTCACCAACCTCAATCCGGTCGTAATTGCTCCCCAGTTCTCCATCCACCAACAGCTCTACCTTCTTTTCTTGTTGTACTTTCTTCACCTGAAATCAGCACGGTGTTTCCTTATTATGCTAATACTTTAAAAGTTTCTCAACTAACATGAATTGGAAACTCTGAAACTCAAGATAAAATTGTATGGATACAGGAAAAGAGTAAAAGCTACATCTACATCTAAACTTCTAACTTATGGCACACAAAAAGACAGGTGAAGAAGCTAATCTATAAAATCGCTCTAGCTAAATGTGCGGTACAGCAACCATGACCGAGGAAATATATAATAATTCATAATAGAGACTTTAGTTATATACATGGTAACCAAGGATGCTAGATTGCAAGTACAATCATCAAATTTGTTCAGACCATAAGGATTAGAAACATGCAAGAGTTTACAACGAAAATAAGGAATCGCTACCACAATTGAAACAAATCCATCGCTTCTAGTCACAGAAATACTTACCCACTCAATCATGGCTCCTTTCTGATTAACTGTTTTGCCAAACTCCAAAGCTCTCAACCCAGTTATGAGCTCAATCAAGAGAATGCCGAATCCAAAAACATCAGTTTTTTCAGATGATTGACCAGTAGAAAGGTATTCTGGTGCAATGTGCCCAACAGTCCCACGTACAGCAGTGGTCACATGAGAATCAGCATGGTCAAGGAGCTTTGCAAGGCCAAAATCACCAACAATTGCCTCACAGTAGTCATCCAGGAGCACATTTGCAGCCTTCACGTCTCTGTGTATGATCTTTGGATCGCATTGCTCATGTAGATACAAAAGACCTCTTGCAGCTCCAATTGCTATTCTCTTCCTTGTATTCCAATCTAGTGCTGGCTTTCCTGTTTTTTCCATAACAGGAAATCAACGAAGAAAGTTTTGAGAGAAAATAGATCACATGCCTTCCATCTTTGTTAAAAAAAGAAAGTTACTTTTTGATAGCAATTTAATTAATTGTTTGAAAAACCTTTATTCCAAAATCCATAATTTTAAATTCATTAATCTATTAGCGACTGCTCTGTGGTTAAGTATACCAGACTCTCAAATTCATTGTGGTCCATGCCAAAATCACATCTAGGTAACTACTATATTTTAATAGGTAGCATATTACTTCAATATCAGTGGATAGGGAACACTCAATTGCCACCCCTACTGAAAGATCAAAGATGCAATGCAAGTGAATTTGCAGTAAATATACACAAACCTCTAAGCCTAAAGGCCACACTGCCATTGGACATGTAAGGGTACACCAGAAGCCTCTCATTAGAAGTAGCACAATAGCCAATTAGCCGAAGCAAATTCCTGTGCACTGCTAGGCTTATCATTTCCAATTCTGTCCTAAATTGTGACTCTCCCGCTGTTCCTGTTACATCTTTGAGTCGTTTTACTGCTACCATAGTCCCATCTCCCAGCTTTCCCTTGTACACATTCCCAAAACCTCCAGCACCCAGTATGTTCTTGGAGCTAAAATAGTCCGTGGCGACTTGAAGCTCTTTGAAAGTGAAGTTTCTGAGGTTGCCTAAGCTCACAAGTCCCTCTTCTTGCATGTCTGCAGTACATAAAATGACACATCAGACATAAATGTCGACTATATAGTCATTTAGCATTGAATATGATATGTGGTCATGATGATACTGACCACTGATGTTCAAAATGGTTTGACTCTTCTGCTTCTGTCTGTACCAGATGATTCCAAGCGATAGGAGCATGAGAAAGGCACAGCTGAAGCTCACCCCAAGTGCAATCGCTACTGTTTTGGACTTGTGTTTTCCTTATAAGATTAAACAAGATACATATTAGACCAAATGAGATGCACACAAATAAAGCAGAAGCTGAAAGCAATAGTGTAAAGGGTTTACCAGGTGATGGTTTTAATGATAATGAAAGAGGAACAGGGGCTGATCCAGTGCATCCTTCTGTGGAGCTGCTTCCACAAATCAGTGGGTTTCCGACAATACTGACAAAACAACAAAACAGAGAAGACCATAAAGAACAATACAACAATGACCACACAAAGAAAGGAGCAAGGGAGAGAAAGAGAGCATACTTGAAAGTTCTGGCTGGGAATTTGGGTATTGGTCCACTAAGATTATTGTAAGACAAGTCCCTGTATGACCCCATTTACCATAAAACCATTGATCAGATTTTGAATAACAAGTTTACAACCCAGAAACCCCTCAATATGTTGCAACTTGTTTCACTATTCAAGACTCCCGAGACGCCAAAAAGGAAAATCAAGTAAGAAAAATTGTGAAAACCCATAATACTCACAAGAAAGCAAGAGCAGGGATTTTGGCTAAAGACACAGGGAAAGCCCCAGACAAGCTATTGTTGTTCAGCCTTCTGTTCTCAAGACATGACAAACAACAGAGTAATTAAATTTCTTCAACCGAAAAAAAAAATTAAAACTTATTCAATTTAGTCAAACTTGAATGTAGGTAATTATTATAGAGGATAACACAACCAAATTCAATTATGTTTCCCCCTCATTTAGAGTCCAGTAAGAAAATTACAAGCACAAGAAGCTCAAAGACTTACAAGTACTGCAGACTACTCAACTGACCCAGAGAGTCTGGGACAACACCCGAGAATTGATTATTGGAGAGATCTAGAGTTTGAAGCTTGGGAAGAGCAGCAAGCTCCGCTGGGAGTTTACCAGATATGTTGTTGTTCTGTAGTAACCTTTTGAAATTCAAATTGAAGAATCAGACATACAAATCGAGAAACAAAAATAGTTCTAAATAAAAGAGAATTAGAGCAAGAAAACAAATGGTTATGTTGAATATAGTTTCTTACACTTGTCGGAGATTTGTGAGATTTCCTATGGCCGCAGTTAAAGTTCCAGAAAGAGACTGACTTGGAGCTCCTCTGCAAAACCGAAAGATGGCTTAGAAATTGAGCTTCAAATTAGGAGGTTTTAGTGAAGACAAAACTGACCCATGAGTAAGAATGAAGAAACTACTCACAGGCCTACAACAACATTCTCAGATGAGCAAGTGATCATAGCCCAGCTACATGGGTCTACAGAGTCTCCATCCCAGTTGTTTAAAACCCCATGAGGATCATTCAAACTGCCCTTCAAGCTTATCAAAGCCACCACTGCACAGCAAATTCTAAAACCTCTTTAAAAAAGGCCATGAAAATTAGTACCAAAACGAAAGGCTACGAAAACCCATGTGGGTTTTATTACCTTCATGGTTGCGAGGCTCGTAGGAGAGACAGAGTGAAGCAGAGGAGAGAAACAAGAACATGAGAGCATAGAGTTTGACAATCATCATTTTATGGAATAATGGAGTGGTAACAAGGAAGAGAATTCAGAGAAAACCCATCACAGAAGAATATGTAAAAGCCTACAACAACTAAAGCAAATGTTGTTCAATCTCTCTCTCTCTCTCTCTCTCTCTCTCAAATGAGGTAATGGCCTAAATGGGCACTCTCTTTCTATCTTTTTCTTGGTATTCCTTCTGATTTCAGAGGTCTCTTTTTCCAGTCTTCTCCCACCACCCACCAACTCTCCTTTCTTTCTCTCCCACTTTACAAATATTCAGGGAAACAAAAAGCAAACAGAGCAAGTGTGTTGTGGGTTCAAGTTCTTTTCCCAATTTGATTAAATCTTTAAGGAAAAATAGAGAGGAAAATTACGTGGGGAATACGAGTTTGTCAGGAGGGTAAGTTCGTACGAGAGAGAGTAGTAGGCAAGGCTGTGGACTGGACTGGACTGGACTGGACTAAGAGTGAGGACTGTGGACTAGTACTGGTGCTTATTGCTAACCTGCGCCTGTAGCGCCTAGTGCTAATCTGTATGCTTTTTGCTAGTTCTGGACAAAATGCACGGAGAGAGTGAGGGGGCCGAAGAGAATCAAGACACCAGAAATGGAGTTTGGATGGGATTGGTTTGGTCAGACTCTAGGACTCTAGGCTGCACCTTAGCCTCTGTTATCATCATGGCCTACTATCTAGGAGGTTAATTTTCCCAAAGTTACTCCTGTATTTTACTTTTTTTTTTTACCCCCACTTTGTAATTTGGGTTTTTATGTTATTTCATGATTTTGGTGTTATACATGCATTGGTTTTTGTTAATTTGAGATTAACAAACTATAAATTTATTGGATTGTTTCGACTTTTGAATATAAAATACACAAAGAAAATAAAAGAATTTTTTATATATGCAATCTTCGAAGTTAGAATATAATATTGAGATACATTATTAAGAGTAATAATTTATCTAATAGGCTTTGGGACGTTTTGGTAATGTGTTTTACTTTGTAATTCTCATTCAAAACAGTGTCTTAGTTTGGAAGCTCTACTAAATTACTAAGTTTTTCCTACTTTTACTGTAACAAGTTTCCTGGACCAACAAAATAAAGGTCAAATATACAAGAGAAACTCTAAAGTAAAACAAAAAATGACATTTACTGAAAAATAAACCTGGCCAAACAGACATATATAGCTAAAATTGTGTATCCAAAACAGAAAAAAAATAAAAAAATAAAAAAGCTAAAATTGAAGAAATGATTGTTTTTTGTTTTAATGCCTTGACCTGCCAAATTAGGGTATCACAGTTGTAGTGAAGTTTTTGTCAGTGAGATTGATGAGTGCACTGACAGTAACAAGATAACTATACGACTAATACGAGTAGTCAAATTCAACGTATTGTCCTCTGTCAAAATTAACTTGTTTGGCAACTTGGAATAGACCCAAGTCACCCAACCATGACATACTTCTTTACAGACCCATTTTTCTCTCCCTGAACTATAGCCATGAAAATTGACAATTTTCATTTCAACAGTGAACTTTTTTTTCTGTCGGGGAACTTTTACTCATAATTTATTAAAAAAATTAGAAGAACCCTAATGCATACCCATCCCCAAAAAGAAGCAAAAATGAAGAAATTGAGAAAAGAAGAAGCATCTCTGGTGCAAAGTGAGCAAGTAAGTAAGATATCTGGTATGGGAAATGTGCACTATCCAAAATCTATGTTGGAGACAGAGCTAGTTTTATTCTTCCTTTCTTTTCTGCAATTAGAATTGATGCTTCCACGAGGGTTTGCTTCGTTTGGCTCCTTTTTTAAGTTCATGGCCACCTTCATCTCCTCAAAGTGGTGCTAATTGCGGGCCTTTCTCTTTTGAAAATGGGAAAAGAAAATTAAAAAATTAAAGCGAAAAGTGAAGCACCCGTGCCTTCCCCTTGCTGGCTTGCTCACCTTTTGGTAGCTCACATATATAATGTGTGTGTGTGCATGGATGAAGTTGGAAATACCATACCGGCAACAATCTAAAAAGCTAAAGAGTTTTCCATGCTTGTGTATGTGTGGTTCTCATGGGCACAAAAGTAACAAACGGACATTTAAGACTCGGCATATGGTGGGTATACAATTTAAATGTGAGTTAATATTTAAATTTAGAATTAGATCCACATCAGACTTGAAGTTCGGTTTTTAAAAGAGAATTTTAAAAAATCAGAGCGAGCACATATAACTCCACTTTTCTTTCAATTGAGATCGAAGGCACATGAACGACCAAACTAAAACAAGCAAGAAACAAATATTGCAGGGTGATAACCCTTTTCTTTATATCAAAGGCACACGAGCGGTCGAGCGCCAATACCAACAGTAAAAGATGCACCAAAGAAGGCGGACGCGGCTAAACATGAACGAAATAAAAAAAAGAATTTACTGCCGGCCAAGAGGAGTTGAATGAAACTGTCGAAAGAGAGCAAGTAGATGAGGATTAAAATTTGACAAAGGTATAGATAGTGGTCACAACAAAACAAGAATTTCATTTCCATTACTTGATTATGGTTTTTTTTTTTTTTTTTTTTTTTTAAAGAATCTAAGAATTTCACACTGTCTCATGATTCGAACTCAGAACCTAATAGCATACTTCTTAAATAATGTGGCTCTTTTAACACTTCAGCTATCTCATTTCGGCAATTATATCCTTTTCATTTGTTATCATATGTTGCATTGCCACAAATTCAAGGTACAGTTAAAAACCTATCTTGCCCATATCATTATCTCAGTGCTTTTGTTATCTCATCAATATGATAATTAATAAAGCATTCCATTACCTTTAACATGTCGATAAAGATGTTCAATCCTTGTTTTCTTGTAAGTAGTATTTACCGAAAAGCTAGCAGTCGACATACATTTCCAATATTCCAGTATCGAAATTCAGATCATGAAGAACTTCAACTTTACAACGTACTCTGTGTCTCTCTCCCACTATACTGACGAATCTCTGCCTCCGAAATAAAATTATTCATGTTGATCTGGTTCAACATGTACCTCTAGTATAGAATCCAACTACTTCATATGGCTTAATAGTTAATATGCTCCAATAAAAATGTCTTTGTCTACACAACTTGAGAAACTTTGATATATGAAGTATCAAAATACATTTATATACTGCTCATTTATATTCCAATATATGGGTACCATTTGATCGACCAGCTCCAAGCCTCCAACAAGCATAAACTTATTTTCTCATTGAGCAATAACTTTGATATATGAGGTATCAAAATACATTGTATATATAATGCTCATTTTCTTTGTCATGTTAGTCTGTTTAGAATAGCTCCGATGACATTTTTGTAAATCGAATAAATCCAACCATTTATTGAAAAATAAAAGTTAAAATGAAATATAAACAATACAAATATAAAAGATGGAAATATTACATCTGAAATACTAGGAAATTTAAAAGTTGCAAGTGCATTGACTTCAAAACACCGAGTTGAGTTTACATTACGGATTGCAGTCGTGTAGTGAAATGAGTCGGTGGTATGACTACCCTTGTGTAGGATTGGGCATTTGGTACCGAATGACTGAAAACCCGGCCTGAAAACTCGAAAAAAGCTTGAAACGAGATGAGCCCAATTTTTTTAAAGACCGGCTCAATGAAGAACCGGCCCGAAAATCTGAACTCGGTCCAAACTCGGGCCATATTTTTTTTGGGACCGAAAGCTCGGCCCGGCCTGAAATTGTTGAATAACCCATCTAAATATTAGGTTCAGCTCGTTCAGCCAGGCCTAGGCCCAGGCCCAGGCCTACTTACTTACCCAGTTACCCTATCAGTCTATCACCCAGGTTGAGTGACCCTGACCACGACTCCACCGCCTCCAGTCCTCCACGACTCCATGACCCTGCGTCCCTGCTGCCAAAATCGGAAATCGCGACCTTGTAATCCAGTTCTCCAGTGAGTGACACGACCTTCGGATCCTCCTCCTTCCTCGCCTGAGCTCTTCCTCTCTTCCTCGCCTCTCCTCCGGCTCCTCCTCCTCCCTCTGCCGCCTCATCCACTCCCTCGCAATCAACCAGGCATCCCTCACTTGTTCACAACCAGGCGACCAGCCGTCCATTCAGCCGATGCGCCTCCTCCTCCTCCTCGCCTCCCAGCTCTGCTGACAGTGCCGATAATTATCATGTAATTGTGATTTTGTGTAATTGAAAAATGAATTATCATTTGTGAATTGTGATTTTGTCACGTCCCGAATTTTGAATAACATAAATCTAAATTCGAGAATGTGAAAAAAATTTCACAATTAAACCCAAATACTTAAAAGTTATCATTCGAATAACCAAGTACAACATCAGAGTTCAAGTGCGTGGCTCACATACTCAAAATAATGCATCAATAAAATACATAGATGCAAAAAGAGTCTCACGCTAACACTCTCTAACCCAAAAATAATATAAACACAAAGTAAACCATGGCCACAAACAAGCAGTGCAACTCAGACGCCGCTCCCTGGCTGCCGGTCTTCACCTGCAGGTCTAACCCCTACACCATCAATTGGTGTACCGGGTTATAAACAACGAACTCGATGAGCTTTCAAAGCTCGTGTGACTAAACAAACAAGTTCAGGATAATATATAAAGCAACAAATGGAAATCATGAACCACAACACGCAATCAATCGACAAAATCAAACTTAGGGCAAATGACCTCTGTCATTCCCATCCAACTCACACAAAGGCAGACAGACTAGAGCTCTAACTGATCGTAACCAATCACCCGGCTAAAGGCTTAGTTCCCGATATATTTGCCATAAGGATTCCTTTCACCACTTTGGCGAGATCCTATCCACCACACGTGTAAGATCCCTTTCACCACTTTGGCGAGATCTTACACTGACTGTTGGTTTCCATACCAACTCACTCACACGTCACACAATTTCCATATACACAATTGTGACAATTTCATAACAATTAATGCACTCAATTGCACACACTCAAAATACATATATTTCACGTATATATATATATATATATATATATACACACACACGTAGACATTCACTCAGTAATAATCCACTAATACCAACTATAGTCATTCATCGTAAAACACTTTAAAAATTATTTTTATATTAAATTCATTTTACTTACCAATGAACCGTAGTCTATTCAAGTCCATTCAATTTAAAATAAATATCATTTTCATAAAACAATTTTATATATAGCGATCCATATACTATAATTAACTCGTATTAAATACGAACACTTGTGAGGTTTACTCACCTCTTATTCCCATTGTGTCTTCGATCTCACAAATGTGAGATATGCACGCTCCGTCAATCACCTAAGTGACAAAGCCAACTTAGTAAATAATTAACAAACTAAATTACGACTTGCACCTAACATCTAATTCTAAATTCGGAGAGTTGTCAACGCAGACAATTCTCTATTCGAGCCCCTCAAGGCCTTCAGATCACCCTATTAACCCTTGGATAAAAAGCCCAACTCCAATCTCAACGTTCAAGATCCCACAAATACCAAATCGCCTAAAGATGGAACCTCAATGCCAAGCAAACCCAAACGCTAACCAAATCTGACAAATCATATGTCCACACCCTCGTAAGGACGAGTATATGATTATAGAGCACACAAGTGCTCCAGAAACAGTCGGGGTGTGTCACCTCGAACCACCCCGAGCTGCTGGCCCCCACGCACCAAGGCACAGAGGTATAATAGAATACCTCACTCATTAGACATATATAAGCATATATATCCGATGATCAACAACCTCAACAAACATCACCACCAACATCCCCTACCGGTCAAACCTTAGACGCAGAGTAATGTTGAATACACATAACTGTCACGCTAAGGAGGACCAGCACCACCACCAGCCTCTGCCAATCAAACCTCAGCCGTGGTGGCTCATGCACAAACACATGACCAACACGCCAAGGAGGACTGGCATGCTCTGTTCATCAACACCAATCCTCCACTTCACCCAAACTCACACCGTAAGTAACCAACACGAAGACCAGGGTTAGGTGAGTCGAAGCATACCTGAAGCAACCTTAGTTCGACCGGAAAATGGCTGGAGACGCTGCTGCAAGGTCGAGCTCCAATCCCAGCAACTAATCGCTGCAAGACGAACTCCAAGGACGACAAATCCACGTTCAGAGGGACAAGGACGGCTGGAAGGAGGCTGCCTCGAGCTAGGCTTTGCCAGAGATGGCGCCAAGCGCCGCCCTCGAAGGTGGCAGTCACTCCCGAGTTTTGCTGCACCTCCCACGTCCAGCGGCTCTGCTTGGGTCTTGGTTCAAATGAAAGAGGGGGTCAAGCTCATCATTTCGGCGGGCGGCACTATGGCTGGCGTCGCCGGACGGTGGAGAACGACGGCTGGGAAGCTCCGGCGTCGAGAGAGAAGACGATGAACAGTAATCGGGGGATGTTGTGCTATTTTGGAAAATTGAAAATGTTTCGGGTTTCCACTTTTAACCCTTTTATTTATACCCCTTTTCAAAATTAGAAATAACTTTAATAGGTCGTAACTTTCTCATACAAAGTCTGTTTCATGCGTGCCGCGTGTCCACGAACTCGTATCGGCGAGCCCTACAACTTTTGTGAAGAAAACTTTTCGAAAATCACGACGGATCAAAAAGTCAACTTTTGACCCATTGGAACTTAAACATTTTTGACACTTTTAAATCTTGGAATCACTTCCGACCACAAACAAAACTTAATTAAAAGAGTACATAACACGAAAGAGCATGTTCCACCCTAAATTTAATTTCGAAAAACTTACAAGAAATTAAGATTATACTCCGGGTTACTACAGATTTTGTGTAATTGGCTTCTAGATATATTTGGATTTTGAAGTTCTGGATATATTTAGATTTTTGAAGTTCCGGCGATGGAGCTGGGGATGGAGTTGGAGTAGTGGTAGAAATTAGAGAGGAGGTATTGTAACAATATTGTATCACATGTAATTTTGGGCCCGAAAAAGTGGGCTCGGGCCGGTCCTTATTTTCGAAAAAGCTCGGCTCGGCTCGGCTCGACCCGAGGGTGTCGGGCATTGGGTAAAGTTTTACAAATTTTGGGCTCGGCCCGGCCCGCGCCAATCCCTTGCGGATACTATGCACAATCAGACACGAGTCCATTGTTTGCAGAATTGATGGTAATCCTGAAGGATCAAAGCCGGCAAAAGGTGATGTCAAACATAGCCATAGTGGCAGACAATCCTCGACGAACATGTATCGCAACTGTGGGTTTATCAACCAATACCAAAACCAACTAAATTGGCAACAAATCCTACATAATAATTGGGCTTGGTCTTAGACCCATGGCCCACCCAAGTCCCAGACTCTAACTAGAGTCCAGATCCAGAGCCAAATCTGACCAGGACCATACGTGGGGGCCCACTACCTCAAGCCTAGTATGATCTCATGCTCTGTGTCTCCATATGATGTTGGAGACCATTGAACTGATGTCGGAGAAGATTGAAACGATGCTGAAGAAGAACGACGCCACCAGTGATTATGTAAGCCCCCAAATTTTCTGACACTTAGGGTACGAGTATCTTTGTAGTTTGATGCTTCGAGATTAAACTACATGTCACCATGAGTGCGGGAGTGTTCATGAAATATTTTTCCATTGCTTTATTTATATTTTCTACAAATTTCCAAAGTTTTTACAAATTCTAAATCAGTTTTCTGGTTTTATTAAATTTGTTTTTACTTAAATAATTTCCGTAATTTTAAATCTGAGCCGTCAAATCCTTACCGCAAAATCTGGACCGGTAGTCCCTTTTCCTATATAAACCCAACGAGCCACCTGGCCCATTTTCCACGTCCTTTTCTTCCTCAGTTCAACATGTATGAGAACCTTCAGGGTACGTTTGTTACGTGAGATGAGACTGGACTGGACTGCCTTACACAAATACATAATCCGAAACCCACGTTTGGTGAATATGCGAGAGTACAATTAATGAGCTTGTAGAGTCTCTGCGTCCCCCAAATATCGGCTTACAGAGCGGCCTCAAAATTGGGGGGACTCTCGTAGCTCTCACTCCAGAAGAAAACATCTTCGCTCCAGAAGCTCCTCTCACGCCGCTCTCCCTGCGAATCTCGATTAAGCTCCTCTCAAGAAGAAAACATCCCGATTTCAGGTTCTCTCTCTCTCTGTCTCTCTCTCCTCTCCGTCTCACTCTCCCTCTTCAAGTCTGCTCTGTTTTGAGATAGATCGATTCCAAGTTTTTTTTTCTTCTTGATCTGGTATGGGTTCATATAGATCGATTTAATTACAGTTTTTTATGGGTTGTGTGATTGATTGATCAATGATTCTTGGTCTGGGTAGTACACTTCATGATAAAAACTTGCCGGTTCATTAATTGTTTTCTTTTCTTCATAACTTTAGTACCTTGGTTACGAGTCTGTTCTTTCAGTCTTGCTTTGTATGTCCATAACAGCAGAGAGATATGAAGATTATACTCTACATATTCATACACCCCGATATGTATAAATCCCATAATACATATCTTCACTTTGGTCTTATGATAAAAACAATATCAAACTTTATTGTGGTCTTACCAGATTCTGTAATTAGTGTTGTTGATAAGAACGAACCTGCATGCAATGAATTCCTGGTCTTTTCTTAGTGATATTTGAGATTGAAATGGACCATAATTGCCTTTAAACTAATGGGACTATAACTAAACTCTTTTGCACAGCAGAAATCAGGACCGGTTAAATCAACTCAATATCTTTAGTTGTCAGCAAAACATCTCACACTTCAAGTCAGAGTCATTGTTTGTGACCATGAATTGAAAGTTACCTTTTCGTAAACCACAATCACATTTGAACAAGTTGGGAAACTATCTTTGTCAATTGCGTGCTCTAAAATAGTCACCAATTCTTGTCTTACTGTTTAAGCATGTAATTATGTTCTGAGTCTTACGTTGGATTTTTCCTAATATGTCACTTCAGTAATTTCTGATAATTGTCAGTCTAGTGTAGTATGCATGTGTGAGTGTGTATGGAGTCTTGTTCTTGAATATGAATTTGTATGGATTTGCTTTCTTTCTTGCTCCCACACTTGCTTTTCATACATGAATTTGTTTCCTGTCCTTATAATTGGTATGATTTCATCCTGTTTTGATCTTGATCAATTGTATTTTGGGTCTTGCTATAGTTATGGTAAGATATTCAAAATTTTGTCACTCTTTATTGTTCACTGAGTTATTGTTTCTGTGAAGTGTTTATGGAGAAAAATAACACAGAAGCTGCTGATGTTGTCAAGTCCCAGGTACTATTTTGCTTTACTGGATTAGCTAGCAAGAAACCTCCAGGACAACTGTGCGTTTTTTAGACAGTGCTAATATCTTTATTGATTTGTTTTCCGCCTGCCAAAGTTTCGTGTTCTTCACCAATATTATGGTCCTTTTAAATATGTTCAGAATTTTTAGTCAAATGATGTGCTAATATTAAGCTTGAATGCTGCTGCTGTATGTTGTGTTTGGCAACAGAAAGAACTCCTATCTGTTGTAGGCTTCTTCCTTATGCTGTCAGATTGCCTTGAACTTACTGCCTAGAATTAGAATCCCCTCCATGCTTTCCACCCCTAGAGCTAGAGCCTCTCCTTCTGAAGTCTCAACTGACATGAACTAGAGCTCTTACTCCTGCAGTCCTCCTATACCCAGAAACACAAAAAGCTGAGAGCAGATTTTTTGTCATTTTTAAGGTTCCCAAAGAGTTTACTAATATACGAATATAGTCTATAACTTTTCAATTCAATTGGAATCAAAATTTTCAACCTGACTTGCACCCTACTAGACTTTCTCTGCAACTCTAGAACTATTTGTTTTAGTAGCATGAAGTCATTTTTATACAAAGTTTAGACTGTCTTTTGGTCATTAGTATGAGTTCTAATGATTTTAATACCTTGGCTTTATTATTGAGGTTGCAGATTCTATTTTAAGGTTGATGAAAATATTTACTGGTTTCATTTTTCTTTCTATGCCATAGCAAAACAAAAACGCAAAAGGCTCGAGAAACAAATCATATCTCATGTTTGAAAGACTAGCAAACATATTTGGGAATTATCGTGCTAATGGTAGTGCGGCTGAGACCCCTGCTGATATGGGAATGTTTTTTGTACTTTCTTGACATGTAAAATGTTAATTGAGAATTCAGTTTTAGATATATAATTTGTACTTGTGAATATATTAATGTATTTTTATTTATTGAAATCAGTTCCATCTTCAATAAACCTGTTTTGATTATAGAAACTTTTTTTCTTAAGGAAAAAAATCAAAATGTCTTCACATCATACCAACTTGAGGCACATCCTCCCTACAACCATTCATGAATTACATATATAGACAACCATAAATCACTACATATGAATTCAACCTTCAAGAATATTTCTTTTTTCAGCCCGGCCGAACAAAAGATATAACCAACAGCAACAAAATATTTGAGTTACAAAATTTAGTCTGGTGCATCATCAAACGTGGAATTGGACTATTCTGATTATTCTATTCTTTAGTCCGAAACAGTACCAAACCTGAGTTACGGATTACTACAGTATAATCTCAAGCTTGTATGTCCCGAGCTATTATAAGAAATAGTTCGACAGTCTGGTAACAAATGTACCCTCATTCTCTTCTTTTCTCCAGAAAACACCGATGACACTGGCGGAGCTTCTCCTCCGTGCAGTACCGTCGTCCCGCAAAAACGGACGCATGCAATCACACCTTCTTCTTCCACTCTTCCTCCTCTACAAATCTATACCTTACGATCACTCCATACAAGTGGAATTGTATGAGTTAGAGGTTAAGACAGTTGACGCCGATTTGACGATTCCAGTGATAACTTGTGCTCCGATGAGCTCTATGATCTATTCTTTGGTAATTCCTTTCTTTCCTTTCGTAATTAATCCAATTTGACCTTCAGTTCTTTGATTTAAGTTCTCTATTTTCTGCTATGTCACCGCCACACTCCACCGTCGTCCTCTCTCTTTTTGACATTGAATTGAAGCTCTGGTGACCAATCTCTTTCCTAATTGGTAAGCCCATCTTTTATTCTCAATTCCCAACTAAATACCTCTCCATTTTCAGTGAAATCAACCTAATCTCTTCGTTCCTCCCGCTGCTATGGTTTCTGTTGTGAAAATCCAATACCGACGTTGTCCTCTTTAAAGCTCAGACAACAAGGCGACCAGTTGAAGACTTGGGAAGAGTTTTAGGCAGCTGTTGAGACTCAAGGAAGAGGAGTGAAGAAGTAATGACATCGGTTCAAGGTCGAAGATGCTGCCAGACGATGTTCTTTAATTATGGAAAAATCATCGAGGTAGTAATCCTACCTCTTTTACTTCTATTTCTATAGTTTTGGACTTGCTATGTTGCTGGGAACTCTATTTCGCTATTGCAGGTTTAATTTGGCTTGATCGAAGTGCATTTTAGCATTGGGAATTCGATCTGACAAGGTAGGGTGAAAACCCAGTTTTACTGTTATGGTTTACCCAGTTACCGTTTTACTGATATCTGAAACTACCTTTCTGCGTTTGACAATTTTGTCAGTGGATTTTTAATAATGTAATGCTTTAATTTATTTGCAAGTTATATACTTTACCCGCTTTTATCTATGCCTCATTTCTATCACAAATTCATTTATTTTGCTTCGAGGCTAGACTTGTGTTTTTCTTGTGTTATGGTTCCTTGTGTTGACTTGAGAGTGAGTTCCTAGACTACTAGGAATCATGCGGTGTCGATAACCATGAACCTCCGAAGGGGCAGTGTCCTGTTGAAGAAATTAAGAAGGAGAAAGATGATTCTCATGTATATTTCTTCATGAAACAACTAAGATAAGACCCAACAATTTATACAAGAAATCTACCAACTACAACTACCAACTACAACTACTAAACATGGTGCACCATGTTGCACCATGCTGAACAGAAACTCCAACTCCACACGCAACCCCCTAGCTGCACAGAGGAGCCACATGAGGAAAGAAGAGGAAAGAAGAGCAGAAGGAGGACTGGCGAGGACTAGGAACTCGCCATCCGCCAAAGGGCACACCCGCCGTCCGCTACGGGCACATCCGCGGGCACATCAGCCATCCGCGGGCACATCCGCGGGAACATCCGCCAAGGGCACATCCGCCATACAGCTAGCTAACTTCAACACTCCCCCTCAAGCGAAGGCTAAAGAGAAACGAGAGCCGAGCTTGACCAATAAGGCTTCAAACTGAGCTGAAGGGAGAAGTTTTGTAAAAACATCAGCAAGTTGCTCACTTGAGCGAATATAAGCAGTAGCAATGATCCCAGATTGGACTTGATTTCTGATAAAATGGCAATCAACTTCGATATGTTTTGTACGCTCATGGAAGACTGGATTAGCTGCAATATGCATAGCAGCTTGGTTGTCACAGTACAGGGTAATAGGAGAGGAACTCCGAATACCAAAATCTCCAAGAATGTTTTTCAGCCAAATGAGCTCACAGGCAGTGGATGCCATAGCTCGATACTCTGCTTCGGCACTTGATCGAGCTACAACGGTCTGCTTCTTGCTTTTCCAAGTCACAAGGTTGCCACCAACAAAGGTACAATATCCGGTGGTTGATTTCCTATCCAGCATGTTGCCTGCCCAATCTGAATCAGTATATCCTTCCAACTTAAAATGATTATGCTTGTGCATCACTATACCCCGGGTAATGGAACCCTTGAGATATCTAAGGATGCGTTTCACAAGCTGATGATGGTGTAAAGTTGGAGCATGCATAAACTGACTCAAGATACTTACAGCATAAGTGATATCAGGGCGAGTGATAGTCAGATAAATGAGCTTGCCTACTAATCTCTGATAAGCAGTGAGATTATGAAGAGGTTCACTATCAACATCAAACTTGTGATTACTTGGAAGAGGGGTTTTAGCAGGCTTGCAGGCAGACATGTCTTCCTCTTTCAACAGATCAATCACATATTTCCTCTGTGTCAGGAAGAGGCCTTTTTTAGACTGGTCCATTTCAATTCCGAGAAAGTATCTAAGGGGACCAAGATCCGTGATGGGAAACGAGGACTGAAGAGTAGCCTTAATGGCTTGAATTTCATCAGCATTATCCCCAGTAATAATAAGGTCATCAACATAAACAAGAATCACCAACTTACCAACCAGACCACTTCTAATGAACAAAGAGGAATCACCAGAGCTTCTTTTGAAACCAGCCTGAAGGATGACAGAGCTGAGTTTGGAATACCATGCCCTTGGTGACTGTTTGAGACCATAAATAGCCTTGTGCAGCTTGCAGACCAATCCAGGCTCATTTTCTTGATGATGACCAGGAGGTATCCTCATAAACACATCTTCTTCCAGATCCCCATGAAGAAATGCATTTTTTACATCCATTTGATGAAGGGACCAACCAGAATTGATGGCAATTGACAAGAGAACCCTCACTGTGTTCATCTTTGCTACAGGAGCAAATGTCTCCTTATAATCCACTCCAAATGTCTGAGTGAATCCGCGAGCTACAAGGCGAGCTTTGCATCGTTCCACTTCACCATTGGAATGAAATTTTACTTTATAGACCCATCTAGCCCCAACAATTTTATGCCCTTTAGGAGCCTGCACAATACTCCAAGTCTTGTTGTCATTCAAGGCTTGTAGTTCATCAACCATAGCTTGTCTCCACACGGCAGATTTACTGGCTTCTGCATAATTTCTTGGCTCTGTTACAAGACTGATCTTGGTTATGAAGGCACAATACGCTGATGAAGCATGAGATGGGATCACAATATTCCCAATTGAATGTTTGGACTTATGAAGTTCAAAACCTTTCAATTTTTCAGGCAGTTTCCTAGTCCGACTAGGATTTCGTCTTGGAACAGGCAAAAATGAACTTCCAGTATCGATTTGACTTGGAGCAATACCATCATTATCAGCCGCCTCATTAGTCTCTAAGTCATCATCTGTCGCTAGAGAAAAATCAAGAGAAGGAGAAGGATACTGAACAGCGGACCCCTCTGCAGACTCCCCTGCAAGTCTCTCTTCAGGAACATTTGCAGGTGTCTCTGCAAGAATTTCTGTATGTTCATTTGCAGATCTAGAAGTTGGAATTTCAGCAATGTTATATGATGATTCTGTTGCAGCCTCTGCTCCCGGTTCAGTTGCAGGAACATATACGGAGCTATCAAATAACTCCCCCTGCAGATCACACTCATGGCTTTGAAAAAAGAAATTTGCCTCATCAAATCGAACATCTCGAGAGACAATAATCTTCTTTGAAATTGGATCATAGCATTTGTAGCCTTTCTGTGATGATGAGTAACCCAGAAAGGCACACTTCAAAGCTCTGGGATCAAGCTTGTCTCTGTGAGTAGACTGAATGTGAACAAAACAGGTGCAACCAAACACCCTCAAATGATCAATGGTAATATCTCTCTTCATCAAAACAGAATATGGAGACTTAAAATCAAGAACTCTTGATGGCAATCGATTGATTAAATAGGCTGCAGTTTGAATAGCATTTGACCAAAATCTCTTGGGGACATTTGCCTGAATCATAATTGCCCGAGTTTTTTCCAGAAGATCTCTATTCTTCCTCTCAGAAACACCATTTTATTGTGGTGTACCAACACAACTAGTCTGATATAAAATGCCATTGGCACATAGATACTCAGTCATGACTTTAGAGGTATATTCTGTCCCATTATCTGATCTTAACATGCATATGCTTGAAGAGAAATGGTTTTTAACCAGATTATGAAAATCCTCAAAGCACTTCTTTACCTCATATTTATGTTTCAAGAGGTAAACAAATGTGGTTCTAGAAAAATCATCAATGAATGTGACATAATATTTATAACCATCAAAAGATTTCATTTTTGCAGGTCCCCATACATCAGAGTGAATCAGTTCAAACTCCCTAGAGGCTCTAGAACATGAGTTTGGAAAAGGTAATCTAGTAGATTTAGATTTGTGACAAGTTTCACAATCTGAAACTGATTTACATAGATTTGGGAATAAATGAGACAAAACATGAGTTGAAGCATGGGCAAGACGCATGTGCCACAACTGCTGTCGAGTAGAAGACGTCGACTCAGCAAGAAAACTCTTTGCAAAAGTTGAGGAAGTGGAAATATAGTACAATCCATTCAAGTAAAATCCCTCACCAATCTTCCTCATTGTCACTCGATCCTGAAAAATGACATTGGTTTTTGAGAATAAAACCAGACAATCTAAGCAATGAGTTAATCTCCCAACAGATAAGAGCTTGAAAGGAAAAGATGGCACATACATAACACTTGACTGTTTATGATCAGAAAATAAAGTCATTTTTCCCTTTCCTAAAATAGGCACTCTATTCCCATTGGCAACCGAAACAAAGGAGGGGATTTTTAAAAGAGAAAGATGATTTAGACAAGATGAATCATGAGTCATATGATCAGAAGCTCCTGAATCAACAATCCAAAAATCATGATTTTTACTAAGATCAAGAGCCGTTGAGATTGCACAGATGATACCTGGAATTTCATCCCTAGAAGCCAATTTTCCATCCGCCAGATATCCAGCAAATTTGCCTAGCATTGCAGTAGCAACTTCTGGATTAGCATTACCTTGCTTCTGCTGCAAGAAGACTGCAAACTCATTTATGAGAGTTATAGGGTTAGCAGCGAAGCTCATCATTGCCTCTGAGCAGTCTCCCTCAGCTATATTAGCTCTAGCAGTAGGATTCATTCTTATCTTCCCCTTCTGTCCCCTTTCATTATTGAATTTTGGCTTTAGTTCAGGGTGCAAAATCCAACATGTTTTCTCCTCATGGCCTATACCTGATCTACCAATTGAAATGCAATAAGAACACTTGAGATCTGGTCTCCTTCCTTTATAAGGCCTGACAGTTGCATTAGCATTTGAGCTTGAACTAGAACTAGCAAAGGCTCTAGCTTCATTGTTGTGATCAACCACTGAAACATCAGCTCTCATCACTTTTCTCCTAGTTTCCTCTCGATGTATAGTAGTACAAACAGTTTGGAAAGCGGGAAGAGGAGATTGCATAAGAAGATGGCTTTTCACATCATCATATTCAGGGCTAAGATTAGCAAGCAATAAGAAAATCTGATCTTCTTCAGCTCTTTTCAACAAAACCTTTCTATCAGTAGAAAAAGGACGATACTGATCTAGCTCATTCCACATAGTTTTCAACCGGCCAAGGTATTCAACAAAAGTAGAGTTACCTTGCTGCAGATCAGCCATTTCCTTTTTGAGTTCAAAAATCCGTGCAGCATTGTTTAAATCGCCATACAGATCGTTGATTTCTTTCCACAGTTGGAGGGAATTTTCAGCATAGCCAAAGATCTCACGCATCTTTGGTTCCATGGAATTTAATATCCATGTCATGAGAAGCTGATCCTGAGCAAACCAAGCAGCATACTCCTTTGCAGAGGTTGATGGAATGGAGACTGAGTCATCAATGGCGCTGAGCAGCCTTTTACCTCCAAGTGCACGCTTGACCTCTCTGGACCAAGAGAGATAGTTGTGCACGTTGAGGAGAATAGGAACAAGTCGAAGGTTGGTGTTGGAGTCATTTACTCCAGCCGCATATGATGCAGAACTTGAAGCATCTTCAATATCGCCACCACCAGTCATATTATGAAGGACTGGTGCAACAAGCAATTAGTGTAAAGATGAAAGAAGGAATGAAGTGCAGAAGCAGGTCCTAATCGGAACCTTGCTCTGATACCATGAAGAAATTAAGAAGGAGAAAGATGATTCTCATGTATATTTCTTCATGAAACAACTAAGATAAGACCCAACAATTTATACAAGAAATCTACCAACTACAACTACCAACTACAACTACTAAACATGGTGCACCATGTTGCACCATGCTGAACAGAAACTCCAACTCCACACGCAACCCCCTAGCTGCACAGAGGAGCCACATGAGGAAAGAAGAGGAAAGAAGAGCAGAAGGAGGACTGGCGAGGACTAGGAACTCGCCATCCGCCAAAGGGCACACCCGCCGTCCGCTACGGGCACATCCGCGGGCACATCAGCCATCCGCGGGCACATCCGCGGGAACATCCGCCAAGGGCACATCCGCCATACAGCTAGCTAACTTCAACACCTGTTTATTATTATCTCTTCCACCCCATTCAATTCGGCACTTTGATGTCGCGGTGATGTTTGAGTGAGACCATTATTTGCTAGCAGTGTTTGTTTGGGCACCTGTCGAAATGGACACTCTTGGTCCCGAGCTGTCAATTCTAAATAATTTAGCGATTGACAAGGAGGGCAGTTGGCCTTGACTTGCGAATCAAGTTGCTATGATCGGTCACCTTGGATTTATAAAATCCCACAAGTTGATCTTTCTTTGATTTATATTTTTGGTGTTTGCATGTTTGCATATGGATATTCTGCCTTTAAACCAAATTGTATTTTTGGTTGTTTTGTCATTTAATTGATTTTATCGAGAGTGCTCTATTAAATGTCTTACATTTTAGAGCATTACCGCCAGTATTGTTTTCAAACCCTATCTTGATTGTGACTTCGGCCCCTTCCTCGGTTAGCGAGGACGAGTGCTCACTCTTACACATTTCAGGTATCTCAATATCTAGATTAGAGGAGTCGAGGTAGGAGTTGGTGACGTGGTAGTACTCAGCTTTCGTTGTTCATCATTCGAGTTCACTCCGAGGATTCATCCATCAGTCTTATGGTATCATGTCATTCTTGATCTCTGCATTCTCATGCTATATTTTTATTGGGTTGTGTTATTTGTTAACAAGACTTAAGTTCTATCTATTTGTCTAAGTCTCGTGACGCCACCTTCCGTATTTGTATAAATGGGTTGTCATTCATTTTACTCTTTCCTCTCCATTCTATTATTAATTGTTTAAATTTGATTTCATTTTGACCTTGTGGTTACGAGTTGATAAATGGTTAATAGGTCATTCTGACGTATTGATTGTTCATTAATTCGGAATCACGGCGATTACTGCGTATTTCGGGTCCGGAATCGGTCCCGGGATGTGTGGTATCAGAGCGTGATAGGAGCATAAAATGCGACGTTCTTAATATGTTTTACCCCCATTTATGCAATTCTTAACCCTTAGTGTTGTATTTTAGAGTCATTGAGTCGAGTCAAGTCTTTGGCAGAGTTGGTATGCAAATTGAGCTTAAAATGCAGAAATTGTCGGAAAATGTGAAGAGTTCTAGTTTGAGTAGGAATCCTTGTGAGACTAGGAAACCTGTTTGAACTAGGAAACCTGTTGGACTAGGAATCTTTATTGTTCGTCGTTTCTGAAACATGTGAGAAAAATTTGGAATCCTGTTTGGATTAGGAAATGTTCTGTTTAGGAAAGTCCTACTTGAACTGTGACTGTTATTTCGTGACTTTCCTATTTTGATTTTCCTATTCTAGTAAGTTTCTCGATCTAGTAAATTCCTTGATTTGAATTGGAAACTTTCCTAATCTAATGATCTTATCTATTACACATATGTCTTTTTAAGACAATATTTGTCTAGATTAGGACAAGTTTATTACATGATTTAATTCTCTATTTCTTTTCTTTATTTTCAGAAATTATGAGGAGATAAAGGAGTAGATAAATCCTAATATTCAAGAGATAATTCAGCCGATTTGCCAAGGAGGATTTCATGGAGGATTCAACCGATTTTTATAAAGATAAATCAAGAGATATTTGAAGATTATTCAGCAATATCTTTGGGAATTTTCGGCAACAATATGAAGAGAAAAGCAAGGGCCGAATGTGGACTCAATGTAATGCTTGGTTCAATAACTTGTTGCTGAAATTAATTAAAGAAAATTGAAGAGATATTGTTGCATATATTCAGCCATTTTGACCAAGAAGATTCGGCTGAAATTGGAGAGAGAAGAGGAGTTGCCGAACTCTAGAGGAGAGAGGTTTGGACGGCAACAACCCTAGGGTTTTGGCCGAACCCTAGGTTCCCATGCTCCTCTATAAATACCACACCATATTTTCAGAAAAATCATCTTCTCTTCCTCAGTTTAAACTACCAAATCTCTGCCGAAATTCCACCACAAAATCCCACAAAGAATTAAGCCGATTCCATCTCCACCACTCTTTCAAAAATCATTCCATTCACCATTACCAAATCCTCTTGCCGAATTCTTCATTCAAGGTTTCTCGAGTGTGATTTAATTTTTTCTTTATGGCTTTTGTTCTTTTGTATAAGTACAATATTTTGTCTATAAAATTTGTATGGATTCATGGTTGTAATTTCGGTTTCTTGAATTATTCTTTGGATTTCCGAATTTTTGTTATATGATTTGGTTTTCTTTTGGTTTAATTTTCGAACTATGCATGTAATAAATTGAATTTAGGTTTTAAGGGCAGTAGGTTTTTACATGAGTTCTTGGTTTAATTTGGTTTATTTTCTGAATTTGTATGCATAAAAATCATATGCATGAGGGTAGCCTCGGCCATGGCTAATCCTTGTGTGTTGGTTTCACATGCCAATTAAATACAAGTTGAATCATACGCGAAATTGGTTTTAATTTGTATTTATCTAAGGGCTAGAATAATTCTGAAAATTTACATGTCGATGTGAGATGAGTGACGACATACTTGCTAACATGTTTCCAATTCGACTTATTGTGCTTATGTGCTCTTTGTGTTTAATTTCTACGCGAAGTGTTTTTAAACCAATTAGTACCATGTTTAGGATTACACGCGAAGTTAATTCTAAATACTTGTGAAGTTTTGAATGATTAGATAAACCGCGAAGGCTCTAATTAAATTGGAACTGGATAAGATCTTGAATTCGGTTTTAGCTTGCTGCCCCTATTTTTTTATTTAATTTTGTTACATGTTTAGAGAGTTTTGTGTTATGTGCTCGTTGTGGAAGATGTTGATCAATTGTATATATTAATTTAGGTTTTATTTTTCTTTATAATTTGCGTAAAAATCAGTAGGTTATTTAGATAAAAATATCAAACCCCCTTTAATCTGCAATACTTTATGTGATTGAAAGCCCTTAATTTCCCCGGATAGAACGATCCCTACTTGTCCTAACTACAATTGACACAAGAAGGGTATTATGTGTATGAAGTTGTTTTGCAGGTACAAATGTGCTTGAGAAAAAGCTCCATCTATTTTTGGCGCCGTTACCGGGGAAATTTAATTATTTTGATTCATGAAGTGTTGCTTTGTAACTTTGTAAATTTCAGATTGTTTAATTTTTTCTTATTTTTGGGATAGGTATAATAGGATTTTAGGACATGTAATAGTAAGTATGCCGAATTATGTGATGTAAAAATATGTGTGAATGTTTGTAACACTTAGATAATTTCTAGGAAGTTGATAGGTTTATGTATGTTTGAGTTTATTATAGTTTCTAAAGTGTAACATGTAGGGAGAAGCCGCATTTGTTGGTCATAGCCTTAACCCTTCATACGAATGATACTTTAGCAGATCCATTTTTATGAGGTTGAGGGCGGCTTTGATCAACAAATGTAGACTGCTAGGGATCCGAGTTTGTTTTACAAAGTATGGGGCAAGTTATTTTCATTGATATGGTTCTCAGGTTTGTTTAACTGGTTCTCAAGGCCCACAGACTGATGTTCATTCTCGGTGAGTGAGTCGATAGGGGACTTGTCCTCCGTGGTGTCCAACAACGAGACCTTCCTGGTTCCTGTAGGGAGTTCGCTATCCGTGAATCTTAACGACACCGCCTTTGAAAAGTAAAATCCACTTGACCTAGATAATAGCTTGGGCCGAAGCATCACCTCACTTTAGACGCTAGAAAATAACTTGATATATGTGATCTATATTCTTCAACCCAATTCGTCTTTAATTTTTTAGGTATATTGGAATAAGCATGATACTACCTTGGACTGTTTCAGCCCATTGCACTGTTATCTCCTCTACTCCACGTACCTCAAATTTTAAAGTTGTGCAAATAAAAACAATTAAACTCTAGGTTTTGACATTCTCATATATCCATAATTCGAATACTTTGAAATTTTTAGGACCGATCCATTGTGTGATACATGTAAATTTCGTGTAAATTTTTGTGATCCATTGTATAACTAGTTAATTTGTTAGGGAGTTTTAGAAGTTTATTTATGTTGAGTTTGTTTTTAGTTTTGAGGGGAAGAGGAATAGGTAAGGTCACTTTTGTTGATATTAGCTTTAACCCTTCATACGAATGATGCCACTTTAGACCCGTTTTTATGTGTAATGCATACAAACGATAATTTGGCAGACCCATTTTTATGAGGTTGAGGGCGGTTTTTATTAACTTTTGTGGTACTGTCAACATAAGGTTCTCAACAGAGTAAGGGGCATAAAGGTTCACTTATTAGTTCGTTTGTGTCTAATTTTTGGTGTTGAGGTTTGTTTAACTAGGTCTTAAGGCCCACAAACTGATGTTCATTCTCGGTGAATGAGTCGATTGGGGACTTGTCCTCCGTGGTGTCCAACAACGAGTCTTGCCTCACTCCATTATTAGAACTTTCGTTCTAGCCTTCTGAAACCACGGAATCTTGTGTCTAGACGATAGCACCTAGGCCGCACGTCCACCGAGCTTCAAAACTTTAAATGAATTTGATATAAGTAAATTTTTAATCTCAAAAGAAAACTTTCATGGTTCGAATTTTCAAGGTATATCGGAATAAGTATGATTCTACCGGGGGCTGTATCAGTCCATTGCATCGTTATCTCCTCTGCTCCACGTACCTTGAAAATTGGAACGAAATTTTTAGTAACTTAACTAGGGATACTTGTAAATTTGTGTGAATTATACTTGTAATTTTACTAATATTTTCGTTGGATATATAATATACATACATTCTATTTTTGCTTTTCTTGTGAATTCCTTGCTTAAACAGTTGATCTTCTAAATTTCAGGTACATGAATCTTGGTTGGTCACAAGACATTGAGGATAGATTGAAAAGAATTTGCAGCCGAGAAGAAGAAGAACAAGTACCACCTAGCACATCATCACCAGAACATCAGTTTGCATCCCCTACCTCATCACTTTTTGATAGAAATTTTGTTGCACCGCCATCACCATTTCCTTCAGAAGCTTCGTGTGAACTAAACCCCTTGTTTCACGAAGAGTCTGAGTTTGAGCTGTTACAAAGTTCTCTGCCTATTACCTATTTGAACTTTGACCTATCCGATCCAATATTCAAAATGACTTCACTAAGGGAAGAAAATGGGCAAGTTGATGCGCCACAAGGAGGGGCGGCAAGGCCAAGCAATGTCACATATCCGGCAGTTGCTGCTGGCAAGTCAGCTGAATTCGAGTTGAAAGGTGAATTTATTCACCAACTGCCGAAGTTCTATGGACTCAGTGGAGAGGATCCTTATCGCCACATTCACAAATTCGAGTTCAGGTGCGAGTCTATGTGCCCAACTGGGGCAGATTTACAGCATGTGAGGATGAAAGCATTCTCATTCTCACTTGAAGATAGGGCATCCGAGTGATTCTATGCGATGCCACCTGGCAAGATGACGTCCTGGGAGACAATGGTCAAGGAATTTCTCACCAAGTATTTTCCATCATCGAAGGTCACTCAGATAAGGAAGGAGATCACATCAATCAGACAAGAACCTGACGAAGCTTTTGACGTGTACTATGACAGGTATAAAGCTCTGGTGGCAACATGTCCCAACCATGGGACACGTGAGGGACTTCTCCTACAATATTTCTATGAAGGCTTGCGCGCTTTGGAGCGTCGATTTCTTGATTCAGCTGCTGGAGGTTCGTTAATGGAAAAGAGCAAAGAGGAAGTTAAGAATCTGTTGGAGATGCACTTTACTAATCAACAACAGTTCAGGTCTACTTCCTCAAGGCGAGTAAATGAGGCTAGCGGTTTTGAAGAGTCGACTGCGGTTAAGGAGCTTAGGGAAGATATGGGGAAGATCACTCAGATGATGTCCCAAATGATGAAGAAATCACATGCCCAAGTCTGTGGGGTGTGTAGCATGGAGGGCCATACTTTTGATAGGTGTCCTCAAGTGGTAGCAGGTGATAACTTTGAGGAAGCCAATACGGTTGGTTTTCTAGGGCAACAACGTCCCAACACATTCACCAACTTCAACTCCAGATACAATGATCATCCCAACTTCAGATGGGCTAATAATGACAACGTGCTTAGGGCGAATGTTCAACAAAATGCACCCTACCAACCTAGGGCAGCCGCACCCTTTCAGAGACAACAAGGGACTTATGTGCCAAATCAACCCATGCAACCCATGCAAGCTCAAGCGCCACCAAGCAATAACAATTATGACGCCATCATCCAATCTCTCTCAAGTGCTACTCAAACATTGCTAGCTGGACAACAAACCACCAACAAAGATGTTGCTGAACTTAAGAACCAAATGGGCCAAGTGGTGGATTTTATGGGGCAGTTTAATGAACAAGGGAAGCTACCCTCAAATGTGATTAAGAACCCCAAGAACGAACAAACACAATCTATCACCACAAGGAGTGGAAAAACCACACAAGGGCCGGCACCCAAGAAGGGAGAAGACGTGATTGATCTTGAGGAAGAAGAAGTGACACACGGCTACAAAGAGGAGCCAAGCAAGGAAATGACGCCATTAAGGAAAAATGACATGGAGAAAGACCCAGCAACCTCCAAGAAGGAGGCACCAAAGGTAACATATTCTAACTCAACTGGTTTCGTTAAAACTAACCAATTTTCGTGTTTACCTTTTCTCTCCAGGTTCGCAAAGTCCAAGAAGGACAAATCTGATGAGGAAGTGTTGGAAATCTTCAGGAAAGTGGAGGTCAACATCCCCCTTTTGGAATGCATCAAGCAGATTCCAAAATATGCCAAGTTTTTGAAAGAGCTATGTACAACAAGAAGGCATACGAGGGAGGAGCAGGTGGTGAAGATGAGTGAGACGGTTTCAGCTGTTCTCCAAAGAAATCTCCCACCAAAAATGAAAGACCCAGGCAGCTTTACTGTGCCTTGTAAAATTGGACAATGTTATTTTGATAAAGTTTTACTAGATTTAGGGGCTTCAATAAATGTAATGCCTTACAATATTTACAAGTCTCTAGGTTTAGGAGAGTTGAAAAGAGACAATGTAATTATTCAACTCGCTGATAGGTCTAACAAATATCCTGAGGGGTATATTGAAGATGTTCTTGTGCAGGTGAATAGTCTGATTTTTCCTGCAGATTTCTACGTGCTTCACATGGAAGAGTCGCCCCTAAATTCCACTCAACTATTGTTGGGGCGACCATTTATGAGGACAGCAAGAACGAAGATCGATGTTGCTGAGGGGAATCTCACCATGGAGTTCGATGGTGAAATGATTAGCTTCAATGTATTTGAGGCAATGATGTATCCAATTTCTGACCTAAAACCATGCTATGCTATTGACGTAGTTGATTCTGTTGCGCAGGTTTTGTCAGAAACTTTGGATCAATAGCAGCTAGCTATTGAGCGAGGGGCAGGAATTGACACACATGGGGAGAGGATTTCAAAGGAGGCACGGCTTGACCTTGAGCCGTGCATTGCACTTGTAGTTGCCGAGCTAGAGGCAACACCCCACTTCAGGTATAACAAGTTCATGTCAATTCCCATTTCCACTAATAAAATTCTACGATCTGTGGAACAGGCCCCTAAATTAGAACTGAAGGTGCTTCCCAACCATTTGAAGTATGTATAATTGGGAGACGATGACACACTACCAGTTATTGTGTCATCACAGCTGAGTGAGCAACAGGAAGCAAGTTTGATTAACGTGCTTAAGAGGAACAAGACCGCCATTGGATGGACTTTGGCGGATATCAAGGGTATTAGCCCTACAACTTGTGTTCACAGGATCTTGCTCGAGGAAGGAGCCAAGCCTACTAGGGAGGGTCAGAGACGTTTACACCCCCCTATGATGAAGATTGTCAAGGACGAGGTGATCAAATTGCTGGATTGTGGAGTCATTTATCCTATCTCAGATAGCCAGTGGATTGCACCTGTCCAAGTTGTACCCAAGAAGAGTGGAGTCACAGTTGTGAAGAATGACAAGGATGAACTCGTGCCACAACGATTGGTGACAGGTCATAGGATGTGCATCGACTACAGGAAGCTGAATGCTACTACTCGAAAGGATCACATGCCTTTGCCTTTCATGGACCAGATGTTGGAGAGGCTAGCTGGGCACAAATTCTATTGCTTCTTGGATGGGTACAACGGTTACAATCAGATATGAATTCACCCAGATGACCAGGAGAAGACGACGTTTACATGTCCCTTTGGTACGTTTGCCTATCGACGCATGCATTTTGGTTTATGCAACGCACCAGGTACATTTCAACGTTGTATATATTCCATTTTCTCTGACTACATTGAAAACATTTTTGAAGTCTTTATGGATGATTTTAGTGTTTATGGAAAAGACGTTGATGCATGCTTAGAGAATTTGGAATTAATCTTGGAAAGATGTATAGAAACTAACCTTGTGCTAAATTGGGAAAAATGTCATTTCATGGTAAAACAAGGGATAGTTTTAGGACACATAATTTCTGCTAAGGGTATAGAGGTTGATAGGGCCAAGATTGATATCATGCTTCACTTACCCTCCCCTACAACTGTAAGGGAGGTACATTCGTTTCTTGGCCATCTAGGTTTTTACAGGAGGTTCATCAAGGATTTTTCGTTGGTGGCCAAGCCTATTTGTTCCCTATTGCAGAAAAATGTTCCATTCATATGGGACACAGGGTGTGAAGATGCATTTGTGAAGTTGAAGATACTTTTGACAACTGCTCCCATTATGGCGCTACCAGACTGGACCATATCATTTGAGATCATGTGTGATGCTTCAGACTATGTAGTTGGAGCAGTTCTTGGACAGAGAAAAGAGAAGAAGCCAAATGCTATTTATTATGCTTCTCGAACATTAAATGATGCTCAATTGAATTACTCTACTACAGAGAAAGAGTTGTTGGCTGTTATTTTTGCTTTAGAAAAATTTCGATCTTATCTTTTGAATTCTAAAGTGATTGTTTATTCTGATCATGCAGCATTGAGATATTTGATGAAGAAGAAGGATGCTAAGCCACGCTTGATTCGATGGATCCTCTTACTCCAAGAGTTTGACATCGAAATCAAGGACAAGAAGGGAAGCGAAAATGTTGTGGCGGATCACTTGAGAAGAATTGTGAAAGAGGAGGAAACGTTGCCACTTCAGGAAACTTTCCCAGACGAGCAGCTTTTTCGTGTGGACACAAAAGACCCATGGTATGCAGACATTGTAATTATTTAGTTACTAAAACTTTTCCAAGTACATGTTTGCAGGCAACCAAGACGAGGATCAAAAAGATTGCAAGACACTACATATGGGACGATCCCTATCTTTGGAGGAATTGTAGTGATAAGATCATTCGACGTTGTGTCCCACAAGAAGAGCATAGGCCGATCCTAGCATTTTGCCACATTGAGGCGTGTGGAGGACATTTTGGAGCTAAGAGGACAGCCCTTAAGGTATTAGAAAGCGGATTTTATTGGCCCACGATCTTCAAGGATGCATATACATTTTGCATGACATGTGATAGGTGCCAAAGGACAGGTAACATTGGTAAGAGAGATCAAATGCCCCTAACTTCTATCATAATTGTTGAAATTTTTTATGTTTGGGGGATAGATTTTATGGGACCTTTTCCTTCATCTAAGGGTTTTCTGTATATCTTATTGGCTGTTGATTATATGTCTAAATGGGTGGAGGTGAAAGCCACAAGGACTAACGATTCTAAAGTTGTTGTAGATTTCTTGAGGACTAACATTTTTTCTAGGTTTGGAGTACCTCGTGTGCTTATAAGCAATGGAGGTTCTCACTTCTGCAACAGAACAATTGAGGCTTTGCTCAAGAAGTACGGAGTCATCCATAAGGTATCCACACCTTATCACCCTCAGACAAGCGGAATGGCTGAAGTGTCAAATAGGGAAATCAAGAGTATATTGGAGAAAACTGTGGGCCCATCAAGGAAAGATTGAAGTGACAGACTTGATGATGCACTTTGGGCTTACAGAACGGCATACAAGACACCCATTGGGATGTCTCCATTTCGCCTCACCTATGGCAAGGCGTGCCATCTACCAGTAGAGTTGGAGCGCAAGGCTTGGTGGGCAGTTAAGCAATTCAACATGGAGCTAGACAAGGCTGGACTTCACAGGAAGTTGCAATTGAGAGAGCTTGAGGAAATCAGGAATGAAGCATACGATGCTGCTTGGATTTACAAAGAGAAGACGAGAATTTATCATGACAAGATGCTAAGAGGGAAATCGTTTCACATTGGACAAAAGGTGTTGTTGTTTCATTCTCGTCTTAAATTATTTCCTGGTAAATTGCGTTCTCGTTGGGTTGGACCTTATATTGTTACTAACGTGTTTACTCATGGCGCCATTGAGATTCAAAGTATTGAAACAGGTAAAATATTCAAGGTGAATGGTCATATACTTAAATCTTATTTTGAGCCTTTTGAGGAGCACACCATTGAGGAGATACAACTTATAAGAGACGCACCAAGATCCTGTTGAGCATGGAGAAGAGTCTAGGCTAAAGGACTATAAACAACTAAGCGCTGTATAGGAGGCAACCCATTTCAACCAAAATTGTGAAGGAGCCATCGACGAGAGTTTGAATTTTCTAAATCCCTAAACTCTTTTTGGTTGAATTGTATAAATGTGGAATTTGTGTGATTTATCATATGCTTAGAAATTACAACATAATTTTTGTTTAACATTGAGGACAATGTATTTTTCTAAGTGTGGGGTAGGGAATATATGTTTCACATGTTTTGTTTTGTTTTGAGTCATAAAAGAAAAGAAAATAAAAAATCAGAAAATCAGAAAATAAAAAAAAAAATTTCGTTGCTTTTAGTTTGTAATTTTTGTAGGTTTTGTTTTGTTTTTGAGTCTTAGGTGCCCCTAATAGTCTATGATGATTATATCTTTGAGTACATAGATGATGGTTTTGCATAATCATGAGAACTAATTGTGAGTTTCATGGACATTGTGATTGATATGAACATTTGAGACTTGGATTTATTTATGTAATAAGCATGCATGTTTGTGTTGATTTTGTTCCATAATAACCTATGTGAGGTTTGATGTCAAATACTTTCTTCATGAGCGATAAATATAAGGAAAAATGGGCAGAATTTTTCAAAACTTCGTCATTCTTTGATTATTCAATGATTATTCAATGACATGCTTTTAATGAACTCTAGAATGCTAGAACATGCTCTTAATGATTTTTGAGACTATTATTCATGAAATGCCTTGATTTTGAAAAGGATTGAAAAGATCATGTTAGGATAACAACCAGTGTCAAATAAAGCATATGCCTAATTTGTGCCCATCGTGGGACTCCTTAGTTTTAACCCCATTGAGCCAACATTTAGCCATTTTATTTCATCACCATGATACACATTCCTTGAGCTTAGAATAGTTTATCCTAACCATTGTTGTCAAGACTTGGTAAAGTTTAATTGGATTTTGTTATTTGAAGTGATGGTTTGAAGCAAGTGTGGGGTAGTCGATCCAAGAGTATATAAAAAAAAAAAGAAAAAAAAAAGAGAAAAATCGGCAAAAGAAAAAGAAATACTTGGGTTGAGTTGTGAAATTAGAGTTGTATGATTATTATAAGGTCTAAAATTATTATACTTGACCTTTGTCTACTTTCACTATATTTTAGAGAAGAAAAGAATGAAGTTTGAGTCAAACATGATGAAACTTGGCCCTTGAAGTGATGTCATAAGGATTTATTGAATTTTGCTAAGTCTTGGTGACATTTTATCACCATTACCCTAAATGTGAATGCCTTATGCCAATCCCCATTATCACCTTCACGTTGATCTTTTCATGATTCTTAAAATAGGTAAACTTTGATTTGTGGAGATTTTATCAAGAGTTGAGCTTATGGTTTTGGTTCATTTGTGTACATAGTTGTTACATGAAGTTTTTCTAGAAAAATTGATTCACAAAGTGCTTTTATTTGATAAAATATGCGAGCTATTTGTTGCCTTACAATATGTTGTCTTACATATACTTTGAGTGAATTGTCATATCATGAGTGAAAAGAAGAGAATATGCCTAGTGAGGAGGATTAAATCAACTTAACATGTCATTGCTTGTGATTTTCATTTCTGACTTATTCATGCCATGAAACATGTCTATGACACTTGAGATTATTGTGCTTACATTTAAATGCTTAACTTGAAAGCTATGTGTTTAAAAGATCCTGAGTCAATCATTTAGGGGCAGTAGTGTTGAGTTTTTTTGTTTTGTTTTGCTAAGGGACAAGCAAAAGCTAAGTGTGGGGTAGTTGATAGTAGCATAAAATGCGACGTTCTTAATATGTTTTTACCCCCATTTATGCAATTCTTAACCCTTAGTGTTGTATTTTAGAGTCATTAAGTCGAGTCAAGTCTTTGGCAGAGTTGGTATGCAAATTGAGCTTAAAATGCAGAAATTGTCGGAAAATGTGAAGAGCTCTAGTTTGAGTAGGAATCCTTATGAGACTAGGAAACCTTTTTGAACTAGGGAACCTGTTGGACTAGGAATCTTTATTGTTCGTCGTTTCTGAAACATGTGAGAAAAATTTAGAATCCTGTTTGGATTAGGAAATGTTCTGTTTAGGAAAGTCCTACTTGAACTGTGACTGTTATTCCGTGACTTTCCTATTTTGATTTTCCTATTCTAGTAAGTTTCTCGATCTAGTAAATTCCTTGATTTGAATTGGAAACTTTCACATTCTAATGATCTTATCTATTACACATATGTCTTTTTAAGACAATATTTGTCTAGATTAGGACAAATTTATTACATGAATTAATTCTCTATTTCTTTTCTTTATTTTCAGAAATTGTGAGGAGATAAAGGAGGAGATAAATCCTAATATTCAAGAGATAATTCAGCCGATTTGCCAAGGAGGATTTCATGGAGGATTCAACCGATTTTTATAAAGATAAATCAAGAGATATTTGAAGATTATTCAGCAATATCTTTGGGAATTTTCGGCAACAATATGAAGAGAAAAGCAAGGGCCGAATGTGGACTCAATGTAATGCTTGGTTCAATAACTTGTTGCTGAAATTAATTAAAGAAAATTGAAGAGATATTGTTGCATATATTCAGCCATTTTGACCAAGAAGATTCAGCTGAAATTGGAGAGAGAAGAGGAGTTGCCGAACTCTAGAGGAGAGAGGTTTGGACGGCAACAACCCTAGAGTTTTGGCCGAACCCTAGGTTCCCATGCTCCTCTATAAATACCACACCATATTTTCAGAAAAATCATCTTCTCTTCCTCACTTTAAACTGCCAAACCTCTGCCGAAATTCCACCACAAAATCCCACAAAGAATTACGCCGATTCCATCTCCACCACTCTTCCAAAAATCATTCCATTCACCATCACCAAATCCTCTTGCCGAATTCTTCATTCAAGGTTTCTTGAGTGTGATTTAATTTTTTCTTTATGGCTTTTGTTCTTTTGTATAAGTACAATATTTTGTCTATAAAATTTGTATAGATTCATAGTTGTAATTTCAGTTTCTTGAATTATTCTTTGGATTTCCGAATTTTTGTTATATGATTTGGTTTTCTTTTGGTTTAATTTTCGAACTATGCATGTAATAAATTGAATTTAGGTTTTAAGGGCAGTAGGTTTTTACATGAGTTCTTGGTTTAATTTAGTTTATTTTCTGAATTTGTATGCATAAAAATCATATGCATGAGGGTAGCCTCGGCCATGGCTAATCCTTGTTTGTTGGTTTCACATGCCAATTAAATACAAGTTGAATCATACGCGAAGTTGGTTTTAATTTGTATTTATCTAAGGGCTATAATAATTCTGAAAATTTACATGTCGATGTGAGATGAGTGACGACATACTTGCTAACATGTTTCCAATTCGACTTATTGTGCTTATGTGCTCTTTGTGTTTAATTTCTACGCGAAGTGTTTTTAAACCAATTAGTACCATATTTAGGATTACACGCGAAGTTAATTCTAAATACTTGTGAAGTTTTGAATGATTAGATAAACCGCGAAGGCTCTAATTAAATTGGAACTAGATAAGATCTTGAATTCGGTTTTAGGTGCTGCCCCTATTTCTTTATTTAATTTTATTACATGTTTAGAGAGTTTTGTGTTATGTGCTCGTTGTGGAAGATGTTGATCAATTGTATATATTAATTTAGGTTTTATTTTTCTTTATAATTTGCGTAAAAATCAGTAAGTTATTTAGATAAAAACATCAAACCCCCTTTAATCTGTAATACTTTATGTGATTGAAAGCCCTTAATTTCCCCGGATAGAACGATCCCTACTTGTCCTAACTACAATTGACACAATAAGGGTATTATGTGTATGAAATTGTTTTGCATGTACAAATGTGCTTGAGAAAAAGCTCCATCAGAGCGTCGTTCTTAGTACCTTCCGATTCATTCTTGTGCAACCCATTAGTCTTCTCGAGTCTTTTGTTGACTTGCAACGTGGGAGTCATTGCATTATCTTTTTTACTATCATCTTCGTCATATGATTTCATTCGAGAAGTCTTTTCTTCTTCATCGGAAATCTAAGTGTCCTTCCTTTATATCTTCAGAAATTTTATATTCATTCCATATTCATTTAAAAAGAACGCTTGTTTCAGTGATGGCTATCTTATCGCTTCTTAGTTTTCCTTTAATGTGCTGCCATGTCGTGACGTCACTAAAATGGTCTAAGCACCTCGTGCCTTGATAAAATGCATTTAAGAGTAGGAGAGGAAGGAGTTTGTTGTTCACAAAGGCATATCATGTTAAGACTTCTTACCTTGGTGAGAGATTTTGACGTGAAAGTTTGGCTTAAGCAAGAACCTGGATATGTTTTCCATCTAACAAGTATCGCGTCTCGTTTGTCGTGCATCGCTTTGTTGACATAGCTAACTATTGGTGAAATGCAACTATCGCTCAATCTGTTGATGGTTATGACCAAGATAAAAAGCAAATGCATTAGACCGAGATATATACCATGATCTGTTGATGGTTATGATCAAGAAAGGCCTGGACTCAATCGCCATTGAAACAATTCTCCACTGGTTATAAAGGAGTGGGATTATTTGAGGATGGCCGGATGGGGTTACAAGCTTTCTCATCTAGATAGTATTTTAAAGATGGGGTTACAAGCTTTAAATGCATAGCTTTGGTTTTGAAAACAAGCTCTAGATAAAAAAAGTTATGAACCCATATAGTTAGGTTAAAAGTATGAAAAACCCAGCATTTCCACTTTCAGTGAATAACGCGTTGTTTTCGGCAAGTTATTTGGCACATCAAAAGTTATTAAATTTTAGATATTCTTAAATGTACACAAAATTTGGTAAATGAGGATTTCAGAAGTACTCTCGAATTTAAAAAAAAAAAATTGAATTGAGAGGATATCGTGCTTCAAAGTAGACAAGAAAATAAACTTTTCTAGAAATTTCCAGAATTTCCAGATTTTGTTGAACTCCCTTTAAATCAACTTTTAGATTAACAAATGAAGTTCTATTGTTTTGAAAAGATTAGAAGAATATAGTATGTTCAATTCCAAAACCCTAAAATATCTAAACACCATAGACCCTAAATCGAAGAAATCATAGATTCTTGAGCTTCCTTCCATCGTGAAAAATAAAAACAGAATTGAAATCAATCCTATACTTAGCAAGTTCTAGGGTTTAGTCACAAACTCTATAAATTTGGGGTCCTAAAATTTCCTGGGCTCTCTAATGGTAAAAATTTGGGGTCTTAAATCTTATATTTTTAAGACTTTGTCTCATCCCAGATCTTATTTTAAGACTAGGTTTGAGACCCGTCCTATAATTTTGGATTGGAGTCCAAATTCAATTTTTTTTTCAAATTAATATTATATTTATTTATCATGTATAAGAATAGTTTACAAATAAAAATTATTATTAATTACAACGCAAAATTAAAAAAAATCAAATATATAAATTTAAAACTGTTAGTTAAAACCCTACCATTGGAGATGGTTGAAGTCTTATATGAATAGTGTCCAAATGAAGTCTTATAATAAATATGAGACCCAATTATGAGACTTCATAGTTGGAGATGCCCTAAAACTTTAATAATCAATTTGTTCTCAATCAAAATAAGTATAGTGGACAAAAATCAAGTATAAAATTAAATAAATAAAAAAGACAAAGAGCATATGAATATCTTTGAGAACACAAATCAATAAGAAAGTTCTATTCACACCTCTAAATTTGACATTTGGATCTCTCTTTTTCCTTAACTGATAATTGACTTTACTAGTACAAAATTACTAATCAGGCCACGATAGGGAAAAAAATCCCAATTGTTTTCAACAAACCAAACCACCCCAATTGTTTTCAACAAACCAAACCACCAATCGATTAATCAATGACAAATAGCAACAAGTTGATCTTGCTATGGGAAGATACAGTTCTTGAAATATGGTTCGGACCTATGTTACTAATGTCCTTGTTCCTCTTGTGCTAATCCTTACATAAACAATTAATTGTCCGGCCTGTATATAATTTGGTTATCGCCCTTAACTAAGCCAAAAACCTCAATAGATAATGGTTTTTAACATTGTCTGATGAGATACCGTTATCATTATCTACCTAGCGATTGTCTGATACACGCTTCAGACAATAGTAATAAACCATTGTCTAATGAAGTACAAGACAATAGTGAGTCATAAAAAAACCATTGTCTGAACACCAGAACAGACAATATACACACTACCAAAACCATTGTCTCATCAATTTTTTCACAATTGCAAGTACGTCAGAACTATTGTTAGTATTTTTCTTAAATGAATTGTAGTTAAACCATTCAGACAATGGTTTTTTCATTTCAATTCCTGAAACTACCATTGTTTATACATTATTAGATAATTGTTTCTATTTGCAATGAAATTGTTTAATAGAAAGTTGGAAGACATTAATTTAAATTCAAATAAAAGAATCTAATTATCATATAATATAAAAAAAAGGATTCATTATACATATAAAAGAAAACCCTTTACAATCTATGGGGAACCAATACAAGAAACCTAAATTCCTCTAAGGGGTCACCAACATTAGATAAGACCCAACAACAAACGTCCAAAACTCTTGTGGATAAGAGGAGTCCAAAACTCTTCCATGTGAATATCACAATATCACAATCCACACCTCTTTCTTGTGGATACTCCAAAGTTCAAGAGACTAATAACCTGTGACAACAAAAAAACTACAGAATTAGTCACCCAACAAAAAAAAAATGCAATATTTCAATAGTTCAGAGACACAACCGAACATTTCAGAGGCAGATATGCAAGAAGCCCTAAGCCAAGTCGACCGATCGAATGTCCAAACGGCAGCGAGGATGTTCGACGCAGCCTTCCCAGACCGGTAAAACCAATACTACTGCCGGGGTTTGGGAAGTTCTGGAATAGGACTCCTGAAGACCACTAAGGGAGGTCACAAGAAGGGAGGCGGGGACAGCCAACAGATCGATGAGGGGGGAAGTGCAGAGATTGGCCGCAAGATTGGCGGCCGAGTCCCAGAGATCACAGGAGCAACACCGCAGAACACAGCAGTATCATTTGGATATGTCGAGTTGGTATGCTGAATGCGAGAGAATTCGGCGACACAACTACGCCGGCCAACAAAGCTGGTGGTATGATATGTTCGCGGCACAACAACAAAGCCTTGAACCCCCGCCCCCGTTTCAGCCGTTAGTTGAACCTCAAATGCCTCAACCTCCTGAGTTCGTTCAGCAGGATGACGAGCATGATGGAGAGCAGGATGCTGGGGATGACGTGGTGGACTTTAGTGCTTTAGGTGATGATTAGGGTTATATTTTATGTATATTGGAACAAATTAAATAATAAGTCATTTAGACGTGTTTCTTGTTGGTGTAAAGGCATGGATTGTCATTGTGAATTGCAGGTTGCTTGGAATGGTAATTTAGAAATTAATTTAATTTTTTTTTTCAAAAATATAAGAATAGCCGACGATATTGGCATTATTTCGTCGGCTATAAGTGCTATAGCCGACGAAATTTACCAATTTTCGTCGGCTATAACGGTTATAGCCGACGAAAATGACATTATTTCGTCGGCTATAACTAATTAATGCCTATTAAAATATTAATATATTCCGACGAAATAACTGACGAAATAGATGAAATCGTCGGCTATATTTCATAACAAATAGCCGACGAAGTCGGCTATAGTTTACGATATCGTCGGCCATACTCGAAAATATCCGACGAATTTCGTCGGATATTTTGCCCAGGTTTGGTCGACAAAATAAATTTTCGTCGGTAATATCGTCGACCATACTCGAAAATAGCCGACGATTTTGTTATTTTCGTCGGCCATTGGTTTTACAGACGCCGTTTTACCGACGAATTATAGCCGACGAAAATTTGGCATAGTCAACGAAATTTTTTTCGTCGGCTATTCTGTCCGATCTGGTAGTGATGGATCAGATGTAATGGACCTCAAGACATGTCCATACTAACTTAATGAGAAGATTCAAGTCCAAGATAAAGCCAAGAAGAGTCTAGAAGAAAAGAATTCGGATAACAAGAGAAAGAAAAAGAATCCTGATTAATTTCGGGAAAATTCCTGTGCACGTCTCTCAACTTCCACGGACTCTCCCGGACAGCTCACAATGAATCAGAGTTCGTGCCTTATATGGATAGAAAGCTACGGGAGTATAGTTTCCAACGCAACTGGAATCACCTTAATATCTGATAGGAGCACAATGTGCGACGATATTATATGCTTATGCCCTCGTTTATGCTTTGTTTAACCCTTATTTGTATAAGATAGAGTCATAATGTAGTTTAGTGTTAATTTGGTAGAGTTTGATGAAAAATTGGTTAAGAATCCGAAAAAATGGCTAAGTTTGAGAAATCTGGAAAATAATGCAAAATATGTCTTTTTCGCGATTTTGAGATGAGTAAAAGTACGATCTATCCTTGTCCGAATTCTATGAAATTTTGTGTGCTTAATATTCATATGTTGAGGAATGTTGTGTTAAAATTTCAGATCAATCGGAGTTCGGGAAGTCACCCAAAAATTTGCTGCAAAAGGGCAGTCCGAACATTCCAATCCAGGGACTTCCAGGATTTTCCTGGGACTTTATCCCAACTTCGAAAAATCATTCCCGATTACTCACAAGGATTTTGATCGAACTGTTTTATGGGGAGATGGTCATATGTGTCTAGTTTATCTGAGACTTGGAATCGCATCAATCGGAGCTCCACGGATGGAGATATGCCGGAATTACTACAACAAGGTCAAATCTGCCGATTCCAGGAACCTACTGCCCCCTTTTTGTGTTTTCTGTTTTTAATGGACCAAATGATGCACAAATGCATTTTTGAAGATGGTTCAAACTTTATGAAGGGAAGAGGAAGACACTAGGCCATGGCATTGAAGAAAAATTGAAGAAAGAAGTTCTCCTAGTCACACTAGGAGAAGCTGCCGATTTGGGGCAGATCAGATGCAACATCAAGCTGCCGGCATTGTGGGGCATTTTTGGTGGATCAAAGCTTATCAATTGAAGTCCAAGACCATATAAGAAGTCCATGAAGATGTGAAGCCCAAGCCTTGAAGAAAAATTCAGAAAAGAAAACCTAATTGGACTAAGAAAGGAAGGTTGCAAAACCTTATTGCACTAGGTTTTCTGAACTCCTCTTTGCTTAAGGGCTGCCGGCAAATACTCCCACTATTCTCTATAAATACCCCCACTTTTCCTACAGAAAAATCATCTCATCTCTTGCAAAGCACTAGCCAAAACTCTACCAAATTTTCCTACCAAAGTTCTAACCCGAAACCCTAAAAATACCAAGTCACCTATTCCACCACCACCATTCACCACCGATCCCATACCTTACCTCAGCCACTGCCGATCCTCTTTCACCACACCAAGACGAAGCTCTCCAAGGTTTCTAAAGTGTGATCCATCCCTATGACTTGTGTTTTTAATTTCGGTTTAGTCACATATTGTTGTTATAAAAATACTTTGTTTCGTTTGGTTTTGAGAATAATCATCTTTTCTCTCTCACTTTTCACTAGCCGAAACTCTGTCCAATTAGCACCACAAATCCCAAAGAAAATTCAAGCCGATTCCACCATTCACCACCACTTCCGATCGCAAGACATCATCCACCACCGAATCCTCTTTGCCGATTCCTCTACAAGGTTTCTTTTAAAGTGTGATTCACTCAACTCTCATGGCTTGTAATTTTCTGTACAATTACTTAACTTTGTCTATGAAGTTTGTAAGGATTTGTGGTTTGTTATTTGGTTTTATTAATTTTACATTGGATTTCCGAAATTCTGTTATGTGTTTTGGTTTTCTTTTTGTTTAATTGATAAACATGTATGTGACGAATTGATTGTATGGCAATAGGGCAGTACGTTTGTTGCATGATTTGATAATTTTATTTGGTTTATTTTCTGAATTCGTATGCACAACAAGTTATAGGGTTAAGGGTAGCTTTAGCTAGGCGATCCTTAGGTTTATTTCTTTATGTTGCCGAACCACAAATATGGGGTAAATTATACATGAAGTTAATTGATCTTGTATTGGTTCTAAGGAGTAGAGTAATTCAGAAAATATGCATGTTGAAGCAATGTTTGGTGATACCATACTTGTTGCGTGTTTCCAATTCGACTCATTGTGGTTATGTGTTCCTTGGTTTAATTTCTACACGAAGTGTCTTTAAACTGATTAACACTATGTTTAGGGTTATGCACGAAGCTAATTCTAAATAACCTGATTAGCGCAGATGGTTTGTTCCAGGAAGTAAGATAGTCTTGACAACCAGACATGAACATTTGTTAAAGGCTCATGAAGTTAACACAATGTTTAAGGTTCAATAGTTGAATGAGCATGAATCACTTGAGCTTCTCAGTTGGCACGCTTTTGGACAAGCCCATCCTATTGAAGGTTACATCCATCTATCAAAACCCATCGTAAAACACTGTGGAGGAATTCCATTAGCTCTGCAAGTTTTGGGATCTTCTTTGTCTGGTAGAAGTATAGAGATATGGAAAAGTGCATTACAGAAGCTATGTGAGACACCAGATGGAGAAATTCAAAAAGTTCTTAAAATTAGTTTTGACTCTGTACAAGACGATCACGACAAAAACTTGTTCCTTCTTATTGCATGCTTCTTCAGAGGAAAGAATAAAGAGTTTTCAATTACAGTACTGAATGACCTTAAATTCTACACAGTGATTGGAATTCAAAATCTGGTTGATAGATGTCTGGTGAAAATTAATGAAAAAAACAAGTTGATAGTGCATCATTTGCTACGAGACATGGCAAGGGGAATCTGATAGGAGCATAAAATGCTACGTTCTTAATATGTTTTTACTCCCATTTATCTAATGCTTAACCCTTATTGTTGTATTATAGAGTTATGTAATCGAGTCATGAGTTTTGGTTGAGTTATATGTGAGAACGTGCTAAAAATAAAAAAAAAGGTAGAAAAATCATCAAAAGCTAAATTGCAAGTCTCAGAGATAAATTGTTGAATCTGTAAAACCTAGACTATGCTTTTGATGAATTTTTCTTCTCTCATATGCAGTAGACATGTAGAGGATTGAGCAATGAAAGGAGTCACTGAATTCGGAGCAAAATAAGATGCATAAAATCACAAGTTCTAGTCAGATGCGAATCCAGGAATTTTCAGAAGATTTCAGTGCACGACACCCAACTTCCCAAATTTATTGCAGATGATTTACAAGGAACCAAGACGTGAATCACATATGTATGGAAAGCTCTATGAGTCTAGTTTTTAATGCAATTAGAATCGTAGAAAAATCTTTTCTGAAGAAGAAGTTATGCCAATCGGAACACACGGAGGTCAAGCTGCCGAGAAGAAATCCTATTTTCTGCCGATTTACAAATGTTTTCCCGGACCTTCTAGGAGAACTTTCGACTGTTCCATAGATTATTTATCCAATAAGGGATGACCAAGTCCATTAACAAGTCCATGATGCAATTATCCATGAAGAATTCGGGCTGATTAATTGAAGAAATCCAAGACTTAATCGGCAAGGAATTCAGCAAATCCTAAAACTGAATTGCTTGAGGATTACACTTCCGAATGTGGACTGATTTCTCATCATTGTTCAAGATAATTGACTGAATTAATTCATGAAAAATAAAAGAAGATATTGATCAAATTATTCAGCCATTATCTAATGGAATTTTCGATAGAAAATAGAGGAAGAAAATCGCAACAAATCCTGATTAAATTCGGCATAATTCCTGTGCACGTCATCCAAATTCCACGGACTCTCCAAGACAGCTCACTTTGAATCAAATGACAAAAAATATATGAATAGAAAGCTACGAGAGTCTAGTTTCTAACTCAATTGAAATCACCTCAATATTTATTTTTTAGAGAAAGATATTTTGTAATCTTCACTCGAAGGTCAAATCTGCCAGCAACATAAGTTTGAGAAAAACTAGGTTTTGTGAACCCTAGTTGCTGCCGACCCTTTGCCTCTATATATAGCACGATTTTTACACAGAAAATCATTTCTTCTCTCTCTCACTTTCAGAAAGCCAAAACTCTACCAAAACAGCACCACAATTCCATACATAAAATACAAGCCGATCCCCTCTTCACCGATATCCTTAAATCGCATCATACCATTCACCGAATCCACTCCTTTGCCAAAGCTTTCTTCAAGGTTCAACAACGTGTGATTCACTCTTCTCTCATGGCTTTATATTTTCTGTATATTAACAATACTTTGTCTATGAAGATTGTAAGGATTTGTGTTTTCCGAATTGGTTGTATTAATTGTATTTTGGATTTTCGAATTTGCTACTTGGTTTTCTAATTGTTGAATTATGTTTCATTGCATGTAACAATTTTATTTTAGGATTTATGGCAGTAGGTTTTGAACATAATATTTTATTTTATTTGGTTTATTTTCTGAATTCATATGCATATAAATTGATGCATGAGGGCAGCCAATGATCATGGTTGTACCTTGTGTATTGGTTTCAATTGCCGAATACAACATGAGGTGAATTTATACATAAAGTTGGTTTATCTTGTGATGGTTCTAAGGGCTAAAGTAATTCTGAAAATTTACATGTCGATGTGAGATGAGGTGAAGTCATACTTGCTAACATGTCTCCAATATATGACTCTTGTGCTTATGTGTTCTTCGTGTTTAACTTCTACACAGAGTGTCTTTAAACCGATTATCATAATGTTAGGATTATACGCAGAGTTAATTCTAAATACTTAAGAAGTCTTGTAACTATTAGATGAACCACAGAGGCTCTAATTAGATTAGAACTAAATGAATCTTGTTAAGTATCGAAATTTGCTGCCATGTTTCCTTGTGTGATTTTGTTACATGTTTTGTGAGTTTATGTGTAGTGTCATGTGTGAAAGATGATGATCATATGTAAATATTAGTTTATGACTTTATTTATGAAAAATTCAGTAGCTATTTAGATAAAAATTTAATCTCCCAATATGATTTTGTAATACTTCATGTAATTGAATGTCCTTGATTTCCCCGGATAGAACGATCCCTACTTGTCTTATACTACATTTGACACAAGAAGGGTAATATATGTATGAAGTTGTTTTGCAGGTATAATGTGCTTGGAAATAATTCCATCAGAATCATACGTGAAGAATCACCCGAGGACCCTGACAAACGCAGTAGGGTGTGGCATAAGGATGCCTTCATTTTGAGTAAAAGAACAGTAAGAACCATAATTTGTGTATGGATGCATAATAATTTAGTTCTATTTCACATTATCACGTACCAATTTTTTTTTTGTTTCTGTTAGCAGGGTACTGGAACTTTAAATGCATCATGCTTGACCTATCGATGTTGATGCAAGATGAGTCTTCCAAAATATTATTTAGTGGAAGTAACAGTTAACGATGTTGTGTTGATGATTATGAAGCAAATTCTTCAGCGCGACGTCGACTTGGTCTTTTCACCTGGAAATTATTTAGTGTTTACTCTTCCACTACAACTCCAGCATCAAATGAGGTTGACATCAAAATAGAGGCATTCAAAACGATGCACAATCTTGAAGTTCTGCTACTAAATAATGGACATTTCAGTCATGGCTTTGAAGATTTTCCAAAAAATTTGATATGGCTGTCTTGGCGAGAATTCTCTCTGAATTCGATACCAGCTAGTCTGTATTTAAAAACTCTAGTTGTTCTTGACATGCGAAATAGCAGCCTGCAATGTGTTTGGCAGGGGACCAAGGTATGGCTATAATTTCTCTGCTTCTCACACACAAGTTTGGTGAAAATTATTTGTATTCTTGAAATTTCATGTGTTCATAGATGCTAATAATATAATTATCTCTTGAACAGTTTCTTCCAAGTCTGAAAATCCTCAATCTGAGTCATTCCCATGGCCTTTTAACAACCCCTGACATATCAGGACTCCCTAACCTTGAGAGATTGATTCTGAAAAATTGTAGAAATTTGATTGAGGTTGATGAATCGATTGGATACTTGGAGAAACTTGTTTACGTAAATCTCAGAGACAGCAAAAATCTGATGAAGCTTCCAACAACAATCAAAATGTCTAGTTCTGTTCATACACTTATTCTTTCTGGTTGCTTAAAGCTTGTGCTTCATTCTAAAATTGTTGCAACAAATCAGTTAGACCTGACAGCTAGTGATATGAGGAAAGACGATTGTTTATCACCAAATTTGTGGAAGTCACTTTTATCATGGGCAGCACCAAGCAAAAATATCATACCAACCAGGTTCTCAGTACCCAATTTACCATGCTCTTTACAAAGCTTAAGCTTAGCTGACTGCAACCTATTAGAGATTCCAGGTGATCTTAGTATCCTCTCCTCGTTGAAGTATTTAGATCTATGTGGGAACCCAATTCAAAGCCTCCCTGAAAACAAGAGGTCTCTCACTAAGCTTGAGACACTTTTGTTAGAGGACTGCACAGAACTCAGAACACTTCCAGAGCTTCCCCCAAGTCTCCAGAGCTTGCTTGCAAGTTCCTGTAAGTCACTGAAAAAAATAACAAATTTACCAAATTTGTTAAAATCATTGGATACAGATCTTTTGGATTGCAAGAAATTAGTTGAAGTTGGAAGCTTGTACAGTATAAAACCATTGAGAACCACTGACATAGAAATGATCAAAGCCAAGGGACTATTCAATTTTAATTGCATTGGAAGCTACACTGAGGTTGAGATAATTAACTACATCACAAATACAACCAAGAAGGCCCCCCTCCAGGTTCTCTCTATCTCTAGCCTCTCTCAGTCTCTCCTTAATATATCCTTGTTCAAATACAATTAGTATGATACAGAAGCTAGTTCGTTGTTTGAAATATTAGCTTGTAATTTTACGATTACATATATTTATCCATCTCCATGAAACAGGTGTTGACTGAATGTGGTATATCTAGCATTTACCTAAATGGAAACACAATTCCAGATTGGTTTCACGACAGGAGAACGGGCCACTCCGTGTTGTCTATAGTAGTACCTTCACATCTTAATGTTAGAATTCGAGGCTTAAATGCATGTATTTTATATACAAGAAGCTCAGATGTTGGTCGTTCTACTAAATTTTTTAACTTGTGTAAAGTCAGCAATGTGACCAAGGGTCTCATGTGGACGTATTCCCCTATCACAATTGGTGTTCCGAAGGAGAATGAAGACATGTTATGGATAAGCCATTGGCAGTTTGGAGAAGACGAATTATGCGCAGGTGACGAAATACGTGTTTCAGTGGAATTTGGATCTGAGCTGCGAGTTGAGTCTCGATCCATTCGAACTTTTGTGCATTCGTCATCCCTCCCGGCATGTTCTGAGCCTTCGAGCCAAGTTGGCTCTGATACCAGCTGTCACGGGCCGACTTTGCGGAAGCGCAAAGAGGACCGTGCGGCACTTACTGTCCCTTTGAGAAGGTAGTAAGTCAGCCTTGAGCGTACCTTGCAAGGAACAATGGAAACCACACGATATTAATATATTGCACGCAACAAGTAAGAACAGTATAATATAGTTGTGGGGCGAGCTCGTCGACAAGCGAGCGAGCAATTGAATGCAAAATTACAAAAGATCTCACGCGACACAGATGATTGAATAATTCCTCTCTTTATTGATGGTAAGACGTTTACAGGGGCGCAAGTACATGTGCTTACCTATACTAGTTCACTAGTCCAACCGTCGCCGACTAGGAACCCCCCTGTATAGAGCAAGTCGGACAAATAGTAACTTGGCACAGGGGAAACATGAATATTAGGAAACATAAATTACAAAAATGCCACTAGCACACAAGCAACCGGCCATAGGCTTAACTCTTGACCTTGGACAAGGTTGCTTGTGGTGTTACAAGTTATATCCCTAACACACGGCATAGAAAAGAAAAAGAAAATTATGCAGGGCTATTGTCTTGAATTTTGTTGTAATATTATGGGAAGAAAAGAATGAAGTAAGGGTCCAACAAGATGAAATTTGACCCTTGGCGAGAAGACATAAGGAGATTAAGCTTTGCCAAAGACCATGGTGACGTTTTGAGCCTCCTTATCCAAATATCGAATACCTCTTAGCCTAGCCCCATTACAACCCTTTTATTGATATTTTTCATGATTCTTAAGATGGTTAAACTTGATTTGTGGAGATTATCTCAAGAGTAAGCATATGGTTTTGGTTCATTGGTGCATATAGTTATCATATGAGGTTTTTCCATAAAAATTCACAAAATGCTTTCATTTCTTTGATATATGCAAGTCACTCTTTGTAATTCGTTATCTTTCACTTGCATATACTATGTGTGAATAACCATGCTTCGAGAGAAAAGAAGAGAGTATGCCTAGTGAGGAGGATTGGATTAGCTTTAACATGTTTACATGCTTACCTTTTGCTCTTATATGTTCATATTGATGTCACATGTTCATGGAACTTGGAATTTTCGTGCTTAGCATTCTCATGCATTAACTTGAAAGCTATGTGTACATACGAGCCTGAGACAAATTGTTAGGGGCAATAGTTTGTTTAGAGTCTAGTTTAATTTAGTTTGCTAAGGGACTAGCAAAAGCTAAGTGTGGGGTAGTTGATAGGAGCATAAAATGCGACGTTCTTAATATGTTTTTACCCCCATTTATCCAATGCTTAACCCTTATTATTGTAAGATAGAGTCATATTTTAGTTTAGTGTCCCTTTGGTAGAGTTTTGGAGAAAATGTGCTTTAATTGTCAGAAAAAAGACTAAGTATAGAAATCTGGAAATAAAGTAAAATATGTCTTTTTCATGATTTTGAGGCTCGTGCTAAACTGATTTATCCTTTTCCAAATTTGATGAAATTTGGTGTGCAGTTAATTGGCAAGCTAAAGTGTATTGTGTCAAAATTCATATCAATCGGAGTTCGGGAAATCACCCAAATGAAGGCTGCAACTTGGCAGTTTGAGCAAACCAATCCAGGGACTACCAGGATTTTCCTGGGACTGTGTCTTGACTTCCGGAATTTCTGTGGGACACATCGCTTAGAACCAGAGAACGAGCCATACGCCGTTGGAAAGCTCTACGAGTCTAGTTTCTCTGGGACTTGGAATCGCAGCAAAATATTTCCTAAACAAAACGTTATGCCGGTTTGAATGCACGAAGGTTAAGTCTACCGAAAGAAGAAAACCTAAACCGAGTTCTACATGGATTTGGCTTACGAATGTGGACTGAATTCCATCCTTTGTGCAAGATTTTTGGCTGAATTAATTCATGGAAAACCTAAAGAGATATTGCTCAATTATTCAGCCATTATCTTGGGAATGTTCGGCAGAAAATAGAGGAAGAAAATCGCAACAAATCCTGATCAAATTCGGCAGAATTCCTGTGCACGTCATCTAACTTCCAAGGACTCTCCCGGACAGCTCACAATGAATCTGAATTCGAGCCTTATATGGATAGAAAGCTACGGGAGTCTAGTTTCCAACCCAACTGGAATCACCTCAATATCTATTTTCTAGAGAAAGATATTCCATAATCTTCACTCGAAGGTCAAATCTGCCAGCAGGATAAGTTTGAGAAAAACTAGGTTTGTAAACCCTAGCTGTCTCCCTTGCCTCTATAAATACCACAACATAATTTGAGAATAATCATCTCTTCTCTCTCACTTTTCACTAGCCGAAACTCTGTCCAATTAGCACCACAAATCCCAAAGAAAATTCAAGCCGATTCCACCATTCACCACCACTTCCGATTGCAAGACATCATCCACCACCGAATCCTCTTTGCCGATTCCTCTACAAGGTTTCTTTTAAAGTGTGATTCACTCAACTCTCATGGCTTGTAATTTTCTGTATAATTACTTAACTTTGTCTATGAAGTTTGTAAGGATTTGTGAATTGTTATTTGGTTTTATTAATTCTACATTGGATTTCCGAAATTCTGTTATGTGTTTTGGTTTTCTTTTTGTCTAGTTGATGAACATGTGTATGACGAATTGATTATATGATAATAGGGCAGTAACTTTGTTTGATGATTTGATGATTTTATTTGGTTTATTTTCTGAATTCGTATGCACAACAAGTTTTAGGGTTAAGAAAAGCTTTAGCTAGGCTGATCTTGGGTTTAATTCTTTATGTTACCGAACCACAAATATAAGGCAAGTTATACACGAAGTTGATTTATCTTGTATTGGTTCTAAGAGATAGAGTAATTCAGAAAATATGCATGTTGAAGCAAGGTGAGGTGACGCCATACTTGTTGCATGTTTCCAATTCAACTCATTGTGCTTATGTGTTTCTTGGTTTAATTTCTACACGAAGTGTCTTTAAACTGATTAGCACTATGTTTAGGGTTATGCACGAAGCTAATTCTAAATAATTGAGGAGTTTTGAATGATTAGATGAACCACGAAGGGCTCTAGTTATAATTGGAACTAAATTGCATGAAATCAGATTCAATAAAGTTGCTGCCGTATTGTTGTTTGATCGGTTTGTTATGTGCATGTGAGTTTTGTGTGATGTGTATTGTGTGAAAGATGTTGATCACATGTAAATATATAATTTAGGATTTAATTTCGTGTAGAATATAGAAACAAATTCTCCAACTCCCCCATATTTATACACTTACCCATTGTGGAAAATAGTCTGCAAACGTCGTGTTGTGGTACTCGACATCACCGCGAACTTCCTTGCAGTGAAGATGGGTTCGTTTCCAATATTGTACCTCCGGACAGTTTATTAGAACCCACCAGTGGGCAATCCCTACCTCATGGTCAGGCAACTTGTCCACACCCTTCTTCTTGAAGCTTCCGTATGGTACAACAGAGTTGGCGACGATAGATAGGTTGAACTCGGGGTCATCTCGACTTGGATGTTGTGGGGGGTCCTCCATCGCTCCCAAGTACAACTTGGCATACGTTACACACTCATGCGCAATGTAAGCTTCAGCAATACACCCCTCAGGCGCAGATTTATTGTGCACATATTTCTTGTAGTCTCCAAGTTGTCTGCAAGGTTAACAAGTGCATGTTAAGAGCATGCAACTTTTATTTAAAAACATGTATAAATCAAATTTATGAATAACATGTACCTTTCGATGGGATACATCCAAGTGTAGTGTACGGGACCGGCAAGCAACAATTGTTGGGGAAGATGGATCATCAGCTGAGGCATGATGTCAAAGAAGTTTGGGGGAAATATCCTCTCGAACTTGCACAAGATAAAAACGATTTCCTCATGCATTCTCATGAGGTCTGATTTTCTAACTTCTCTAGCGCATAACTTCTGGAAGAATCTTGACAACGCCACCAACGGCTCAACCACTTCATCGTCCAAGTACGCTCGAATGAAAATAGGGAAGAGGCGTTGAAGCAGTACATGGCAGTCGTGACTCTTCAATCCGTACATCTTGTTGTCTCGGTAGTTAACACACTTGCTTATGTTACCCGCATAGCCATAAGGATACCTGCATAGCCATTAACAACAATTAGATTTCATGCATATATAGTCGTCCAACAACAGATGGATTCTTTAGGGAATACATGCCTAATAAAAAGTTACCTGACATTACTCAGCCATCCAAAAATTTCATGTTTCTGGTCCCTGGTGACGGTGTAAGGAGCTTGGGGCATTTTGCTCCTGCCCTCTCTCAACCACAAATGGTCCCGCAGTCCCATATTTCTCAGATCAACGCGTGCCTTGGGGGTGTCTTTTGTTTTCTTCTCCCAATTCAAAACTGTGCCAACCACGGCTTCACCCACGTTCTTCTCTATATGCATGACATCCAGGTAGTATCTGGTAGCCAACCTGGCCCAATAAGGAAGTTCCCATAAGATGCTCTTGTGTGACCAGAACCTATACCGATCCGGCCTCTCTGGAATCGTGCGCAACACATCGGGATGATTGCTAAGCGGACCAAAGTCATACTCATTCAACACTGCCAATATTTCCTCCCCTGTCCATTGCTCGGGTGCCCAGCCCCTTTCTTCAGTCCCATCAAAAGCCTGTGCATCGTCCCTAAATGGATTGTCATGCGGAAGCCAACGACGGTGACGCATCTGGACAATCTTGCTGCAATGAGGACTGGAGCAATCAACAGTCATGCACTCTGAACAAGCCCTGTAACCCCTGGTGACGCTGCCCGACAAATACCCCTCCCAGGAAAGTCACTGATCGTGCCAACAAGCATGGCATGCATCCGGAACATCTCATTTTTGAACCGGTCGTAGACCAGGTGGCCGTTCAGACTCAAGTACCGAAGCTCCTCAATTACGGGTCTCAAATACACATCGAGACACTTTCCCGGATAACCTGGGCCTGGAATCAACAATGTGAGCATGTTATATTCCTTCTTCATGCACATCCACGATGGAAAGTTGTACGGAATCAAAATAACTGGCCACACACTGTACTGAAGCTCTTTCTTGCCAAAAGGGTTGAAACCGTCGGATGATAGCCCTAGCCAAACATTTCGAACCTCTGATGCAAATTCAGGAAACTCCAACACATTCTTCTTCCAAGCCTCTCCGTCGGCGGGATGTCTAAGGGTGTCATCGTCAGGCACATTCCTCTCAGCCCACCATCTCATAGCTTTGGCCGTGAAAGCACACATGAACAACCGCTCAAGCCTATCAATCAGCGGGAAGTACCGAAGTATCTTCACAGCTTTCTTGTTCCCTTTAGGAGTGAACTTATACCGCTCTGTATTGCATACTGGGCAGTATTCAAGATCTGCAAGTCCTTCCCCGTAAAACAGAACGCAATCGTATCTGCATGCATGAATCTTGATGTAGGAAAGGCCGAGATCTTTAAGGATATGTCGCACCTTATGATGACTGGTAGGAAGCCGATGTCCGGGGGGCATCGCCCCACCCCATATCTTCAGCCAATCATCAACCGATTTGACAGTGCCTTTGTTCTCCGTTTTGATCTTCATCACTCCCATGACAGATTCAAGGACAGTCTTACTGCATCCGGGGTACAACGGAGTCTGTTGCAATGCGATCAGGTTGTTGTACTTTTCCATACCACTTGTGTTGACCGGAGATCGGGGTAATGGCTCGAGTGGCTCAATATCAGGGAAACACTCCATCTCCGGAGGAGGGAGTTGCACATCTGGTGCTTCATCAAAGACACCGCTCTCACGAGGAAACATATCGTTGATCCAGTTCGTTGTTGGATCATTGGAGGAACTCCCTCTCTCGGCAAATTGTCCATGATCATGAGGACCCGTAAACTCTGGTTCACCGTGATAAATCCAATTAGTGTATAGGACCCAAAATCCATATCTAGCCAGGTGTTGCTCCACTGTCTCTATGGAAAACCGGTGTCGTGGGGTGGCACACTTGCACTTTTTACACGGACAATAATGAAGTGTAGTGTCTCCACAGTTAGCCATCACAATATCCAGGAAACTCCTAACTCCATCATGATACGCCTGATCCCATCTTCCAAGGGTAATCCAACTCTTGTCCATCCTGTAAATTCAAGAAATAAATATAGCTATCTATAGATATGTATATATGCACGTACTACGTACGTACGCACGTACTAATTAATTAAAAAATTCATCATTACACACACACACACACACACACACACACACATATATATATATATATATATATATATATATATATATATACACATGCATCCCTAAATTAATTAAAACATCGTCAATCTCCCTAATTAATTAAACACAATGTATTTTTTATATATACCAACAATATATTTTTAATTACAATTAAATTAATTAATATATATATACATTTTTTCATCAAATTCATCTAAAATCACCTATAAATCAACAATCAATCACTAATCTTCAACAAAACTTCAATTCTATCTAACCAACATATCAACCCATTAATAATCTCATCTCAACACACATATATATATATATCAAATTAATCACACATTTATTCTAATTAAACTCTAAATTAACACACCTCTGCATATAACCAACTAAATCAACACACACAGCAATATACGTACCTTTCAAGCTTATGGCCGAGGTTTTGGACGATTTCAGAGCGTTTTCGAAATGTTTTCGACGAATGAGCTCGCTGCTGCAGAATGGATCTGATATAAGAGTTATAGCCGACGAATACCCTCCTCGTCGGCTATAACCAAAAACGTTTCGTCGGCTATAACTCTTATAGCCGACGACTACCTCCTCGTCGGCTATAACAAAAAACTTTTCGTCGGCTATAGTTATAGCCGACGACGGCCGACAACTCGTCGGCTATAATATTATAGCCGACGATGTGGCCGACGAAATAGTATTTCGTCGTCTATAACCAAGTATAGCCGACGAAGTGCTGTTTCGTCGGCCGTTTTTTTTCATATCGTCGGCTATAACCCCTTTTCTGGTAGTGATATGCTCCCCAAATCACAACAACCGCCACAAATAAACACAAATGATGAGAGCCTAAGCTCGCACACAATAATAACCCTACAAAAGATCGTTAGTAGTATAAGCAAGTAGGGATCGTTCTAAGCCGGGGATTAAGGGTACCTGAAACATGAGAATGTTACACCAAAAATATTCACATATATACACATGAAATCGTCACTTTGGGGGAGAGAATGGTTCGGCAGCCATAGGGCTGCCCTAAACTATATACAAAACAAAATGCATGAATTCAAACTCTAAACTACTATGTACAAGTTTGGGCGACATTCTACCACAAATTACTAGCATGAAAAACACTCAAAACACATAGCAAATTGATAAGACAAGACACGGCAAGAGCACACAATATCCTAGACTCGACTTAGTTCCAACCTAACTAGGGCCTTAGCGGTTATCTTAGTTATTTAGATTTCACGAACATACTTAGAATTAACTTAGCGTATAATTTTAATCTTTAACTAATCGATTAAAGACACTTAGCGTAGAGATTAACCAATTAACCAATTAAGCACGAAATCTTTTTAGTTGGAAACACATCAATCAAGTAAGGCGTCACCACTTCTTGTTAACGCATAGTCGTTTAAACCACTCTAGTCCTATTTATGTTGACGGATATAAGACCAATACTCAAAACACATCGCGAATATGCTAAGTACCAATCTTTGAGGCACACGGATTTAAAGATTAAACCAAGATCGAATTTATAGAATCAAAGTGAACATGCTTGCCGAACTAATCGTATCTCTTTACTTCATATTTTCATTATAGGTTAGCATGCAATCCGAAACTTATCTTTGAAAATCTTTATTAAACTCATAAGAATAAAATTATCATGCATCATTATAAAACCATATTCACAATCGTTTTTCACATAGACATGAAAACACAATAACCAAACATACACATGAGTTTCATAGACAAAACTACACATAACTACATAAAAATTATTACAAACCAAGAGTAGGGAGTGGATCACACTTTTGCAGACACCTTGATGACTTCTACTCGTGTGGATCCTTGATGGAATGAGGTTCGGTGGCTGCTGGATGAAGGGTGGAGAATCGGCATAAACTTTGTGGTGGTGTTGGTGGTTTTTGGTTTGTGTTTTTATGTAGGATCTTTGGCAGAAAATTGGTAGAGTTTTTGGCTAGGGTTTTTGCTTCAGAATGTGACCACTTTTATGATGGGTGCCGGCCTGTATATATAGGAGAAAGAGGGCTGTGCAGTTTGGAGCTTTTCCTTGTTCAAAACGGGAAAAAAATCTTCATTAAATAAGGTTTCCCAATCTGAGTTGGAATAAGCTTTTCTCTCCTTATTGAACAAAGAAACTCTTGTTTGGCCGGCTTATGATTTCTTCTTGGATGTTGCAAAAGCTCTTTGGAATGATTTGGCACGCTTGCAGCCGCTTGAAGGCATTAGTGGAAATTCCTTTCTGCTCGCGGGTACAGACTTTGCTAGTATCAGGTACTGGCGAGGCTATTTGGCGGACCGCGCGAACATGCATGCTAGCATGCGTGGATGATTGGCGACTAGATCTTCTGGCGAGCGAAGATGTTGGCGAACGAGGCTGATGGCGAATGAGGCTTGGCATACCTTTGATATTTTAACCGAATATAATTTTTTCCTCAATGCTCCGATTGATACGATTCCAAGTCCCAGAGAAACTAGACTCGTAGAGCTTTCATTGTATAAAAGGGCTTCTGCAGATTCCAAGTGAAACGTCCGGAATAAATTTTTGAAGTCAGGACACAGTCCCAGGAAAAATCCTGGAAGTCCATGGATCATTTTGCTCGAACTTCTGAGTTGCAGCCATCTTTTGATTAACTTCCCGAACTCCGATTGATCTGAAATTTGGAAACAAAACACTTTAGCAAGCCAGTTATATGCATACCAAATTTCAACAAATTTGGAAAAGGATAGGTCAATTTTCCACTCGTCTCAGAATCAAGAAAAATACATATTTTGCATTATTTTCCAGATTTCTCAAACTTAGTCATTTTTCGGATTATTAACCAACTTTTGCCAAAAATCAACCAAATTAACACTAAACTAAATTATGACTCTATTTTAGATAAATAAGGGTTAAACAAAACATAAACGAGGACATAATAAGCATATTAATATCGTCGCACATTGTGCTCCTATCAACAAACACAACTCAATTGACTCACAGGTAATCTAATAATGAACTGGGAATACAAAATAGAAAAGTACAGGATCAATAGATCCTACCAAGCGGAAGTAATGATAGGAGCATAAAATGCGACGTTCTTAATATGTTTTTACCCCCATTTATCCAATGCTTAATTGTTATTTGGTTTTATTAATTCTACATTGGATTTCCGAAATTCTGTTATGTGTTTTGGTTTTCTTTTTGTCTAGTTGATGAACATGTGTATGACGAATTGATTATATGATAATAGGGCAGTAACTTTGTTTGATGATTTGATGATTTTATTTGGTTTATTTTCTGAATTCGTATGCACAACAAGTTTTAGGGTTAAGAAAAGCTTTAGCTAGGCTGATCTTGGGTTTAATTCTTTATGTTACCGAACCACAAATATAAGGCAAGTTATACACGAAGTTGATTTATCTTGTATTGGTTCTAAGAGATAGAGTAATTCAGAAAATATGCATGTTGAAGCAAGGTGAGGTGACGCCATACTTGTTGCATGTTTCCAATTCAACTCATTGTGCTTATGTGTTTCTTGGTTTAATTTCTACACGAAGTGTCTTTAAACTGATTAGCACTATGTTTAGGGTTATGCACGAAGCTAATTCTAAATAATTGAGGAGTTTTGAATGATTAGATGAACCACGAAGGGCTCTAGTTATAATTGGAACTAAATTGCATGAAATCGGATTCAATAAAGTTGCTGCCGTATTGTTGTTTGATCGGTTTGTTATGTGCATGTGAGTTTTGTGTGATGTGTATTGTGTGAAAGATGTTGATCACATGTAAATATATAATTTAGGATTTAATTTCGTGTAGAATATAGAAACAAATTCTCCAACTCCCCCATATGATTTTGTAATGCTTTATGTGATTGAACGCCCTGATTTCCCCGGATTGAACGATCCCTACTTGTCCTATACTAACGATGACACAAGAGGGTAATATGTGTATGAAGTTGTTTTGCAGGTACAGATTGTGCTCGTATTATAGCTCCATCAATTTTTGGCGCCGTTGCCGGGGAAATTATAAAGTTTTGATTCATGAAGTGTTACTTTGTAACTTTGTATCAATTTGTGATGTAAAGTTTGTTAACAATCTGTGTCTCTAACTCTAACGTATATTTATATATCCTAACTCTCTAACATGACGTTCTAACTCTTGTATTTTCTTCTTCTAACCTTGAAAAATTTGTTGAAACTGTCACTTGTATGAATCTGTATATCCTTGCATTTTAGTTTATTGTTTTTTTTCGTTTTGATGTGTTTTGTGTGTGTGCAGGTCGAACTTGAAAGGAAAGGGCAGGAAATACGGAAGTTCTGCCCAAACAGAAATCGGGCAGTGCAGTCCGTCGACTTTGGATGGCTGCCGTTTTCAGCTCACAAAATCTGGGAAAGTGAGCCATACACCGTTGGAAAGGTCTCTGAGTCTACTTTCTGTAGGATGTTACAGAAGTGGATTTGGAGCTTCGAGCCATTCCCAGTTTTAATTTGAGTGAAGGAAGGTCAATCTGGCGGAGCAGAAAACTGGGCAGAACAATAGGTCTGATAAAAAGCCAAACAAAGAGTACTTCTGCTGGTCTGATTGAGGCGAATTGTATACCGTTGGAAAGCTCTGTGTGTCCACTACAACATTGATTTACAACACTTTTGAATTAGGATAGTGGAACACACCCAAAATCAAGCCTCAAGAGAAGCAGACACGTCTGCCGAAGACCCTGCCCCTGCCGAGAGCCATCCCGCTGAGAGGCTTGCAGCCTGCGCCATACCCTGCGATGCCACTGCCCATGCGTGCCAAGCAACCCACTGCCGAGACCAAGGAGCTGCCTGCAATTGCCGGCAGCCGTACATGAGTTGCTGCCGAGAAAAATTATGCCAAGAGGAGGGCTGCTGCCCTCAAAATGTTGAGCAAGTGAAGATGAACACACACAATACTACACACGGTGAGAAGTCTAGGCTATGGACTATAAACACAAAGCGCTAGTTGGGAGGCAACCCAATTCGATCAAAGAAAAGTGAAGGAGCCATCACCGAGAGTTTGAAATTTCTTAACCCTTCTCCTTTTCTTTGGTTTGTGATGATATGTTGGAATGTGTTAGACAATTGCATGCTTAGGAAATTCCTTGCTATAATTCTATGCTTACATTGAGGACAATGTAATTTTCTAAGTGTGGGGTGGGATAACGTATTCCGTTTATGTTTTCATGTGCTTAGTTTAGAAAAGAAAAATCCAGAAAAATATAATGCAAAAATAGAGTGTTTAAATTGTTTATTTTGAGTCTTAGGATGCCCCTAATATGTCAATGATGTTTTTCTCCTCTTTGCATACATAGATGATAGTTGTGCATACAATTAAAATTGTGAGTTTCATGGATTTTGTGCATTGGTAGGAGCATGTAGGACTTGTTGATTAACGAAGCATGCATGTTTTAGCTAGTTTGTTTCCATAACAACCTATGTGAGATTTAGAGCCAAATTGCTTTCTTCTTGAGTGATAAAAAGATAAAATTCGATAGATTCATAAGAAGCATGAAACCACATAATTCTTTGATTATTCAATGACTTTGTGCCATAGCTTTTTAATGAACTCTAGAATGCTAAAACTTACTCTTGTTGATTTTTGAAACGTTTATATCATAAGTTACCTTGATTTTGAATATGATTGAATAAAGATCTCTTAGGTTTACCACCAATGCCAAATAAAACATGAGCCCTATTGGAGCCCGTCGTGGGACACCTTAGTAAACCCCTTTTGAGCCAACATTTAGCCTTTTCTTTCATCACCCTTAAACACTTTCCATGAGCTTAGTATAGTGATGTCTTGACCATTGTGTGTCGGCAAAGCTTGATTTTTGAAAGCGTTTTTGCGTGAAGTGATAAAGAAGAACAAGTGTGGGGTAGACTTAGCCATGAGTAATTATGAAAAATGTATGTGCATGCCGTGCCTTAGTAAAGAAAAGAAAGAAAAATTCTGCTAAAAAAAAAAAAAAAAAACCGTGAGCAAGAAAAGAAAAGACAAGGCATAGGCACGGTGTCACGGGCCGACTTTGCGGAAGCGCAAAGAGGACCGTGCGGCACTTACTGTCCCTTTGAGAAGGTAGTAAGTCAGCCTTGAGCGTACCTTGCAAGGAACAATGGAAACCACACGATATTAATATATTGCACGCAACAAGTAAGAACAGTATAATATAGTTGTGGGGCGAGCTCGTCGACAAGCGAGCGAGCAATTGAATGCAAAATTACAAAAGATCTCACGCGACACAGATGCTTGAATAATTCCTCTCTTTATTGATGGTAAGACGTTTACAGGGGCGCAAGTACATGTGCTTACCTATACTAGTTTACTACTCCAACCGTCGCCGACTAGGAACCCCCCTGTATAGAGGAAGTCGAACAAATAGTAACTTGGCACAGGGGAAACATGAATATTAGGAAACATAAATTACAAAAATGCCACTAGCACACAAGCAACCGGCCATAGGCTTAACTCTTGACCTTGGACAAGGTTGCTTGTGGTGTTACAAGTTATATCCCTAACATGCTCCCCCACTTAAGCTGTCGGCGCTCTCGACGACGGCATTAAGGCTAGAGTGCTGCAATCTTCTCCCTGAGCTGCTGGCTTCGTCTTGTGCCTTGAAGTCTTCAATCTGCTGCTGGAACCTCCTGAGTGCTTCGACGTTCTCCCAGCTTGTCTCTTCGTCTCCAACCCCCTTCCACTTGACTAAGAACTGCTGCTGCGGGACAGCGCGGACAGCTTGACTGGTGCCTTGGCGATACTTGTTCACCACCCGTTCGGCATGGATCGCTTCGACTTCCCTCGACTTAGTGGGCTTGATCTCCACATGGGGTTGAGTTGGCTTGTTGCGAGAGCCATCTTCAGGATTTGGATGATGGGGTTTGAGATTGCTGACATGAAAGACCGGGTGAATCTTCATCCAAGTGGGGATGTCGACTTTGTAAGAGCACTTCCCCACTTTCTTTAGAACTGGGAGTGGGCCTTCATATCGGCGGAACAACCTCTTGTCTTTGTTGCGAAGGAACCGGAGCTGTTCGGGGAGTAACTTGACAAGCACCATGTCTCCCTCTTTGAACTCTCGAGACTGGCGGCCTTGGTCGGCCCACTTCTTCATTCGCCTCGCCGCTTTCTCCAAGTAACTCTTGGCAATCTCTGTATTGGCTTTCCACTCTTTAGTGAAGTTGAAAGCCCGCGGGTTCTTCCCCTTGTACACTTCTTGTATTGTGTGGGGCAGGAAAGGCTGCTGACCCATCACTACTTCGAACGCACTCATGTTGGTGGCTGAACTCTTCTTCGAGTTAAAACAGAACTGGGCCACATCTAGGAGTTCCACCCAATTCTTCATGTTGGCATGGACAAAGTGTCGCAAATACTCTTCAAGCATTCCATTGAATCTCTCAGTTTGCCCATCTGTCTGAGGATGGTAACTGGAAGAGATGTTGAGCTCCGACCCAAGCAGCTTGAACAACTCTGTCCAGAAGGACCCAGTAAACCTTGTGTCTCGATCACTGACAATATTCTGTGGCACGCCCCAATACTTGACCACATGCTTGAAAAAGAGACTTGCTGTGTCTTCGGCAGAGCAATGCTTTGGGGTTGGCACAAATGTTGCATATTTAGAGAACCTGTCCACCACAACGAGGATACCAGAAATGTCCCCCACCTTAGGGAGGCTTGTAATGAAGTCCAGGGAGACACTCTCCCAGGGCCGAGTCGGTGTGGACAGTGGTTCCAACAAGCCCGGTGTCTTTTGTCTCTCCACCTTGTCTTGCTGGCAGATGAGGCAGGTTCGAGTGTACTCCATCACGTCATCTCTCATTTGTGGCCAATAGTATCCCTGCTTCAGGAGAGCATGTGTTCTCTGCCATCCTGGGTGCCCTGCCCACAAGGTGTCATGACACTCTTTCATAAGCATTCTTCGTAACCCATCGACACGAGGGATATACATTCGGCCCCCTTTTGCCATTAGCAGGCCGACTTCCACCCAAAACCTTTGACTTTTCCCTTCCTCTACTAGCTTGACAAGGGCTTGAGCGGCAGGATCCTTTCTCAGACCCTCTTTAACTCTTCCTTTGATGTCGGTTGCGACGGCACTGCCTGTCAACGACGCTAACACTCGGGTGCTAGCAATATTCGCCTCCCGACTTAAGGCATCGGCCACTTGGTTCGAGTGACCCGCTTTGTGCTCAAATTGGAAATCAAATTCTACTAGGAACTCTTGCCACCGCACCTGTTTAGAGGTCAGCTTCGGGGGTGTCAGGAAGTGACTGACTGCAGAGTTGTCTGTCTTTACAACAAATTTTTCCCCCAACAAGTAATGTCTCCATGTTCTCAGACAATGGATCACCGCCAACATTTCTCTCTCATGTGCGGTATATCTCCTCTCTACCGGAGATAGCTTGTGGCTTTCATATGCCACTGGATGTCCTTCTTGCAGCAAAACTCCCCCGAGCGCAAAGTCAGACGCATCAGTCTGCACTTCAAATGGCTTGTTCAGATCAGGTAATGCAAGGACAGGATCTTTCATCACGGCCCCTTTCAACTTCTTGAAGGCCTGTTCACATTCCTCCTTCCAGTCCCACGTCACTCCCTTCTTTAGAAGCTCTGTCAGGGGAGTGGTCTTCAGCGAGTAATTCTCAATGAACCGCCTATAGTAGTTGGCCAGTCCAAGGAAAGATCGCAATTCTTTCACATTCTTGGGGCTTTGCCACTCTTCAATGGCCTTCACTTTCTCCATGTCCATTCGAATTCTCTCCCTTTCTATGACATGCCCCAAGAATTTAATGGTATCTTGCGCGAAGGAGCACTTCTCGCGCTTGACATACAGCTGGTTGGCACGCAGCTGCTGGAACACTATCTTTAGATGTTCCACATGCTCTTCCAAGGTGGAACTGTAGACCACAATGTCATCTAGGTACACCACCACGAACTTGTCCAGGTAGTCATGGAAGACCTGGTTCATCAATGTGCAGAATGTGGCTGGCGCGTTGGTCAATCCGAATGGCATGACTAGAAATTCAAATGCGCCGTATCGGGTGACGCAAGTAGTCTTTGGCTCATCCCCTTCCGCAATGCGTACTTGATAGTATCCCGACCGAAGATCCAGCTTGGTGAAATATTTGGCACCACTAAGCTGGTCGAACAAGTCGGCAATCAGAGGGATAGGGTACTTGTTTCGCACCGTGACCTTGTTGAGAGCTCTGTAATCTACACACAATCGCAAGCTCCCGTCATACTTCTTTTGAAAAAGTACCGGTGCGCCATATGGGGCCTTCGAAGGTTGAATGAACCCTGCTTCTAATAGCTCTCCCAACTGTCTCCTTAACTCGGCCAGTTCTGGTGGAGCCATTCGATAGGGAGCCCTCGCGGGTGGTTTAGCCCCGGGGAGCAACTCAATCTCATGATCCACATTCCTTCTTGGAGGAAGTTCTTTGGGAAGCTCTGCCGGCATCACATCTTTGTAGTTCTCGAGCACTCCCTGAACTTCACGTGGCACTACTTCCTGCTCTATCTCGCCTTTCATCAAAGGAACGAGAACATAAGAGGGGTCCTGACGCTTCACCCCCTTCTTGAATTGGAGTGCTGACAAGAGTCGAGGTTCACTTGGCGAGATTATTTTCACAGGCACAACACATGGCTTCTCTCCCATAATTAGTAAGTTTCGTGCATTCGGAATGGGGATGACTTTGTTCTCCAGCAAGAAGTCCATCCCTAGTATGACATCGAAGTCATCCATCTTTACAATAACAAGGTCCGCCTTCCCTTCCCAACGGTCTAGTTTCAAGGACACCCCTCGAGACAACCCGACTGTGGTTGACGGTGGGGAGTTGACTTCTTTGATGCGGCCGACATCCTTCTCCCACTTTAACTCCAGTCTGCGTGCCTCTACTTCTGACACGAAACTGTGGGTGGCACCAGTGTCAATCATCACACTCTTGGCCACTTTCCCATTTAGGCTTCCGCTTACAAACATGAGACCTTTGGGCTGAGACTTCTTAGATGCAATCGGTTGCTTCCCCACTGCATTCAGAAAACTCAGAGCCCCCATATGACCAGGTTCTTCCTCTTCATCTGGGTGGACTTCCGACTCCTTTGCATGAATGTGGGCTTGCAGGGCTGTCAATGCTGTCTTGTGTGGACATTCATTCACCCTGTGAGGCCCTTTACACAGAAAGCATGATAGGGGTCTCGGTGTGAACCAAGTAGCATTGGGTTGTCTTGGAGGGTACACCCCAGTTGAGGCAACTGGCTTGGAGGAGGCGGTATCTCTCACGGTACCCGCTCTTCTGTCTCCTCCCCAAAAACTCGAGAACCTTGACTCGGCTCCCCCACTTTTGCTCTGTCCTGGTCTCGCATTTCTGTGGACATTCATGTTTGTAGAGGTTGTGGGTCTCTTAGCAGAGTTCTCTTCAAAAGTATAATCTGTTAGTCTTTCTGCAGCTGCCTGAGCAGAAGCTAGATCTTGAACTCTTTGCCTCTGGAGTTCCGTCCTTGCCCACGGTTTCAATCCTTCAAGGAAATAGAATAGTCGATCCTTCTCTGACATATCTGGAAGGTCGAGCATGATCACAGAGAATTTGCTCACGAATTCTCGTATATTGTTGGTGTGTTTAAACTCCCTTAATTGCCTTCTGGCAATGTAATCTACGTTCTCGGGGAAGAACTGTGCCTTCAATTCTCTCTTGAAGTCTTCCCATGTTTCAATAGTACAAACATTCCTCTGAATGTCGTTGTACTTCGTTCGCCACCATAGTTTTGCATCGCCTGACAAATACATTGTCGTCATATTCACTTTGGCTTCTTCCGAATCTGGTTTCACCGCTCGGAAGTATTGTTCCATATCAAATAGAAAGTTCTCAAGCTCCTTGGCATCTCGCGCCCCTCCGTAAGCTTGAGGTTCCGGAACCTTCACCTTCCTGTAGTCCGTCACAGGTTGGGTGTTCATCACCCGGATAGCTAGGTTGAGCTTTGTGTTCATCTTGAACAGCTCATTCTTAAACGCATCGATAGTGGCACGGACATCCTCCGTCATCGTGTCCACAGTCACTTGTAGCGTCTCAAGGGCATCGCTCATTGCCCCCACTTGCTCTGGGGAGACAATTCCTTCGTCCCTTTCAATCTCTGTTTCAGACCTCGGGGCTTCCTTCTTCTCAAGGGCCTTCACTCGCCCTTTTAACCCTTCAAGGTCCGCAACACGCGTCACCAATTCATCTAGGTCGACGCGGCGTAGTGCGGCACTAATATCAATCACAGTGTCAGGGACACCCGCAAGTTCTGCGAGTTGAGTCTCGATCCATTCGAACTTTTGTGCATTCGTCATCCCTCCAGGCATGTTCTGAGCCTTCGAGCCAAGTTGGCTCTGATACCAGCTGTCACAGGCCGACTTTGCGGAAGCGCAAAGAGGACCGTGCGGCACTTACTGTCCCTTTGAGAAGGTAGTAAGTCAGCCTTGAGCGTACCTTGCAAGGAACAATGGAAACCACACGATATTAATATATTGCACGCAACAAGTAAGAACAGTATAATATAGTTGTGGGGCGAGCTCGTCGACAAGCGAGCGAGCAATTGAATGCAAAATTACAAAAGATCTCACGCGACACAGATGATTGAATAATTCCTCTCTTTATTGATGGTAAGACGTTTACAGGGGCGCAAGTACATGTGCTTACCTATACTAGTTCACTAGTCCAACCGTCGCCGACTAGGAACCCCCCTGTATAGAGCAAGTCGGACAAATAGTAACTTGGCACAGGGGAAACATGAATATTAGGAAACATAAATTACAAAAATGCCACTAGCACACAAGCAACCGGCCATAGGCTTAACTCTTGACCTTGGACAAGGTTGCTTGTGGTGTTACAAGTTATATCCCTAACACACGGCATAGAAAAGAAAAAGAAAATTATGCAGGGCTATTGTCTTGAATTTTGTTGTAATATTATGGGAAGAAAAGAATGAAGTAAGGGTCCAACAAGATGAAATTTGACCCTTGGCGAGAAGACATAAGGAGATTAAGCTTTGCCAAAGACCATGGTGACGTTTTGAGCCTCCTTATCCAAATATCGAATACCTCTTAGCCTAGCCCCATTACAACCCTTTTATTGATATTTTTCATGATTCTTAAGATGGTTAAACTTGATTTGTGGAGATTATCTCAAGAGTAAGCATATGGTTTTGGTTCATTGGTGCATATAGTTATCATATGAGGTTTTTCCATAAAAATTCACAAAATGCTTTCATTTCTTTGATATATGCAAGTCACTCTTTGTAATTCGTTATCTTTCACTTGCATATACTATGTGTGAATAACCATGCTTCGAGAGAAAAGAAGAGAGTATGCCTAGTGAGGAGGATTGGATTAGCTTTAACATGTTTACATGCTTACCTTTTGCTCTTATATGTTCATATTGATGTCACATGTTCATGGAACTTGGAATTTTCGTGCTTAGCATTCTCATGCATTAACTTGAAAGCTATGTGTACATACGAGCCTGAGACAAATTGTTAGGGGCAATAGTTTGTTTAGAGTCTAGTTTAATTTAGTTTGCTAAGGGACTAGCAAAAGCTAAGTGTGGGGTAGTTGATAGGAGCATAAAATGCGACGTTCTTAATATGTTTTTACCCCCATTTATCCAATGCTTAACCCTTATTATTGTAAGATAGAGTCATATTTTAGTTTAGTGTCCCTTTGGTAGAGTTTTGGAGAAAATGTGCTTAATTGTCAGAAAAAAGACTAAGTATAGAAATCTGGAAATAAAGTAAAATATGTCTTTTTCATGATTTTGAGGCTCGTGCTAAACTGATTTATCCTTTTCCAAATTTGATGAAATTTGGTGTGCAGTTAATTGGCAAGCTAAAGTGTATTGTGTCAAAATTCATATCAATCGGAGTTCGGGAAATCACCCAAATGAAGGCTGCAACTTGGCAGTTTGAGCAAACCAATCCAGGGACTACCAGGATTTTCCTGGGACTGTGTCTTGACTTCCGGAATTTCTGTGGGACACATCGCTTGGAACCAGAGAACGAGCCATACGCCATTGGAAAGCTCTACGAGTCTAGTTTCTCTGGGACTTGGAATCGCAGCAAAATATTTCCTGAACAAAACGTTATGCCGGTTTGAATGCACGAAGGTCAAGTCTACCGAAAGAAGAAAACCTAAACCGAGTTCTACATGGATTTGGCTTACGAATGTGGACTGAATTCCATCCTTTGTGCAAGATTTTTGGCTGAATTAATTCATGGAAAACCTAAAGAGATATTGCTCAATTATTCAGCCATTATCTTGGGAATGTTCGGCAGAAAATAGAGGAAGAAAATCGCAACAAATCCTGATCAAATTCGGCAGAATTCCTGTGCACGTCATCTAACTTCCACGGACTCTCCCGGACAACTCACAATGAATCTGAATTCGAGCCTTATATGGATAGAAAGCTACGGGAGTCTAGTTTCCAACCCAACTGGAATCACCTCAATATCTATTTTCGAGAGAAAGATATTCCATAATCTTCACTCGAAGGTCAAATCTGCCAGCAGGATAAGTTTGAGAAAAACTAGGTTTGTAAACCCTAGCTGCCTCCCTTGCCTCTATAAATACCACAACATAATTTGAGAATAATCATCTCTTCTCTCTCACTTTTCACTAGCCGAAACTCTGTCCAATTAGCACCACAAATCCCAAAGAAAATTCAAGCCGATTCCACCATTCACCACCACTTCCGATCGCAAGACATCATCCACCACCGAATCCTCTTTGCCGATTCCTCTACAAGGTTTCTTTTAAAGTGTGATTCACTCAACTCTCATGGCTTGTAATTTTCTGTATAATTACTTAACTTTGTCTATGAAGTTTGTAAGGATTTGTGAATTGTTATTTGGTTTTATTAATTCTACATTGGATTTCCGAAATTCTGTTATGTGTTTTGGTGTTCTTTTTGTCTAGTTGATGAACATGTGTATGACGAATTGATTATATGATAATAGGGCAGTAACTTTGTTTGATGATTTGATGATTTTATTTGGTTTATTTTCTGAATTCGTATGCACAACAAGTTTTAGGGTTAAGAAAAGCTTTAGCTAGGCTGATCTTGGGTTTAATTCTTTATGTTACCGAACCACAAATATAAGGCAAGTTATACACGAAGTTGATTTATCTTGTATTGGTTCTAAGAGATAGAGTAATTCAGAAAATATGCATGTTGAAGTAAGGTGAGGTGACGCCATATTTGTTGCATGTTTCCAATTCAACTCATTGTGCTTATGTGTTTCTTGGTTTAATTTCTACACGAAGTGTCTTTAAACTGATTAGCACTATGTTTAGGGTTATGCACGAAGCTAATTCTAAATAATTGAGGAGTTTTGAATGATTAGATGAACCACGAAGGGCTCTAGTTATAATTGGAACTAAATTGCATGAAATCAGATTCAATAAAGTTGCTGCCGTATTGTTGTTTGATCGGTTTGTTATGTGCATGTAAGTTTTGTGTGATGTGTATTGTGTGAAAGATGTTGATCACATGTAAATATATAATTTAGGATTTAATTTCGTGTAGAATATAGAAACAAATTCTCCAACTCCCCCATATGATTTTGTAATGCTTTATGTGATTGAACGCCCTGATTTCCCCGGATTGAACGATCCCTACTTGTCCTATACTAACGATGACACAAGAGGGTAATATGTGTATGAAGTTGTTTTGCAGGTACAGATTGTGCTCGTATTATAACTCCATCAAGTAAGGACGAAGATGACTATACCTCAACTCCGAGTACTCTTGACCTAAAAAACTAGTATGCAAACTGGGCGAATTAAAACGAAGAACCCAAAGGAAAGTAAATTAAAAAACGTTAGAGTGAGTGGATAAAAATAAAATAATTTAATATAATATTTTAAATAAAAGTATCATATTACTTTCCCAATGTTTTATAAATAAAAACTACAACGTATGTATTTTAATAAAACGTCCCACGTTTAAGAAAAACATATTTAAAAATCAGCCCCGCTGATATGTCAAATAAACAAATAATATTTTTGTTTATATATATATACTCAAAACAAAATACTTTTGAAAATCAATTAATAACATTTCAAGACTAATCCCATTGGTCATATAAAAAAAACCCAGCCTCGCTGGTTCGGGAATTTATTAAATAACAGAAAGTCTCATAGAGAAAATATTCCCGAAAACCAAATAATATAAAATCATGACCAATCCCATTGGTCATATAATAGGGGAAGGTTAGCACCATTTAACAGTAAGCCTCCAAGGTTAAGGGTCAAGCCTCCCAGACTCCGTAGCGTCCCACGCTAAACCTATACACGTCGACCTATGTGGTCAAGTCGTCACCTCGTATGGGATCAGGTGACTAAGCTAGCTAGCATCAATATATATATGGACCCTGATATGGTGAAAATCCGAAAACAAAACCGAAAACACGCTTCTCCTTATATATCATAATCAGTACGATCCTCGACAGCACGTCTGAGGCTTATATAATCATAAATAGTATAATAGCCTCAAAATATATTCATATATATCCGACATATCCAACATGCCGTAAAATAATATCAAAAATTTATATATATATATATATATATATATATATATATATATATATATATATATATAACATCGACATGTCTCACATGTCGTAAAATCACATATAGCGAAAATATAAAATCCCCGGAAATATCATTTCCGGTGTTTACATTTAAATACATATAAAACTTATTCAGCAGGATCAAATGTGAATGACTAAATCACACTATTTCTGGAAATCTCATTTCCGAGTAAAATTACGTACGTACTACTTAAAATAGTAGTAAATATATAACCCAAATCCATAATTTACTTAAATATCAATATCATAAAATCTTATGAATCATACTTCATAAATCATTCATTTAAAATAAACTTCATTTTATTAAAATATTTATGCATGCATTTATTTAAAATAAAATCCACTCACAGTAAGGCCGAGCGCGCCGCTATTCCGAGCTCTTGTCACATCGAGTAACCCTTCGACCTGTAACAGAGACGTATTTAAAAGATATTTCAGAACTCGTAGTTGGATTATAAAATTAAATCAACGGACGTCCTCACTCGTCCGAATAACCCAATTTCAATTATTGTTATCGGTATTGGAATTACGTCTCAAATACCGAAAAAAATTTACGTCCAAAATTTCTCAGGACACCCATCCCGACTTTGATCCATTCTTTTACTGATTATTTCATCGTAAAACCCTTTTTATCAGCTTTTACCCTTTTTATAGAAAGTCCACAGTAACAATTACTGGTTAAACAGTAATTTCTAAGTCAAACAGTAATTATTCAAGTGAGACAGTAAATGGTCAAACTCCAATTACTATTTACCATTTACTTTTACTGTTTAGGTTTTACTTATGCTGTTTATCATTTACTGAATTACTGTTTACTGTTTATTTTTCACCTTTTACGGTTTTATTTTTTACTTTTTTACCATCACTTCAACCACCCGCTGCCGGCAGCCGCAGCTCCACCGCCCCGCCGCCGGCAGTGCCACCATAGTGGCCAGAAACACCACCACAGTCCCCCAAACCAACCCAACATGACCACCACCACCTCAAGGTTCTATTTCCGCCACCTCTGCCACCAAAATCCGCCTCAGCCGCCGCAAACAGCGGCCAACACGGTGGGCCGAATTGCAAAACATCCAATTTTCACAAAAACCAACCAAATGAACCTCAAACAACACCTAATCAACTTCTTTTAATGCTCTGAGCACGAATTTAACTTCCAATTACATCAATTACACAACATTGACCGAAATCACAAAAACCCTAGAAATTTCAAATCCTAATTTCTCCTTACCTAATTCGAATTGGATCAATTTCTTTCATGGAATTATTGCACAGGTCAAGACCTTCAATTCGCCCCAAGAATCGGGCAGAACCATGGCCGGAGGAGGAAGTTTCGTCGATCGGGAGCTTTTGGTCTCGAGTGTCGCACGGCCAAACGGCGGCGAACCACGCCGTGCCGCTGCCACAGAGGAGAAGAAGAGGAAGAGGCAGTCTAGACGGGACCGGTGGCGAGCCGAACGGTGGCCGGACGGCGGAGTTCGGAGGAGGGCGGCTCTGGGTCGGTGGCTCGGGCTGAGTCGTGAGGAGGAAGAGAGAGAAAGAAGAAAAGGAAAAGAAAAGAAAAAGAAGAAAAAATGAAAGTTTCCTTTTCGGGAAATTTCATTCCCTACTATTTATACTCATTCAAAAATGGCAAGTTTCAGGTTTTTAAGTTGTAACTTTTCTACACGAACTTCAAATTAAACGTGCCACAAGTCCACGAACTTGTTTTAACGTCCTCTACCTCGTCGAGCAATAAAATTCTCGGTTTAGTCAACTTATAAAAAGTCAACCATTAGAATTTTCGAATCGTAAAAATAATTACTAGAACGTAAAAATAAAAGATAGGCTGTTAGAAGGTAACTCGAGGTTCGGGTCGTATCAGGTGGAGGTAGCGGCGAAATACTTGGTTTTCCGACTTGTGAAGGAGGCAGCGGGTGATATCATGCTCAGCTGAGGTGGTGAAGGCACATCGATATGATGTAGTGACAAAGCCGTGTGCTCGATCTTTGATTGTCGATGAAGATGATGGTGATATGGTTGTGCACTATGAGATTGATGAGGGGTGCCTAGAGATTTAGCAAGGAAAGGAGCCACCAGAGATGCAGGTGGCAAAGTAGTTCACCACCTCCGACTGGCTAGAACGGCGACGTCGTTATGGTGCGACGGTTGCAAGGTCAAGGGCATGTTTGACTTTGTTGTAGGCTAGACATTCTAATTTTTCTATAAAAAAAAAATAATAATAAACAAATAAATAAAAAATAGTTTGAACTCGCACTCTTCTGATTTTGTACATGAAATCGATCCTAGCGATTTTGAGTCTTTTGTACATAGCCTAGTTACTATCAATAGTTTTATCATAGTTCATAAGGTTTTATGTAAGTGACCACTGCAAATCTAATTAGCGATCTACCCTTATCTACCACCATCGTACCCCAGAAGGCCAAAACTGCTCAACTGTCTTTAGACAATTTTCTGTTTAACAACAGGACGTACCGTGTTTGTTTTATTATGCTGATTGCTCCACGTGAACTTATGTGAACTTGGATTCCTTCTGAATTCTGAGGGAATTCTCTTCACTGAGGATGCGCTCGAAGAGAGTTAATCCTCACCCATATTAGTATGAGAGAACTTCCTCACCCATATTAGTATGAGAGAACTTCCTCATACTTGTGAGTTTTTATTCATATGTTCGCCTCGATGGGATTTCTCCTTACACAAATTCGCCTTTAGGAATTGCTTCTCAGTTCTTAACTAAATTTTCCTTGAGGGGATTTTACCTCACCCATAATCGCCTTAAAGAAATTGTCTCATTCAAATCCGTTGAGACGTTTCACGTTCAAACATGTTGCTGGTTAGAATTTACAACAACATATATTGAGATCTCTACATCTGCTCATTAGATCTCCACTATTTTTTAAATCACTACTACAAAAAACTCAATACACAACGGTGAATCACCATTGTGTGAGTTCGGATTTTCTGTTGTATATCTCGAGCTTGTGTAATTAAACGTCAGACAATACACTTAAAGTTTCTGTTGTACGACTTATATGTCATGCCATGGCTGGCTTGGCATGCGCAGCGCTGACATGTCTAGTTTATACAACAAAACATATATATTTTTCTGTTGTGTGATTTTTAAACATACAACAAAATATTGCATTTTTATTCAGTTGCCTGATTCACACAATAGATTTCATTTCCTACTTATTGAGTTGTCTGATTCAGACAACTGATTTCGTTTCATATTTATTGAGTTGTATGATTCAGACAACAAATTTAAGTATTTGGGGCTATTGTTTTGGTATAACATTTGGTTATATTGCACACACATGATTTCATTTGTTTGTTACCTTGTTGTATAATGTTATATCACATAGAAAGATTAAGCATTTCGTATCAAAAGATCCAAAAGCTAGCTCTGATGAGATCAAACCAAAAAATCCATAATTTCAAATCAATAGTGCATTCAAATATCAAACTTCCAAATATTCAACTCAAAAGCAACAAAAACTCATAGAAAAGATAATATACTTGTAGAATGAAGCATTCCTAGCTAATACCAAAAGTTGGTAGCATGCCAATACTAGCTAGCTACATGTCACGACCCGCCAGGCCAAAGGCCTTAGGCAGCGTCGTCCCAAGCCGGAGTGAGTGTCCGAAGACAGCATGCAGGGGCAGCTCGAGGACAAAGGCTGGCAACGTTGCGAGCACACGACGAGGGCGTCACGTGCATACCCGCGGTAGTCTGCCACGACCCGCGAGGCTCCTTGAGCAGCATGTGGAGCATGCATGCCTCAAGGAAGGATCCGGAGAAGGGCCAAGGGTCCTAGGACGGTCTGGAGAGTCGCGGAGGTGTCTAGCTGACTCTAGAAGGTTCCGGACGTGTCCGGGCATCTCCGGAACATGGCACAGCAAGGCGCAGGGCTGTGGAGCGCACAGCAGCCTAGCGCAAGGCAGCACAGCTGGGCTGTGCAAGGCAACGCCGCACGGCAGGGCCGTGCAGGGCGTCGCAGCACTGAAGCACGAGGCTGCGCAGGGTGGCGCAGCGTGTCGGAAGGTGACATCACGTGTCGGAGGACGACACGGCGTGGCGGAGCAACCGAGCATGCAGCATCGGGCCACGCAAGGCGGAGCAGCTTGGTGCAGGGCCACGCGGGGCAAGTGGGAGTGGCGCAGGAAGATGCCACACTCTCCGGGAGGTTCTAGAGAGGACCTCAGCGTATCCGGGGCTTTCTAGGATACGATACGAAGTGTCTAGATTGTTCTAGGATACTCTTGTATAGTCTTGGCATCTCTAGTGTGTGTAGAAAGATCTAGAGTGCCCTTGTATATATCTAGCTAGGCCTAGATAATTCCGGAGGCATGGCAAGGTTGGTTGCCCATGTCTATATATAGGCTGCCGGGGTGACATTGCCTAGGCAGGAGGGAAACATAGCTTTCAGGAATTTTTCACATTTTGTAAACTTTCTCTAAAGCTCAATACAAGTTGATTTCCTTCATCGACTTGGGTTTCTCTCACACTTTTGTTATTGCCTAAGGGTTGTTCGACCATCGGAAAGGCTGACTTAGCATAGGGGTTGCTAAGGCCGCACGAGCCATCGGGGTGCCGAAATTTAAGCTCGTGACATACAGCATTCCTAGCTACTGAACGAAAAGGTGTCAACTAATGCCTATACTAGTCTGAACCTATTCCTCCTTGGTTAGCTCATTTTCTAAATATGAACCAGTTTCTTCTATTACACTGATTACTTTGCTAGTAGTCAAACTGCACGGAATGATGCCTTGGGTGTCAAACTGCACGCGCTTTGTATGAATAAACAAATACCTTGGGCATTCTGCGTGGATATATGCCAAGGTCCTTGCAGAGTAATGCCTCTGTGTCACAGTTTACACCTCCAACCTGTCAAACATGAACAGATGAGCATAAGCGATAATTAATAAAAGACCAGACATTGAAGATTGGATAAGCGTATACCTTTATAGCACCTCTCAGTGAGCTTGCAACATCCTCTATCATTGATTCAACATGCTGATGCCCCTTTAAAGAGTTTGTATAAGAGAACAACAACCAAGTCATTCTCTGGCCAACTATTTCTTTCCTATAAACCTGAGAATTGAGAGCTCTTATGCTCTTTGGAGAACTCCAAGAGCCAGGCCGACCACTACTTGAACTAGTGAAACCACCAAACTGACCTCCAGCTCCAGAATTATCTCCAAAAAAGTTTGAAAACAGGTCATTCATACCGAAATCGAATGGACTTGCGCCACCACCACCAGGGCCACCAAAGGAAAAGGAGAACGACTGGGAACTTCCCTGCCCACCCATGCTCTGCCAATCACTTGGTCTGTAGCTAAAATGGTTCTGTCCAGGTCCACCATTGGTGAAGAAAGTATATCCACCTTGATCTCCTGGGGAACCATGCACCTTGAAATCCAGGATTACCCTTTTCATCACCATACGTATCATAATTTTTCCTCTTCTCCTCATCAGATAAAATCTCATACGCTAGCAAAAGAAGAAGAAATAATCAACATTGAAAATAAAAGGAAAAGGTCCACTCAAAAGGGAAAAAAAAGAAAGGTTTTCTATGCAAGTACTTCAGTAGTTATACATCCCAATTAACAACATAATACACACAGGGACCATATCAATCCAACATGCAAACAACAAAACTAACTAGTGTCCTAAAACGACCTTGCATAACCAAAAGAAATGGCCAATACTCAAATATTTTAATGCAGGCTTGGAAAGGTCGACACTCATAATAAACTAATCACATTTGTACTAATTATCAAACTAAAAGGGCTATTTGACTACATAAACATTAGATGGGTCCATAAATAAAACTCTGACCCATGATATGTATAATTCAGCTCACCTCCTTGTAACTCCTGCAAGATTCTTAGCTGTCTTTTGAGCGAACTCTCTCACAAGCCTCATAGGCTCATTCAAGTACGAGCAGGAACACCATCTCCAACAGGTGGAGTTTGTATCCAAATGTTCCAGCCCTTGGGGCATCATCCTCAAAAGTCCAAAAGTTCAACATATTAGACAAATAAAGGAAAAGCAGCAGCATAAGCCTTCCAAAACAATCACTTCAGAAGCAATAAGTTTTTAATAAACAAGTAATACACACTGGAATGGACAAGTAAATATAAGATTGAATACTTCACATATTTATTTTAAGTAACGGGCTATCAAGGAGGAAAGTTACGACAGTCGCGAAACGAAAAATATTAGGACATGAATGAGTTCCAAACCATATAATGACTAGAATAGAAGTATAGAATAGATTAGTGACATCCAATCAGTACAAAATGGTGCCATGTTTCACATAGAGCCACAAGAACCAATTGGAATAAAGTCTATGGAAGTAAGTAAACAATATGGAACATAGTTCATGAAACCTGTAAACAGTGAACTCGTAGAGATAAATATGAATCTAAATACATCACTCCCGTTGGTGAGAGACCTCACCCTCACAACATGGGAGTTAACAGCGAGCACAGGTCACACAGTATGACTTTTGTTTGAAAATTATGACTTATGTTTGACTTCTGGATATTCTTTATTAATCTTTAGGGCAGCAACTAGTCCAGGTATTGTTAGTCACTATCTTTAGTGCACATGAGATTCAAATGCAATCTTATTACTTGATAAACAGCAACACATTAATTTGAGAACTACATTGCAGAATGAAAAACAGAACTACATTATAAAATGCAGCTTATTTAATCATCACTTACAAAGTATTCATTAAACAAAGTATCACCACAGTAATGCAAATCTGTAAGTATACACAAACTGAACTGGACTGACATCTTTTTTTTTGTGTACACATGGTCCTCCTTATGGCCCTGTATGCTGAGCCTCAACACAGCTTCCAATTTGAAAGCTTTCTTTTGTGTTAGTTCAGTCTTTGAGACTGATTTTCTTTTCTGAATTCACAAACAATCAAATACAAGATTAATAATCAAACTTGCCAAAGAAACCTTATTTCATGAGACATAAACACAAGAACTAAGATGGTTGTGCATTCTTGTGAGTCAAGAGCTTATTGTTTTGCTCAGAGTGCAATGGTGCAGGAGGGGAGTTGAAGACCCTTTCACCTAGTCCATCCCATTGGCAATCGCCATAGAGAACAATCTTCATATTGGTAAACAGATAATCAACATTTCAAGTATAAGATGATCCTAACAGTTCATATATATATTTTTAGTTTCTAGAAATGTATTTGAATATGCAATGACCACACATCACTAATCACAATATGAGGTTTCCCCCTCTGCATCCTAAAAGCCACGAATCCTCAGATAAGGGATTCAATCCCCAAGTCAATTTTACCATCTCAAGAAACCTATACTACCAAACAAAGAGTAGTTTTCGATATGTAACATGTTGTTTACCTCATACACAAGGTGTTTCATCCTCTGCAACAGTACAATCATCTTCATCATCCAGCTCAAACTGCTCAGTGCCCCAACCGGCATTAGCTTGTACAGTTTGAACAATTTCTGAAATTCTAGCCCACCCAATTGGCACCCAATCAAGAAGTTGACTTTCACACCAAAACGGAAGAACCCAAAAAAAAAACGAAGGGAGTTCATTTGCATTTCTGCAAGAACAATAAAGAATTGCAGCAAATCACAACGCACATCAATCAAGCTCCCAAAACTACAACCAGCTCAATACATTAAAACGTGGGTTTTCTCCTGTTTAACCAAATCCAAATCCCAAAACAAGACCTTACAGGGTTGAGTTCCGTCATTGAAATGCACTCCTGTCGTCGAAAGGCACTCCCGTCGTCCTAGATGCCAGGGCCATAGTAGGCGAGGACTTCTCACCCTAGGAGTCGAGGCTAGCTAGAGTTGGAGGGCATGGGGTCGCCACCTCTAGAGAGCTCCACGTCAAACTAAACGACGCTCGCTACTTCGACCCGCTGATAGGAGCATAAAATGCGACGTTCTTAATATGTTTTTACCCTCATTTATGCAATTCTTAACCCTTATTGTTGTAATATAGAGTCATTGAGTCGAGTCTGGAGTCTTTGGCAGAGTTGATATGCAAATTGAGCTTAAAATGCAGAAATTGTCGGAAAATGTGAAGAGTTCTAGTTTGAGTAGGAATCCTTGTTTGACTAGGAAACCTGTTTGGACTAAGAAACCTGTTTTGACTAGGAAACTTGTCGGAATAGAATTCTTTATTGTTCGTCGTTTCTGAAACTTGTGAGGAAATTTTAGAATCCTGTTGGGACTAGGAAAAGTTCTGTTTAGGAAAGTCCTACTTGAACTATGACTGTTATTCCGTGACTTTCCTATTTCGATTTTCCTATTCTAGTAACTTTCTCGATTTAGTAAGTTCCGTGATGTGAATTGGAAACTTTCCTAATTTGATGATCTTATCTATTACACATATGTCTTTTTAAGACAATATTTGTCTAGATTAGGACAAGTTTATTACATGAATTAATTCTCTATTTCTTTTCTTTATTTTCAGAAATTGTGAGGAGATAAAGGAGGAGATAAATCCTAATATTCAAGAGATAATTCAGCCAATTTGCCAAGGAGGATTTCATGGAGGATTCAACCGATTTTTATAAAAATATTTTGCTGATTTAATTCATGATTAATTCAAGAGATATTTGAAGATTATTCAGCAATATATTTGGGAATTTTCGGCAACAATATGAGGAGAGAAACAAGGATGGAGACCGAATGTGGACCATTTTGTGCTCAAGATTCAAGATAATATTGCTGAAATTAATTCAAGATTAAATCAAGAGATATTGTGAAGATTAATTCAGCCAATATTCAAGGAAATTCGGCAGAAATTAAAGAGAAAGAAAAGGGATGCATGTGGACTTGTTTTGATGCTTGGTTCATGACTTGTTGCTGAAATTAATTAAAGATAATTGAAGAGATATTTCAGCCTTTGACCAAGTGATTTTCGGCAAAACAAATTGGAGAGAAAGAAGAGTTGCCGAACTCTAGAGGAGAGAGTCTTGGACGGCAACAACCCTAGGGTTTTGGCTGAACCCTAGGTTCCCATGCTTCTCTATAAATACCACCCCATAATTCCAGAAAAATCATATTCTCTTCCTCACTTTAAACTGCCAAACCTCTGCCGAAATTCCACCACAAAATCCCCACAAAGAATTAAGCCAATTCCATCTCCACCACTCTTCCAAAAATCAGTCCATTCACCACCATTAAATCCTCTTTGCCGAATTCTTCATTCAATGTTTCTCAAAGTGTGATTTATTATTTCTTTATGGCTTTTATTCTTTTGTATCAATACAATATTTTGTCTATGAAATTTGTATGGATTCGTGGTTGTAATTTCGGTTTTATGAATTATTCTTTGGATTTCCGGATTTCTGTTATGTGATTTGGTTTTCTCTTGGATTAATTTATGATCTATATATGTGATAACTTGAATTTAGGTTTTATGGGCAGTAGGTATTTGCATGAATTTTTGGTTAAGTTTGGTTTATTTTCTGAATTCATATGCATATAAATTGATGCATGAGGGCAGCCTTGATCATGGTTGTACCTTGTGTATTGGTTTCACTTGCCGAATACAATATGAGGTGGATTATAAACATAAAGTTGATTTACCTTGTATTGGTTCTAAGGGCTAGAGTAATTCTGAAAATTTACATATCGATGTGAGATGAGGTGACGCCATACTTGCTAATATGTCTCCAATTCGACTCATTGTGCTTATGTGTTTCTTGGTTTAATTTCTACGCGAAGTGTCTTTAAACTATTTAATACTATGTTTGGGATTATGCGCGGAGCTAGTTCTAAATAATTAAGGAGTTTTGCTAATTAGATGAACCGCGAAGGCTCTAATTAAATTGGAACTAAATAGGATCTAAAATTCAGTTTGAACTTGCTGCCCCTATTCCTTTATTTTATTTTGTTACATGTTTAGAGAGTTTTGTGTTTTGTGCTCTTTGTGGAAGATGTTGATCAATTGTATATAGTAATTTAGGATTTAATTTGCGTAAAAATCAGTAGGTTATTTAGATAAAAACATCAAACCCCCTTTTATTTGCAATACTTTGTGTGACTGAAAGCCCTAGATTTCCCCGGATAGAACGATCCCTACTTGTCCTAACTACAATTGACACAAATAGGGTATTATGTGTATGAAGTTGTTTTGCAGGTACTTTGTGCTTAGATTATAGCTCCATCACCCGCTCTCTGTTGACCACCAAAGAGAGAAGAGGAGATGGCGGCTTTGAGAGCGAGAGGCGAAGGGGACTTCGTCGGAGAGCTAGGGTTCCTAGAATTGGCGCGCGGTGTCGCCGGTGCTAGAGGGCACATACCTTTCCGAGAACAAGTTCGGGGGCTTCTCGACGGCCTTCGGTGGTTCAGTGGCCTGAGGTGAAGGAGTGAGGTCGTCTTGAGCTTCACTGGTGACGGTGACGGTGACGATGGCGGCTTCGGTGAGACTGCCTTCTTTCGGAGCTGGAGCTCAATGACGACACCGAATCTAAATTGAAGGGAGGTGGATATGGGGAGAGAGACGGGTTGGAGGGAGGAGGAGGTGGAGTAGAAGTCTAAGGCGCTAAGAGTTCAGATCTGGAGGGATTTGAGTGAAATTCTAGGTCGAGATAGGTTTGGGAGAGAGAGGTGGTGCGGGGGTCGAGAGGCGAGGATGGTGGAGCAGAGGTGGAGGAGGCGGAGCTTGGTGGGTTCGTGAGGGAGAAGAGAAGGTGAGTGAGGCCAAAATTTCGTTTCAGAGAGAAGAGAGTTTGTGAGAAGAGAGCTTTTTTTTCTTCTCTGCTTAATCAAAGTGAGGAGAGAGTTGTATAGCTAGCTGTGGGTTTTTGTAAAGAGAGAAAACCCGAGAGTAGTTGAAAATGTTTTTGTAAACATCAGAACACAACAGAAAAAATAAAAATCCATCGGTCATTTGGCTCAAATGTTTCGACTAAAGAGGGAAAAGAGGGAAATTTGCCGCCAGTCTAAAATTTGGCAAGACATTAGGTTTAACCTTCATACAACTAAAAACTTTTAAACTGTTGTACCAATTTCCTTATCTTTACACTAGGTATTCCATAGGTATATTCTTGTAGAAGCATAAAAACAATTGCACAACAGAATAAAAAAACATTGTTGTGGGAATTGTAACACATGTATGTTTTCAAAACCAAAAAACTATGGAGGCAACTTTCCCGCTTTGAGAAATGCTACCCCCATGCTATTGGAGCCAAAATGAATGTGGGGGAATGACAAGCAAACCAACTCATACAACAAAACTACAAAATTATGTTGTACAAGTGTTTGTCACCTTGCACTTGGTGACACTTAATGCAGGATGTGACATTATCATACAACACAAAACAAGAACTTTGTTGTCTGTCCATCTAGACCTTGCCCAAATTTTAGTTTCAATGTCGGAGGGAGTTCTGCCGCCAAGATTTTCATTAATCATACAACAGAAAATATGTGTCAGAGTTGTGTGACAAAATCTGGAAAAACATTTTTCAGAATATGGAAAATGTGCACCCTCATACAACACAAATCATTCATTTTAGGTTGTGTGAAACAGTTCAGTCATTCATACAACATGTAACTTCCAAAGTGTTGTCTGATCTGTGTTGTGTATTGAGTTTTTTGTAGTAGTGAATTCAATTACAGAAATAACCTTTGGTAAGAAGACAATTATAGACATTAAATTTGACTTATAAAAAAAAAAGCATTAAATTATAATCCAACTAAGAAAATTATTCAACGCACCGTGATGCAAATGAACCGATACTTAAATATGCAATTTCAACCATTTGTTTGATCATCAACTATTCTCAAATACTTAAGTGAACCTTATTAATATTCAAGGGGTGAGTGAAGATAAAGTTGTAAAATACTATTAGTAAAGAAAATTGGAGAGAAACTTATATGAGCATAAAATGCGACATTCTTAATATGTTTTACCCTTGTGTATACCTTTTTTTAACCTTTATTTATTTAGAATCGAGTCATAATGTAGAGTCATGAGTCTTTGGTAGAGCTACAATGAAAATGTGCTTAAACATAAGAAATTCTTAATAAAGAGTCTTTAAATGTCTCGTTGATTCTGTAAAGCTTTTGATAGGAGCATAAAATACGACGTTCTTAATGTGATTTACAATCATTTATACTTTGCTTTAACCCTTATTTGTGTAAGATTGAGTCATATAATAGAGTCATGAGTTTTGTTAAAGTTTAATTTAAAACGTGCTGAAAAGAGAAGAAAAGGCAGAAAAATTGTCAAAAGCCGAATTGCAAGTCTCAGAGATATTTTGTTGAATCTGTAAAACTTAGACTATGCTTTTGCGAAATTTTTCTTCTCTCATATGCAGTAGACATGTTGAGGACTGAGGAATGGAAGGAGCCATAGCAATTGGAGTAAAATAAGATGTTAGGAATTACAAATACTCATCGGATGCAAATCCAGCAAGTTCAGTAAATTTCTGGACACATCACTCAACTTCCAATGAATTTCTCCAAGACGATTTACAAGGAAATAGAAGGCAAGCTATATATGCACAGAAAGCTCTATGAGTCTAGTTTCCAATGAATTTTAAATCACACCAAAAGCTCTTATGAGGATGAAGTTATGCCGGTCACAACACAGAAAGGTCAAAGATGCCGAGAAGAACTTAATACCTGCCTAGAGAAAAAGGCTTTACCGGTCTAACAAGGGAAACTTGCGGTAGCTTCATGGATTATTTATCCAACTAAGAATGAGCTGAGTCTATCAAGAAGTCCATGAAGCAATAGTCCATGAAGAAAATTGGAAGAGATAATTCAGAAAAAGAAGAAGAAAATCGTAGCAAATCTTGATTAAATTCGGCAGAATTCCTGTGTACGTCATCCAACTTCCACGGACTCTCTAGGACAACTCACTTTGAATCAGATGACGTGCCATATATGGATGGAAAGCTACGGAAGTCTAGTTTCCAAATCAGTTGGAAGAACCTCAATATTTTCTAGAGAGATATATTTTGTAATCTTTACACGAAGGTCAAGTCTGCCAACAGGATAAGTTTGAGAAAAACTAGGTTTTGTGAACCCTAGTTGCTGCCAAACCTCTCACCATTTGTCTCTATATAAAGCACGGTTTTGACACAGAAATATCATCTCGTCTCTCTCACTTTCACAAGTCACAACTCCGCCAAAATTACACCACAAAATCTAAAGAAAATGTCAGCCGAATTCCCCCGTCACCACCATCCTAAAATCGCACCATTCCATCACCACCGAGTCTACCTTTGCCGAATTCCATTCAATGTTTCTACAAAGTGTGATTCACTCTTTATTCATGATTTTTTATTTTCTGTATAAATACAATACTTTGGCTATGAAGATTGTATGGGTTTGTGGATGTTTATTTGGTTTTATAAATTATACTTTGGATTTCTGAAATTCTGTTATGTGTTTTGGTTTTCTATTTGTTTAATTTCTGAACATAACATGTAACAATTTAATTAGGGTTTTAGGGCAGTAGGAATCGCTTGTGTTCTTGTTTATATTTTGGTTTATTTTCTGAATTCGTAAGCACAAAAGTTATATGCTTGAGGGCAGCCTAGGCCATGGTTGTTCCTTAGGTGTAAGCTTCATATGCCAAATATAATATGATGTGAATTATACATAAAGTTGGTTTACCTTGTATTGGTTCTAAGGGCTAGAGTAATTCTGAAAATTTACATATCGATGTGAGATGAGGTGACGCCATACTTGCTAATATGTTTCCAATTCGACTCATTGTGCTTATGTGTTTCTTGGTTTAATTTCTAAACGAAGTGTCTTTAAAATGATTAACACTATATTTAGGATTACGCACGAAGCCGATTCTAAATAATTGAGGAGTTTTAAATAATTAGAAGAACCACGAATGCTCTAATTAAATTGGAACTAGAATCGAACTTGAAAGCTTGCCGATTTGCTACCTTGATTCATTGTCTGGATTTGTTATATGTTTTGAAAGTTTTGTGTGTACTGTCATGTGTGAAAGATGATGATCATGTGTAAATATTAATTTCAGATTTTTATTTCATAATTTTCAGTAGGAATATTAGATATAAATCTCCAAACCCCCATGATTTCTATGTACATATGTGAATATTTGTTAACACTTGAGTGATTCGATTACCCTTCAATATCTCCGGACTGAACGATCTCTACTTATCCATATTAGGCAGGGTATTAAATTAGTGTGAGTTTCAACTCCCATCAATTTTTGGCGCCGTGCCGGGGATGTTGAGAAACATCGTTTATTAAAGTGTTAACCTTGTATATTTGTGAAAATTTCTGTATAACTTTTAAATAATTTTGATTTGTTGATAAATTTGTTGTAAATTGTACTTTCTAATTTGCTGATCCTAACTCTTTAACTTATACTTTATAATCCTTGTAATCTATGTTGCTACTCTGACATATACTTGCTTATCCTAACCCTCTAACTTAACATTTTAATTCTTGTAGTTTATCTCTTATAGTGTAATTTCTAATATATATTATTTGAGTTTTTGATGATCGAATCAAGGAAGTAAGAACGTGTGGAGGGTCCTTTAAGTGAAATTGTTGAGAAGATGGGGACAACATTCACGGTGAATGGCCATAGCCTTAAATCTTGCTACGAATCTTTTGAGAGCTCACAATGGAGGGAACACAAGTGCAAGGCGCGCCACGATCTGAATGAACCACATATAACATTGTCTGGCTGAAAGACAAATCAACCGCTTGTTGAGAGGCAACCCAACCCTCTATTCATTTTTAGTTCTCTTTGTTTTTGTTCGTTTTGATGAGTTTTGTGTGTGTACAGGTCGGATTAGAAATAGAAGTGAAGCAAAATATCAACTTCTGCCCAAAACAAAATTTCGGCAGAACAGAATGTCTACTTTGGAAGGCCGCCATTTTTAGCTTAGATGACCTAGGAAGATATGTCATACACAGTTCGAAAGGCCTCTGAGTCTCCTTTCCGTAAGATTTTACACAAGTGAATTTGGAGCCTCGAGCTGTTTCCAGTTTCAATTTGAGTACAACAAGGTCAATCTGACGAAACAGAAAACTGTGTAGATAGGTATGATAACAGGCAAAACAAAGAGTACTTCTAGTGGTTGGATAGAGGCAGACTTTATACCTCTAGAAAGCTTTCGGCGAGAAGACATAAGGAGATTTGAGCTTTGCCAAAGGCCATGGTGACGTTTTTAAACCTCCTTATCCAAATATCGAATACCTCTTAGCCTAGCCCCATTACAACCTTTTGATTGGTCTTTTTCATGATTCTTAAGATGGTTAAATTTGATTGTGGAGATTATCTCAAGAGTCAGCATATGGTTTTGGTTCATTGGTGCATATAGTTATGATATGAGGTTTTTCCATCAAAATTCACAAAGTGCTTTCGTTTCTTTGATATATGCAAGTCACTCTTTGTAATTCATGATCTTTCGCTTGCATATACTTATGTGTGAATGACCATGCTTCGAGAGAAAAAAAGAGAGTATGCCTTGTGAGGTGATTTGAATTAGCTTAACATGTTTACATGCTTACCTTTTGCTCTTATATGTTCATATTGATGTCACATGTTCATGAAGCTTGGAATTTTCGTGCTTAGCATTCTCATGCATTAACTTGAAAGCTATGTGTACATACGAGCCTGAGACAAATTGTTAGGGGCAATAGTTTGTTTAGAGTCTAGTTTAATTTAGTTTGCTAAGGGACTAGCAAAGGATAAGTGTGGGGTAGTTGATAGGAGCACAATGTGCGACGATATTATATGCTTATGCCCTCGTTTATGCTTTGTTTAACCCTTATTTGTCTAAGATAGAGTCATAATATAGTTAGTGTCAATTTTGGTAGAGTTTTGGTGAAATGTGCTTAATTGCCCGAAAAATGACTAAGTCTGAGAAATCTGGAAAATAGTGTAAAATATGTCTTTTTCGTGATTTTGTGACGAATAAAAATATGATCTATCTTTGTCCGAATTTTATGAAATTTTGTGTGCTTAATATTCATATGCTGAGGAATGTTGTGATAAAATTTCAGATCAATCAGAGTTCGGGAAGTCACCCAAAAGTTGGCTGCAAAAAGGCAGTCCGAGCATACCAATCCAGGGGCTTCCTGGATTTTCCTGGGACTTTGATCCAACTTCGAAAATTCATTCCCGACAAGTCACAAGGAATTTGATCAAGATATTTTATGGGGAGATGGCCATACGTGTCTAGTTTATCTGAGACTTGGAATCGCATCAATCGGATCTCCGAGGATGGAGTTATGCCGGAATTACTATAGCAAGGTCTTTTCTGCCGATTCCAGGAACCTATTACCTCCTTTTCACAATTGCTGCTTTTCGATGGACCATATGATGTACAAATGCATTTGTGAAGACAATCCAAGATTAAGGAAGGAAGGAGGATGACACCAAGCCATGGCATTGAAGAAAAATATGAAGAAAGAAGTTCTCCTAGTCAAACTAGGAGAAGCTGCCGAATAAGGCAGATTGTGTGCCTTGATGATGCTGCCTGCAATGGAAGCATTTTTGGTGGACCAGGACATATCAAATGAAGTCCAAAGACCATACAAGAAGTCCATGAAGATGTGAAGCCCAAGCCTTGAAGAAAAATTCAGAAAAAGAAAACCTAATTGAACTATGAAAGGAAGGTTTCAAATCATTATCCCACTTGGTTTTCTGAAGTCCTTTTGCAATATGGGCTGCCGGCAATACCTTGGTTTTCCCTATAAATAGCCAACTTTTATACAGAAAAACTTGTCACATTCTAAACCAAAAACCCTAGCCAAAGCTCTACCTAAATTTCCCCAAGAATCCTACACAAAAACCCTAGCCAAAACCACCTCCACCACACCCAAAGTTTCTGCCGAAACCTTGGCACCTTGCTGCCGACACCACCACTGCCGAGCAGCAGCTCCATCCGACACCATCAACCACCGGATCCATACAAGACGAAGTCTCCAAGGTTTCTAATGTGTGATCCACTCCCTACTCTTGGCTCTGTAAATTTTTGTGTAGTTATGTTAAACTTTGTCTATGAAGTTAGCATGAATTCTTGGTTTCAATTTTTATGTCTATGTATGAATTGGATTGAAATTTGGTTTTATGATTTGTATGTTCAATGCGTTTTCTTTATCTTTACGTGGTGTTTGGATGTAAGAATACGGATTGCATGCTAAAGAGTAAGGAAAATATATGATGAACTAGTAATTAGGATTTTCGGCAAAAATATGTGTTAAATTGATTTTAGGGTTTTCTTGACTTGTTCTTTAAATTCGTGTGCTTAAAGATTGGTAGCCTATGTAAGTGCAATGCGTAGATTATTAATCTCATTAGCCGAAAATTAATATGGATTAAGTAATCAACGAGTTACTTAGTTTGTGTTGTTTTTCACGAGGGTTAGAGTAATTTAAATGAACATGCTTGTTGAAGAGATGATTGACAACCTTACTCTATTGACTTGTTTCCAATTAAAAAGACTTTGTGCGTATTTACTAGCTAGTTCATGTGTCGACGCTGCGTGTCATGTAAACCGGTTAGTAACAAGATTAGGATTATACGCTGAGTTAATTCTAAGTACAAGAGAAGTCTAGCAATTAGATGACCGCTGCGGCTCTAATTGGGTTGGAGTTAAGTTGAGTCTAGAACGCTTTAATACTTTGCCGTGAGTCTTGCTTGCTTGTTTGTTATGTGTTTTGATTGCTTGTGTGTTAGTACTTTGTGGAAGAATGTCGACCAAACTTGTAAATATTAGACCTAGAATTTATTTTTCAGCACTTTATTTCGTGTCACCTAGTTCTAGGGCAGCTTGCTGCCGATCCATACCTTTCCCCCATGAGTGACGTTTATGTGTATATATATGTATATATTTGTCTAACAATTTCATATCTCAGGTACCCTTAATCCCCGGCTTAGAACGATCCCTACTTATGTCTATACTACTAACGATTGTAGGGTTTATTATTGCATGCAAGCTTCGGCTTCCATCAGATACTTCGGACCTTACGGTGATTGGTAGGATTACGATGACCCTCCTCCAACAGCGAAGAAGTGTACTGTAGATATTCATCCACTTGCCTGATAGTCGATTTTATCTCGACTTTAATCCTCATTACCTCCATCACACTTTCAAGAACTGTCTTCTCAGAACTTGAAGACACAAGGGTCTGTTGCAATGCAATCAGTTTGTTGTACTTGTCAAAGGCAGCAGTGTCGACGACTTGTGGGAAGGGCTACACCGGGTCATGCACATATTGTTCCCCACGTACACCGCTTTCAAAAGGAAACACGTCGTTGACGAATGCCATTGTTGGATCGTTGGATGTACTACTACTGTCCGCCTAAAAAAACTGCCCATGATCATGCGATCCATCTAATGATGGCTCACCGTGATATATCCAACGTTTGTACTTCGGCCAAAACCCATTACTCTTTAGGTGCCCCCATACTGTCCTAATCGGAAATCGACACATATCACTACGACACTTACATTTATTGCACGGGCAATAATGGTATTCATTCCCGTTTGCATTTTCCTCGACGAACTGCAAAAAATTCACAACTCCTGTAGCCTGATAATAATATATAGCCTGATAATAATATATATGTATAACTTTAATTAATAAGAAATTAATTAACATATACATATATATATATATATATATATATAAATCCTTAATAATTAATTACATTACAATATATATTATTATCAACATCAACTCATATATATATACCATTAACAACCATTATTTAAGTTACACTATATATCAACCATTATTTAAGTTAATTACACTATCAAAAAATATTAATTAACATATATATATATATATATTTTAACACTAATTAAAATAACATCAAATTAAAACACATAATTAAACTAAAACTCAAAATCAACTCAACTAAAACTCAAAATCAACATATATACATACATTCTAACACTAAAACAACAACAAATTAAACAAAAAATCACTTAATAAATCAAAATCACTAAAACTCAAAATCAACTCAACTAAAACTCAAAATCAACATATACACATACATTCTAACACTAAAACAACAACAAAACAAAAAATCACTTACTAAATCAAAATCACTAAAACTCAAAATCAACTCAACTAAAACTCAAAATCAACATATATACACATATACGTACCTATATATAGCTCCACAATGTAAGAGAGGACGGATTTCAACAATACCCACAGATTTTTCACTCTTTCTCCCGTTTTTCCCCTTTTTTTTAGTTTTTTTTGAAATGAGCAGCTGCTGCCCAGATCTGAAAATATATAGACTTATAGCCGACGAAAATGTCAACTTCGTCGGCCATACTTCCAAAAGTTTTCTTCGGCTAATGTTTCGGAGAAAGACCGACGAAAATACAAATCGTCGACTGAAATATGAATATAGCCGACGATTTTTTGAAAATACCAACGAAAAAACAATTTCGTCGGCTATGGTAAAACTATGGCCGACGATTTTTTTTTCCACCGACGAAAAATAAAATCGTCGGCTATTCCTTAGAATTACTGACGAAAATTTTAATTCGTCGGCCGTTTTTTTTTATTTCGTCGGGAAAACCCTTTTTTCTGGTAGTGTTTCATGGATAATATGATCGGTATGAATATCTGAGATTTTGATTGAAATATGAAAAGCATGCATGTTTGAGTTGATTTTGTTCTATAACAACCTATGTGAGCTTTAGAGCCTACATGCTTTCTTCATGAGTTATTAAAATTGGGCAGAAATGTTTCAAATTTCATTGTTCTTTGTATAATCAATGACTATGTTTCATAGTTTTTTAATGGACTCTAGAATGCTAGAACTTGCTCTTGATGATCTTTGAAACTATTATTCATGACTATGCCTTGATTTCGAAAGTGATTGAGAAGATCTTATTAGGATTACTACCAAAACCAAATAAAACATGTGCCTAATTTGTGCCCGTCGTAGAACTCCTTAGTTTTAACCCCATTAAACCTACATTTAGCCATTTTTCTTTCATTACCATGATACACATTCCTTGAGCTTAAAATAGTTTTATCTTTTTTCTTGTTATCAAGACTTGGTGAAGCTTAATTTTATTGTGGAATTGTGATTTGTAGTGATGTTGAGAAACAAGTGTGGGGTGGACTTATCCAATTGCATGAAATATATTTGGAGTTTGTGTGTATTTGAAGGCTTATCATTGTTATAATTAGCCCTTGTTCGTTTTCAAAATGTTTATGGAAGTAAAGAATAAAGTTTGGGTCCAACATGATAAAATTTGACCCTCGGAATGATGATATAATGAGAATTGAGTTTTGCTAAGCCTTGGTGACATTTTATCACCACTATCCTAAAATTCGAATACCTTATGCCGAACCCCATTATCACCTTTATAATGATCTTTTCATGTTTCTTAAAATATGTGAACTTTGATTTGTGGAGATTTTCTCAAGAGTAAGCATATGGTTTTGGTCCATTTGTGCACATAGTTGCTACATGAGATTTTTCAAATAAAAAAATTATTCACAAAGTGCTTTTATTTGATGATATATGCAACCTATTTGTTACCTTATAATCTGTTCTCTTGCATATACGTTAAGTGAATATTGCCATATCATGAGTCAAAAGAAGAGACTATGCCTAGTGAGGAGGAATTGGATCAACTTTACATTTTTAGATGCTTATTTTTCTCACTTTTGACCTATTCATGCTGTGAAATATATCTATGACACTTATGTGTTTACATTACAATTCTTAAACTTGAAAGCTATGTGTTAAAAATCCTGAGACAATCATTTAGGGGCAGTAGTAGTTGAGTCTTGCATTTTGTTTTACTAAGAGACTAGCAAAAGCTACGTGTGGGGTAGTTGATAGGAGTATAAAATGCGATGTTCTTAATGTGATTTACCGTCATTTATACTTTACTTTAACCCTTATTTGTATAAGATTGAGTGATATAATAGAGTCATCAGTTTTGTTAAAGTTTAAGTAAAAACGTGCTGAAAATAGAAGAAAAGACAGAAAAATTGTCAAAAACCGAATTGCAAGTCTCAGAGATATTTTGTTGAATCTGTAAAACCTAGACTATGCTTTTGATGAATTTTTCTTCTCTCATATGCAGTAGACATGTTGAGGACTGAGCAATGGAAGGAGCCATAGCAATTGGAGCAAAATAAGATGCTAGGAATTACAAGTTCTCATCGGATGCAAATCCAGCAAGTTTAGTGAATTCCTGGACACATCACTCAACTTCCAAAATTTCTCCAAGACGATTTACAAAGAACTAGAAGGCAAGCCACATATACACATAAACCTCTATGAGTCTAATTTCCAATGAATTTTGAATCGCACCAAAAGCTCTTACGAGGATGAAGTTATGTTAGTCATAACACAGAAAGGTCAAAACTACCGAGAAGAAGAACTTAATACATGCCGAGAGAAAAAGGCTTTTCCGGTCCAACAACGAAAACTTGCGGTAGCTTCATGGATTATTTATCTAACTAGGAATGAGCTGAGTCTATTAATAAGTCTATGAAGAAATAGTACATAAGAAAATCAGAAGAGATAATTGAGAAAAAGAGGAAGAAAATCGTAGCAAATCCTGATTAAATTCGGCAGAATACCTGTGCACGTCATCCAATTTCCACTGACTCTCGAGGACAACTAACTTTCAATCAGATAGCATGCCATATATGGATGGAAAGCTACGGAAGTCTAGTTTCCAAATCAGTTGGAATAACCATAATAACTAATTTTTAGAGAGAGATATTTTGTAATCTTCACACGAAGGTCAAATCTGCCAGCAGGATAAGTTTGAGAAAAACTAGGTTTTGTGAACCTTAGTTGCTGCCGAACCTCTCACCCTTTGCCTCTATATAAACTATGGTTTTGACACAGAAATATCATCTCGTCTCTCTCACTTTCACAAGCCAAAGCTCCGCTAAAATTACACCATAAAATCCAAAGAAAATATCAGCTGAATCCCCCATCACCACCATCCTAAAATCGCACCATTCCATCCCCACCGAATCCACCTTTGCCGAACTCCATTCAAGATTTCTACAAAGTGTGATTCACTCTTCATTCATGGCTTTTTATTTTTTGTATAAATATAATACTTTGTCTATGAAGATTGTATGGATTTGTGGATGTTTATTTAGTTTTATAAATTATACTTTAGATTTCTGAAATTCTGTTATGTGTCTTGGTTTTCTATTTGTTTAATTTCTGAACATAACATGTAACAATTTAATTAGGGTTTTATGGCAGTAGGAATCGCTTTTGTTCTTGTTTATATTTTGATTTATTTTCTGAATTCGTATGCACAAAAGTTATATGCTTGAGGGCAGCCTAGGCCATGTTGTTCCTTAGGTGTAAGCTTCATATGCTGAATATAATACGAGGTGAATTATACATAAAGTTGGTTTACCTTGTATTGGTTCTAAGGGCTAGAGTAATTCTGAAAATTTATATATCAATTTGAGATGAGATGACGCCATACTTGCTAATATGTTTCCAATTCAACTCATTGTGCTTATATGTTCCTTAGTTTAATTTCTATACGAAGTGTCTTTAAACTGATTAGCACTAGGATTACGCACGAAGCTTATTCTAAATAATTGAGAAGTTTTGAATAATTAGAAGAACCACTAAGGCTCTAATTAAATTGGAACTAGAATTGAACTTGAAAGCTTACCGATTTGCTGCCTTGATTCCTTGTTTGGATTTGTTATATGTTTTGAAAGTTTTGTGTGTAGTGACATGTGTGAAAGATGATGATCATGTGTAAATATTAATTTAGGATTTTTATTTCGTAATTTTCAGTAGGAATATTAGATATAAATCTTCAAACCCCCATGATTTCTATGTATATATGTGAATATTTTTTAACACTTGAGTGATTCGATTACCCTTCAATATCTCCGGACTGAACGATCCATACTTATCCATACTAACGATAACATTTCACAGGGTATTAAATTAGTGTGAGTTTCAACTCCCATCAGCTTTCACTTTGCTTTTGATGAATTTCTCTTCTCTCACTTGCAGTAGACATGTTGATGATTGAGCCGTGGAAGAAGTTACAACAATCGGAGCAAAAGAAGCTACCAGGAATTACAAGGGAAAGTCTATCATAAAATCAGTAAGTTCCAGTAATTTCCTAGGCACATCATCCAATTTCCAGATTTTCTCCAGAACAGCTCACAAGGAACTAAAAGACAAGCCATATATGCACAGAAAGCCCTATGAGTCTACTTTCTTCAAAATTTGGAATCGCATTAAAAGCTTCCATGAGGAGAAAGTTATGTTAGTTACAACACAAGAAGGTCCAGTCTGCCAAAACAGAGGAACCTACTGCTTATTTTGAAGAAGTTTTGTGTTTGTGCACCAAAGAGGTATCCAAATTCATCAAAGAAGAGTTAATGAGCCAAATGAAGCAGATGGGAGCCGACCAGGCTAAAAAGATCATGAAAACAAGGAAAGAAGAACCGGTCTTAGTCCTAGTAGGCAAAGGAGACATTTTTGTCGGTTCTAGGAGAAGTGTTCTTGGCCCAACTAGGGAAGACTGCAACTGCGTCTTGGACCATCTATCCATCAAGGAATGTTGTTAATACATCAAGCAGTCCACGCAGCCATGATCCATGAAGAAATCGGTAGAAGAAGTGCTCTAGAAGAACCAAGAAAGGAAGAAAACCAAAACCGGATGCAACAAGGATTTTCTTTGCCGAGTTGAATACAGATTTCTGCCGACTCTCTTCAAGCTTCTCCTATATATATAGAGACCGATTCCCATACAGAAAATTATCTCATCCCAAAGTAAAAATCAAGCCTTAAGCTCTACTAAAATTCAGCCTCAAGTCCTACATAAAACTACAAGCCGAAAACACTCCACCACCACCTCTAAATTTGTCCGTACCATACCAAGTTCCTGCCTCCATCCGAGCATTTTCAATTCACGTTTGGAGCCTCTCTTCAAGGTGTCTGAAAAGTGTGATCTGCCTTATCTCATTTCTCTCTATCGGTTTATAATAGTTCTATGTAGTTATGCACCGTTTTGGCTATGAAACTTCTATGTACTTGTGGTTATTGTTTGTATGTATATGTATGAAACAATTTCGAATTTGGGTTTATAAAATACATATTCAATTCGTGCTTAATATGTTTATAAGGTTTTCTAGGTTTAAGTTTTGAATTGCATGCTAAAATTGTAAGGCAAATATATAACAAAAAGATAAGTCTAGGTTTGGCAAGCATGTTAACTTAGTTTTAAACTTGTTCTTGGTTTATTCTTTAAACTCGTGTGCACTATAAGGTTGCTGCCCTATACAATTGCAATGTATTGTGGGTGTCGATCTCATTTGCCGAAATTAATATAGGTCGAGTCTAGCTCTTCGCGATCTTGATTTGTGTTGTTTCACTAGGGATCGAGTAGTCTAAAGAATTTACATGTCGATGTATGATGGGAGACGCCATATGTACTGACGTGTCTCCAACTAAAAAGACTTATGTACTTAAGTGTTAATTTGTTTTAGTGTCTACTCTTCGTGTCATTAAAATTGAATTAGCATAAAGATTAAGGTAATGCGCTTGTCAAAATCCTAAGCACTTGCGAAGTATTAAATCGATTAGTGAATCTCATCCAGAACTAATTAGGTTGGAACTCGGACGAGTCTAGAATAGTTTAATGTTATTACCGAGTCCTCTATTTGTCTAATTGTTATGTGTTTTGATTACTTGTGTGCTATGCTTTGTATGGAAGGATGATGATCACATGTAAATAGTAATTTTAGGTTTTATTTTCGTGTATTTAGGTTTATAGGGCAGCTTGCTGCTGATTCAATCCAAACCCCCATGTTCCATTCTATGTTTGTATATATGTGAATATGTTTTCTAACATTCCTATATTTCAGGTACCCTTAATCCCCAGCTAGAACGATCCCTAATTATTCTATGCTACTAACGATTGTTTTGTAGGGTTTATTATTGAAGATGTGCTTAGGCAACTCGTCAGGAACCATGATGTCAACATGATTAGCAACAACATTGTAAGAAAAAAGACCATAAAAAGCGGCGGCCCCATAATACTCATTTATTGAGGCGCTATAAAACAGTGACGGAGTTGAAGAAATGACTGCATAAATGACTTATACACTATTGGTCGAAAGGCACATTAGTGCACTAAAACCACTCCCATCAAACTAAGTTGATACGACCCGAATCTAGAGTTATTTTTGACAGTTTTATCTTTTATTTTTACTTTCCGAGAAATTATTTTTACGATTCGAAAATTCTAATGGTTGACTTTTTATTAGTTGACTAAACTGAGAATTTTATTTCTCAACGAGATAGAGGACGTTGAAATGAGTTCGTGGACATGTGGTGTGATAGGAGCATAAAATGCGACGTTCTTAATATGTTTTTACCCCCATTTATCCAATGCTTAACCCTTATTGTTGTAAGATAGAGTCATGTAATTGAGTCTTGAGTTTTGGTTGAGTTTAATGTGAGAATGTGCTTAAATAGAAGAATTTGGACAGAAATTATCAAAAGCCTATTCGAAAAGTCTCTGAGATGTTTTATTGAATCTGTAAAACATAAACTTTGCTTTTGATAGATTTTTCTTCTCTCATATGCAGTTGAAAAATAAAGGATTGAGCAAGATTCACTGAAATCGGAGCAAAATAAGATGCTGAGAATCACAAGTTCAAATCGGATGCAAATCCAGAAACTTCAGCAGATTTTAGTGCACGTTACTCCACTTCCCGAATTTATTTCCACCGATTCACAAGGAATTTGAAGACGAATTTTATATGTATGAAAGCTCTATGTGTCTACTTTCATATGTAACTGGAATCGCAGCAAAAGCTTTCCGGAGCAAAGAGTTATGTCAGTTTGAATGAACGGAGGTCTGTACTGCCGAGAAAGAAAACCTTCTGTCCGATTTTAGTGTTTTCTGTTTTTCTACATCAAAAGCTTGTCCAAGACTATCATTGAGGAGCTACTGTACATAATGATGTATTAAGAAGTCATCCTAGCAAGGGCCAAGTCGAAGAACAAAGGAAAAGAAGTTCTCCCAAGTCAATTAGGAGAATAATGGAATCGGCTAAAGAAGGTTTGTGATTTCCCGGTTTATCTAGGGAAGCTTTCGGCTACCTCTTGGATATTTTGTTCAACAAAGATTGAGTCCAGTCCATCAACAAGTCCATGATGCATTGATCCATGGAGAAATCGGCTGAATTAAAGAAGAAAAGAAAGAAGAAATCGGAATGGAAAAGAAGAATCCTAAACCGAGTTCTACTTGGATTTGGCTTACGAATGTGGACTGAATTCCATTCTTTGTGCAAGATAATTGGCTGAATTAATTCATGGAAAACCTAAGGATATATTGTTCAATTATTCAGCCATTATCTTGATTATTTTTGGCAGAAAATAGAGGAAGCAAAATCGCAACAAATCCTGATTAAATTCGGCAAAATTCCTGTGCACGTCATCCAACTTCCACGGACTCTCCTGGACAGCTCACTTTGAACCAGATAGTGAACCTTAGATGGATGAAAAGCTACGGGAGTCTAGTTTCCAACCCAACTAGAATCACTTCAATATCTATTTTCTAAAGAAAGATATTCCATAATCTTCACTCGAAGGTCAAATCTGCCAACAGGATAAGTTTGAGAAAAACTAGGTTTTGTCAACCCTAGTTGCAGCCAGCCTTTTGCCTCTATATATTGGACGATTTTTACACAGAAAATCATCTCTCTTCTCATGCTCAAGCAAGGCCGAAACTGTACCAAAATAATTCCACAAAAATCATATACAGAAACTAGAGCAGCCGTACTATACCTCTTTTGCCGAATCCATCTTTGTTGAAGTCTTGCAAGGTTCTTCAAAAGTGTGATTACTCCTTTATGGCTTTTTATTTTCTGTATAAATTCAATACTTTGTCTATGAATATTGAATGGATGGATGTATGTTGTTTTGGTTTTATTAATTTAACATTGGATTTTCGAAATTCTGTTATGTGTTTTGGTTTTCTTTTTGTTTGATTCGTGAACAGTAACATGTATGATTTGAGTTTGTGATTTAGGGCAATAGGTTCACATGTGTTCTTGTATGGATTTGATTAATTTTCATGAGTTCGTGCATCACAAATTGTGTGCTTGAGGGCTGACTTTGTGGCTTCTCCTTAGGTACCGATTTTATATACCAGAATAGTTTAGATTGCATCATACGCGAAGTTGTTGTGGTCTAGGTTGTTTAATTAGGGCTGTTATAACCTTGAAAATTTACATCTTCAAATATGATGAGTGACGCCATTACATGTTTGCATGTCTCCAATTCGGCTTATTATGCTTATGTGCTTCTTGTGTTTAATTTCTACGCGAAGTGTCTTTAAACCGATTAGTACCATGTTTAGGATTATACACGAAGTTGATTCTAAATACTTGTGAAGTCTTAACGATTAGATGAACTGCGAAGAGCTCTAATTAGAATTGGAATTGAATTTGTTTAAGTGCTATGTGAAATACTTGCTGCCGTGAGTTGTGAATTCTTGTATTGCATGTTATTGAGCAATTTCGTGCTAAGTTATGTGTGTGAAGATGATGATCAATTGTATATAATAATTTAGATTTAATTTCATAAAATTCAGTATGTATTAAATTCAAATATCAAATCCCTAATATGATTTTGTAATGCTTTATGTGATTGAAAGCCCTAGATTTCCCCGGATAGAACGATCCCTACTTGTTCTAACTACAATTGACACAAATAGGGTAATATGTGTATGAAGTTGTTTTGCAGGTACAATGTGCTTGGAAATAAGTTCCATCATAGCGCGTTTAATTTGGAGTTCGTGTGAAAAAGTTACGACCTGAAAATCGGAAAGTTGTCGTTTTTGGACGAGTATAAATAGCCGGTTTAAAATTCCCAAAAAGGCAAGTTTTCTCTTTTTTTCTTTTTCTTTTCTTTCTCTCCTTTTCTTTCTCCTTTTCTCTCTCTTCTTCCCCGACTCGGCCCAAGCTCCACAGTCCCTCCACCCATCTCCACCGTCCGGCCGAACTAGACCGCCGCACCGGTCCCGTTCGGACCGGCTCGGCCTCCTCTTCACATCGGTGGCAGCGGGAAGGCGTAGTTCGCCGCCGTTCGGCCGTGCGAAGCCCGAGACCGGAAGTTCCAGTTTGAACGGAACTTCCTCCTTTGGCCAAGGTTCGACCCGATTCTTGGGGGGAAACGAAGGTCTCGACTTGTGCAACAAGTTCATGACAGGAATTGATCCAATTCGAACCAGGTAAGGAGAAATTAGGATTTGAAATTTCTAGGGTTTTTGTGATTTTCGGTGGAGGTTGTGTATTTGGTGTTTTTGTTGCAATTGGAGGTTTGAATTGAGTTCAGAGCGATGTTTAGAGCCGATTAAGTGTAATTTGTTGTTCAATTAGTGGAAATTGGGGAAAATTGGAGGTGGAGGAGATCCGGCCGCCGTTTGTGGCTGTTTTTGGCGGCGGGGACGAAGTCCTGAGGTGGTGGCGATGATATTGGGTGAATTTAGAGTCGATTGGAGGCGTTTTTGGCCTCCGTGGCAGAGCTGCCGGCGGCGGTGGCAGTGGCGCTGCTGCTGCCGGCGGCGGAAGGTTGAAGAATGGTAAATAGTAAAAAGTAAAAAGTAAACAATAAACAGTAAAAGTAAATGGTAAATAGTAATTCTGACTTTGACCATTTACTGTTGACTTTCCAAATTACTATTTGACCAGTAATTATTACTGTTGACTTACCGTAAAAGGGTAAAAGCTGATTAAAAGGGTTTTACGATGAAATAATGAGTAAAAGAATGGATCGGACTCGGAATGGGTGTCCGAGTAATTTTGGGACGTAAATTGTTTCGGTATTTGAGACGTAATTCCAATACCGATAACCAGAATTTGGAATTGGGACATTTTGGGCGAGTGAGGACGTCCGTAAATTTAACGTTTACAATAAATTCCAAAGTCCGCAATATTTATAGTTACGTGTCTGTTACAGGTTGAGAAGTTACTCGACAGGACGAGATCGCAGATTAGCAGCACCCTCGGCCGTACAGTGAGTGGATTTTTATTTTAAATAAATGCATGCATAATTATTTTAATGAAATGCATTTTATTTTAAATAAATGATTTGAGAAGGATGAGAATTCATATAATTAAAATGAAATGATATTTAAAGAAATTTATGGATTTGGGGTATACATTTTCTATTATTTTTAGTAGTATGTAATTTTACCCGGAAATGCGATTTCCGGAAATATTATGTTTTAATTATTCATAACTTGATTATGTTGAATAAGTTTTATGTGTATTTAAATGTAAAGACCGGAAATGAGATTTCCGGGGATTTAATGTTTTCGAATTTATGATTTTACGACATGTGAGACATGTCGATGTTGTATATATAATTTTTCGATATTATTTTACGGCATACTAGATATGTCGGATATATATGTATATATTTTGAGGCGATTATACTATTTATGATTATTATAAGCCTCAGATGTACGGTCGGGGATCGTACTGATTATTATATATAAGGGGAAGTGTGTTTTCGGTTTTATTTCAGATTTTCACCATATCAGGGTCCGTATATATACTGAGGCTAGCTAGTTTATTAACCTCATCCTACGCGAGGTGACGACTTGACCATGTAGGTCAAATTCACGCTTAGACGTAGGGTTGTGTAGAGGTTTAGCGTGGGACGCTATAGAGTCTGGGAGACTCGACCCTTAGCCTGGGAGGCTTACTATTAAATGGTGATAACCTTCCCCTATTATATGACCAATGGGATTGATCATGATTTTTATATTATGTGGTTTTTGAGAATATTTCATCTATGAGACTTTCTGTTATTTAATAAATTCCCGAACCAGCAGCGCTGGGGTTTTTATGTGACCAATGGGATTGGTCGAGAAATATTATGAATTGATTTTCAAAAGTATATTGTTTTGAATATATATAAACAAAATAATTATTTGTTTATTAGATTATATCAGCGGGGCTGATTTTTTTTTAAATACAATCTTCTTAAAACGTGTGACGTTTTATTAAAATGCATGCATTGTGGTTTTTATTTCTAAAATTTTGAGAAAGTAATATGAGACTTTCATTTAAAGTGTTATATTAAATTATTTTTATTTTTATCCACTCACTCTAACGTTTTTAATTTACTTTCCCCTGGGTCCTTCTTTTTAAATCGCCCAGGTACTAGTTTATTTGAGGTCAAGGGTACTCGGAGTCGAGGCATAGTCGTTGTCTTTGCTTCCGCTTGGTAGGATCTATCGATCCTTTCACTCTTTGATTTTTATCCCCAGTTCCTTATTTAGATTGCTCTGATGACCTGTGAATTATTTGTATTGTGTTGGTGATTTTGATGTGGAAGTTGTTTGATTGTGGGGGAGCAGGTGGCTCCTGGAGTCAGGATGGTTATTGTGGAAGTGTTTGTACTTTGTTGCAGGTTTAGGGTTGTCTATCTTAACATTGGCCTATTGATTTATCGATAGAGTTAATTTTAAGATAGTCCCCACAGGGCCTTATCCGGATTTCAGAATGAAATCTGGTTCGGGTCCTGTCATAAGTAGAGTTTTTTACAAACCTCACAATCAAGTTTTATGTTGATAATCATACAACACCCCTCAACGGTGTCATCCACATTCATAACATCCAGTGTTGCGCTGTAGCGCATAAGAGCTAATGAGAAACTCGCCAGTAATGGATACCCAAATTTTTTTTTTTTTTTTTTGAATAAGGCATGGTCAATATATTGATATCAAAAGCCAGAATGAGCTGTTACATATCCTCACTCTACCGACATGGGGTAGATAAAGAGTTTGTGGTAGTAGCACAACGATACATAGTATTAGGTCCAATCATTTGACGGATTCCGCGCTCATCAGAGAGCCCATAGACTATTAACTACTATATAGTAGATAGGACGAGACACTAGACTAGATGACTGCACACAAAGTGGTTTCGTTCCTAATACAAGGAATTATTAGTAATAGATAAACTAAAACATAAATGGACTAGCCCAATAAAAGAAGTCCACAAAGCCCTCAAAAAGCAAACCCTAGGCCCAAAAATTGACCTAGCCTTGTTGCCATCTCCACGTCTCCCAGCTGAGAACCACCGCCACACTGATGCACGCCGACGACCACCTGAAGATGCCTCCGCAAGAAGAGACTCGAAGAAACCCGCAAACCAATCTAAAGGAGAGAATCCAAGAGCCTCAAGAGCACCACCACCACCCAAATGAAGACCAGCGCCTCCGTCGCAGCCAAGAATCAGAGGACCATCTTGCACCCAGACAATCGCACAGCTACGAGAAAACATCAATATAAAACAAAGCCAGATCAAAGAATCAAACTTTGGGTATTGCAGGTCCACAAAGCCATAAGACTCCAAATCAACAACACCGGTTCAGCAGCCTCATGGCGACGTTGAGGCAAGCCTCACCAACATGGAGAACCGCCTGACGAGAAGACTACATCAATTGCTACACTTGCGGCGCTTTTGTCAAGGAGATAGCGTTCTTTTAGGGTTTCTACAAGTTCCCTATTGCTAAACCTCTTATACTTATTTTACGATTAAGATGTTCGTTCGAATATGGATACCCAAATTCATTGCTTTGGCATAGATTCAATTTATTTTTTGAAAACAAAAAAAAACAATAAATTTCTAGGACTGAAAGTTTAGATTTTAGAATGGATGATTGGATGTAAAAAGAAAAAAAAAAAATAGAGGCCTAATGAGTGAATGGGAGGTGTAATGAATTACTTATTGAAATATATTTTCACAATTCTTTATTTTTTATTTTTTAGGGGAATGAATAACTTCATTGGCATAAGCCATACGACCAAATTATGCCTGGTCAAGCAGGAGTTGAAACTCCACTACAAACTAAAAAGTTCTAAAGTAAAAACAACGAAACGAAATCACCGAAACGAAGGATCGAATGAAGTAAAAAAACGTCTAAAACAAGCGAACAAAAAACTAACAAAGCAAGTAACCATCGTGATAGAACAGAGAACTCCACCAAAACCATCAAACCTACGACCACACGGTGTACCTGTCAGGAAGAGGTAGAGTTGCCTTCCCTCCGCTCATGATGGGGTCCTGGTGCAAGGCTGCATCACCTCACGCCACATAAGTCCCGTCACCTGTATAAACATGTTCAAGACCACCCTTCTTGATCCTCAACAGATCACGTTCGTTATTGAACGTGAAGAGATACATATCTCCCCATGCCGTGACTTCCACGAGAACATAAGCCTTCCACATAGACCGCACAGCACCTTGGAAAGAGTCAAAAGTCATAGCTTTGTTGGTGTTGAGACGACCAACTAGAAAGAAACGGAAAACAACATACCCATTTTTGGGGCTCCGAATATCCCCCAGGTTCACCGGCTCCTCTTCGGTACCAAGAGAGAGCTTAGACGCCAGACGTGCACTCACGGAGGCTAACGACGCCGTCACTGCCACCATAAGAGTGGCACCAAATAGCTATATTCAAAATCCTAACCCTAACCCTAGGTTGAGAGAGAGAGAGAGAGAGAGAGAGAGAGAGAGAGAGAGAGAGAGAGGCTGTGGTAGATTATTTTGACAATTTGAATAGAGATCTAGTGAGCAAATGCTTGAAATTATTGAGTTAATTATATATATATATATATATATAAATTTTTCCATAATATGGATATATCTCAAATATTTTATATATTAATAATATGTGACAATATTGGAGAATGATCAGAAAATGTGTAAGTTGAGAAAATTTCCTCAATACACATTCTATATTAAGAGTGGAGCTCTCGATACCGAGCCCTTTGGGTTTCGTGAGCACGGCGGTAAAGGCTGGAAGGAATCTGCATGCTACAAAATGCTCTGGCGTAGGTCTGAACCAATGAGGGACGGAGGAAGCGATTCTGGTGTTCACTCGACACGGCTTCCTTACACAGTGCCTCAAGTTCGAGCTCAAAAGCGAATTCGGATTGTGTTTGATGAATTTGGTTGTGGACTCGCTCTTACCTTGGTGCTGGTGGCGTGTCTCTGATAATTCAATAGTGGGTTGGGTGGTGTTCGATGGTGAATTTAGGTCGGCTTTGTTTAAGCTAGGTTTTGTTTGTGACCTTTGAGTAGCGGTGCTGATTTTGAGGCAAAGCAACCCCTTAACATCGGCGGTTGATCAAGGCAAGGTGACAACAGGTGGATGGCTAAAAGCTAAGGCTGCCCACCGGAGCAGTGATGGGTAGTGATTGTCCCAACAATAAAGAAGGAAGAGGAAGCAGAGCCTATGACCGTGGGTTTTGGTTCTTTATGTTGCAATTTTGGGCCTCGTCCGCTGGGCCCAGGGCACACTCTTTTGTTCTCTTTTTAATTTTTTAGGGTGCTGATATTCACACACCCTAAAACTCTATTAACACACCCATATTCACTTTTCATCCATAAACTACACAAACTACCCTTTTAATTTTATTTTCTTTTCCTTTTTCTTTTTCACTATCCCCAAATTCATAACCCTCTTATATTTCCCGCAGGCTATTCTTGATACACCTAGAAGCTTCTCTCTCTGCTCCTAAGCTCCTTCCATGGTGGTCCTCTGATCACCATCGCTGGCTACGCTACTCCTCCTCCTCCTCCTTCTCGCAATCGTCATCCTGCTCACTTTCCCGACGCACGTGGTGGCGATCTCATCCCGCTAGTACGAAGGGATGCAGCGATTGCTCTGTAACCGCGGCTACAATCTCGTCTACAATGCCATGGCCACCTCCAACCTCCGACCTCCGACCTCCTCCAGTACGAGATCCTCACGCTCCCTCCAAACGCAACCTTCACCATCTTCGCTCGCATCGACGCCTCTCTCTTCACTCTCGACATGATCCAAACGGCGTCGTCCTAAACCAAAACGCTCCGCCTTCACTTCGCCCCTCTCTGCCTCTCCCTCTCCGACCTCCGCTCCATCTCCAACGGCTCCATCCTCCCCACTCTTCTCCCCTCCACCGCTCTCCGCCTCTCCACTGACCCCCTCGCCGTCGCCGGAGTCGACGTCACTCTCCCCGACCTCTTCTACTCCTGCCACGTCGCCGTCCACTGCCTTGCCGGCATCATCAGCCTCATTTTCGCCGTCTATTTTGGGGATAGTAAAAAATAAAAAGGAAAAGAAAATAAAATTAAAGGTGTAGTTTGAGTAGTTTATGGATGAAAAGTGGATAGAGGTATATTAATAGAGTTTTAGGTGTGTAAATATCAGCACCCATTTTTTAATCTCTTATTTTTTAGAAGGTTATTTTGTTCTCAATTAATTAAACCACCAAGAAAAATCTTTCTTTTTTTTATCAAAAAATAAAAATCTTTTTTGGTAGAAAAACCATCAAGATTTTTTATTAGAGCAATAGCTCTTCATCTTCTTCTTTGTCATAGTTGAGAGCTAGTAACCTATGACAGAACAACTTGATAAGAGATTATAAAAGAAGGGACTCAATAGAAGGAATATGGGGTAATCAAAAAAAAAATAAAAAAGGTAAAATAGCCAAAATGTACCATAAATTTAGCTCAAATTGTCAATTTACACCCCAAACTTGTAATTGCGAAATTTTACCTCCTCAACTTGTAAAAAACTGCCAATTTACACCCGTCTATCAAATCCAACTGTTTACATCTAATTATGAGTCACATGTCATGCACATGAGGGGTATTTTTCATCATTTTTATATTTATTTTGTTTTACATAATGAAAATACACAATGAAATTATTTTTTGTACAGTTATATTTACTTACTCATTCACTTCATGATATTTTTTTTCATTTCTTTTTTAAAATAACATGCTATAATTTGTCAATAAGAAAAATTTCATAAAGAACAAAATTGAATTGACAAACTACTAGTTTAATTAACAAGTAGCATGATATAATTTTTCTAAGACTAAAGAAGTCAAATATATCAACAAAGCTAGTCTTTAAGTCATAAATACGATGACATAATTGTACAAAAAATAATTTTTTTGGGTATTTTATTAATAAAACGAAAACTAAGTATTAAATGATAAAAATACCTCTCATGTGCATGGCATGTGAATCATAATTGGATTGGAACAATTGGATTTGACGGAGAGGGTGTAAATCGGTAATTTTATACAAGTTGAGGAGACAAAATTTCGTAAATACAAATTTGGCGTGTAAATTGACAATCTGAGCCAAATTTAGGGTGTATTTTGGCTATTTTGCGAAAAATAAAATAAAAAAAGAAACATGCTTTTATTAGAGGAAACCTATAAATTGAAAGCAACCCATGGATTCTTTCACTAATCACCGGTACTTGATATAACTGAAATTGAGATGAACAAATTCCCATTCTGAATTAGAATGATGGGTTATTATAAGAAATTAATGATTTTGTTTGCAATTTCCAACTATTCCTGAGTTGACAAATTATGCTTACATTTCTTTTTTTTTTTTTTCTTGTTCTTCCTCTCTCTATCTTTTAAGAAATTTTATATACACTCCATTAATTTCTTAATAAACACTTTTTGTATTTTTTTTTGTTCAATTTTGTTATCAAACTTCCACCTATTCCCCTCGTCATAAGTAAATGAGAAAATCTCTCAAAAAAATAAATCGAAGGATGTGTCATCAATTTTTATTATTTTTTTTGCTACTTTTATTTTAATTAATTGTATCATTGATTGCTAATAAAATCGACCACAAATTTATAAGGTAGATTTAATTACTTTCTATTTATACATGAATGAAGATTGAATAAATTTTTTTTTTGTTCTACAATATTTTAAGAGATTTGATGTATGTTAATGTCTATATGATCTATATAATCATGATCAATACTGAAATCGGTATATGATACGTCAGTGTAATTGTTATGCAACTAAAGGGATTGATGATGTGTGATTCAAATATGTTGGATTATAAGTAGTTTAATATGGGGAAAATACCTAGCGCTTTGCTAGGGTTGGGAGGATGCCGCTACTATTGGCCTCTCTGTACCGATCTCCATCTCAGATGGAGTGAATCTGTAGGGCCGACTTCTGTATCGATGATGGAGAGGTTATCCAAGCACAAAGTACCTGCAAAACAACTTCAAACACATAATACCCTTCTTTTGTCAATTGTAGTTAGGACAAGTAGGGATCGTTCTATCCGGGGAAATCAAGGGCATTTTAATCACACAAAATGTTGTACTTTAAAGGGATGTTGTCGATTTTTATAATTAATTACCTACTGATTTTTACAAAATTCTACAACCTAAATTATTATCTACAATTGATCATCACCTTTCACACAATCACAAGACACAAATCTCATTATACATGCAACAAAATTAAAACAAGTAATAGGGCAGCAAGCATAAAATCGGATTCTGGATTAATTAAGTTCCAATTTAATTAGAGCCTTCGCGGAACATCTAATTATTCAAAACATCACAAGTTTTTAGAATTAACTTCGCGTATAATCCTAAACATGGTACTAATCGGTTTAAGAACACTTCGCGTAGAAATTAAAAACAAATAGCACATAAGCACAATATGTCGAATTGGAACATGTTAGCAGGTATGGCGTCACTCATCCCACATCGACATGTAAATTTTCAGAATTACTCGAGCCCTTAGATTAATACATATCAAAACATAACATGCGTATGAATCAATATATATTAAATCGGCATATGAATTTAATACCTAGATAACACTCATGGCCTTTCGAATGCATCTAGATATCTCCTTCGGTTGCACACGAATTAAGGAAATAAACCTAATTAATTCAAGAAAACAAATAAAATCCTACTGCCCATCATACATATTCAATCAAATCACATGCATAATTCGGTAATCAAACACAAAATAACCAAACATTTATTACAAAGATTCGGAAATCCCATGCATAATTAATAATACCGAAAATAAAACCAACAATCCAAACATATTTCATAGACAAAATAATGTTTAAATACAAAGAAACAAGAGCCATGAAATTACAATCCAAATTACAACCTTGATCAAGAGTTCGGCAAAGGATTGGTGTGATGATCGGATGGAATTTTGTGGAAGGGTGATGGATGGTTCGGCCTTGGTTCTTGGTAAGAATTTATGGAGATATTTTGGCAGAGGTTCGGCAAGTTTATGTGAGAGAGAGATGATGATTATTCTGAAATTATGTTGTGGTATTTATAGAGGCAAGGGAGGCAGCTAGGGTTTACAAAACCTAGTTTTTCTCAAACTTATCCTGCTGGCAGATTTGACCTTCGAGTGAATATTATGGAATATCTTTCTCTAGAAAATAGATATTGAGGTGATTCCAGTTGGGTTGGAAACTAGACTCCCGTAGCTTTCTATCCATATAAGGCTCGAATTCTGATTCATTGTGAGCTGTCCGGGAGAGTCCGTGGAAGTTGGATGACGTGCACAGGAATTCTGCCGAATTTGATCAGGATTTGTTGCGATTTTCTTCCTCTATTTTCTGCCGAAAATTCCCAAGATAATGGCTGAATAATTGAGCAATATCTCTTTAGGTTTTCCATGAATTAATTCAGCCAAAAATCTTGCACAAAGGATGGAATTCAGTCCACATTCGTAAGCCAAATCCATGTAGAACTCGGTTTAGGTTTTCTTCTTTCGGCAGACTTGACCTTCGTGCATTCAAACCGGCATAACTTTTTGCTCAGGAAAGATTTTGCTGCGATTCCAAGTCCCAGAGAAACTAGACTCGTAGAGCTTTTCAAGGCGTATGGCTCGTTCTCTGGTTCCAAGCGATGTGTCCCACAGAAATTCCGGAAGTCAGGACACAGTCCCAGGAAAATCCTGGTAGTCCCTGGATAGGTTTGCTCAAACTGCCAAGTTGCAGCCTTCATTTGGGTGACTTTCCGAACTCCGATTGATCTGAAATTTTGACACAATACACTTTAGCTTGCCAATTATACGCATACCAAATTTCATCAAATTTGGAAAAGGATAGATCAGTTTAGCACGAGCCTCAAAATCACGAAAAAGACATATTTTACTTTATTTCCAGATTTCTATACTTAGTCATTTTTCTGATTATTAAGCACACTTTCTCCAAAACTCTACCAACATGACACTAGATTAAATTATGACTCAATCTTACTCTAAATAGACATAACAAAGCATAAATAAGGGATAATACACATTAATAACGTCGCACATTGTGCTCTTATCAATCGATACCTACAACCTCTCCTTCCCTCCAGTTGTCTACTCGGGACAAAGGCCTTAGAGCTCATGTGCGACATTTGTGGTTAAGGGCTGCCATGTGGGTTGAGGGGCTTCGCCAGATCAGGGTGCAGTTGAAGGGGAGAATGTGTTGTGGTATGGCCATGGAGAGCGAAGCAGACAACATATCTTTTGGGGGTTGCGGCGCCAATGCAATCAAAGGCTTTGATGGATTTGAGATCCGTTTTGTGTCGATTGCACAACCACCTTCGATCTCTAAACTATAAGAGTCCGGCGTTCGTGGCTAGATCGGCAACAACTTGGATGGGGGTCATCCAAAACAAGGCGGCCGAGGCGCTCATGTTGCTACAAGGTGGGGATCCTTTTCAGCCGATGGTGACATTGATTTGCTGCTGCAATCCGGCAAATGGTGGTGGAGCTTTGGCTCGGAAGCAGATCAACGGTGGAGTCCATTTTGGATTCCGAGTTGGATCTGGCTCCGGATATGGAGTCAGGTCTGGGTTTGGGACCTGAGTGGACTTTGGTTATGGGCCTGAGATCCAAAAGAACCTTGGACCTGGGAATGTTTGTTGGATCTTGAACCAATGTAGGTGGTATTGGCCACCATGTTGGTTGGTATATTGGTTGACGAACTCACGATTATGGTACATGTTCGTTAAGGATCGTATGCCATTATGGCCATGTTTGGCATCACCCTTAGTCGGCTTCGATCATTTATGTGCAAGATTACCCTCAATCCTGCGTATGAATGTCTCTTGTCAATTTGTACGTATGATTAGCATAGGTGGTACCACCAACTACTCGTTTCACTATACGTATGCAGTCAGTAGTGTACACCCAGACCGGCGTTGGCGTTTCAACGTAACGCTAACTGCACCAGTTAAATTTCTCAAAATTTCAGATGTAATTTTCTTATTTTAATTTTTTTGTATGTGTTTTTTGATGAACTCGCCAAAGCAAGTCAAGCAATGATAAACCATACAATCGTTAGTAGTATATGATAAGTAGAGATCGTTCTAGCCGGCAGACTTGACCTTCGTGCATTCAAACCGGCATAACTTTTTGCTCAGGAAAGATTTTGCTGCGATTCCAAGTCCCAGAGAAACTAGACTCGTAGAGCTTTCCAAGGCGTATGGCTCGTTCTCTGGTTCCAAGCGATGTGTCCCACAGAAATTCCGGAAGTCAGGACACAGTCCCAGGAAAATCCTGGTAGTCCCTGGATAGGTTTGCTCAAACTGCCAAGTTGCAGCCTTCATTTGGGTGACTTTCCGAACTCCGATTGATCTGAAATTTTGACACAATACACTTTAGCTTGCCAATTATATGCATACCAAATTTCATCAAATTTGGAAAAGGATAGATCAGTTTAGCACGAGCCTCAAAATCACGAAAAAGACATATTTTACTTTATTTCCAGATTTCTATACTTAGTCATTTTTCTGATTATTAAGCACACTTTCTCCAAAACTCTACCAACATGACACTAAACTAAATTATGACTCAATCTTACTCTAAATAGACATAACAAAGCATAAATAAGGGATAATACACATTAATAACGTCGCACATTGTGCTTTTATCAACTACCCCACACTTAGCTTTTGCTAGTCCCTTAGCAAAACAAAAACAAAAAGACTCAACTACTACCCTGAATAATTGTCTCAGGATCTTTAAAACACATAGCTTTCAAGTTAAGCATTTCAATGTAAGCACATAAATCCCGAGCGTCATAGACATGTATCAAAGCATGAACAAGTAAGAAACGAAAATCACAAGCAATGACATGTTATGTTGATTTCATCCTCCTCACTAGGCATACTCTCTTCTTTTCACTCATGATATGGCAATTCACTCATAGTATATGCAAGAGAACAGATTGTAAGGCAACAAATAGCTCGCATATTTCATCAAATAAAAGCACTTTGTGAATCAATTTTCTGGAAAAACTTCATGTAACAACTATGTGCACAAATGAACCAAAGCCATAAGCTCACTCTTGACAAAAATCTCCACTAATCAAAGTTCACCCATTTTAAGAATCATGAAAAGATCAACATAAAGGTGATAATGGGGATTGGCATAAGGCATTCACATTTAGGAAGGTGGTGATAGAATGTCACCAAGACTTAGCAAAATTCAATACTCCTTATGACTTCACTTCAAAGGGCCAAATTTCATCATGTTGGGCCTAACTTCATTCTTTTCTTCCCCATAACATAGTGAATATGAACAAAGGTCAAGTATAACAATGCTAGACCTTCAAATAATCATACAATTCCAAATTCACCACAAGAACTCATCCAATTATTTTAGTTGCCGAAATCTCCAATTTTTCTTATTCTCGGATCAGATTTTCTTTCAAATTTTTCTGTCCGATTTTCTTTTCTTTTCTTTATTTCGGCAACACAATTCTTTTCATGTAATTCTTTTCATGCAATTGGACAACTTTTACCCCACACTTACTTCACAACATCACTTCCAATAACAAATTCCAATTAAACTTTACCAAGTCTTGACAACAATGGAAATGATATACTGTTCTAAGCTCAAGGAAAATGTATCATGGTGATGAAATAAAATGGCATAATGTCGGCTCAAAGAAGTTAAAACTAAGGAGTCCCACGATGGGTACAAATTAGGCATAAGTTTTATTTGGCATTGGTGGTAATCCTAACATGATCTTTTCAATCCTTTTCAAAATCAAGGCATTTCATGAATAATAGTCTTAAAAATTGTTAAGAGCAAGTTCTAGCATTCTAGAGTTCATTAAAAGCTATGGCACATAGTCATTGAATAATCAAAGAATAATGAAGTTTTGAAAAATTCTGCCCATTTTTTATATATTTATCGCTCATGAAGAAAGTATATGGCATCAAAGCTCACATATGTTATTATGGAACAGAATCAACACAAACATGCATGCTTATTACACAAATAAATCTAAGTCTCAAATGTTCATACCAATCACAAAGTCCATGAAACTTACAATTATTTTCAAGATTATGCGAAACCATCATCTATGTACTCAAAGATATAATCATCATAGACTATTAGGAGCACCTAAGACTCAAAAACAAAAACAAAAGCAATGAAAATTTTTAATTTTTCTGATTTTTCTGATTTTTTATTTTCTTTTCTTTTATGACTCTAAACAAAAAACTTAAAACAAAAACAAACATGTGAAACATGTATCCCTACCCCACACTTAGAAAATTACATTGTCCTCAATGTTACACAAAAATTATGTAGTAATTTCTAAGCATTTGATAATTCACACAAGTTCCACATTTATACAATTCAACCAAAAAGAGTTTAGGGTTTAGAAATTCAAACTCTCGTAGACGGCTCCTTCACAATTTTGGTTGAAATGGGTTGCCTCTCATGCAGCGCTTAATGTTTATAGTCTACTCAGCCTAGACTCTTCACTTCTTAATCAAGTTGTGGACGACGCCTTTTGGAGCGCACCTCCAAATTCGTGCCTCCTTACAATGGTTATCATAACTCGATGCATGATTACTCCACTCTTCAACTGCATCGCATCAAGATAAAGAAATTTAGAAGAGTGGAGATGAGAATTCAAAGAATAAGTTAGTAATGAGTTAGTGAATTAGCTAAAGTTAGAAGTCAGTGTATAAATATACAATAATTAGCTAAGTAGAATTTAATTGCAAATTATGAACAAAAGTTGAGAGTGGTGGAACTCGTTTCTTGCAACACTTGTCGTCCTTCCCAAGTCAATGAGAGCTCCAATCAACTGTTTACAATGTAATTCTTCACATCTTCCTTATGATCTGCAACTAACAATTAAACTCTACAAGAATCATGAGAATCAATATGTATAGGTTAGAAAGAATGAGTTAGAATAAGTTAGAGTATAGGTTAGAAATAAGTTAGAAGTAATATGTATAAGTTAAAAAAAATAAATAAATAAATTAAAAAAAATTACTGTTCACGACACTATTACGATTTCACTGTTCACCGTTACTATTTACGATCACTGTTCACAGAATTTACAAGGCACACGAAATTTACAAGAGATCATACAATGGCACACGAAATTTACAAGGCAAAACACACAAACAAAATTCTCAAAACTTCACACAAATCGTCATTCACACAAAGCATCGAAAATTTCACAAGTGTGGAAAAAAAAAAAAAAATTCAAACACCGATTTCAACATGTACAAAACACATGGCGTCACAACCTAGCTTCTTTCTAGTTGATTTTATTCAAAAACCCTAATTCTCAAGGTACGTGGAGCAGAGGAGATAACAGTGCAATGGACTGATACAGCCCAAAGTAGTATCATGCTTATTCCGATATACCTCGAAAATTAAAGACGAATTTTATCTTTTGAAGAAAAATAGATTCACATATGCTCAAGTTATTTTCTAGCGTCTAAAGTGAGGTGATGCTTCGGTTGTTTAGGTCGAGCATACTTTACATTTCTAAGGCGGTGTCGTTAAGATTCACGGAGAGTAAACTCTCTTTAGGAATAAGGCAGGTCTCAAAGTTTTTAACCACGGAGGACAAGTCCCCTATCGACTCACTCACAGAGAATGAACATCAGTCTGTGGGTCTTGAGAACCAGTTTTACAAACCTCGAACCAATCAATGAAAAATAACTTGCCCTATACTTTGTAAAATAAACTCGGGTCCTAGCGGTCTACAAGTGTTGATTAAAACCGCCCTCAACCTCATACAAGTAATACTATTGCTGAAATGTCGCTTGTATGCGTGGGGGGGAAGTATCCCGCGTTTCCCAATCTACATAAAACGGATTCAACAAAGCACCATTCGTATGAAGGGTTTTGGTTATGATAAACAAAAGAGGCTTCACCTACATGTTACACTTTAGAAACTACAATAAACTCAAAGCATACACAAAAACTATCAACTTCCTAGAATTTATCTAAGTGTAACAACATTCACAAATATCCATCACATAATTGGCAATTAATCAAAACAAAAACCAAAAACCAAAAACCAAGAACAAAACAAAAATCGGAAAATTCCCTATTTACTATTACATATCCGGAAAATCCTATTATACATATTCCAAAAACTATAGCAAAATTAAATAATCTGCAATATACATAATTACTAAACAACACTTTATGAATCAAAATCATTAAATTTCCCCGACAACGGCGCCAAAAATTGATGGAGAGGTTATCCAAGCACAAAGTACCTGCAAAACAACTTCATACACATAATACCTTTCTTTTGTCAATTGTAGTTAGGACAAGTAGGGATCGTTCTATCCGGGGAAATCAAGGGCATTTTAATCACACAAAATGTTGTACTTTAAAGGGGTGTTGTCGATTTTTATAATTAATTACCTACTGATTTTTACAAAATTCTACAACCTAAATTATTATCTACAATTGATCATCACCTTTCACACAATCACAAAACACAAATCTCATTATACATGCAACAAAATTAAAACAAGTAATAGGGCAGCAAGCATAAAATCGCATTCTAGATTAATTAAGTTCCAATTATAACTAGAGCCTTCGCGGAACATCTAATTATTCAAAACATCACAAGTATTTAGAATTAACTTTGCATATAATCCTAAACGTGGTACTAATCGGTTTAAGAACACTTCGCGTAGAAATTAAACACAAATAGAACATAAGCACAATATGTCGAATTGGAACATGTTAGCAGGTATGGCGTCACTCATCCCACATCGACATGTAAATTTCCAGAATTACTCGAGCCCTTAGATTAATACATATCAAAACATAACATGCGTATGAATCAATATATATTAAATCGGCATATGAATTTAATACCTAGATAACACTCATGGCCTTTCGAATGCATCTAGATATCTCCTTCGGTTGCACACGAATTAAGGAAATAAACCTAATTAATTCAAGAAAACAAATAAAATCCTACTGCCCATCATACATATTCAATCAAATCACATGCATAATTCGGTAATCAAACACAAAATAACCAAACATTTATTACAAAGATTCGGAAATCCCATGCATAATTAATAATACCGAAAATAAAACCAACAATCCAAACATATTTCATAGACAAAATAATGTTTAAATACAAAGAAACAAGAGCCATGAAATTACAATCCAAATTACAACCTTGATCAAGAGTTCGGCAAAGGATTGGTGTGATGATCGGATGGAATTTTGTGGAAGGGTGATGGATGGTTCGGCCTTGGTTCTTGGTAAGAATTTATGGAGATATTTTGGCAGAGGTTCGGCAAGTTTATGTGAGAGAGAGATGATGATTATTCTGAAATTATGTTGTGGTATTTATAGAGGCAAGGGAGGCAGCTAGGGTTTACAAAACCTAGTTTTTCTCAAACTTATCCTGCTGGCAGATTTGACCTTCGAGTGAATATTATGGAATATCTTTCTCTAGAAAATAGATATTGAGGTGATTCCAGTTGGGTTGGAAACTAGACTCCCGTAGCTTTCTATCCATATAAGGCTCGAATTCTGATTCATTGTGAGCTGTCCGGGAGAGTCCGTGGAAGTTGGATGACGTGCACAGGAATTCTGCCGAATTTGATCAGGATTTGTTGCGATTTTCTTCCTCTATTTTCTGCCGAAAATTCCCAAGATAATGGCTGAATAATTGAGCAATATCTCTTTAGGTTTTCCATGAATTAATTCAGCCAAAAATCTTGCACAAAGGATGGAATTCAGTCCACATTCGTAAGCCAAATCCATGTAGAACTCGGTTTAGGTTTTCTTCTTTCGGCAGACTTGACCTTCGTGCATTCAAACCGGCATAACTTTTTGCTCAGGAAAGATTTTGCTGCGATTCCAAGTCCCAGAGAAACTAGACTCGTAGAGCTTTTCAAGGCGTATGGCTCGTTCTCTGGTTCCAAGCGATGTGTCCCACAGAAATTCCGGAAGTCAGGACACAGTCCCAGGAAAATCCTGGTAGTCCCTGGATAGGTTTGCTCAAACTGCCAAGTTGCAGCCTTCATTTGGGTGACTTTCCGAACTCCGATTGATCTGAAATTTTGACACAATACACTTTAGCTTGCCAATTATACGCATACCAAATTTCATCAAATTTGGAAAAGGATAGATCAGTTTAGCACGAGCCTCAAAATCACGAAAAAGACATATTTTACTTTATTTCCAGATTTCTATACTTAGTCATTTTTCTGATTATTAAGCACACTTTCTCCAAAACTCTACCAACATGACACTAGATTAAATTATGACTCAATCTTACTCTAAATAGACATAACAAAGCATAAATAAGGGATAATACACATTAATAACGTCGCACATTGTGCTCTTATCAATCGATACCTACAACCTCTCCTTCCCTCCAGTTGTCTACTCGGGACAAAGGCCTTAGAGCTCATGTGCGACATTTGTGGTTAAGGGCTGCCATGTGGGTTGAGGGGCTTCGCCAGATCAGGGTGCAGTTGAAGGGGAGAATGTGTTGTGGTATGGCCATGGAGAGCGAAGCAGACAACATATCTTTTGGGGGTTGCGGCGCCAATGCAATCAAAGGCTTTGATGGATTTGAGATCCGTTTTGTGTCGATTGCACAACCACCTTCGATCTCTAAACTATAAGAGTCCGGCGTTCGTGGCTAGATCGGCAACAACTTGGATGGGGGTCATCCAAAACAAGGCGGCCGAGGCGCTCATGTTGCTACAAGGTGGGGATCCTTTTCAGCCGATGGTGACATTGATTTGCTGCTGCAATCCGGCAAATGGTGGTGGAGCTTTGGCTCGGAAGCAGATCAACGGTGGAGTCCATTTTGGATTCCGAGTTGGATCTGGCTCCGGATATGGAGTCAGGTCTGGGTTTGGGACCTGAGTGGACTTTGGTTATGGGCCTGAGATCCAAAAGAACCTTGGACCTGGGAATGTTTGTTGGATCTTGAACCAATGTAGGTGGTATTGGCCACCATGTTGGTTGGTATATTGGTTGACGAACTCACGATTATGGTACATGTTCGTTAAGGATCGTATGCCATTATGGCCATGTTTGGCATCACCCTTAGTCGGCTTCGATCATTTATGTGCAAGATTACCCTCAATCCTGCGTATGAATGTCTCTTGTCAATTTGTACGTATGATTAGCATAGGTGGTACCACCAACTACTCGTTTCACTATACGTATGCAGTCAGTAGTGTACACCCAGACCGGCGTTGGCGTTTCAACGTAACGCTAACTGCACCAGTTAAATTTCTCAAAATTTCAGATGTAATTTTCTTATTTTAATTTTTTTGTATGTGTTTTTTGATGAACTCGCCAAAGCAAGTCAAGCAATGATAAACCATACAATCGTTAGTAGTATATGATAAGTAGAGATCGTTCTAGCCGGGGATTAAGGGTACCTGAAATATGAAAATGTTAACACAAAACACATATATACACAAATAATGTCACGTTATTTACATATATACAAAACACGAAATCATGGGGGTATTAGAGATGCAGTTCGGTAGCCATAGGGCTGCCTCTAAACTAGGCACGAAAAAGACATGAATTTAAACACGAAAATAAAACCTATTCTACTATTTACAAGTTTGGTCGACATCTTTCACACAACGCACTTACCACAAAGACTCTTTAACAAATAAGACTCACACAAAAGAAAGTAAGGAACAAGTAATTAGCATGCTTAGGACTCAAACAAGTTTCGACCTACAACTAGAACGTTTCCGATTTTTACCTAGTTGAGAGACTTTCTAATGTTTTAAGATCTAGCTATTCGCAAAATGATCCTAAAAGTTATGCTACCGTTATACAACTCGTAACATTGAAGCACAAAAGTCTATATTCAAAGACATGTAAACAAGCAAGGTTGTCAATCATCTTATTTAACATGCAAATTTTAGCTAAAGTTATACCCTAGGTGAGCACAATCGAATCAAAGAAACATACGTTTAATCTTTATTCATTCTACTCGGGTTAGATGAAACCTAACATCTAGATTTACATGCTTGTCAAACAAAACTAATGTTTCGGTTTTTAAGTCACGCCCGTAGATTACTAACCGATTTAAATCCTAAACATACATCTATACCGCTGTCCTAATTATCTAAGTGTAGAATACTTACAAGTTTTATATTACAAAATTAACATGCAAAGACTCAATGAAACCGTGGCTTAAACCTAGACCTAGGCAACGAATCAAATATGTTTTCAACATGCAATTTATAAAACCAAATTCCAATTCGAGTCATACATAGACATATAATTAGAAACCAAAAATACATGCAAGTCTCATAGACAAAACTAAACATAACTACATAAAAATTATTACAAAACCGAAAGTGGGGAGTGAATCACACTTTTACAGACACCTTTGATGACTTCAAGTCGTGTTAATCCGATGGAAGATGGATTGAATGGTGCACGGGCAGTAGGTCAAGTTTCGGAAGAAGCTTGGTGGAGATGGAGGTGGTTTCGGCTTGGTTTTTATGTAGGATCTTTGGGGAAATTTTGGTAGAGTTATGGCTTTATGTTTTTAGCTTAAGATTTGACGACGTTTCATGATGGGTGCCTGCCTCTATATATAGGAGAAAGGACTTGTGCAATTTGGGACTTTTCCTTGTTCAAAACGGGATAGAAATCTTCATTGAATAAGGTTTCCCAATCCGAGTTGGAATAGGCTTTTCTCTCCCATATTGAATAAGGACACACTTGCTTGGCCGGCTTAGGATTTCTTCACACATCTAGGACACGCATAGGAAGCTTCTTGGACGTTGTATAGCTCTTAGGAATGACTTGGCACGCTTACGGTCGCTTGAAGACATTACAGGAAAATTCCTTTCTGCTCTCGGGTGCAGATCTTGCTAGTATCAGATACTGGCGAGGCTTTTTGGCGAGGCGCGCGAACATGTACACTGGCATGCACGGATGGTTGGCGAGCGGACATTCGCGTCGCGAGTGGAGCTAAGATGGGTTGGCGTACTAGTGCTGGCGGCTGATCTTCTGGCGAGCGAGGGTGCTGGCGAGCGGACATCTTCTCGGCAGAATTTGACCTTTGTGTCTTCAATCGAACATAATTTCCTCCTTGAGCAGCTATTGATGTGATTCCAAGTCCTGGAGAAACTAGACTCGTGGGACTTTAAATCCATATAAGGCACATCTTCTAGTTCCAAGTGATGCGTCGTACAGATGTCCTGGAAGTTAGATCGCAGTCCCAGGAAAATCCTGGTAGTCCTTGGATCGTTTTGCTCAAACTGCCAAGTTGCAGCCATCTTTTGGGTGATTTTCCGAACTCCGATTGATTTGAATTTTTGATACAACACACTTCAGCTTGCCAACTATAAGCCTGCCAAATTTCATCAAATTTGGAAAAGGATAAGTTACTTTAACACAAGCCTCAATATCATGAAAAAGACATATTTTGCATTATTTCCTCAGATTTCTATACTTAGTCATTTTTCTGATAATTAAGCACAATTTTTCGAAACTCTACCAAAACGACACTAAACTATATTATGACTCCATCTTACTCTAAATAGACTTAACAAAGCACAAATAAGGGATAATAACACATTAATATCGTTGCACATTGTGCTCCTATTATTTTTCCATTGATGCATTTTAGCATCGTATCATTATAACTCTATTTTTAATAAATTTTTGTCAATTGATTCAAAAAAAGAAAAGAAAAAGTGATTGATGATGTAATCATGTATGCAAGATAAATATAACCTATCACATTTCAACTAATTTGGTTGTTTCCTAGTTTTTCAATTATTTTATATGTCATTGACGTTCAAAATTGAGAGATTGGTTTTATCATAAAGACGATGAGAGAATTTAGCCTCAACATTTTAAACATATAATTATTATTTTATTTTATTTATTATTAATCATAAAGGGTATAGATGCAAATTTGATGACAAAAAAAAATATAGGAGTGTGTATTAAGAAATTGAGGGAGTGTATATAAAACTTCTCATCTTTTCTTGTCTTTTTCTATATATATATAATTTTTTTTTAAAGAGAAATTTCATTCATAACCAAGCTCATGCCAAAATGGCCATTACATATATATCCACACAATATTACCTATTTTCAAGATATAACAAAGCTTCGTGGTGTAAAACAGCAACATGATATGTAAGTTAGACCACCTATATTTGAAATTACATGCCCAATGGTAGGAAAATTAAAAATCTAACTCCATAACCAAAGCATAGATAATAGGTATAAAGTTCAACATAAAATTAAAGACATGAAATAAACTCCTCACCCATAACAATGAGATTTGGAGGAATGAAAAATAAAAAACATAAGGGAAAAGTTTATATCTTCTCATTGTCCTTAGAGCTTGGGTTAGGAGGTTTACCACCATAGAGATAGGGAAGCACATCTTCACCAGGTACTTTCTTCGGTGGTGCAGGGTTTTTGTTTCTTGATCCTCGAGGGCATCCTGATCCTTTCTTCTTAGGAATTGGAATTGGTACAGGAGTAAGGGTGCCCTCCTTTCTCACCAAAGTGTCATCATTAGCTTCCACCAGACCCAATGATTTTGCTGTGAATTGCGTAGTGAAAGCAAGAAGTTTTAGTTTCTTCATAGGTGCATCACTTTGAGTATTGGCGAGTACGTCAGCGAGGGAGCGGTATAGCTTCTTTGGGGAGGGAGCGAAAGCTTTGTCCCTCTTTGAGCTCAGATCATCATTGCCTTGTTCTTCTTGATCAAAATCCTTCGGTTTCCTAGCATCCTCAAAAGCAACTAAAGTAAGGTTATCATCATGTTGTTGTCTAAGCAAAGCCTTGCTGATCTGGATTAGTTGTTTGGGACGACTACTACCCAAGCCACATGAGGGTTTGCTACTTTCAGAACCAAAAATAGATCGCACAAGTCGGGAGAGAGGGGGGGGGGGGGTTGATTTCCCATAAATTTGAAATTTACTGGGTGAAATTTAATTGCAGCAAAATTAGGGCATAAGGTCTTTATATTGAGCTTACGAGTTGGAATGGTTACCTCAATATTGTTTCCAGTAGCAGGATAGATTTCATTGTCATGCCAGATGAGATTACACTTCTTGCATCTGCCATTCAAATTCTTATAGGAGAAGGACACTTCTTTCTCAACTGTGTCCGAGAACTCAATCACTTTCTTGAGGATGAAAGGACGGTCTAGGGCATAAGAACCCCTAACATAAATTACACGTTCAGCCCTCCACATCTTGTCGTCCATGCCAATATAATCACCAGCAACCAAAGAGACACTCCTAATCCTGTTTGGTTTCTCAAAATATTGGAGATATACACCCAAAAGAACTAATTATTCATTGAAATTTGGTGAATATCACTTACTCCATCATATTGTTGGAATACAACCGGCACGGCCATAGTACCATGGTCCTTTAATAAGAACACGGTTGGCATCTTTCTTCATGTTCAGACAAAGAGGAAACGATCATGCGCCTTGGTTTGCACCTAAAACATGTCGTCGAGTTTCCAAACACGTTTGAAATTCGATTTGAGGTTTGAGGCTTTGAAGGATTTGCGTGCCAGCGGTCGAGCCAAGAGGAAAGATTGTCCTCCTCTGAAAAGTTCATCGTTGTCATCGTCTTGCACCTGAGAGGGATCGACGACGCTGTTGCTTGCAATTGTCCAGGATTGTGCGAAACTATGAGTTACCACATACAAGGTTGCCAAAGGGGTGAGGTTTGCATTATAGAGGAAGAAAAACCACAAAACTCAAGCACGTCGCACGGTTGAAATGCTCTAGGAATAGAGTTCTAGGTTGAAGAGCTAAGGAGCGGCTCTGCTAGGTTTTTTTTAATGATAGGTGATGTCTTTTTCTATAATTTTGTACACTTGCACAACAAGAATGAACTATTAGAGTACATAAAATACACTTTTTAGTATTTAAAGAAAATAACAAATATAAATATCAAGGACTGAGATCAATTAACCTGAGATAGTCACTTACAGTGTCGGTGCATAAAATAATTTTTTTTGTTTTAATAAAGTTTAATAAATTATTCTATGCACCAAGTGCAAGTGAACATACTATTAATATGCAATCTTAATTGTTTGATTACCAACTATTCACATGACACAAATATTTGAGAATTGAGTGGAGATGAAGTTGTAAAATACTATAATTAAAGAGAAAAATAACAGATTGAAAAATCTTAATATGAAAAAGACTGATCAACAATAGATTTCGCAAGAAAAAAAAGAAGAAAAATAGCGTCTACAAAACTCAACCACTCAAATGTCAAGAAATACTAATTTTATTTTTACACACTCTATTAATGTACTTTGGTGTGTAATCCACCACCTAATAGAATAAAAAATAATTCTCCCAATAAAAACAGTGGTCCAAATAAAATTTTTGTAGATCCAATTATAACCACGTAAATAGTATGAAAGTAAATGCTGTTACATTTCTATAGCTTACTTGAAAAGCTAAAGGCTTCTGCAACAAGGTTGGTGCAGGACCCAATACATGTGCCATTATTGCCTGTCACTCCCGTCCATCCTGCTTGTACTTTGCAAATCTGAACTCTATGACTGACACCAATCTCCTCAAAACCCTGTGGAACTGTGGAGGCCTTAAACACCGAGACCTCTTAATGTCCTTTACCTTCTCTTTCTTTCTTTCTTTCTCTTTTCTGTTTTTGCATTACCCTAGCGTCCTTCTACACTTCGATCATCGGAAAGAAAAGGTCTGAACTTCCACGTGGTGTTCCAGTTTCTTTCTCTGTTCAGGTTTCAGAAACCCAGACATCCGAAGCTGCCATTCCTCTGTTCCTCTTTCACCTTCAACTCCATCCTTGGTAAGAGCAAACCCATATGTGTTTTAAATGATTGCTCTTAGGTGCTTCAGAATTTTTCATGTTTCGTTTCTAGGAGAGAGGACAACCCATTTTTTCTAAAGCTTGGAGCTTGTATTACTAACAGACCCACGCTCAGAATTTAATATATATTTTGATCTTTGTAAACTGTCTCCGACATGGACCCGGTGAAATTGAATTCTCCGTGAAAATGCGAATTCATTCACTTCAAGGGTGCCACTATCTATAGCGCAGTCTCATTCGTACCTGCTGACGGGGTCAAGAGTATCTTGCAGAGAAACAAGCAAAGTAGGAGAGTTGAGGGAACAGGTGGGGTAGTATTTTGGGTTAGTTGGTTCAATTTTCCCCTAATTTGCACTTTCTCAGTTTTCAGTTTCATTAACTTTTGTTGCACTTTTGATTTGGGGATCTTTTTGGTTCATGGATTGAAAACTATAGTTGGTCATCATACAACTCTGGACTATTCATTTCGCTGATTTGAAAACTAATATGTGAAAGTCAAACATTTTTGATTAATGGCCTTCTGTAAGTGTTCCAAGGAAAAAAAAAACTATGAATTTGAACTAGTCATTCAGACTTGGATATTGAAGAGCTCATCTGTCGAGAGAAGAATTGCTTGCAGATATTGTTTGTAGTTTATCTGCACTCACTCTTAACTGGGAACCTTTTAAATTTTCTTTTTGGGTGGTGCTATTAACACACCCTATTTTTCTATTCACACACCCCTCCATGATGAGAGCCAAAATCATAAACAAAGTGAATGAGTAATATTGTAAAAACAATCAAACTATAATATTAGGGAAATATAGAGGGTGTGTGAATAACAAAATTGGGTGTGTTAATCCTTTTTCTTTTGGCTATATGATGCAGATAAAATTGTTTAACTAGTAGAATGACTTTGTACACAACTAGCATACTGCAATGAGTCCACAAGGCTCTAGTAAACGAGAACCATGATAATGATATGATACAAGTTGGGGTGATTAACAAAGGGTCCAACCCACCTTTATATAAATCACAAATATAACCAACCGTAGAACTTGGACAGACATGATAAAAGCTGGGATGAGCAATACAGTGCGAGTGTCTTGATTATTATTATTATTATTATTATTATTATTATTATTATTATTATTATTATTACTGACTCTCAACTGATGCACAAATGCTAAATAACCTCGTACATGAATCTGAAATATACTTTGGAACTGAGACAATTAAAAAAAAAATTGTGACTTAAATATTCAGATGCTTAAATGCTAATGCTCAGTGCATTCTTCATTTATTCTAAATGATCATGGTGTTTTACCTATAATGCATCATGTAGATTGCATGAACCCACAATTTTAGTTCTTGAAAGAATCTTTACTTTTGTGTGAAATTCTGTAACCCCAGAAGATAATGCCTCCTCTTCTCTTTTTCCTTGGTCAATGGCTTGTGTATGTAAGATAATTGATTGAATCTCTGCCTGTACTTCAGATCATTTGGGGAGAGATATTGTAGCAACACCAGAAGATAACATGTGTGAATCTGAAGGGAGAATAAAATTGCTTGAGGCACAGCAGGACCTCCATCTTCTCTTGAGAACAGACACAATAGAACTGTGTGGAATTTTACAACTCTCAGTATGAATTTGATTTCCTTCTTACAACATTTTACCTCTTATATTTGTTCAACTGTTTTCCGTTAAAGTCAATATTGCACTAATTCTTCTCAGTGAAATTCTTCTCTAGATTTTTTATCATATTTTCATTGATGTTTTTATAATGTAGGACGCTGCAAAGAGCTTCGTTGAAATGATTCTTGAATATGTAATCAATAACCACCTTATTAACAGAGAACCAATAATGTTGCAGGCATTTCAGATATCTCTGGTTAGAGTCAGCTTCCTTTTTCTTGAATGCTATCGTTTGTGCCGACTTTTATTTAAATTTTATCATTTTTTCCTTTTTTTATTATTATTCATCTTCTATGTTTTTTTTGGGTCACTTCTGATATATTAAAGTGTTAAAATGGTAATGTCAGACTCACAATAATGTATCATCTAGTAGTTCTTTTGTGAAGTAGTATTCATGAAAAATTTAGTTTGAACTTATTTGGCTTCTGTAAAAGTTTATTATTTGAATTTGTTAAGTATCCTTGTAGGCTGGGAACACAAATACTGGTCAATGGGCCAGATTCAATGACATAAAATAAATTGATTGCTGTGATTACGGGCGATTGGTCATCGCTGTTTATAAAATCTTTGGCTGCTAATACTGATTTCTGTAATTAAAGTCAGATATGTAAATCTTTAGTAATATTTTTGATCAATACACCATTATGGATTAATAAGTCTGCTAAGTTGTAGTTCATGGCATGGAGTGACTTAGAGTGTTACTTGACGTTGAAAAGAAAGTGAGTTGTTCATGAAGGTTACTGAAGTTTAAATACAAATAAATATTCATCGCCTTATGTTCCTGATCTCAATCGAATTGCTTAGGAGTTTAGACCACGAGAGCCATTATAAAATGATTGTTTCTCATTCTTTGGTATCTTGGTTTTAAAAAAATGACTGAGAAGAATCAAGATTAGGAATTGAAGGATATTGGTACTGGTAGTTTTTGGTTTCACCTGTCACTGCATATTTGTATGCCATATTCCATGCATGAAATAGAAAATTATAGAATATCAGTAATGAAAGATGATTGATGTCTGTAATTTTTCAAGAGTCTAACAAATTTGTTTAGTATTCTGATACATTTAATCAGGTCTTTGCGAATTTTAGTTAGCTTTATGTGCCGAAAACTGAGTCATTTTCCATTTGGGTACCGTTCTTAGTGGAAGATGAATGAAGTATATATAAACTGAACGAAATCATAATGAATACATGGGAGTCCTTATTATAGAATTCTGGTATTAAAAATTCATTTCTTCCCGAGAGTTTTGGAGTATGTGAAGCTGGTTTTGTTAGTGAAAGATGACCGTTGTCAGATAATGCTTGCAAGGCCATCAGACATCTGTTCCAAAGAATGCTTGTAATGTGTACAAGCAAAAACTCATGTCATGTGGGAACTCCTCCGTGAAATGAGAATAGTGGTTTGTAGATGTTATGAATCTGTAGATATGAATTGTATGTAAAAGAATGCTCAACAATTGAAAATCATTCGATCAAATGAGTGCAATTGTGTAATGGTCAGATCTATGAATGTCTAGCTGCGAAAGGTGGGGCTTGATAAGCACCTTTTTCTTAGCAATGAACCATAATCATTGCGGTGTTGTTAGTCCTGAATTGTCAAAGTCGATACATGTTTTCATCCCACTTATTGATTATAAGATTTTGCTAAGTCTAAAAAAATGCTTTTATCTCTTTTAAGTTTAATTATTATTTATATTTGTTTTTTTTTCTTTTTCTTTCTTTGTTGATGTTTCAACTAAATTAAATACTAGACCATAATCAAGATACTATGCAAGATTAGAAAACATATGTTTTAGCGCATGATGGTGATTGTGAGTCTTCGCTGACTAGATTTAATTTTATTTGCTGCAAGAAAACACTTCATATGACAATTTACCCAGTTGCGAAGGGTAGCAACAATAGCCAACCTAGGGTAGTATTTCAGGTCTTAATACTATACCACACTTAGAGGGTAGCAAATCCAGTAAATCTTAATTTGCATGACGTATGCAACAATTTAGAGGCATATGCCAGGATGTAGCACATGCCGCACACCCTAAGTTTTATCATATATACTTCAATCTTGGGTGTAGGTGCAGCAGCAACATGCCACTCTTAATTATATGTGACTGTTCTCTTTATATTCTACAGCTTTGAGTACTTCTAGAATGCCACTTTAACTGTGTTTAACTAACTCATTGCTGTCTGTAAATTCTAGTGTTGGACTGCTGCTTCATTGCTGAAGCAGAAGGTCAATCACAAAAAATCCGTTGCCGATGCGAAGAAGCATCTTAACTTCAATTGCAAAAAGGTCGAGGTGGACTATGTGTATGCAATGCTGCAGTGTCTGAAAAGGAGGTTAAAGTATATAGCACATTTTAAGGCTGCACAGTCTCCGAAATTCGCTGAATCACCTTGTAAATATCCTTTGAAGGACCATTCAAATGCAAAGGTTTCTCACACTTCCCAGAAAGTCACATCAGAGACTGGTGGCATGTCACTAGATCAAGAATTTACAGCACAAAAGGATGTCTCAAAGAGTATCAAAGAAATTCGGAAAAAGTTTCAAAAGAAGATGAAAAAATTTCATGATATGCAGTTGGAAGAGAGAGAGGAAATTTTGAGAAGTTACGAGGAAGGGAAGGAAAACGTGGAATTTATGCACAAAATAGAATCTATTGTTATAAAAACTTGTTCGTGGAGATGTATACTGCTGACAAGTAAGCGTAAGATGTGGGAAATTGAACAAGAAAAAGAAGTGGAAGACCATAATCATCAAATGGAAATGCGTCTTGAACATCTCAATAAATTACAGCTGGAAGCAGCAAGCAAGTTAAAGGAGAAGGAGAACAAATGGGTGGAGGAATTGGAAAGATGGGCTCGTGACGAATTGGTATATAGGCCATCTTTAGATGCACTTGAGTCTGCAGATAGGGTGATGGTACTGTCTGAAACAGCAGAACATGTTACTGATATAGGTGAAGCATGCAGTGGTCATATTACAGCAACAATTCCAGCTTGGCCCATTAGAGCCAATTCTGCATTAGACCCAATGACTTCTGATGCTGGTTTGTTTACTGATGTTATGGGGAAGAAGAATTCTGGCAAGTCTTGTCAGGATCAGGAAAATTTTGTATCTGTAAACTCTGGTGCCAAAGACCTTATTGATTTTAGAGGCACTTCTGACAATGCGGAGGTTCTGCCGGATGTTACAGAAAATGTCTGCTCTACTGCTGCTCTAACTAAAGCTATGACCCCCAGTCTTCCTTCATTTGGTAACTGCCTTGACAATACAAACCTATTACCCATTACTGATCCAGAGGTCAGTCTAGAAGCGGCTGAAACTGTCAATTTAGTTTATGGTCCACAAGGTCTCCTTCTTTTGAATCCGACTTCTCTAGAACAGAATCCTAATGGTGCCACAATAACTGTTCCTGACGGAGAGGCTCCAGAGGGATTGCATGAGACCGTTAGTACAAGTCATGATTTGTGTAATGTTGTGTCCGAGATCCCAACTACATGCGAAGAACAAGTTCATGTAATTAGTCTAGTGACAATGCAAGATAAAGAGGATGAAATGGGATTGCATGACGCGTTGGATGATGACTTCGGAAATCTCGTTGCAATGGATTTACCACAGATTTTTAAAAGCGCCAGAGGAAAGGAGAATGGTGAAGTGCATGAGACTATCAGTACAAATTGTGATTTTCAGAATGGTGTATCTGTGATCCCACCTTCATCTGAAGAACAAAATCCTGTAAGGACCCTAGCAACTGTGCAAGATAAAGCGGTTGAAGCAGAAGTACTTGATAAAGAATCCAATGACTACGCAACTTTGGGCGAGGACCAAGGGAATCTAGTGTCTATGCATTCATCTTCATTGGAAGATCGAATTCCTGTAAGCTCCTCAGGGAAACAGAACAGTGAAGCGCGGATGTTGATCATTTTTCTCTGGAAACTAAAATGATATTAAATGTCGAGCTTTTTATCTTTGCATTAATTTGTCCTATATATCCTGAAATATAGGATGAGATTTGGTTTTTAAGATTCCTAGATCTTCATACTAACAACAGGTTGATCAATATTCTACAGTTTTTGTTTTGTCTTGGTCGTTTCTCTATGTTAGGAGTCTTATCATCAAAAATTGATCCTGCATGATGAAAATAACAAAAGGAGAAGAGATATAGCTGCATACTGACAAACTTATACTTGTCCAGGCAGACCAAGACCAGGGTACTGACATGTTGGCCACATCAAGTGCAGCACAAGGTGGAGATGCACAAGCTTGCTTTAATCAGAATACTTGTCATCCAATGGAAGACTCTGACTTTAATCAAGTTTCCCAAGTCGCAATGCAATATATTGCGAGCCTCCCTGCTCTTTCAGAACAAACTGCTTTGCAACCACTGACAAGTTTTTCCTTGAATCGACCAGCTTATGCAGCTACTAGCGTTGATCTACCTTTCTCACACACAAGTCCTACATTTGCTACATCTCATATGCCTCCTCTTCCTTGCAACTGTGAATCGCTTCAAAATGAATTGGAAAGATTGGAAAGGGAAAAAGAAGAAAGCCGCATGTCTCATGAAGATAAAGTCTGTATATTTATATATTTACACTCTTTTTTGTGCATGTTTTTTAAGAAAAATTCTGCTGAAACCATTTTGTTCATGAACAGAAGCTGCAATTGAAATTTGATATGGAGAAGGGGATAGAGGAATTGAAAGCTCGTATTTGTGAAGAGTTTGAGGCTGAACTCCAACAGATAGAAGTAGAATTTATCCTTAAAAAGGAAGATTTGCTTGCAATTCACAAAAAAGTTTTAATCCATATGATGTTGACTTATGCTTGGGATCGGGCTTTCAACTCTGTTGACAGTAGCCGCAGAGAGGCTACAGCAGGCCCGCAGACCCGCAGCAAGCGCACCAGAGTCCGGCCCAAGGGTCGGGACCAGATTACCAGCACCCGGCCTCGGGGCCTGGCACTCTATCCTGTCTCCAGGGACACAGGGGCCGGGGGCGCCAGCCTGCCTAAGTGGGCACTAGAAGGTATAAACAGAAGGGAACCAGTCCCACATCGAAGAGTAAGGCCAGTCCTTACTCCCAACCACCTATATATGGGCCCCAATTACCTTCTTTATGAGGTAACTTATCTCTCTCCCTGCTTACATACGTGTCTTAGTTACATACATTCCAACTATACTAACTTAGGCATCGGAGAGGTGAAGGCCGGCCCGCCCGGTATTCTCTTTAGTAAGCAGGATTGCAGGAGATCGAGTTGGATTCATCAAGTATCTACTAGACCCCCGGGTTTAGGCAGAAACAATTGGCGCCGTCTGTGGGAAGCTTGAACGAAAAGTCGTGTAAAACAACACCGCTGAGAAAGAGATCGGAGATGAATCAAGTGAAAGAAACCACCGAGGAGGGACACCCTGTAGTAGTGCAGGCGCTCACCTCCACCCCAGCCGTTGCGAGGGAGCCGCGCCACGACCAGAGCGACGGTCAGGAGGTAGGAAGCTACGGGGGACCATCCGGCGTGCCGGATCCCCATCGCGACAGCTCACGAGGTAAAGACCTGGCAGAGGAGGAAGATAGTCCAGAGCGACGGGGCTTCGCCTTGACGTTCTCGGATGATTCAAGCGATCGATCTGAGAGCCCGGACCAGGACCTCACGTACAGCCCCGGCCATAGCGGTATGGCGGGAGAATTACGGGCGATGGCCGCAAAGGTCAGTCGTCTGAGAGAGGAGAGCGACAGGGACAGAGCTAAGTCCAACGCTCGGTACGAAGAGATGGAGGCGGTGAACACTGCCCTGGTGGCCGCCCTGGAGAGGGGGCAGCAGTGCAATAGCGCCATGACCGAGGCACAGGCGGCAAATCCCGCCAGTTCCACCTCAGCGCACCGATGGAGGGCAATCTTCGGGCGGTCGGTCCGGTAACCCCGTACAGCAGAAGTCGCCATTAGGTGCAGGCCCGCCAAAGAGCACGCCGACCTCCCGCCAGCTCGACGCTTCGTCAGTGGATGGAGCTGAGACGCCAACCGCGCGAGCACTGCAGGTGCTGGCCGACACCGTATCGAGCTTAAAAGCCCAGATGGAGGCTAACGAGAGAAGAGCCGCGCGGCCGATGGAGGGCGCCCGGTTTAATGAGCGCATGGGTCCCTTTTCGCACCGAGTCATGGAGTCGGGAAGATCTGGCAACCAGAAATCCCTCAAGCTCACCTACTCAGGATCCGGCTGCCCGTACCAGCATCTGGACAGCTTCCGGTCCCAAACCTGCGCCAAGGGATACTCCGATGCAGTTTGCTGCAACATCTTCCAGGAGACCTTGTCCGAAGAAGCACTCAGCTGGTTTTACGAGCTTCCGGCAAACTCGATCGAGGCGTTCGAGCAGTTAGCCGACCGGTTCGTGGGCCGCTTCATCCTCCGAGTCGAGGGAGCCCGGACGTCGACCATCCTCTCCAATTGCAGGCAAGCCCCCGGAGAGGAGCTGAGAACCTTTGTCAACCGCTGGCAGACGGCTACGGCCGGAGTTCGGAACCTGGACAAGGGCATCGCCGAGATGGCGTTTAAACAAGGGCTCCGAGCGGGCAAATTTTCCTACGCCGTCCGGGTAGAACTCCCGTAGGGGTACGACGAGTTGATGGCTATGGCCATCAGGCATGCTCAGGCCGATCATGAGACCTATGGGCACCACCTGCTGAAGAGGAAGCGAGATGAGGAGCAGGAGGACCATCCCCGGGAAGAGAACCCCCCACCCGCCCAGGAAACCAAGCCCAATCAGGGGACCGATAACCGCACCGTTCGGCCCAGCCGGAACGCCAACAACAGAAACAACTGGCCGCAGCGGCACCAGAGGTCCTATTCTGATAAACCTCAGAATGAGCACAAGCCGGCGCCGTTCCGCCAAGAGCGCCCCCTAGCAATCATGCCAGCACCCCCGGCCAACCAAGAAGTCTTCACCGCTCTCACCACGTCCTACGAGGATATCCTACTTGAGAACGGGAGTGTCATTCCCCCACCGCCCCCGAGAAGGTTCCCGAAGGGGAAACTTACAACGGCGCAAACTGGCAAGTACTGCTCGTACCATGATGAGGCTACTCACCGAACGAGCAAGTGCTACGCCCTCAGGCAGGCGGTGCAGGTTTTGATTGACAACGGCCAGCTCCAGCGGTACGTGGGGAAAAGAGGAACAGACCCCGACCGGGAACATGACCAGTCTTGGTAAAACCCGCTAGTCTGAGCGGTTAGTTTGGCATAGTTCGCGGTTCGACCGTTGTAAAAACAAATATATATGCAAGCTACTTTTGAGAAAATTTCACCGGCTTTGCCAGTTCCAGTATATTCATATTCATGCAAGTATACAAGCAGTAACCGATCCGGAGGCATTACAAGGGAAAAAGGGCAAGAAAATCCTAAGGAGCTACGACCCCGCCTTCGATAGGCAATCCGCCAGCCTCTCCTGCGGTACCCTCGTCGTCGACGTCAGTTCCGGTGTGGACTTCGGCCCGGGCAGACTCGGCACCGTTGGTAAAAGAATCCAAGTCCGAGCGAATCACTTCACCCGGCTGCTCCTCTACCGCCTCCTGGTGGATGTCCGACTGCTCATGGATATCTCCCTCAGCAGCAGTCGACATCAGGGAAGTATCTAACCATCCCTTCCCCGCCCATTCCGTGTACGCATCCGAGATGCCTTCCTCCCTGGCCTTCACAAGAAACTCCAGGAACTGGTCGCTCTCACGGTATTTGAGAGCGACCCGCTCGAAGAGTACCGGGTCATCTTCCCCGGCCGGAGCAACAGAGGCGGCGCGAAGAGCAGCGGCTCCCACTCGGAGCTCGTCCACCTCGGATTCCAGTTCCGCCCTCTCCCTCTCCAGGATCCGATTCTACTCCGCCAGTTCGGCCCTCTCCTTATCCAGGATCCGGTTCTGCTCCTCCAGTTTCTTGGCCCTCTCCTCCGATCTGGCCTTCTCCCGATCCGAGCGAGACTTCTCCACCTCCAGACGCTGCCGGGTCTCGGATAGAGCAGTTATCTGTCTCTGCAGCTCCGACAGCCCCTCGCTCGCGTCCGGTTCGTACAAACTGTACAACAACTGCGCAACGCCAAAGAGTTAGTCAAGCAGCAAGGCAAAGCAAGTTAGTCAAGCAGTACAGGGGTACCGTGCGGTGCTTACCCGGAGGACGGATTCCTTGCATTTTGGACGGTTCCCGCCCGCCAGGACTCCAGCAACCCCCGGCCTGTCCAAACCAAGGCCGGCCAGGTCCGATGCCACCTGTTGCGCGAATGCACCAGTCGGGCTTCCCCTTGGTGCATCCGCAGGCGCTGGACTACTCTGCCGAGCAGCAGCAGCAGCATTCTCCCCAGCAGCGGTGGTCTGCGAACCGCTGGTAATCTTGAACCGTTTGGCCAGGTTCTCCCGAACCGACTCGCCGGTCAGCGTCACCAGCGCGGAGGAAGGAACGTCCCCGACCTTCCGTTTTTCTCCCCGGCCCTCCGGAGAAGAAGATCTTGCGCTTGCGGGGGGAGCGCGAGCCACGCGCGGAACAGTCACCGGCCGATTAGGGATCCTGTTCGCTCCACCGGGAATCTTTAAGGCCCCCCCGGTGCTCTTGCCCTTTCCAGGCGCCAGCAGGCCTGTAGAGTGATGGGTCTTCACCCGCGTCAGGACATAGGCGTCCTTATCAACGTCCATGGCCCTCCGCTCCGCATGGGTCACAAGCCGGCCAGACCCGTCCTCCACCGACGTCCGCGAGACGATCTCGGCCTTCTCCTTCAGCTGGTTGAGGAGATCCTCCCCATTGATAGGAGCACAATGTGCGACGATATTATATGCTTATGCCCTCGTTTATGCTTTGTTTAACCCTTATTTGTCTAAGATAGAGTCATAATGTAGTTAGTGTCATTTTGGTTGAGTTTTGGTGAAATATGGTTAAGAATCCGAAAAATGACTAAGTTTGAGAAATCTGGAAAATAATGCAAAATATGTCTTTTTCGTGATTTTGAGATGAATGAAACTGTGATCTATCCTTTTCCAAATTCTATGAAATTTTATGTGCTTAATATTCATATGTTGTGAAATGATGTGTTAAAATTTCAGATCAATCGGAGTTCGGGAAGTCACCCAAAAGTTGGCTGCAAAAGGGCAGTCCGAACATTCCAATCCAGGGGCTTCCAGGAAATTCCTGGGACTGTGTCCCAACTTCGAAAAATCATTCCCGACGACTTACATGGAATTTGGCCGAGATATTTTATGGGGAGATGGCCCTATGTGTCTAGTTTACGTGAGACTTGGAATCGCATCAATCGGAGCTCCACGGAGGGAGATATGCCGGAATTACTGCAACAAGGTCAAATCTGCCGATTCCAGGAACCTACTGCCCCCTTTTTGTGTTTTCTGTTTTTGATGGACCAAATGGTATACAAATGCATATGTGAAGATGGTCCAAGCTTTATGAAGGGAAGAGGAAGACACTAGGCCATGGCATTGAAGAAAAACATGAAGAAATCAAGTCTCCTAGTCACACTAGGAGAAGCTGCCGATTTGAGGCAGATCGGATGCAACTTCATGCTGCCGGCAATTGGGGTATTTTTCGATGGACCAAGACATGTCAAAGGAAGTCCAAGACCACATAAGAAGTCCATGAAGATGTGAAGCCCAAGCCTTGAAGAAAAATTCAGAAAAGAAAACCTAATTGGATTAAGAAAGGAAGGTTGCAAAACCTTAATGAACTAGGTTTTCTGAATCCCTTTTGGCTTAAGGGACTGCCGGCAGCCTCTCTCCCTATCCTCTATATATATCCTCACTTTTTCATTCTGAAAATCATCTCATCTCTTGCAAAGCACTAGCCAAAACTCTACCAAATTTCGTACTCAAAGTTCTAAGCCGAAACCCTAGAAACACCAAGTCACCAAATCACCACCACAAATCACCACCGATCCCTATCCCTAGCCTAGCTACTGCCGATCCTCTTCCACCACACCAAGACGAAGCTCTCCAAGGTTTCTAAAGTGTGATCCATCCCTATGACTTGTGTTTTTAATTTCGGTTTAGTCACATGTATTGTTATAAAAAATACTTTGTTTCGTTTGGTTTTGTATGATGAGCATGAATTGCAATTTTCATTGAAGTTTATGTGATGACTTGTGCGATTTTTAATACATGGTTTTTGTATGTTTAGATAATTAGAGCAGTGGTATTAGAAGCATGTTTAGGATTTAAATTGGTTAGTAATCTAAGGTGAGGGCATGAAAATCGATACTTGGTGTTGTCTTCGAACATAATCTAGGTATTAGGTTTAATCTGCTAGGGTAATTACAAACTAGATGGACCTGACGGACTCTATGATTTGTGTTATTCACTAGGGGCTATTAATCTTAGAACTTGCATGCTAAATAAGATGATTGACAACCTTACTTGTTTACATGTTTTCGATTTTAGACTCTTGCGCTTAAATGTTAAAACGCGTAAAACCGGATTAGCATAAACTTTAGGATCGAAGGCGAATAGCATGATCTTAAAACATTAGATGTCTAACAATTGGTTAAAAGGCTAATCGCTCTAATTGTGGTCGAAACTAAGTTAAGTTTTGAACATGCTAATACTTGTCTCTTACTTTCTTGCATATGAATCTTTGTGTTAAATTGTGTTTTGTGCTATGTGATGCGTGAGAGATGATGATCAAACTTGTATATAGTAGACCTAGGATTTTATTTTCTGTTTTTATGCCGTACTTAGTATAGGGCAGCCCTAGGGCTGCCGAACCCTATTCTCCCATATGTGTGATGATTTTGTATATATGTGAATATGTTTGAGACTAACAATTTCATATCTCAGGTACCCTTAATCCCCGGCCTAGAACGATCCCTACTTGCTCATACTACTAACGATATTTTGTAGGGTTTTTGATTGCTTGAGTCGCTTCGGCGGTCCCGTTCAATTTTTGGCGCCGTTGCCGGGGATTAAAAAATCTTGATTTGTTTGAATGTTAGCTTTGTATATTTCTGAAAATTGTTTTGAGTCTTTAAAGTTTTGAGGTATATCGGATAAAGCATGACCTTACCATGGGCTGCACAAGTCCATTGCACAGTTTGCTCCTCTGCTCCACGTACCTTGAATCTTTGATGTCGTGTATAGTTTGAAAACTTCTTGAAAATTTCGTGTAATGCCTTGAAAAATTTGTTGAAGTATAGCTTTGTATACTCTTGCATTTATTTGTGTTGTTCGTTTTGATGTGTTTTGTGTATGTGCAGTTGAATTTAAAAAGAAAAGTGCAGGAAATACGGAAGGTCTGCCCAAACAGGAATCGGGCAGTGCAGTCAGTCGACTTTGGAAGGCTGCCGTTTTCTTCTCACAGAACTTGGGAAAGTGAGCCATACGCCGTTGGAAAGGTCTCTGAGTCTATTTTCTGTAGGATTTTACAGAAGTGGATTTGGAGCATCGAGTCATTCCCAGTTTCAATTTGAGTGCACGAAGGTCAATCTGGCAGAACAGAGAACTGGGCAGATCATTCGGTCCGATACAAGGCCAAAGAAAGAGTACCTCCGCTGGTCCGATTGGGACAAACCTTATACCATTGAAAATCTCTGTGTGTGCACTACAACTTTGATTTAGAACACGTTTGCATTCGGACAATGGAGCACACCCATAATTAGGCCTCAATCGAAGCAGACACATCTGCCAAAGACCCTGCCCCTGCCTCTGTCCTGCAGCCAACCCTGCATGCCGAGGCCAGCATACACCTAAACAATCCTACCAAGCACATTGGCCCTTCTCATGCCATAGCCAAGTTGCAGCCTCACGCTGCCAAATACCCTGCGCGCAAGCTGCTGCCCCTGCCCCTGCCCCTGCCGAAATCTGCTGCACCCAAGTTACTGAGGACACACCATTGAAGTTGAAGCCGTTTTCGGTGCCTTATGTTAACAATTTCGTGTAAGCCTTGGTCCGGCCGGTCAAGGCAGACACACCATTGAAGGCGAACCAACTCAAGAAGAATCCATGGGACATGGTCAAATTGGAGAGAAAAAGTGAGGAAACTCAAACACCAAACTGTACCCTAACAGAGTTCCGGCAGTGCAGCTCTTCTACTTTGGATGGCTGTCATTTTTTAACTCACAACACCTGAGAAGGCGTGTGATATATGCAAAGAAAGATCTGTGAGTCTACTTTCTATAGGATTTTACAGAAGTGGATTCGGAGTAGTATGCTGTTCCCAGCTTCAGTTTGATTGCAGCAAGGTCAGTCCAGCAAAGCAGGAAGCTGTGCAGACAGGTCCGATAAAACCCAAAACAGAGAATACTTCCGATGGTCGGATTTTGGCAAACTTTATACCGTTGGAAAGCTCTTTGAGTTGGCTACAACTTTCATAATGGACACTTTTTCATTCGAGTAGCCTATCATGTAACAAATCAGGTATAAAGAGGTAAAGGTCTGTTCTGTTTTGCTGATAACTGCTGTTATTTTCAGCCAACTTTGCAGGGGCATAACTTTTCAGCTGCTTGGAGTTATGGGACGTACCACATATGTACGTGCAGCTAGTAACATGGACTTTCAATTCCATATGGTAGCTTCCCAATCCAACCGCCCATTACATTGTTATTTGCACTGGAAAACAGCTTCGTGGGACATCACCGAGGGGGACTGCTGCCCTAACTGCGGAGCTGCACATGGCATGTTGAACACACAACACACACGGTGAAAAGTCTAGGCTATGGACTATAAACACAAAGCGCTACTTGGGAGGCAACCCATGTCGATCAAAGAAAAGTGAAGGAGCTATCACCGAGAGTTTGAAATTTCTTAACCCTTCTCTTTTCCTTTGGTTTGTGATGATATGTTGGAATATGTTAGACAATTGCATGCTTAGGAAATTCGTTGATATTGTTTTGTGCTTACATTGAGGACAATGTAATTTTCTAAGTGTGGGGTGGGATAACGTATTCCGTTTATGTTTTCGTGTGCTTAGTTTAGAAAAGAAAATTTCAGAAAATTGTTCCACAAAAATAGAGTGTTTAAATTTGTTTGTTTCGAGTCTTAGGATGCCCCTAATATGTCAATGATGTTTTTCTCCTCTTTGCATACATAGATGATGGTTGTGCATACTTATAAAATTGTAAGTTTCATGGATTATGTGCATTGGTAGGAGCATGTAGGACTTGTTGATTAATAAGCATGCATGTTTTAGCTAGTTTATTTCGATTATAACCTATGTGAGCTTTAGTGCCAAATTGCTTTCTTCTTGAGCGATAAAAAGATAAAATTCGATAGATTCATAAGAAGCATGAAACCTCATAATTCTTTGACTATTCGATGACTATGTGCCATAGCTTTTTAATGAACTCTAGTATGCTAGAACTTACTCTCGTTGATTTTCGAAACGTTTTTATCATAAAATACCTTGATTTTGAATGTGATTGAATAAAGATCATTTAGGTTTACCACCAAAGCCAAATAAAGCATGAGCCCTATTGGAGCCCGTCGTGGGACACCTTAGTTAACTCCTTTGAGCCTACGATTAGCCTTTTCTTTCATCACCCTTAAACACTTTCCATGAGCTTAGTATAGTGATGTCTTGACCATTGTGTGTCGGCAAAGCTTGATTTTTGAAGGAGTTTTTGCGGGAAGTGATGAAGAAGATCAAGTGTGGGGTAGACTTAGCTAGAAAATTATGTGAAAATTGTAATTGTGCCGTGCCTATGAGAAAACAAAAGAAGAAAAATTGAAATCGGACAAAAAGAAAAGAAAAGAAAAGAGAAAAATCAAGTCCGAAAGAAAAGAAAAGAAAGAGGCACGGTTTCAAAAGAAAATTTGGATAAGTCTAATTGTTGTGAATTTGGAGTTTTTGTTTGCATGTGAAGGTCTACTATTGTTATATTTTGACCTTTGTTCGTATTCACTATGTTGTGGGGAAGTCAAAAATGAAGGAAGGGTCCAACAAGATGAAATTTGACCCTTTCGGCGAGAAGACATAAGGAGATCGAGCTTTGCTAAAGGCCTTAGTGACGTTTTGAGCCTCCTTATCCAAATAGCGAATACCTCTTAGCCTAGCCCCATTACAACCTTATTATTGATCTTTTTCATGATTCTTAAGATGGTTAAATTTGATTGTGGAGACTATCTCAAGAGTAAGCATATGGTTTTGGTTCATTGGTGCATGTAGTTGTCATATGAGGTTTTTCCATAATAAAAAATTCACAAAGTGCTTTCGTTTCCTTGATATATGCAAGTCACTCTTTGTAATTCATTATCTTTCGCTTGCATATACTTATGAGTGAACAACCATGCTTCGAGAGAAAAGAAGAGAGTATGCCTAGTGAGGTGATTTGAATTAGCTTTTAACATGTCTACATGCTTACTTTTGCTCCTATATGTTCATATTGATGTCGCATGTTCATGAAACTTGGAATTTTCGTGCTTAGCATTCTCATGCATTAACTTGAAAGCTATGTGTACATACGAGCCTGAGACAAATTGTTAGGGGCAATAGTTTGTTTAGAGTCTTAGTTTTATTTAGTTTGCTAAGGGACTAGCAAAGGATAAGTGTGGGGTAGTTGATAGGAGCACAATGTGCGACGATATTATATGCTTATGCCCTCGTTTATGCTTTGTTTAACCCTTATTTGTCTAAGATAGAGTCATAATGTAGTTAGTGTCATTTTGGTTGAGTTTTGGTGAAATATGGTTAAGAATCCGAAAAATGACTAAGTTTGAGAAATCTGGAAAATAATGCAAAATATGTCTTTTTCGTGATTTTGAGATGAATGAAACTGTGATCTATCCTTTTCCAAATTCTATGAAATTTTATGTGCTTAATATTCATATGTTGTGAAATGATGTGTTAAAATTTCAGATCAATCGGAGTTCGGGAAGTCACCCAAAAGTTGGCTGCAAAAGGGCAGTCCGAACATTCCAATCCAGGGGCTTCCAGGAAATTCCTGGGACTGTGTCCCAACTTCGAAAAATCATTCCCGACGACTTACATGGAATTTGGCCGAGATATTTTATGGGGAGATGGCCCTATGTGTCTAGTTTACGTGAGACTTGGAATCGCATCAATCGGAGCTCCACGGAGGGAGATATGCCGGAATTACTGCAACAAGGTCAAATCTGCCGATTCCAGGAACCTACTGCCCCCTTTTTGTGTTTTCTGTTTTTGATGGACCAAATGGTATACAAATGCATATGTGAAGATGGTCCAAGCTTTATGAAGGGAAGAGGAAGACACTAGGCCATGGCATTGAAGAAAAACATGAAGAAATCAAGTCTCCTAGTCACACTAGGAGAAGCTGCCGATTTGAGGCAGATCGGATGCAACTTCATGCTGCCGGCAATTGGGGTATTTTTCGATGGACCAAGACATGTCAAAGGAAGTCCAAGACCACATAAGAAGTCCATGAAGATGTGAAGCCCAAGCCTTGAAGAAAAATTCAGAAAAGAAAACCTAATTGGATTAAGAAAGGAAGGTTGCAAAACCTTAATGAACTAGGTTTTCTGAATCCCTTTTGGCTTAAGGGACTGCCGGCAGCCTCTCTCCCTATCCTCTATATATATCCTCACTTTTTCATTCTGAAAATCATCTCATCTCTTGCAAAGCACTAGCCAAAACTCTACCAAATTTCGTACTCAAAGTTCTAAGCCGAAACCCTAGAAACACCAAGTCACCAAATCACCACCACAAATCACCACCGATCCCTATCCCTAGCCTAGCTACTGCCGATCCTCTTCCACCACACCAAGACGAAGCTCTCCAAGGTTTCTAAAGTGTGATCCATCCCTATGACTTGTGTTTTTAATTTCGGTTTAGTCACATGTATTGTTATAAAAAATACTTTGTTTCGTTTGGTTTTGTATGATGAGCATGAATTGCAATTTTCATTGAAGTTTATGTGATGACTTGTGCGATTTTTAATACATGGTTTTTGTATGTTTAGATAATTAGAGCAGTGGTATTAGAAGCATGTTTAGGATTTAAATTGGTTAGTAATCTAAGGTGAGGGCATGAAAATCGATACTTGGTGTTGTCTTCGAACATAATCTAGGTATTAGGTTTAATCTGCTAGGGTAATTACAAACTAGATGGACCTGACGGACTCTATGATTTGTGTTATTCACTAGGGGCTATTAATCTTAGAACTTGCATGCTAAATAAGATGATTGACAACCTTACTTGTTTACATGTTTTCGATTTTAGACTCTTGCGCTTAAATGTTAAAACGCGTAAAACCGGATTAGCATAAACTTTAGGATCGAAGGCGAATAGCATGATCTTAAAACATTAGATGTCTAACAATTGGTTAAAAGGCTAATCGCTCTAATTGTGGTCGAAACTAAGTTAAGTTTTGAACATGCTAATACTTGTCTCTTACTTTCTTGCATATGAATCTTTGTGTTAAATTGTGTTTTGTGCTATGTGATGCGTGAGAGATGATGATCAAACTTGTATATAGTAGACCTAGGATTTTATTTTCTGTTTTTATGCCGTACTTAGTATAGGGCAGCCCTAGGGCTGCCGAACCCTATTCTCCCATATGTGTGATGATTTTGTATATATGTGAATATGTTTGAGACTAACAATTTCATATCTCAGGTACCCTTAATCCCCGGCCTAGAACGATCCCTACTTGCTCATACTACTAACGATATTTTGTAGGGTTTTTGATTGCTTGAGTCGCTTCGGCGGTTCCATCAATTTTTATCCATGGAGAGAGTGGTTTCGGGCTTGATAGTCGCCCGAGAAGATGCACCTGCAAGGAAAGCAAACAGTTAGTATTTTGCAAACGCCTAAAGCATAAAGTATCACCGCTCAACCGCTTCCTACGCACCGGGACCCCGCCCAAGCTGGCAGTATTCCAGCACTTCTCGCCGGATGAAGTTGTAAGAACTCCGTTCCAGATCATCCCAACACCCGGCTATGGTCGAGATCCTCTCGCGCTCCAGGTCCGATAATTCGTACGACTGGTCACCAATGGGTTGGAAGGCGCCAGGAACGCAGTACATTCTATTCCTCGCCTGCCACTTCCCGCCCACAATCACCACTTTCTTCCTCCAGCTGTTGTCTACCCATGAAGGCACATTGGTAACGATCGGTGGAGGCTTCCGGCTATTGAAGGACAGGCAACCACGGGACCCCTGCTTCCGGGAGTACGACAGCCTGTACAGGGCCCGGAACTCGTTCACCGTGGGTATGTTCATCCCAGAGAACTCGTACAAACAGCCGAGGCTCAGTAGTCGTCTCCACTGGAGCCCAGGAAGCTGAGCGGGTGACACTTGCAGCGCACTGAGCATGTACTGCACGTAGTGTGGCAGCGGGAATGACAGTCCATGCCGGAATTGATCCGGATGTGCCGCAACCCAACCTTCTTCCGGGTTGCAGGCTGACTCTCCAGGATTCAAGGGCAGTAGCAGAACGCTATCCGGGATACCCCACGCTTCCCGCAGCTCTTCAATCTCTTCTAGGGTCATGCTCTCCTCCGGTTCGTCACACACCACAGCGTGCTTCCCTCTCCCCATGGTATAGCTCGCAACCGGAGCATTTGCAAATCGCACCCCGTGCGGTATTTCGGTCTCCGAGGATTTAGCCCCGGAGGACGAAGCCGAGGACGGAGTCGAAACCCTGCTCCCGGAGCAGTCAGCAACCTCGGTCTCCGGAGATTCCGAACTCAGCCAGTCGTCCAGCCTCTGCGCATCGTCCACGAGGGGACCTCTGACAGCCGATTCGGAAACCCGGTCAGAACCTGAAGACGGCATCTTAACCTAGGGGAAGAACACAAAACCCTAGCGCTTGTCAGCAACAGGTACAACAACGCCTTCTACGGCCTCTCCCCAAGTTCGCCTTCAAAGCAGTTCCGTCAGCGGCAGAGATCCCTCCCCCCCCCCCCCCCCCCCCCCCCAAGGCAAAACAACAAACCCAAAAACAAGAATAACGATGGGGCAAAGAAATCAAACTTACCGATTAGTATGCTCAACCGAGGACAATCGGCCCGGGGAAAGCAGCGCGCAATGGTAGGGAGCGTTCAAGGAAAACAGATCTCGTGAGGCAAGAAAGACTCAGAGTGCTCGCCGGATTTCTCTAAAGTAAGAAGCAACAACAGAAAGAAGAGCAGAAAGGGACCTTTTATAGAAGGGACCAATGCCCTAGGCAATCGAAATCCCTCCAAAACAAGTAATCAGAGCGACTCAAAAGCCTGCGAATCCACGCCCTCCATCTCAAGACCGCCCCGCCCTGGCACGTGTCCCAGCATTGGTAACCTCCCCACGCCATCATAAACTGACGGGACTGATGGACTTCCTCCTTAAATGCATGTCAGCCACTTGTCCCACACACCGGCGGCAGGAAGGTAGGAACGGGAATCAAGGAGTCAAGCCCTCCCACTTCCCCAGATTCCACGGCTGCATGGCTTCTTCGCTCCATATCTCGAAGACCTCTCTCGCGGTTATGATCATCCAACCGCTTGGAGAGCACCCAACCGGGTATGAAGCCTCGACTCGATATGGCTGGACGCCCGATCGAGTTCCGCCCGGCACCATGGCAGTTAGCGGTTATGATCATTCAACCGGCTGCATGGCCTCTTCATCACATATTACTGGAGACCTCGTCCGGATATGGCATGGCGTCCGGACAACGGTCGAGGTCTGTCCAATCGCATCTCTTTTGGGGGGACTCGTCTCGATATGGCAGGACGCCCGGTCGAGTTCCGTCCACCGGTTTCGACGCATCCAACCGGCTCCAGAACATATTCCGGGAATAGGATCCACCCGGACCCATGACAATTCACTGGGGGACTCGTCCGGAGATGGCATGATGTCCGGGCAACGGTCGAGTTCCGCCCAGTACCATGGCTGACCCCGGTCATGAGAACATTCGACCGGCTTGGGCTTTATACACCCGGGTGAGTTTACATCTAACCCATGTACGCTTGTCCAGCAGGATAAAAACCCTGCATCGCATTGAAAGGCGATCAAACAGGGGGATGCATGGCGAGCTTTGTCACCTCAACGCCGCCCCCCTACCAGGAACATAATGCACCTGGCCCATGGCACTTCACTGGGGGACTCGTCCGGAGATGGCATGATGTCCGGGCAACGGTCGAGTTCCGCCCAACACCATGGCTGACACCGGTCGAAAGTATTCGACCGACGGGCTTTATACACCCGGGCGAGTTTGCATCTAACCCATGCACGCTTGTCCAGCAGGATAAAAACCCTGCATCGCATTGAAAGGCGATCAAACATGGAGCTACATGGCGAGCCTTGTCACCTCAATGCCACCCCTTTACCTCAACGTTTATTCAATATAAGCTGAGAAGAACTAGCAAGTGTTCGCCGGTGCTTCAAACAGGCCGCAACACCAGGGTAATCTCCCTGCAGCCTAGCAATGTGAATCTCGTTTCGGCAGATAGCCCGGTAGAGGCTCAGTGAATCCCGTTTCGGCATATCGCCCGGTAGAGGCTCAGTGAACCCCGCTCCGCTTCGATTCGGCAGGTCGACCAGTTGAAGCCTAGTGAAGCTCCGCTTCGTACCGATAGGGCAGAGTGCCCCGCCGAAATTCCGTGCACAAATCTCTTGCATGGCGGATTTCAACGCCTCATTATCATTCCATGCACACATCTGTTGCATGGCATCATGGCATCATAACATCATGGCATCATCATTATCATCTTGGCTCCATGCTCATAACACCACACTTAGCCATATTGCTGCTTATATTGCAAGTGTTGATAGGAGCATAAAATGCGACGTTCTTAATATGTTTTTACCCCCATTTATGCAATGCTTAACCCTTATTGTTGTAATATAGAGTCATGTTATAGAGTCAAGAGTTTTGGTGGAATTAAAGTGAAAACATGTGGAAAATAGAATAAAAATGCAGAAATTGTCAAAAGCCTATTCACAAAGTCTCTGAGATGTTTTATTGAATCTGTAAAACATAAACTTTGCTTTTGATAGATTTTTCTCTTCTCATTTGCAGTCGACATACTAAGGATTGAACAAAGGAAAGAATCATTAAAATCGGAGTGGAACAAAATGCCAAGAACTTCAAGTTCTTATCGGATGCAAATCCAAGAATTCCAGAAGATTTCAGTGTCCGACATCCAACTTTCTGAATTTATTCCCGACGATTGACAAGGAATTTGAAGGTGAAATTTTTATGGATGAAAGCCCTGTGTGTCTAGTTTCATATGCAACTGGAATCGCAGAAAAAGCTCTCCTAAGTAGAGAGTTATGCCGGTTTGAATGCAAGAAGGTTAGATCTGCCGAGAGGAAGAACCTGCTGCCCGTTTTGAAGGATTTCTATTTTTCTACAACAATTTCGTGTCCAAGGTTGTAAGTGATGAGCTACTGAACATATTGGAGCATTAGAGAGTCATCCTTTCAAGGAAGAAGTCGAAGAACAAAAGAAAAGAAGTTTCCCTGATGCAAGCAGGAAAAGAAGATACAAAGGATGCTTTCCTGGCTCAACTAGGGAAAGCTACGGCTAGCTCTTGGATAAATTGTCCAAATGAGTTATGAGCCTAGTCCATTATTCAGTCCATCAAGCATTGATCCATGAAGAATTTGGCTGAATTAAAAAAGAAAAGAAAAGATTAATTTCGGAATGGAAAAGAAGAAGCAAGCCGAGTTTTACATGGATTTGGCTTACGAATGTGGACTGAATTCCATCCTTTGTGCAAGATTTTTGGCTGAATTAATTCATGGAAAACCTAAAGAGATATTGCTCAATTATTCAGCCATTATCTTGGGAATTTTCGGCAGAAAATAGAGGAAGAAAATCGCAACAAATCCTGATTAATTTCGGGAAAATTCCTGTGCACGTCTCTCAACTTCCACGGACTCTCCCGGACAGCTGACAATGAATCAGAATTCGAGCCTTATATGGATAGAAAGCTACGGGAGTCTAGTTTCCAACCCAACTGGAATCACCTCAATAGCTATTTTCTAGAGAGAGTTATGACATAATCAATGCACGGAGGTCATTCTGCCGAATTCAGAAAATCAAGGAAACCTAAACCAATTCGGTTTTTGTTTGTGGCTAGCTTCTCTAGGTTACTTCCTCTATAAATACCAAGGCTTTTGCACAGAAAATCATCATCTCTCCCTCCACAAAAGCTGCCGAACCTCTGCCCAAATTAATTCCCCAAATTTTATACCAAGGAGCAAAGCCGAATCCACCACCCTTCCATCAATTCGATCACCATCTCATCAATCCTTGCCGAATCTTAACCAAGGTTGTAATATGGATTGTTTTATTTTGGTTTTTGTTACTTTGTATTTAAACATAACTTTGTCTATGAAGTATGTTTTGGTTTTTGGTTTTAATTTCGGTATTGATAATCATATATGGGATCTTCGGATCTTTGTTATAATTGTTTGGATATTTTATATGTGATTACCGAATTATATATGTGATGTGATTAAATTTGTATTATGGGCAGTAGCTTTAGCATGTTTCTTGATTTCAATTAGGTTTATTTTCTTAATTCGTGGGGAACCGAAGGAGATGTTTAGATGCACTCGAAAGGCCATGAGTGTTATCTAGATGTTGAATTCATATTCCGATCTAATACATGTTGATTCACACGCGTTGTTGGTTTTGACATGTATTAATCTAAGGGTAAGAGTAATTATGGAAATTTACATGTCGATGTGAGATGGGTGACGCCATACTTGCTAACATGTTCCAATTCGACAATATGTGCTTATGTGCTATTTGTGTTTAATTTACATGCGTTGTGTTGTTAAACCGATTAGTACCATGTTTAGGATTGCGCGCGTTTCGGATTCTAAATACTTATGATGTCTTGATAATTAGGATATGCTGCGTTGGCCCTAATTAAATTGGAGCTTAATTAATCTTGAAATCGTTATATGTTTGCTGCCCCTATTACTTGTTTTAATTTTATTGCATGTGTAATGAGATTTGTGTTTGGTGATTGTGTGAAAGGTGATGATCAATTGTATATAGTAATCTAGGATTTAATTTTCGTAAACTAGTAAGTAAATAATAATTAAAAATTTCGACAACCCCCCTTTTATGCAATACTTTGTGTGATTGAAAGCCCTTGATTTCCCCGGATAGAACGATCCCTACTTGTCAATACTACACTCGACACAAGAAGGGTATTATTTGTATGTAGTTGTTTTGCAGGTATTTTATGCTTGGATAACACCTCCATCAAGTGTGCTTATAAACTATTGCTTCCCATCGGTAACAGGTACTCACCTCGGTCACGCCCAATCTTTAACGCGGACTTGGGGGACTGGGCACCGGTAGATTGGTAACCCCGCGGGCCTGCGGGACAAGAGCAGGACAGATTTAAGTCCCCATTCAAGATTGCACTTGACCGGGAACTTGGGGGACTTGTTGACAGTAGCCGCAGAGAGGCTACAGCAGGCCCGCAGACCCGCAGCAAGCGCACCAGGGCCCGGCCCAAGGGTCGGGACCAGATCACCAGCACCCGGCCTCGGGGCCTGGCACTCTATCCTGCCTCCAGGGACCCAGAGGCCGGGGGCGCCAGCCTGCCTAAGTGGGCACCAGAAGGTATAAACAGAAGGGAACCAGTCCCACATCGAAGAGTAAGGCCAGTCCTTACTCCCAACCACCTATATATGGGCCCCAACTACCTTCTTTATGAGGTAACTTGTCTCTCTCCCTGCTTACATACGTGCCTTAGTTACATACATTCCAACTATACTAACTTAGGCATCGGAGAGGTGAAGGCCGGCCCGCCCGGTATTCTCCTTAGTAAGCAGGATTGCAGGAGATCGAGTTGGATTCATCAAGTATCTACTAGACCCCCGGGTTTAGGCAGAAACAAACTCCAATGTCATGGATATTATAGGTTCAAGTTCATCCGGAGTGCATCGTGGTATGAAACTTCTTAAGCTCACTTTTTGAGATAAATTCTTTTTCTCTGTCTAATTTCATATTCTGAGAATTAGAGTTAGGATCGTCTTTTTTGTTTCCATGGAAGGCCATGGATCCTCATTGGGATTATGACAGTAGCATATGCTTTGACTTTACAAAAAGAAATTGGAGAAAGAGGACTAGAAGTTGACACTTGACTGCCTGATTCTGATTAATTGATTTGCTTGGTTGTTCATCTGCTTGTGGGTCATTAACTGATATGTTTTATTCTGCTTTCCTTGTTTTTTTCCTGGGTAATATACTTATATCTTAGTCCTACCTTCTCGAAACATAGGCCAACACAGTGTCTTCTATAAAGGTAAGCCAAGCTAATCTAGGATGATCACTAAAAGAAAATGTAGCCCAAGAGAAATGTGCGCTTTTAGTTCCCAGTGGTCCTACTTCATTATATCATACTATTTATGTAGTATCCCATCGGTTACATTGTCGAGTGGTTTTTCAGTTTTTGGTTCTACAATTGCTCTGTTAGGTATTTTAATTTCTCTCCAGGGAACTGATTGAGTTTTATTAATCTGGTGCATGTGAGAGATATCTTACAGATTTGCTGCAGATTTATACTATTATATCTAAAATTTTGTTTTATCCATTTTTACTGGCATGGAAATGAGGGGAGCGTTAAGAAACTGAAAGTTCGTTGTCTTTCCACTTATGCATCATGCATTTGTTTCCATGAATTCTCCTGTCTCATTGCTCTTATGCTCCTCTCCTTTATCTTCATGGCAGATGGGAATTTTACTATTGACCGGCAACTGATTCGGTCATGTATGCAGCAAAATGCAGAAATGCCATCTCTCGTTTCCAATTTATCTTCGGCCAACCCTTCTGCAGCTTGCCAACTGACAACCCCACTTGCACCGGCAATTCATCCCCACATCAGTTCTTTCTCCTCTTCGACAGGAAGACCTCAAGGTACAGTTGGGATTCGTACCCCTTTCCAACACCAACCCTGCAGACCTTCAATACCCTTTACTGGAGGTACCAATGCTTTCTCTCATGAAGGGTCATCAAGTCATCAGTCACAAAGAAACTCACTTTCATCATCTCTCCGGGAATTTTTTTTCACACAATCCCCGACGCCCACACAGATATCTGTTCCCTGTAGTATGCAACTTGATCATGAAATTGCAGGGGAGCCTTCATTAACAGTTACTGGTACCAGTCCTGTCTATCAACAATGTGGGGTTATATCAAATCAGCAGCCACATAGGAATTCTCCTCCATCACTTCCTCATACTCCACAACCTTTGGTCTCCATGCAACAGTTTGCTCCTGATAATACGGTCCTTCAGCGTGAAAGTGCCGTAGGATTGCCAGCTTTTCGTAGTGCATCTGCATTGGAGTTGCTTATCGACACTAGAAATCTATCTTCCCGTCGTCAGCGTTCAGCACAGAATGGTTCAAGACTTGAACCATCTGGTGAATCAACAGACCTAGTTTGTTTATCAGATGATGACTAAATTCAGTGGGCTCAACTTGTTACCCTCTTTTGTGGGTGTGGGATTTGACCGGTGAGCAGAAGTTGCCCTACTGTAGCACTAATACTCCATTTCCATATGCCTATTCCAAGTTGTCATCTATTCAGTGTACGGATTCTTATTGCTAGAAAGTAGCACGACTATTAGGATGTTTGCATTTGGTTCGCCTTTACCAATCTGTATACTATATTGCACATTCTTTTTAGGAAAGCTAAATCTCAAGGGAGAGCGATTCATCTAGTTCAACAACCTCCCCACATTCTATTATTAAAAGGAAAATTATCCCCAATGGTACCTCACGTTTCCAGGATTATAAATATTGGTACTTCACGTTTATCAAGCTTCATATTGGTACTTCACGTTTAGTTTTTGTCCTAAATTTAGTACCCAGAGCTGTTATCTCTTTAACGGAGTCAAAACTTCTGAATTTTTGAACTTTGAATGACTAGACTACCCTTGTTTCAGAAATTTATATATATATATAGGTTTTTTTTTTTTAATTGCCTATTATCTATTTGCTTGCTAAACCCTAATTATCTATCCATTCTAAGAGCTAGCCTTCAACATACCAAATTCACTTAACGACCTTTTGTCTAAACGGTTACTATCCTGGCTGAATCACTGCTGTCTTAATTTGGAAGGTTTCTTAAGTTCTAGCAAAACAAGTAAACATGGCTTTCTTAAATCCTAGTTAAGCAACAATAGCAAATTATATCTCAAATACCACTCCTAGGAGGTAGTCCTCCACCTGGGGTTTGAGAAGTTTAAACAAAGACGGATATGGGGGACACCAACTGAAGTTTATTTACTCAAGCATACTTTCATATACATAACCCAGAGCCTCACTCTTGGGTAAACAGCTAAAAGCTGTTTAGCTACGCATAATTTTAACTTAAATTACAAACTTACTTGAAAAATAAGCACACCACACCGGATGACCAGCAAGAAACTACACTCTCACTATTCACTCTTATTTTACTATGCTAAAACACTCACAAACTTCTCACAAGCTCTCAAACTTCAGACTCTTCTTTTCTTCCTTGATTTTCGAATGCCTTCCTTTGAGCTTTCATCCTCCTTAAATAGCCTTCGGATCTCAAACCGGAATTGAATTTCATTAAGAAAAGCAGACAGGAGGAATCCTTATCTTAGCAGCTATCTTCCATTTTTCTAAAGGAGCTTTGTTCGAAAGCGTCGGCAGCAACTTTATTTAACACACTTATCTTACATCTGTGCTGGCTTCTACTAAATGGGACCTACTTACCTAAAGTTACTTGTCCAGATGCGTTGGCGGCTAGTATTCCATCCTATTATTGATGTTGTGCAATTTCTCATCAGCAAAAGATGCTCCAGAGTCATCATTTTCTTCGGATTCCATATCTGAGTCGTACGGATCTTTGAATTCTGGCTCTTTTTCTAATTTTTCTATCCATGTGGTAGTTGCTAACGTACCATCAATTTCTCGCCTTTCTAGGGCCTTATACAGATCACAGTGCTCTGGAGGTGGATGGTTATAGCTGGCAACTATAATCTTTTCTCCTCTGGCCAGAAAGGTAGTGTCACCGTCTTTCTGGATTAGGTTTTGGATACGAATTATCGCCATTGCCTTCATCCAAGGGATACTCTGATTAGGTCTTCCATTGCTTGACGACCATTTTTGTGCTTGAAAGGCACAACTCTGGATAATTCTGACATAATGATAAGGAGAAATATAACTCTTTCTCCCTTCCTCTTTAGTCCATTCAGGAGGAGTTGAAATGAACTTTAATCTCAGAGTACAACCATCTGGTCTAATGTTCTTGACTGCCTGGTAAATTGCTTCAGGGAGACCTTCTAGGTCTTTGTTGGTTTTTGTCCAAAGGTTATGAACAAAACCATTCTCAATTAACCATAATTTGTTCTTCTGCAGATGTTCTGCTTGAACATCAACCAAGTGTCTTCCATAATAAGGACCTGCTACTACTAGCAAGGTTGATGGAAGAGCCTTTCTATTCTTGAAATCTCCTAAGAGATTATGGAAATTGAACCATTTAGATTCTGATAGGGCTAAAAGTGGGACTTTAGCACTTTCAGGGTTCTCAAGGTATTGTATATCCAGCTTTTCCTTGAGATGCTGCTCCTTTTCTTCTGACTTGTAGCTATAAAATTCCTCAGCTAGAGTTTCCAGGGCTTGTAGTACCAGTGCTTCATTATTTTCTCGGGATGCTGCTAAAATATTATCCATGATAATTCTCTGATTGGACTGCAAATTTCTGCTGGTTCTAAACACCGGCCTTTCATAAATCCTCATAGGATGATTAAAAATCTTTCTCAGTCCTTTTACTGCTGGTAACCTGAAGGATGCTATCCTGTCAGTGGTTCTTGCCTTATAAGGCTGTCTTCTTTGAAACCAGTCATTTGTGACTGTAACTCTAGGATGCTGTAAATATTCATTTACAGTTTGTTCTTCTGGGTTTGAAGATTGCTTATCTTCTGAATTATTTTCCCTTCTTGTTGGATCAGGCTGAATTTTTTCAGTAGCACTGCTGGATTCAGCAGGAGAGTAGGATACCAGATATTGGTAACCTGGTCCATCATGTAATAGTCCAACAGTTTTGTCTCCATCTCTGTATCTCTCTTGTAGGGCTTTGTCCTTTGATCCTTTGTCTCGAGGCCTAGTTCTTGTTCCGAAATCGGGCTTTCTTCTTTCTTCAATTTCTGATTCAGGTTCGGGCCTTCTGCTTCTTGGGTTACGACCTTCATCCCTTTCGAACATTGTCATTTCTCTGGTGAGAGCGTCAGGCAGATAATTCTTGTTTCCTGCAATCATTTCAACATCATATTCATATTGAGATAAAAACATCTGCCATCTAAGAACTCTTCCTCTATCAGCTGCATCTGTAAGCTTATAGTTCTTAAAGTTTTTTACTCTCTTATTATCTGTTCTGACTAGAAACTTGTTTCCTAAAAAGGCTTCTGCTCCTTTAATGGATTTAATTAGGGCTAAAACCTCTTTATCTCCTGTGGAATAATTTAATTCTGCTGGATTAAATTTTCCGGACAAGAATTTACAGATCTTTTCCTGATTTGTATTAGGTGATATTGCTAAAACTACTCATGCCCAATAATAATCATTTGCATCTGTCGGCAAAATAATCAGGTCACCTTCTTCAGGTAACTGCAAAGGGGGGAGGTTTTTTGTGAGTTCTTTAATTTTCTTAACGGTGTTGCTATCATCCGTTGTAAATGACCATTTCTTTTTCGTGCTTGTCTTTGGAGAGAGAAATGCCGTGAGACCACTTACTTGAGGAATAAAATCTCTCGCAAAGTTAACAACTCCCAAAAATCTCTGTAGAGACTTTGCATCTGGGATACTGTCAGGGAATTGGCTTATTTTCTTTACTATATGTTCTTGAAGACGAATTTCTTCATCCTTGACGTGTATGCCAAGGAAGTCAATTTCTCCTTTTATAAGATGAATTTTCTTTTGTCCAAGGATGATTCCTTTCTGAACTATGAGCTTGCAAATTTGCTCAAGATGCTTCAGATGTTCATTCATAGTATTAGAGAAGACAAGAATGTCATCAATGTAAACTATACAGAAATCTGAGTATGGCTTAAATATGTTATCCATCTTTCTTTGGAAGATAGATGGAGCTTGCTTAAGTCCAAACGGCATTACAAGCCATTCGTAATGTCCTTGAGGAGTTCCAAAGGCTGTTAAGGCTATGGAATCTTGGTGCATTCTTACTTGCCAAAATCCTGATTTTGCATCGAACTTTGAGAATATCTTTGCTCCTTTTAATCTATTTATCAAGACTCTTACTTGCGCAATCTGATAACCATCTTTGACGGTTTTCTTGTTGACATCCCTATAGTCTATGACCATTCTTGCTTTTCCTCTTAATTGCTCTGCATGGTTTCTAACCAAAAATGCTGGAGCATGATGAGGGCTATCTGAGGGTCTGATTAATTTCTTTTCAAGCAATTCTTGAATTTGACTCTCCATTTCTTTTCGATCTTCATCTCTATAATGAGGTATGGCTTTGACATGGCATATTGCATTGGCATCATGCATTTTTAGCTGACAATATACCAGGTCTCTTTCCCAGTATAGTTGGGGATCTTCACTGATTATGGGTTTCAGTAGATTTTCTATCTCAACGAGCTTTGGGATTTTCTTTTGCTCTATTTTATTAATGTATACTTTTAGATTGTGTTCTCGGATAAATTCTTCTTCACCATCCGAGCTGTCTGAATCTTGAGGTTCTTCCTCTGATTCTGAATCTTCCGAAGTTGTCGCTTCATTTTGCACAATTTCTTGGTGTTCTTGAAATGTTAATACCGGTTGCATAACCGGTTCAAAAAGGTGATTTATGATCACCACGCTTGGCTCGCGACTTCTGATATTGCTCTGTGAATCCTTTACTTGCAATGCTGACTGCATCCAGTAATCTGGATTCTCAGTATAATTTGTTATTCTTTTCAAACCCGATCATTTCGAGGGTTTGTATTATTCTTTGCTGAAGTAGGAAATCATTTCCTATTAGCATATCGGCCCCTTGGGCTTCACTTTGCCAAATTCTTTGGAACGTAAAAGTTCCTCCACCTAACGAGATTTTGACATTTCTGGCTATGTAACTTATTGTGAACTCGTTATCTCCCATTCCAATCCCAGTAACGACCTTATCAGACTTTTCTCAATATTCTTCAGGAATAACATATTTCTTTGCTAGGCTATATCCTGAACCATTGTCTACAAAGGCATGTAAATGGTATTTCTTATAGTTGGGAAATTTCAAACCTACTGTAATATAATTGTTATATATACTAGTCTGAACTTGTTTTACTGGTTGGATTGTATCCTCCTTTCTAGTGAATTCTATGAAAGGGTTTATAATTATTTCCTCTTCTTGTAGAGGTTCAGGTTTTATCTCCGTTTGGCTACTTTCTTGTACTACTATTGAGGGGCTTGGTTCTTCTTTTATAATTCTTGAAGTTTCTAACTTCATTTTCTCGAGGTTTTTCTCAAGATCCTGTTTTTGGATTTGATCAAAGAATATATCATATTCTTGATTTACTAGTGTATGTGCGTCAGGTTCTTTTGTTTTTCTTCTTACTTCTGCTATGAAACACTCTTTATGATAGATTTCTCCTGTTTCTTTACAGTACATGGGTACTATATTATTATCTTCACACTTGCAATAGTCACAAGTGAAGCCTCCAGGCCTTGGAGTAAACTGACTGATTTTATCAGTGGTTTTTTCTTTCCAATTTTGGATCAACATGAATATAGTTCTATAACTGTATTCATTTTCTTCTTCGGAGCTGTTAGTGATGCTTTCCGTATCACTGCCTGATGTATCTTCAAGAGAATATAGAGATTCATTCTCTTCATCAGAATAGGCTTGATAGGAGCACAATGTGCGTCGTTCTTAATATGTGTTTACCCCCATTTATCCAATGTTTAACCCTTATTTTTGTAAGATAGAGTCATATTTTAGTTTAGTGTCCCTTTAGTAGAGTTTTGGAGAAAATGTGCTTAATTGTCAGAAAAATGACCACGTAAAGAAATCTTAGCAAAAAGTGCAAAATATGTTGTTTTCGTGATATTGAGGCCTGTGCTAAACTGATCTATCCTTTTTCAAATTTGATGAAATTTGGTATGCATATAATTGGCAAGCTAAAGTATATTGTGTCAAAATTTCAGATCAATCGAAGTTCAGGAAGTCACCCAAATGAAGGCTGCAACTTGGCAGTTTGAGCAAACCTATCCAGGGACTACCAGGATTTTCCTGGGACTGTATCCTGACTTCCGGAATTTCTGTGGGACACATCGCTTGGAACCAGAGAATGAGCCATATGCCGTTGGAAAGCTTTACGAGTCTAGTTTCTCTGGGACTTGGAATCGCAGCAAAATCTTTCCTGAGCAAAAGGTTATGCTGGTTTGAATGCACGAAGGTCAAGTCTGCCGAAAGAAGAAAACCTAAACCGAGTTCTACATGGATTTGGCTTACGAATGTGGACTGAATTCCATCCTTTGTGCAAGATTTTTAGCTGAATTAATTCATGGAAAACCTAAAGAGATATTTCTCAATTATTCAGCCATTATCTTGGGAATTTTCGGCAGAAAATAGAGGAAGAAAATCGCAACAAATCCTGATCAAATTCGGCAGAATTCCTGTGCACATCATCCAACTTCCATGGACTCTCCCGGAAAGCTCACAATGAATCAGAATTCGACCCTTATATGGATAGAAAGCTACGGGAGTCTAGTTTCCAACCCAACTGGAATCACCTTAATATCTATTTTCTAGAGAAAGATATTCCATAATCTTCACTCGAAGGTCAAATCTGCCAGCAGGATAAGTTTGAGAAAAACTAGGTTTTGTAAACCCTAGCTGCCTCCCTTGCCTCTATAAATACCACAACATAATTTCAGAATAATCATCTTCTCTTCCTCTCAAAATCCTTGCCGAACCTCTGCCCAAATAAATTCAGAAATTCCACCAAGAAGCTTTGCCGAATCCACCTTCCATCTTTCACAAAAATCCAACCTCCACCAATCCTTGCCGAATCTTCATAAGGTTGTAACATGGATTGTACTTTATTGGCTTTTGATTCTTTGTATTTAAACATACTTTTGTCTATGAAATATGTTTTGGTTTCTGGATTTATTTTCGGTATTGATAATTATATATGGGATCTTCGGATCTTTGTTATAAATGTTTGGGAATTTTGTATATGTTTGCCGAATTTTATATGTGATGTGATTAAATTTGTATTATGGGCAGTAGCTTTAGCATGTATTCTTGATTTAATTAGGTTTATTTTCATAATTCGTGTGCAACCGAAGGAGATGTCTAGATGCAATCGTAGGCCATGGTTGTTATCTAGATGTTGAATTCATATGCCGATGTAATATATGTTGGATCTCACGCGTTGTGGATTTTAATATGTATTAATCTAAGGGCTAGAGTAATTATGAAAATTTACATGTCGATGTGGGATGAGTGACGCCATACCTGCTAACATGTTTCTAATTCGACATATTGTGCTTATGTGCTATTTGTGTTTAATTTCTACGCGTTGTGTTATTAAACCGATTAGTACCATGTTTAGGATTAAACGCGTTGTGGATTCTAAATACTTGTGATGTCTTGAATAATTAGAATAACCGCGTTGGCTCTAATTAAATTGGAACTTAGTTGATCTTGAATCCGATATTTGTTACTTGTTTTAATTTTGTTGCATGTATAATGAGATTTGTGTTTGGTAATTGTGTGGAAGATGTTGATCAAATGTAAATAATAATGTAGGATTTAAAATTTTCGTAAAAATTCAGTAGGTAATTAGTAAAAAAAAATCGTTACCCCCTTTTTATGCAATACTTTATGTAATTGAAAGCCCTTGATTTCTCCGGATAGAACGATCCCTACTTGTCAATACTACAATCGACACAAGAAGGGTATTATTTGTATGTAGTTGTTTTGCAGGTATTTTGTGCTTGGATAACACCTCCATCAAGGCTACTCCAAACCCTTTTATGTTTACGTATTCTACGACTTCATCGTATTCTGTTAGAAGGGCTTTAGAAGATCTTCTATCCCTTTTAGGACACTCGTTTGCATAATGACCTTCAGCCTTGCAAAGCCAGCATCTACAGGGCTTTGTGTCTCTAGAAGCATTTTTCTTCGGTGTTTTCTTTTTAAAAAATCTCTTTCTAGGAGGATTTTTTTCTTTTTCTTGTTCAGAGCTTTTCCTGAACTTGTACTTCTTTTTGGAAGTAAATTTATTGTATTTCTTGTTTCTAAACCTGCTCTTATTTTTTCTATCAGTGTAGAGATGACATCCCCATTGTGTTGGTGTATCTAAGATTTTTGGGCACATGTTCTCAACTCCTCTGAGTTGTTTCTTAGCAGTTTTTGACTTTTGATTTTCTGTGCACTGTTTTCTTAACAGGTCTCTAACTCTTTCTGCTATTCCTCCTGTAGAAAAATATTCTAAAGGATTTTCTTCAAGGGACTGTGCTACAACATTATTCCAGGGTTCTGGTAATTTTCTGTAATACGTTCTGATAAGATCTATGTTTTCCAAATCTCCTATCGTACAATAGTAGTTTTGGAACTCATTTGTGTATTCTTCAAAATACCTCATATTGCAGATGCTTAATTTTTGGATGTTTGCTTTAGCTCTTTCCTTGGTTTGTTCACTATGTCCCGTTATATCTCCACAAAATTGTGCGTATATAGGGATAGCAAAGTCCATTGGGTCATTAGTCTTAGCTAATTTTGCTTCCCAACCTACCCAACTATTACTTCTCTTAAAAGAATTGTACCATTTCTGAACTATTCCCGTTAGGGTTGCTTCATAGTAAGCGTGGGCTTCTTTATAATGGAATTTGGATAAAACCAGGACTTGGGTTAGCTTTAAACTGGCTACCAGTTATCTATGGTTTTTCTTTTATCTCCTACTTTATCGAGGTCTACATAAACCCCTCTTTCAGAGATTGTTTGTCCCCAGTGTAGTTCTGTGGGAATATACTTTTGGGAGCTTCTTTCTCCTATCTTTCCTGTAGGCGGCTGTCTTTTAGGAAGCTTGATTTTTTCTTCTCTAATGATCTTGGTAGGGTTATTTGTAATGTTGTTAATGATAGTGTTTCCTGCCAATGGGGGCTGACTAGTGCTTGCTTCTGCATCCATGGTACTTGCTTCAGCATCCATGGTGCTTGCTTCTGCCTCTGCCGCTTGGTAAGGTAGAGTTTTTCTTTTAGTTTGGACTAAAGAATTTTTTTTTACTATCTCTTCTAACCTTTCTAAGGTTTCACAAGTTTCTGCTTGCTTATAGAGTTCCTTCAACCCTTCTACCCTAAGCATCCTTATAGGTCTTTTTGAGTCTTCTTCTTCCTCAAAAGATTCTTCAGGAATTGATCCTGAAGCACTTGCTTGCTCATAGTTAGCAAAAGAATGCCTATGGAACTGGAGACTTATTTTTCCTCCATTGTTTTCATAGATAGAAGCATTAGAGCTTTGTATCTGCCTCTCAGGAGGTGCTAAATTCCATTCTCTAGGGAATGATACTTCATCCCATTTTGTGATGTGCTTTTACTGGGAATTATTTCTAGGACAGGTAAGGACAGATGTTGTAAGACCAGGACTGTTGACGAATCTGGTATTTGGTGTTACATTGGAGCTCATTAGTTTGTTATAGATCCTGTAGTCAACGGCAAGTTCCATCAGGCCTTGTCTCATGGTAATTCCATCCGTTTTGATTCTCAGTCTCAGGTAGTGTGCTGCATCTTTCAGATGAGCGGTGATGTTTGGGAAGACATTGAAATATGCAACCTGGTTGCATAGTGAAGCTTCCACTATTCCTAACAGGCTTTTCTTGAAGTCTGTTATTCTGTCATCTTGCAGAATACACAAGACCGAACAGTCTATACCATCTCTTGCTAAGAGTTTTATGGATATTTGGACTGTACCAATGTGCATGTAAGAATATTTTCTTTGAAAGGCTTCACTCACTTCTTTAGAAGTGATTAGTCTGATGTCTGTTTCACCACCAGTTGCTGGTACTGTTAGTTCTAACATCTTGAATTTGTGAGAATCCATAATAAAAGATCCTTTCTTATAAATCTCATTGAATCTAAACTTCGGTGCTGAGGCTTCCCTTAAGCTAGATTCAATTTCGTTATACTCAAATTATTGAGCATTTATAAGCTGTACTACTGGTACAGTATGTCTTTTGCTGAAGACTCTACTTAACATCTTTGTATCCCTTTTGGATTATTTCCACTTTAATAGCTTGAACCCACTTTCTGTCTTTGGTTGTGGTATAATGATTTTACTAGCTACTGTTTATGCTAGTGATTCTTCGTTGATTCTTTCAACAGTTGAATTTTCCTTCATTTTTTCTATACCCTTCTGTAGGCTAGAGATTTTTGTGCTTAGTTCTTGGAACTGTTCTTCCATATTTTTCCCTATTTCTTGATGATAGGTATTGCTGTAATTCTGCTGATGTATTATTGCCTCAACATTTTCAGCAAGTTTTTCTGTGGGAAGATAAAGACTTAAAGCTTTTACGTCTTCTTGTCTTAATCTTAGCTCAACCTTTTGCTTCATCATATACGGGATATAAGGGTTTCTAAAAGTCGTTTTAGATTTTCTTGCGTACCTTTTAAATCAACTGCTTGTTGATGAATATTATTTGCAAGATTTTCGGTTCTTACTAATTTATTTTCAATATCTGAAAGATATTGTTTTTCTTTAAGATAATCAAGCTTGATTTCAAGCCTTGATATCTTTGTGTGAATTTCTTCTAGCTGATTTACTCTGAGATTAAATATCTCGAGTTGTTCTTTTACTTTCTCAGTAGTCTTATCTCTATGTGATCTAGAAATTCAACTATGTTTGGCCTAGAGGGGTCAAGTTCTTCTACTCCTATTTCTTTCTGGAGATTAATATGCTCGTCGTATAGAGTGTTTAGGACTCTACAAGCGTATTCAATGGAGTATTGGTTTTCTTGGATATGTCTTGTATGAAAACACAAGTTCCACTTTTCTTTTTCTTTTTCTATGCAATAAGATTGATAAATTTTTTGCTTTGGCTCTCTTTTATTTGTAGAGAGAAGCCAATTTTGTGGCATAGGCTTTTTCTTTACCTGTTTTTGAGCTAAACAGGCTCTGATACCAACTAGGGTGGATCTAACCGGCGGCACTAACCGCGGCTCAAAATTTCAAGAGGTTCTTGTTCTTGTTCTAAGATTTGTTCAAGATCTACGATCTGTCTTTCTAAAATATGGATGCCTTGTGTAAATCTAAAAATTATCTCCCAATATCCTTGTCTATGTCTGGGTAACTTTTCTCTGAAGCTTTTTAATTTTTTCAATTTCTCTTTTTTGTCTTTTAATTCTTTTTCAGTGATTCTAATATTTTCTAAATAAATTAAACGCTGAGAAGAAATACTTTGATGATTAAAATTAACTGTTTACCTTTGAGTACAGAGGATAAATTATATATATGTAATATGCTGAATAAACAAAATTATGGGCCCACCACGCTCCGTCAAAATTTAACAAGAGAGATAAAAATAAAAGAAACAAGGATTAAGGGTATTTTAGTCTTTTTGACAGTGTTAACAGAATATTCCTTTAGAATATTCTGTCATTTAACAGCACAAGTACCAAAGCTATGTCAGGGTTCAAACATGAGGTACCAATCTGATATATTCCAAACGTGAGATACTAAAGTTTATAAAGGCTGAAAGGTGAGGTACCACTCAGGTCATTATCCTTTATTAAAATGCGTAAAGATACTATAATCTAACAAATTTCGTATGACGGTTTTTCTCACTTACTTCATGGGTCGAGGATCATATCAACAAGAAACCCCGGAGCTTTATCTTGCAAAAGACGTACTCTAAGACCTTATACAACCCATTACGGTTGAACTCCCATAAGAAACTCCATTATGATATCAACTGCCACAGGAATCAGGAATCAAGAATCAAGATGCTAATGAAACAATATATGATATATAATGTAATTATAATTAAATAATAAATATAAATTTTACACATTTTGTGACACAAATTTTGTAGAAAGATAATTTAACCAATAACTAACTATAGTCATATTCAAGCTAGTTTGTGTCCCTGATATTGTATTTTCAATTTTTCATTTGAATCAGTTAGATAGTATTGTTCTTGGGATTTATCTTTATATTATTGTTTTAATATCCACAAAAATTACTTTGAATAAAAATTTTAATTTATACACGATCAAATTCGCTTGAAAATCTGACGACCAATCTTATCGCCAAATTAGCGACCTCGCAAGTAAAATTCATAACACAGATATATCCTATAGTATCAATATAAATAATGAAGAGGCATGGAGAAGCAATATTTTTTTTATTTTTAATTTTTTAATATTTTTTTAGAAATGTCTCGGGAAACAATTTGAAACAAAACCCATAGAAAGAAAAATTGGGGAATTGATTTATGGGAATTTTGAAACACGTGCCCAAAGTGGTTGGCCCAACCGGGCCGATAGATATTTTGATTATTGTCCTAGAATCACTTTGTCTTTAAATATAGGCCACCAAAATGACGTTTCTCACCTTCCGCCAAATTTGAATGTTTTGAACCCGAATAAATGCCAGGTCAACCAAGAGTCACCCGACTACCAATCCCCTGCAGTCCCGCACCCTCCTTCACTCGCACTGACTCTAAATCGCTTTGACTTTCTACTCTTTAATCCAATCAATATCCGACACGTACCCTCACCCTCATTTCTTTAAGAAAAGAAATAGCCAAACACGTCGGGGTGACCGCATATAAATAGAAACTAGAGAGACCACAAGTGACCAAAAATTAGAGAGAGAGAGAGAGAGCGGGAGGAGGGTCCAGATCTGCCGGAGGACCATAAATCGGAGGCGTTTTCCGGCGGCGATGTGTAATCACGGGAAGAGTAGTGAGAAGCAGCAGCAGCAGGAACAGCAGAAGCAGAAGAATAAGAAGAACAAGAGTGGGAATGATAACAAGGAGAAGAAGAAGAGGATGCTGGTAAAGTTTCGGGACCTGCCACAGTATATGAAGGACAACGAGTACATATTGGACTATTACCGCTGCGAGTGGCCTTTGAAGGATGTCATCTTCAGCGTCTTCGCCTGGCACAACGAGACCCTCAACATCTGGACGTACGTACGTTCATCACTGTTTTTCTGTTTGATTTTGATCATTGTACGTGTTTTCGCTTATTGAATTTGGGATTTCCATATTTATTAATTGCTGCAGGCATTTGCTGGGGTTCTTGATATTCGTGGGACTAACGGTGATGAGCTGGAAGGACCTGGGAGCTCTGCTCGGGAATTTCTCCAGGTAGAGGCTAGGGGCTGTTTGGGTCATCGCTATTTGCGCGTGGGGGTTTGATATTTTCGTAATTTTGACTTAATTAGTTTGGTTCTTGTTCAGGTCTGGGGTTTCTGGGCCGTTGATGATGATGACCATGATTATGAAGATGAGCCAGCTTAATGTCTCCGACACTGGATTTGCTCAGGTCAGTTCATTTCTTCTTCTTCTTCTACTTTTATTTTTTTTAAATATTTTTTTTTTCTCAATAAATATTCTTGAACAGTTGGACTTGATAAGTTTTCTCCTGGGACTTTAAATATTTTTCTCGTACCGTCACGGAATAAATATGAGATGGGTCCCACTGTCCCACACGTTTTAGCAACCAGCCCCATATTTTTTGGCACCACCGTGGGACCCAACTCTCAGTAGGGAAAGAATGGTTAGCCTATCATATTGTAGAGGCGGCTTGGCTTAGGTTGGCAAGTTTGGGGAATATTTTTTTCTTTTTATGTTTTAATTTTTTTTAAAACTAGAATAGGCTTGGCTTATTTTTTTGTAGTTTGTTTATCTAGTTTCCAGAAAAGGGAAAATTTGAAAATACCAGAAAACATTTTGTTTGTTCAGATATGGGGAAATCGTTATTTAAAATCTACAACACTACTGTATATTTCTAAAAAAAAGAAAAAAAAGAAAAAAAAAAAGAAGCTAGATAGTTTCAGTTCTTTTAACATGCTTATCCCCTCCCTTCTATAATTTGTAACATTATTTGATATGACGTAGACGTAGACGTAGTAAGAGTAAGCATGAAACAGTTACTGAAACGAGTCTTTGCTTGATTGATAGATTTACAAAGATATTGTGTGTATTTGTGTATATATGTTGCATTGATCATTTAAATAAAATAGTGAGTTTAAGCACTGATGATTATAGTCTCATGCAATATGTAAATTGTCTGCAGAATTCACATTTGAAGGAAATGTCATCACAGTCATCATTCATTCATGCTAGCAGGGAAGATGGTTTCAGTATAATTCTAAGCTGGCCTTGGTTTGTGTTCCTAACTGGTGCTATGGGCTGCTTAGTTTGCAGCTCCCTATCCCACCTCCTTGCTTGTCACTCCAAACGCTTCAACTTTTTCTTCTGGCGTCTCGACTATGCCGGCATTTCCCTTATGATAGTTTGCTCCTTCTTTGCTCCAATATACTATACCTTCCACTGCAATCCATACTCTCGTTTTTTCTATCTTTCTTCAATATCCGTTCTGGGTGTACTTGTCATCATTACACTCCTTTCGCGGAGCCTCTCTGCACCTCGTTTCCGGTCGTTCAGGGTCACTCTCTTCCTCTCCATGGGCTTCTCAGGTGTCATTCCTGCTGTTCATGCTCTTGTTATCCATTGGGACCATAAACCCATAATTGTTGCTCTTGGGTATGAACTTGCTATGGCTATTTTTTATGCCACGGGAGCTGGGTTCTATGTCAGTCGGATACCAGAACGTTGGAAACCCGGTAAATTTGATATTGCAGGACACAGCCATCAGATCTTCCATGTGTTTGTTGTGTTAGGTGCACTAGCCCACAGTGCTGCCACACTGGCTGTCATGGATTTTCGCCGGGGATCACCAACCTGTGTATATTAGGCATTCCATTCACAAGCTTATACATCACACCAGTGAGGAATCAAATTTCTATGTACTGCACCAAGTTTTGTATTGCCTTGATGTTTAGCTTGGCCTATAAAAACTCCATCCTGAAGGAAAAGCCTGCATTTTCATTGAACTAGGTGAGGAGATTATGTTGTTGTAATTGTATTTGTAGACAACGATCATTCCATATCACCTGTGATATTAATTCAAATGATTTCATTTGGCTCTGTAAGGGTTGAAGAATTACCCCTGCAATGCAACAGTAGTTTGTGTTGCAAACAACATGAAGAACACACCATCAGAACAAAGTGATACCCATTAATGTTATCAGATTCACTAATAACTTATTACAGAAGAAACTGAACTTTATTGTCTCAAGATCTTTCCAAAAATTCAACATCTGCTAGTACATGATTAAACTAAACACCCTAGGGTTCTCTTCATTATCAGTAACCATCCAACCAGAATAGAATTATACCAGAAAGAAGTAAAAATTGAACAGAAAAAGAATTTGGGCCACCAATAATTTACTCACAAACACTTCACCGCACTCGGGGCATATTTCTTTCTCATGCCATTCTCTTGTAAAAGTCTCAATCCACGCTTCAGCAGACAATTATTGGAAAGTATTCACACTCCGCAGGGTTGTAGTCAGTAAATACACAGGTTTCACTTCACTGGAAAATTTCTCTCTACAGCTGGGTCTTTGCAACCCAGTTTAGTATTTCACTTCTCTTGTACACAACTACAAGCTGTGAACTGGGGTATACTAGAAAAATTATATGATCCTTCTTCAACTACTAACCTCAATGGCCTCAGCTTCATTATCACTATAATCTCCCCAACATTTGCTTGGTTTTTCCTCAACTCCTAATTTGTTAGCCTCCTTTTCCACGCTACTATCACCAGGAACTGTATCGGTATCAATTGGCTTTTCTTCAATTTCAGGACAAACGTCCACATTATCGGCAGATTGTTCTTCCTGCAGCTTTCCTTCAATTGGTTCCTTGTCACATTCAACTGGTATTGATAACTTATCATCAGTTTCTTTCACTGCCCCTTCAGTGTTGGCTCCAACAACAATATCAGCAGTCACAACTAGCGATGACTCATCTGAACTAACAGGAGATGTCGGAGACCCGTTTTGATTCACTGGAGTACCATTCGGTGATACTGGATATCCATTTGGGGACACAGGATAACCATTTGGGGAAGACAAGAAACCATTGGGAGACACTGGATAGCCATTTTGAACCCAAGGTTGGCCAGGTACAAACTCAGCTGCATGTGGGTTCATTATTCTAGGAGGGCCCTCCCCGGTATGCTCACCATTTTGGAAGCTATGTTTATTACGTGAAACCCGACTTCCGGATCTATTATAGCCACCAGACAGTCGTGGACCATAGGGAACTCTTGCTGTCGCTGACTGATGAGGCGATCTACGGACAGGATTAACCGCAAGCATTGGAGGAATATTTACAGGTGGGGGCAAAATCCCTCCATGATCTTTGAAACCTGGAACTGGAACTGGAATAGAGCCGAAAACTGGAATAAGTGATGGATTAAAAGGAGGTGCGGCTGCAGAAAGTTTTTTGCTCGTCTCCTTTCCAGTTTCTTGTTCATCTACCTTTTCACCATCAGTTGGCACCAGTTTAACTATGTCGCCATTGGGTAAATCACGTGACTTTCCCTCAGTATTAGAAGGATTATTGGTTCCAGTATCAGTTAAAGCAGGTGGAGGTTCTGAATCAGAGGATGTCCTGGGGCAATTGTCTGGCCCTAGGGCTTCTGACAGCCCACATTCAGAAGCAGTGGTATTAGGAGCTTGGGAAGTATCAGAAATCTCAACCTTAGGAACAGGAGCTTTTACATTTTGTACTTCCGCGCCTTCAAAAGTAGGGTTTTCTAATTCCACAGCTTCAGCTTCAACTTGTACTCCAACACTAGCATGCTTTACAACTTCCAGTGACTCCTTTACCACAGAATCTTTCAACTTTGCTGCTCGTATAACAGAAGGGCTTTTCTCAGAAACCACAAACTGTTTCCCTCCTGTGGGTTTCTGATTTTTATCTTCCTTCATGTCTTTTACTTCACCAACAGTGACCTCTGTTGTAGGTGTGTCTGGTCCCTCCTGAGAAGTTTGTACATTAGGAAGATTTCCCTTTGGTAACTGCTCCGCCACTGCCTTCACAATTGTCCCAGGAGGAGCCAAAGCAACTTCCTTGTAGGAAAAGAGTTTTCCAGCTGACTGAACACTGATTGGACTTACAGACTTGACAACTTGATCGATAGATGCTGGGGTAGATGGTGCTGACTTTGGGTTTGGCAATCTCTCAACAGCTCCAGTAGCTGATGTGCTAGAGTTGTTTGGCTTAGGACTGAAGCTTGCACTCTTGACAAACTTCTTTGATACGGGAAGAGCAGGTCCAGTTGAAGTAGCAGGCTCATTTGGGCTTGCTTTAGGGGATGTGAAATTATTGGCCTTGCCTCGATATCTTGATGACTGGGATGTATTGATAAAGTTTGTATTCAGTTTTTCAAGGCTTGGCCTCCTCGACCCGGTAGATTTGCGACCTATAAGTGACCGGCCTTTAGGAACAGCTTCTTGCCAGCCTTCATCTGAGGTGTCATCTTGTGCCAGATCATCACTTGTAGCAAATACAATTGATTGCTCAAGCAGACGTGAATCAGATTTCTCGTTCCTAGGTTCTGCTATATGTGCTTCAGACTTGTTTTCTTTATCGCTTAAATTCTCTGCGACAGGATGACTAGGTAGCAAATTATCATCCTTCTGGTACTCATCAGAGACAGCCTCCCCGTTCTGACCTGGTTTTCCCTTGATCTGTTTTTAGAACAAGATGTCAGTCAGATAATATCTCAGAAAAGGAAAGGAAAAAAAAAAACAATAAAAAGAGAGAACATAAGAGCCTCTCTCTAAACTTATCAGCTGGTTATGAGTGTATGACCTTCAAACGAGCTTTCCTTTGGGCCTCTCTTGCTTTCATATCAGCATCTGGTGTTATATAATCCAAAAGATCTGACACACTGATCAAAGAAGAAGAAAGGCATTGCCTGTAATTGTTGTTATCAAAAGAGAGAATCTACAAAACTATATCTCAGGAATCTTCTACATGCAACCCTAATTAAGCATGCAACCCTAATTAACCAATCCCTCCAGAGACATCAAAGCATTGACATTATAAAAACAAGACAAGTTTTCCTCAAGTCCCTTTAAAAATTTCATACTTCATGGACCTTTGTTTTTTTGAATAAAAAGTGGAATTTCATTAAACATGGCAACTGGCCCAGTTTGACACAACAACCCCTTGATCTCAATTTTCATTGAACTATGATTCTGTGATTCATGTACCTTGAAAAATGAACTAGAGCACCTAAAAGTCAAAATATACAATTAGTTACTTAATTTTGCTTTCTGTTATTACCTCAAATGACCTTTGCTGGAGATCGAGGCATCTGGCTTTGGAGTACCGTTCCGTGCAGCTTCTTGCTGCTCCAAAGCTTTTGACTCAAAATATTCAAGCCATGCAGCCGCATCCTAGAATATTTGATATATATATAAATTAATACAAAATAAGTATCAACTCATTATACATATCAGACTAAAACACACCCGATGGGTGTGGATAATTAAATAAATAAAGGTGAGAAAATCTATCAAATAGGTGGGGAGTTGCTTCAGATAGTGGGCCGATGCACATAGTGGGAAGTTAGTGGAAAAAAAATCTCATTTTTCTCTGTTTTGATTTTATTATTTACCTTTCCGTCCCTTAATTATCAAAATATAGTTACAAATTAACATATGATTTAAGGATGAATACGTACTTCCGTAACAACTTTGGCTAATAAAGCCTCTTCTTTTAAAAATAGAGTACAGATACTAAGTATCTGCACACTATGCATCTGGTGATAATAGTTATATCAAAGAAATAAGGTGTGGGAACAAGTGTGCAAGTTATGTTTAACTGCTATATGGTATCTAGATATCTATTGGGTAATGTGTTTGACAAAGAGTATTCTCCTGATAATCATGTTAGATTAGATATCTAAAAGTCAAGGTTAACTAAACAATATGAGACTGAAATATATATTATTAAAGCCAATAAATTACCTGTGTGCGTAGATCCTCAGACCCAAGTTTTGCCTGCAGAATTTGCAAGGTAGTTTGTTCATGTTGAACACTTAACGAGTATGCCTCCATCAAAGAAAGTGCGATAGCTATGGCATGATAGCTAGCAGCAGTCTAAATATAAAAAAAGGTATGGGTTAAAGATGTACAAAATCCATCAATGCAATTACTCATGGTGCATATATGTAAACAAAATCAAATGCAAGCAAGGATGTTCAGGGACAAAGAACAAGTAGAGCGCCAAAATGAATCTCTTGGGTAATGGTTGTGGAAAATACAGAAAACCCCTGAAGAACAAATAAGAGGTTTCAGATATCTGCCCCTAGACCCATATATGCTCTTTTAAGGGGGTAAAAAGGGATAACAGGGTAAAAATCTAATTGTTCGCCTCGTATGGGAAGAGATGTCCCTGATAACCACAATTATCCCTGATTTAATATTCACTCACTTTGGGACAAATGTCTGAAATATCCGAGTACTAGAGCAAAATTGCAAATCTACTTGCATATGAGCAGAAATTTTGATGAATTATGAAGGGAAGAGTTTATGCAAATATGGGCTTAATCCGTCCTTGACATTCCTACTTCCTCCAAATCCAAGTCTAGTTAACTTAAATGTCCACTAAATCGAAGTCTAGTTGCCTTAATCTAGTTAACAGTGATAAAGACACCTTTGGCCTTCCCATCACATTGACAAATACTCACATACTTCCTAACCAGCAAACCAATCATTGAAAGGCACAAAATTTTTTATGCTGTTCTAGTAGTATGGGTGAATGAGCATAATAATATAATGTTAAATACAACAATTCAATCCAAATCTATATATCGGTCTTAAGACTTGTATCGACTACCATAAGTTAGCAGATGAAAACATATGTTGATTTCATGGGAACATTTTGTGAATGTAAATGGAGTGATCATCTATCGTATGCATCCAAAAGGTTGATTTTATCTTTAAATTAATGCAGTAATGAAGCAGACATAGGGGGGCAGAGAAAGATCCCGATTTCCATCTCAGCAAACATAAAGTACAATTTATAGAAGCTAATGAAAAAAACACTATCAATGAGTCAGCATCAAGGAAGCAATCTGATCCCCATTTTGAGAATATATATATATATATATATATATATATATATAATTGGTCAAAATAATATATATCAGTACAACAGAATAGGGTTCAAGTTACCCAGAGTATAAATTACTCAGGTTGATAGATTCAGACACTAAATTTTATTTAATGTTAATTGTTATTTGGGAAATTGCGGCCTAATTAGTTTCTGTTTGTGCACACATTCTAGAATTACCTTATATGAGAGAGAGAGAGAGAGAGACCTGTATATGATCAGCTCCAAGTAGCCTTTGATTGCACTTGAGAGCTTCATGGAGATACCTAAGAGCAACATGGACATTCCCCAAACCTTCTTCCATCATTGCTACATTGATATAGGTGGCAGCCGTGTTTGGATGAGATGGCCCACAGGTTAGGTGCAAAAGATACAGCGCCCGATTGACGTACCTAGAATGCATTACAAGATAGTAAGCTTAAATGTGTATTGTTCCTTAAATGCAGGTTAACACATGCAAAGCGTGAGAGAGAGAGAGAGAGACTTACTTCAAGGCCAACTCTGTATGTTGAAGTCGGTAGTAGAACACTGCTAAATCGCCGTAACTTTTCATTGTATCAGGGTGATCAAGTCCAAGCTCTCTCTCATTAATATCCAATGCTTTCTGCTGGTAGATGGTTGCCTGTATATATTAAACAAGTACAGCATATGTAAACTGATCGTAGCACAAATCACAAGTCAAGATCAATCCTGGAGTCAACTTTTGTCTAAGAAGCTCATGAAATGGTCATTGATTGATGCACTTTGTAGAATGAACTGATCCGGACACTGCACATAATATGGTTGACTAAAATGTACTCAAAAAGTTCTTTTCTTTTTATCAAAGTTGTCTAAAATAAAAAAAAATTAAGATAGATATACTTTGTAGTCAATGAGTATTTAGTAATCTGCTTTTCTTTCACCAATTCTTCCCAATTTCAAGTGTTACTTAAAAGAAGATATTAAATCATTATACTTGATTCAAAGAAGAAGGTTTTTGACATTTGAAACCTGAAAGAACATTAAAGCATATACCTGATTAAAATCCCCCGTGTGATACAGTACTACAGCAAGAAGACTATATGCTCCAGCAGTCATTCGATGATAAGGCCCACAAACTGATACAAGTTTTGACAATGCCTACCAGATGTATGTGAAAGTTGGATCAATTATGAATGATTAAGAAACTTTTTTCTGATAATAAAATAAAAAACCACAAAACATAAGTGATTACATACCTTAGTACCATAATTAACAGCGTCCTCCAGTTTACCTTTGTCCAAAGAAGTCTTGGAAGATTCCAAAAGTGTGCGTCCATCAGCAGATGAACATGCAACATGCTGTGAATAGAAAATATCAACAGCTTGATAACAAATTACAAACTAAGGGACTATTGTCCAATCAAACAATCTGAAGTGATATTATAAAAAGTGTAGATATGTTTACCTTGTACACAGGGACCATGCTTACTATATCTGATTTCCTAAACGGAGACGAAGTGTCCATATCGTAATCCCTTGGCACAAGCTCAAGGCCAACCTGATCAAGCATAATTTTGGTTTAAATATTGAACAGGCAGTGATTTCAGTTAAGAATAAGACGTCAAGTAGTCCTACTAGAAAGGGTCTACTCTATATATAACATATATGACAGTAAATAGAATATCAAAAATAAAATAAAACTACATGAAAGCCCTACACCAACTTGCCCACTTGCCTATTTCCTTCACATATATTTTTTAATATTTTATTTCATTTATATTCTAACATTATCCATTTTTAAGTTCAATAAAAATATAACAAAACAGAGGCAAATGAGGCAAGAGCATCACTTGTACGTCTGGGAAGGCTAGTATTACCTTATGGCACAATCCACGAAGAAGGGCAAACTTTCTCAAATCCTCAACACTTTCATGTTTCCATTGCCATCCAAACCTCTTCAAAAGAAATGTTTCCACCCACTTCCATTTTAATGTATGATGACAAGTAATGTCTCCATCCCCATTTTCAGCTGATGGGGTTCCAAGGAGAATATTAAGACATGCTGCTATTGAAGAAGCCAAGTCTGTGACATTATCAACTGCTGCTACAACAGCTTGCAGTATGTGTTTGTATGCTCGCACAACCATTTCATGGATACAGAGTGATTGTACATGAGGGAGCTTATCTGCAAGTTCAACCTAGTATAACAGAGGAAATGCAGGAGATAAGAATCCACTTATGTACAACATCAACGCATCATCTTTGCAACTCAAAATAATAACGGAAAAAGAATCTAAGTGGTCAAACAGAGGCATCAATATAGTTTGATTGTCACAAATGGCAAAAGCGGAAGAGGAATGTCTAACCTAGAAATATGAATATAGATAAGTATATGGTATTTGAAATAATTTTATAAATAAGAATATCAATATACAAGTTTCTGTCATGATCTGATGAGACATTATGATTTTTCCCACAACATATTGTTTTATTTCATTATTCATATCAGAAGTTAAAACAACACCCTTTCTTCAGTTTAAAGAACAGATAATTACTTAAGAGTTCCAAATTTATAAGATAGGATCAGTAGAAACAATAAAACCTGTAGAAGATGATGAAGAAAAAAATTGAAAGAGAACTTACCACACGTCCCAGGGAACACATTTGCAAACCCCTTGTATGCATAAAATCTGTCAATGTCCTTCCATCAACTGGAGAAAGTTCAAGGGAGCCGAAATCTGCCACCTAATACAATATCCAAAGGATAGTAAGAAAAAGACATGTGAAGACAAATAGGGGAATACTAAGTCTGCAACTAGGAACTAACCAGTTTTGGAAGTGCAGTATCAGCATAATACTTGTGAGCCATTTCAATCAACTCGTCGGGTGACTGCCAATATAAACATTCAGTCAAATATGCAACATAAATGCTACATCAGATTGAGCAGGAAATTCAAATTTCATGAATGGATGATAAAGAAACTCGGCACTCGGACATTAATATGTGATGACATGAACTAGCTTCAGGTCTAAACACTACATAAGTAAGACTGAGAAATGACTATCAATAAGCAGCTGAGAAACCTTAAGGTGGAGGCCGGTGTCTGATTCCTTGAGGCGTGAATATGATGCATCAGAAAGTAACTTTTTCCAATTTATTTCCTTTTCTGCATCTCGCTTTTGTAACTCCTCCTGACTGGTGATGTCTGAATTCTTGTTATGATCAAGGTTGTTACCCCCAAGAACTTCCTTCCCCTGTTCAGTTTTACTGCTCCTGATATCCATTTTCTTCTTTATTTCCTTTAGCAGTCCACCTTGCTTTCCAAGGCCCTTAACAGCCGGCTCAATCTTAGCTTCTTCATTTTCTTTAGGCTCATTTTTTGCTGAAGCTTGATTTTGTAGATGTTGCACCCAACATGCTCCTAGCTCCCATCTTAACGACTTCGTGTGATTAGATGGTCCACCCTGCAACCTTAACAAACTTTCTTCGAGTACTTTCCTTACTAAGGACCTAGCAGAACGTAAATTTTCAGAATCTGTACTCTGGCTTCGTTGAACTGTAGTTGATGACTGAAGGAGGGATGACGGTTGTAATAGCATTCTCAGGCTGAAATGTAAATTTTACAGGTAAATGTATTGGTATTAGTACTTTGTGGCTTATTGTGCACAAAGATAGCGCCCCCACCCCACCCCATCCAGAAGACGAAAAAAAATTTAAAAACTAAGAAGATAGGCATAGATACATAACCTGTTAACATTCAAGGCATTTGCACCTCCTTCAGGCTGGTCCTCAATTTCAATGTCCTGAGGCACAGGTCTTCCCACCCAATTCATGTCAGCTAAAACTTTCACAACAGCAGTAAATCCACAATGCCTAACAACCACGACACCTAGCGTAGAAGTATCCTGCAGGACTCATATGTTTAGTAACAACAACGTATTATAGAACTACAGAACCACTATTATTAGTTCAATAAACTCACATGAACAGTTGCACTCTCATCAGCAGTTATGCCTTTAAGTAGGTTTCTCTGAGTAACTTCTTCTTGTGGAATTCCTAAAACTTGACTGCCATCATTCTTGCAATCGACCTTAATACTTGCATCAGGCGCATCTCTAACAATCTTAATGATCAAATCTCCAACTATTTCCTCATGATGAAGTGAAAGAGTGGAATCATTTAGGGAAGATTGATGAGTGTCAATTATGCTCTTAATAGCTGCAACAGCTTTAAGAACTGAAACGTCGACAAATAAACTGTGAAGCAGAAAGGCCTTCCGATCTCGAACTTGCCTCTCCTCTGCTGTTGCACAAGGCATTGCTGCCAGAATGGCAAACTCTTTCCCCCATGGCCTGTTATTATGTTTACCATCTCTTCCCTGCCCACCCCCGTTTCCTCCCCAATTTTCATCTTCTAGAGGAAGTGGCGGGAAGACAGACGGGTTCTCAGCAACAACTGGAGGAACAACCCACGTGTTTGCCCGAAAACCGTAAGGAAGGTTTCCAAACTGAAATCAACAAAACACTATTGGTGAAACTGTCTTACCGTAATTCATACTAAAGTCCTACTAAATAGACGAAAATTAAACACCTACTTTATTGTGCTCAGTGAAAGCCTTCATGACAGCACTGTATGCCTGCAAGATTGCAATGCAAGCAAAGCTCATAAGTTACAGCCAACACTATGAGGTTCAATTCAAACAAAAACAAACAAAATGTGTAACATACTGCATCGAAAGGCCGGCTTATCTGTTGAAGCAAAGCAACCAGCGAGTGAGTAATAAGAGGACGCTTTCCAGCAGGGTAGAACCCTTTCCTGGATGCAACTATAGTCGTCGGCTTCCCACTACAAACTCTAACCTGCAACCACCATTGTAACTAACTCAGTTACACAATGCCGATTGCGCTACTATCAATGCAACACTAATTTTATAGTTTAAGTTCAAATTTCGCACGAAAGAAGGAAAAATCACAAATGCAGAGGCACAGCCTCACTTACATCAATTTGAAACAGGTCCTCCTCAGTCTTGTCCTCAAGGAACGGACGGCTAGATCTTCTAACGTCTGCAACACCACCGCAATATCACCACCGTGAAAATGGCGTCACAGTTTGAATTGAAAGAGAGAGTTGGCTACTTACAGTGGAGTGGAGGAGTGAGGTACGACAAGGAGAAGAAGTCGTAGAACTGGCCGAGCCTCGGCGGAGGATACATTGCCGACTCGCCGCCTTTCTCGCCGGCGATCGGAATCGGACTCGAAACTTTGGTCTTCGGAACGGCATTCTGCTCGTCGCCGTTTCGGTCGCCAACCTCGTCTAAACCGGACTCTTTCGAATTAGACCGAACCGGAGCCGGAGCGGTGGCAGAACCGGGGGTTCTGGGTGAAGAAGACGAGGAGGAGGACCCAAACGACGTCGTGCAGGCGACGATGTCAACCAGTCGTCGGATGTGAGCGACTGCTTGCTCTTCCGTGTAGTCCTCTGAAGGAAATAAAAATGATGCATAAAAATCATTTCGGAAAAAGAAAAAGAAGGTGGTGTGATCGGGTGCAGCCGGGTGTAGAGTAACGACTTACCTTCGACGATTGTGAGGTGGCAGGGTTTGAGAGAGATGATGTCCACTGTATCTTTCAGTCTGGGTCCTCGCACCTGATTACGACCCAGAATAAATTAGGTAATTTGGGAAGTACAGACATGAAAGGTGAGTTTACCAATCAATGTGGGATCCGGTGGGGCCCACTTGGAAGCAAAATGGAAATGAAGCGCGTACCTCGTGTGATAGGGAGAAATTGGTCAAATGACATGTGTCTACGTGGACTCCCAACAGCTTTCTCACATCTAGGATCCTGTCCGTGGAGATACCCTACCATATTTACCAAATCCGTGAATAAAAATATACCACGAGTTAATATGTGTTAGTGAAATGCAGGTGGTAAGAAAGGTTTTGCCTCGGTCTAAACAAACTTAGTTAACTTGGGAGCCACATTGTGTGCATTATATGCCTTTAATGTATTGAACTGCAGGCGGTAATGTTTATGCAAATTACAGAAGAGACTAGACTAAAACTTCTCTACATGAAATTTTTAAATCCCATTATTTCAAGATAAGAAAATTAACGTAAAAAAAAGAAAGAAATGACATCAAACTATGTATTTGAAAAAATAAGTACCAATTCACTATAACACAAACGGTAAAAAGTTAAAACTCAAGTACAGTAGCTGTCTTTTGTTGGTACAGTTGTTTATTCCAATGACTCTCACAGTACTAATGTGGCGGCTCTAGATAGTATTTATGAGCAGAATAAAATTTAAGAGCAATATTATAAATTTATTTGCCATCTTTGAAAAAAGAAAAAAAAAATTCACTGAACAAAAAATATTTCTATTTTGAACGCACAACAATTGATAAACGTCAATAGAAATTGAATTCAGTACATGAATAAAAAATTTATACCATTAAAATAACACATAGAATAGATTTTCAAAAATCATACACAACTCATACCTTGAGAGTCACTTGCGATTCATCTGGTATTTCAATTGTAATCTCGATTACGGTAGGTAAAACTGTAATCATTAATTTAATGAATGTTAAATATATATTAAAAAAAATGAGGCTAATTAACATGTTGCTCTACACTCGTAGAGTAAATACTTACTTAGATTTAATTTAATGAATGTGAAGTAAATAAGGAAACTTACACTCGAAGAAATAGAAACCATTACATAATTTACATTACATTCTATTCTAAATCTCTTATGCGTATGACTGTGTAAGTTCTGTTTCTTTCTCTTGAACTTTTATATTTTTTATTGGATTTTTATGTAAGTTTTACCCCAGTTATGGACCAACTGGCATCCCACTGCTTATTTACCTATTTATATTTCTGTAAAAGACAACGAGATAATATATAATAATAATTAAAAAAAATATATATATATATATATATATATATATATCTGATTGTCCTTCAAATTATCTGATTGTGGGATTTGGTAAAGAAAGTGGGATGTTCACGTACAAAGAGATGATAAAAATGGGAGTGAAATCTGGGTGTGGGATTTGGTTGAGAAATGGTAGTTTCACGATACAAATTGGAGAGGCAGGTAAGTAGATATAAAGCAGCCATTGAGGAGCAGAACCAGGAGACCAATTCCCCACGATGAAATGAAGAAAACAGAGTAACAAACCATATAGTATATACTTCAAATGAAGAGAAGGGAAGAAAATCAAAGAAATGGAAATGAATATATAATGAATGAATGAACGAATACCTTTCTCTTCTTTTTTCTTCTTGTCTCCCTTGGATTTGTGTGGCTTGGCTCTCCCCGTTTTGGGAGCCATTATGCAGCAAAGCTTTTGGTTTGGTTTTATAGGCTGAGCTAAGTAAGCTCTCTCTTCCTTGGAGCTAGTTCTAACTGTCTTTGAACGATGATACCTATGACTTCCAAAATTGAATGTATCGAATAAACAACAACTCCTCTTCCACAGCTTCACAATATCTCCGTCCACCACACTACCCCCCTTATATTAATTCAACACGTTAATACGACAGCGGTAGAGACAGGAGAAACCCAGCAGCAAAATCACCAGAAAGAGATAGAAATGCCAACGGTTGGAACCAGCAAGCTATCTTTTCCTCTGTTTTTTTTTTTTTTTGTTTCTTGAACAAATGAAGGACTTGGATTTGGGTTAGAGAGAGTATGATTGGAGGAGACAAGAAATGAAGCAGGGTTAGGGAAGCTTGGTATTACAAGTGATAGAGTGCTGGGGAGAGAGAGAGAGAGAGAGAGAGAGAGAGAGTGAGAATGAATGAGTGAGAGAAAGAAAGTGATATAAGTTTGTTTTTTGGAGAGAGAGATTTGGAGGTGGATAGGATAAGGTAAGCCAAGCAATGCAATGCCTTATACACACGCTCAAACATAAGAGAGAGAGAATGTGAGGCTATCGATTTCGGGCCTCTCATTTATTTTCTGCTCCTTGCTAGCTTAGCTTCGTCGATTAAGATTTTACACCTCATCTACATTCTCACCTCCATCCCTCACTCGGTATATCTTTCCTTTCATTTCTAGTACGTTATGTCATTGAAAGGTATATCAGCAGCAAAATCAGAGGCCCAAGTTTCCCTGGACCCGTTTCCAAAAATCACCTTCAAACCCAAGAAGGTCATGCGGGGACCATTTTTAGAGGAAGTTGTTCATAAAATTCGCCATAACTTCTACTAAAAATGAACAATCCAAACTTGTAAGAAAAACTCATAGAAACACTTCTATATATATCAGTTCCATTCCACACTTAGAGCCAACCGCTCCCCACAATAACACAACTCCCACAATGAAAAACAAGTCTTAAGCTACAAAGTTCACGATACACGTATGTAGTAATAATACAACAAATCAAATCAATCCCTGCAATATACTACTCTTCAAAATGCACAACCACTCACCCACTAGAAATATGACAGGAATCACGACTTCTCAAATTCACCTCACGAATATAGTAAATCATAAAATATTTTTAACTAAAATAAATATATTTCTCAACAAACCATCATAATTAATAATTCAAATAAAGCGATATATATCTAGGCATAAAATCACAATACACATACATCCCATAGCAATAATAATCTCTGCCACCAAGTACAACCCCTCTCTTCTAGTGTCCCCACAACATCACAATATAGCTACATGTACAACCCCTCTTTCAGTACAAGCCCTCTCTCCTGGTATCTACACCTGGGCCTGCTAGTACAATCCCTCTCTTCTAGTGCTCTGACAACATCACAATATAGCTACCAGTATAACCCATATCTTTTGGTACTATAATTTTAGGGGATATGAGTTTAATATAATAATAATAAATTAATAATTTAATTTTAATATTAATAATTTAATTGAAAAATAAAATCACTAAAAAAATGGATCACTAGTATAACCCCTCTATTCTAGTATGTCCAAGCACAACTATAGATTACCAAAATATGCATTAATAACTTTTAATATGTAAAAGTAAAATGGGAATTGATCTATTCATTTTATTGATAAACCCATTTATATAGAGTGAAAATTACAATGGTAATTACAACGTACATAATGACAATAATGACTGATTGAGTCGTTACATCCTTTGATTGATAATATTCTAATTTCATATCGTCAGTTACTTTGACAAAGGTACATTAAATGTGTTTTTCCTTCAACACTCCTCATTGTGCCAAGTCAAAGATAAAATGGTGCATGGGGTGTTGCCTCATTAAAAACCTTGCTAAGTAACAAAAACTCAATGGGAGAAAATAAAACTTTGGTCGAAAGAGAAAAAGAGCATAACACACCTATTATATTTGAAAACAACATATATGTGCTAGACTCCCCCTGATGTCTGTACCTCCCCCTGATTTTTACATTAATCATGAGATTCTCCCCGATTCTCTCATTTGATCAAGGGAGTTTCAATAATCTTAGCATAGTTATGCATTTTCATATGTTTTTCAAATATGACTTTGAGCAATGATTCAGTAACTAAATCTTGCCACATCATCCTCAGATCTAACTTTATTTACTTTAATCTCAAGGATAAGGTTGTCCACAAACTGAACACATAAGTTCATATTAAACATTAGGTTCACTCGTGGCATGACCTTTGTATAATAAAATAGTCATAACTTCGTCTAGAGTATGGATGAACCGTTAAGAGATTTTGAAATTGATATGCAAAAGCAGATTTTCTTATTTTGTATTTGATGCATATTTCTTCACACATAGTTATCGATAGCGTGGATAGTATTCATTATATCATATCATTTTCTATTTTCTATTTAGAGATCGAATAAGACCGAATCTTTCATACATTTATGTATTTGAAAGAACCATTGACATTGTTTGGGTGCATAACTACACTTAGCTTTACAAATTCACATTTGAATGAGAAGCCGAGTCTTACATATTGTGTTTAAATACAATCATGCATCATTGCACTTGTATAGGACATTTCATTTCCCAACACTTCTTTGTTATCTTCCTTTAAATGAAATAAATCTATCGTTAAAGTAAAGACTTCGACTGATCATTGGAGTATATGTAGGTCTCATTTTATTCTTTAGAGTGTCTAAGCCGATTGATGGATGGTCACCATCATTATAGTCCTTGAGATCCATTTCAAGACTGTGTATTCCCAATATCTTTTTCGTTCTTAACTTAGGATTTACAATATATAGAGTATCTCATAGTTCATTGAGAGTTTGTGTATATCTGTTATGAAAACACAAGAGCATCATTCACCAATCCCTTCCCGATCAAGTAGTCACTTTAGTCAACATTTTAATTTCTTTTGCAAACGCGCTTATGTGATCTATAGCCACTTGATTTTGGGTGAATAAAGTTCGTTTAGGATCCTCATGTATATCTCTTAATTTAGATTCCCATAGAGATATGTTATGCATGTTCACATTCGTAAGCTGCATGTTCATTTTTTCGAAAACTACCAAAATGACAAGGTAGTGGAGTACAATGACATCTATTACGAGAGATTGTCTCCTCGTAGTCCATTATGAGTGAATATCTCCTTGTAATCGATTTCAGTGCATTTTTAAGAGACCTTGCGCCATAAGGTGAGTCTACATACTCTTATTTTTATTACACATTCTAACAAAGATTATTTTGATAGGGTTTATATTTACGGTGTTGGCGTCACCTGTCCAAAAGTCTATCTCTTTGTTTATACTGGATCGCTTCTTTCCATTAGACCAATTTAATACGTTGAGATTTTTCAACGAAGTATGCTTCGATATTAGACTCATTATTCCACGTCCTCTTGTACACTGGTGTAACGTGTTTGTAGAGATTTCTATATTTTCAAGGATTGGTTCTAACATTTGAGACATCCTCCAATGATAACCACAATCCAGGAATATTCTCATGAGAAGGATTTGAGTATCACTGATCAATAGATCAGGTTGTGCCAAAACTCACTTTCTTCCTTTGCGTGAATATTTATCGAACCTAAGGTGGCATCTCCCTCTTCCTTGGGAAGCCACGGCCTGAGACACCATTTATGCCACTTTATGGCGTCACTATGCCACCATACATAGTGGTGATGCAACGCCTAATTCCTTTTAGATGGCACTTTTTTAGGTGGCACCAAGGAATGTAAAATCAATATTATCGTCGATATTTCCGCGATATTACCGTTTTTCTGCCCCATCGATATATCGATTCACTTTTGTCATTTTCTCGTCAAAATTTTCTGATATTTTTCGATATTTTCAATATTAATTTCGCTGATATTTCTGAGATATTCAAGAAGATGTTATTCAAGAAGAGGTTATTGGAGATAATGATGGGAATGACTCATTTGAAGCTGCCATGAACAAAAATAATATTCTACCCAATCAAAAGTTTAGAGGTTCACATGCTTCTCATTCTTATTTGGCGAGGCACAGTTCATTTGATATGAGATCAGGAAGCTCATCAAGCATTAGAGGGGGAGATACAGGAATAAATGACATAAGACTTGTTGGTAGTGGTAGTGGTAGTGGAAATGATGATTACAATGGAGGGAAGCAAATGTATTTTACTGAGGAACAACATTATACACATGCAACTCAAGATGACGACCATGGTGACAAAAGAGCAGGTCATAGATACAGTGGAGGTGCCACAAGAGGTAACTTTAATCCAAGACAAAGAGGTGATGGGAGTCTATCAAGAATTGTAAAAGATTCTTTGTCAACTAATTTTGGCTTAATAGGTATGGATCACGGTAATTATCAACCCTACAATCAGGATCAGAACTTTACAATACTGTATCCATCATAGTACCTGCCTTATGATATGCCATCCAGTGATAACTCATGGTCACAGACACAAACTAACTCAGATGCTGATAATCATGGAGCAACGCGTGGTCTACATGATGAGTCCCAGAATCTTCAAAGATCGCCAATTGACCCATATGGTTGGCATGTAAGTCAATATATGCAGAATTTTAGAGGAGAGCAATCATTTAACGAATATTCTTCGCAGTTCACTCGTGACTCTACACAAGACGATGAAAAAAATAATTTCGAACCTCATCGGTTTTCTATATGGTTTTAAAAACTTCATGTAGTTGCTTTTGTGAAATATTATTTACAAATAATATTAAAGAGTGTGATGGTCTAGCCTCCTTTTAGGTTTCAAGCATAATATATATATATATATATATTAAATTATATTTTAATAAATATCAGCTCTATTCACGTAGTAAATCATATAACATTTCAATAAATTGATATGTATTTGAGTTTATCAATATTTTCTTCTCAGATATAATCGATAATATAGTATAAAATAATCTTAGAAAGTTTTAATACAAATTTCCATGTATTTCTTATAATTTCCGTCGTTTTTGTCAAAATTTCTAATGGATCGATATTTTATCGATTTTCCGACGAAATATCCGTATTTTGAAACGTTGATATTTTCTTGATATTCGATATTTTACTCCTTGGGTGGAACCATGTCCTATTGATAGGACACAATCTTTTTAGGCATGTTTATAACAGGTTTATGTGATCTCGTCACTTTAATGTATCAGACATCTACACATCTTACTTTGTTGTGTGATTTTGGGAATCAAGATGAGACACAATGGGGACAAACCACGACAATTACTGTCATTCCACTTGAACATGCTTGTTCTTATCTCTCACCTAATGATGGGAAGATTGTCTTATCAAAGTGACACACCGCAAATCTAGCAGTGAGGAAATCGCATGTCAAGGTTTCGACATAGCGGACCATAGCTGGAAGTTTATATCCATCAAAAATATTTATTCATCTCGAGTGACCCATCATTGTGCGCTGTGGTGGCGCAATTTTGGCAAATAGAAACATTTAATCTAACTCAAAAATTGTAAATCTGTGTCAATCCAAATAAGCTCAAGAATTACAAGCTTGTTTGAAATCCTTTAAAATCCTCACACACAATCACTAGCTGTAGTATAAATTAGTTCAATAATGGTGGACATAGGTGAATAAGTAACATTACATGCAAAATTACATAACCCAAAAGAAAAGTATTAATGTGCTTTACCAATATCAAGACTATTACTGTAGTCGTTTTCCGTGAGATCAATTGGGCTTTTATATAGGAATATAATGCCCATTACATATCTCATATAATAAGCTATAAAATCATTTCGCTTACGGAAATTAAACCGGCCTATGCGCTTTGACTTTCTAGCATAAGCAGCATAAGTATTAATAGTGGATGACCGGTGTCATGACACGTGACCAACGTGTAGACACAACAATCAACATAATAAAATACCTAAGGTGTCCGCAAGTTGGTTGAATCAGTCTGCTGAATCTTCTTTGGATTCAATATTAGAACATAATGAGAACACATGTTTACTTTGCATAATAATTTTACGAATAGGATTTGAATGACGTGCTTTATTCATAAAATCACGATGGATGTCAGAAATATAATAGGGTATAAGTGCATATATTTGTGTACCAATTATATAATAATGTCACCTTAGGAGAGCAGTGGGATTTAGGGATTGAACACACTTCTTCGACCCTACATGGATTGTGTCAAAACAATATTTGAGGATATAATGTTCTTTGGTCATCCTCGATTTCGTGTGTGAATCATATTCTTTTGGTGTTTGCTTTCATTCATCCAAAATATGGGTGTCTATGGTAATTTCTTTAATATACGGATCATCATATCACGAGTAATTGCGTCAAAGCCAATCTATGTCAGAATTCCAAAAAATCATTTTCTTATGATGTTGGATTCAATTAGCGGTTACATATAGTCTTCTAAGTTGCCATATAAATTTCTCTAATACTCGTTTACAACCGTAGTCGTTAGAGGTAATGCAAATGAGCTCAAATGTATTCTCACTTCTATCTTTTCACATGAATATCGTGGCATAAATTTCTTTAAAATGTAGAAAAACAAATTCAATTTTCTCTTGTCGCATAAATTGTCATTTTGATGTATGTTTAATATATATGTGCATCGAAACGTAACCTAAGTTCTTTAGAGTAACTCGATGGGGATTGCAATAAAATATATGGTAATTCCAGAAAGGCAGGTGCATTATGAATCTCAAAGGAACAAATACATATATCCTCGTTACTTTTATTATATCTATTGATATAGTACTACTATTTTTCAGTAATATTATGCTATTTTGTGATACATTAGTACTATTATTATAGGGATTAATTGTGTGTTTCTTTGCCCACAGTTCTTTATGTTGTGCATATATTATGTTATGTTGTTTTGCTTTATGCAATACTTTGTAAAGTTAGATGCATAAAATTGAACCATGGAAATCATGAATAAAATTTGAATAATCTCAATTCATTGAGAGAAAATTCAAAAAGAATCAAAATGCCAACAATTACATTTAGTGTTGTCCAATTTAGAAATAGAAACGTCAAAACAAAAAGTGTACTTTATTAGATATAAGGCGTGATAGTCTTTAATAGTGTTTGTGAATAATTCCGCAGGCCCAAGAATACTGCTAACCCGTAAATACAATTGTCTTTTGGGTCTACTCTTCTGATACCGTCCTGCTTACTAGGGAAGTCCGATGAGAATCAGACAATTCCACTCTGAAGCTTAAGTTAGCGAGGAGAAAGATAATAATAGAATAATGAAAAGTGCATAGACTTGGCATTCATTTGTTATCTTATAAGGAAAGTAGTTGGGCTGTTATATAAGTTCCCAGGTCCCAGAGTTGGACCTATCTTTCGATGTGGGATAAAGCCCCTTTTGTATAACTTAAGCACTTTCCTGGGTCGCTTTTTGTGGGCTTTCCCCATCGGTCATCTCGTTCCTTGCCTGTCGCCGGACTGTCAGACCTTGAGTCCAGGTGCATGGGCTTCCGTCCCAGGCATGAGTACGAGTCTGTGAGCCCCGATGGTCTGTCTGTTACTGCCGCCAACAAGTCCCCAAAGTTTCCAGTCAAGTGTAATCTTGAATGGGGACTTAACTTGTGCTTTGTTCTGCGGGTTCACGGACCCGTGACGAGTCGCCGAAGCGAGCATCAAGCAATAATAACCCTACAATCGTTAGTAGTATAGAATAAGTAGGGATCGTTCTAGCCGGGGATTAAGGGTACCTGAAATATGAGAATGTTAACACAAATATTCACAAACATATATGCACACAATTGTCACACTTATATACATATATACGAATTTATCATGGGGGATGAAGATGAGGTTCGGCAGCAAAAACAGAAAATAAATCCTAGGCTACTATATACAAGTGATCATCATCTCTCACACAAAACAGTTCACATAAAAGACTCTTTAACACATAGATTTGTATGCAAGAAGGTAATGATCAAATATTTAGCATGTTCAAGACCTAAATTAGTTTCGACACAACTAGAGCCTCCAGCAGTTTTCCAATTGTTAGACTTCTTAAATTCTTAGAAACTACTCCAGCGTATGACTTCTAAGGTGATGCTAATCCGGTTTTACGCGTTTTAACATTTAAGCATGTGAGTCTAAATCGAAGACATGTAAACAAGCAAGGTTGTCAATCATCTTATTTAACATGCAAGTAATCTAAGGTTTTTACCCTAGGTGAGCAACACAAAACAAACTACTCCAGCGTATGACTTATTCGTATTACTCGGTTAAATGAAACCTAACATCTAGATTTACATGCTTCCAGCCAATACTAATGCTTCGGTTTATAAGGCACACTCATAGATTACTAACCAAATTAAATCCTAAACATGCTTCTAATACCACTGCCCTAATTATCCAACATACAAAATCCATAAGTTAAATTTCAGAAAAACCATGCATAACATACAATATTCGGTTCATACAAAGTTTCAAGAAAAACCAAGAATCGAAACAAATTCGTACAAAACAACCAAACATAAATAAATACAAAAGCCATAGGGGAATGGATCACACTTTAAAAACCTTGAAGATTCCTCAAAGGTGACAAGGTGGCTCGGCTGCTGCTCCTTGGTGTTCGGCAAGAACAGAAATCGGCAGAAACAAAGGTGGAAGGGATTCGGCTATATGGTGGTGGTGGTGATGGTTCGGCTAGGTATTTATGTGTTGGTGTTTTGGAAGACTTGGTAGAGCTTTAGGCTAGTGTAATATGATTGAGATGAGATGATTTTATTCTGAAATTCGTTGGCCTTTATATAGGAGAGGGGTGCCGGCTGCCCTAGATGCTCAAGGAAGTCAGAAAACCAAGTGGATTAAGGAATTGAAACCTTCCTTTTCAAAGTCTAATTAGGTTTTCTTTTTCTGATTTTTCTTCAAGGCTTGGGCTTCACATCTTCATGGACTTCTTATATGGTCTTGGACTGAAATTGATAAACTTTGATCCACCAAAAATACATCACATTGCCGGCAGCCTGAAGTTGCATCCGATCTGCCTCAAATCGGCAGCTTCTCCTAGTTTGACTAGGAGACTTGATTTCTTCATGTTTTTCTTCAATGCCATGGCCAAGTGTCATCCTCCTTCCTTCCATATGCTTGGACCATCTTCACATATGCATTTGTACACCATTTGGTCCATCAAAAACAGAAAACACAAAAAGGGGGCAGTAGGTTCCTGGAATCGGCAGATTTGACCTTGTTGCAGTAATTCCGGCATATATCCATCCGTGGAGCTCCGATTGATGCGATTCCAAGTCTCAGATAAACTAGACACATATGGCCATCTCCCCATAAAACAGTTCGATCAAAATCCTTGTGAGTCGACGGGAATGATTTTTCGAAGTTGGGACACAGTCCCAGGAAAATCCTGGAAGTCCCTGGATTGAAATGCTCGGACTGCGGTTTTGCAGCCATCTTTTGGGTGACTTCCCGAACTCCGATTGATCTGAAATTTTAACACAACATTCCTCAGCATATGAATATTAAGCACATAAAATTTCATAGAATTCGGACAAGGATAGATCATACTTTTGCTCATCTCAAAATCACGAAAAAGACATATTTTACACTATTTTCCAGATTTCTCAAACTTAGTCATTTTTCGGATTCTTAATCATTTTTCATCAAAACTCTACCAAAACGACACTAACTAATATTATGACTCAATCTTAGACAAATAAGGGTTAAACAAAGCATAAACGATGGCATAAGCATGTAATATCGTCGCACATTGTGCTCCTATTAACTACCCCACACTTATCCTTTGCTAGTCCCTTAGCAAACTAAATTAAACTAGACTCTAAACAAACTATTGCCCCTAACAATTTGTCTCAGGCTCGTATGTACACATAGCTTTCAAGTTAATGCATGAGAATGCTAAGCATGAAAATTCCAAGCTTCATGAACATGTAACATCAATAAGAACATATAAGAGTAAAAAGGTAAACATGAAAACATGTTAAACTAATTCAATCCTCCTCACTAGGCATACTCTCTTCTTTTCTCTCGAAGCATGGTAATTCACTCATAAGTATATGCAAGCGAAAGATAATGAATTACAAAGAGTGACTTGCATATGTCAAAGAAACGAAAGCACTTTGTGAATTTTCATCGAAAAACCTCATATGATAACTATGTGCACCAATGAACCAAAACCATAAGCTTACTCTTGAGATAATCTCCACAAATCAAGTTTAACCATCTTAAGAATCATGAAAAAGATCAATAAAAGGGTTGTAATGGGGCTAGGCTAAGAGGTATTCGATATTTGGATAAGGAGGCTCAAAACGTCACCATGCGCTTTAGCAAAGCTCGAATCTCCTTATGTCTTCTCGCCGAAAGGGTCAAATTTCTTCTTGTTGGACCCATACTTCATTCTTTTTCTTTCCATAAAACATTACAACAAAAATCTAGACAATAGCCATACACAAAATTTTTCTTTTCATGCCTATGCCGTACCCTTCTTTTTCTTCTTTTTCTCTCGGCTTCTTTTATTTTCTTTTTAATCCGAGCCAAATTTTTCTTTTTCTTTTTCTAGGTACGGCATGCATACATTTCACATACAAATTCATGGCTAAGTCTACCCCACACTTATTCTTCTTCATCACACACGCGAAAACGCCTTCAAAAATTCAAGCTTTGCCGGAACACACAGTAAAGGCATCACTATACTAAGTTCATGGAAAGTGTTTAAGGGTGATGAAAGAAAAGGCTCAACGTAGGCTCAAAGGGGTTTACTAAGGTGTCCCACGACGGGCACAAATAGGGCTCATGCTTTATTTGGCTTTGGTGGTGAACCTAAATGATCTTTATCCAATCATATTCAAAATCAAGGTATTTTATGATATAAACGTTTCGAAAATCAACAAGAGTAAGTTCTAGCATACTAGAGTTCATTAAAAGCTATGGCACATAGTCATCGAATATGTAAAGAATTATGAGGTTTCATGCTTCCTACGAATCTATCGAATTTTATCTTTTTATCGCTCAAGAAGAAAGCAAATTGGCTCTAAAGCTCACATAGGTTATTATGGAAACAGACTAGCTAAAACATGCATGCTTCGTTAATCAACAAGTCCTACATGCTCCTACCAATGCACATAATCCATGAAACTCACAATTTTAATAGTATGCACAACCATCATCTATGTATGCAAAGAGGAGAAAAACATCATTGACATATTAGGGGCATCCTAAGACTCGAAACAAACAAATTTAAACACTCTATTTTTGTGGAACAATTTTCTGAATTTTTCTTTTCTAAACTAAGCACACAAAAATTCAAAAACGAAAACGGAATACGTTATCCCACCCCACACTTAGAAAATTACATTGCCCTCAATGTAAGCACAAAACAATATCAATGAATTTCCTAAGCATGCAATCGACTAACATATTCCAACATATCATCACAAATCAAAGAAAAAGAGAAGGGTTAAGAAAATTCGAACTCTCGGTGATGGCTCCTTCATTTTTCTTTGATCGACTTGGGTTGCCTCCCAAGTAGCGCTTTGTGTTTAAAGTCCATAGCCTAGACTTTTCACCGTGTTTGTTGTGTATTCATTGTGCCATGTGCTCGGTTTGTGGTGTGGCAGCCTCCTTTCTCTCGGCAGTGGGCTGCTTGGCAGCAGCGTAAGCATGCAGGGGCAGCAGCAAGATTGGCAGCGTAGGTGGGCTGCGTGGCTGCAGCAGTGTAATGTGCAGGGGCAGCATGCAGCGAAAAGGCAGCAGCATCGCGGGGGCAGCAGCATCTCATTAGGCAGTGTCTTCTCGGCAGCAGCAGGGCTGGCTGCAGGGGCAGCAGCATCGGCAGGCTGCACTGCTGCATTGGCAGCTTTGTTGTCATGGCGCGCATGCTGCGCATGTATCTCGCTGCTCTCAGTAGCAGAATTGTTAGCATACAAGGGCAGGGGCAGCAGTGGCGTGCAGGGCAGCAGCAGGTTCCTCCCGGCAGCAGCACAAGTAGGTGCAGTGGCAGGTTCGTCCCGGCAGTTCCACACAGCAGGCTGCCTGTTGGCAGCAGCGTAGGTAGGCTGCTCTAGGCAGACCACCACAGCGGGACCTCGGCAGAACAAGTTGCTCTCGTCAGGGTCGTTCAGCAGGTTTCTCGGCAAGGACGCTCGACAGGTGCTCAGCAGTGCGCAGGGCAGCAGCAGGGTAGGCTGCAGACAGCTTGGCAGCAGCTTTGGCAGATGGTACACTTCCCCTTTAGGCTCAAATTTGGGTGTGCTCCACTATCCTAATGCAAAAGTATTCTGAATAAATGTTGTAGTGGACACACAGAGCTTTCCAACGGTATAAAATTTGCCTCAATCGGACCAGCAGAAGTACTCTTTGTTTGGCTTTTTTATCGGACCTATTGTGCTGCCCAGTTCTCTGTTCTGCCAGACTGACCTTGGTGCACTCAAATTGAAACTGGGAACGGCTCAAGACTCCAAATTCACTTCTGTAAAATCCTACAGAAAGTAGACTCAGAGACCTTTCCAACGGTGTATGGCTCACTTTCCCAGGTTTTGTGAGCTGAAAACGGCAGCCATCCAAAGTCGACGGACTGCACTGCCCGATTTCTGTTTGGGCAGACCTTTCCTCTTTTCTGCACTTTTTCTTTCCTTTCCATCCTGCACACACACAAAACACATAAAAACGAACAAAAACAAAAACTACAATGCAAGAATACACAAATCTATTACTTAAACAAATTTTTCAAGGTATTACAAGAATTTTTTAAGCTATACACAACATCAAAGATTCAAGGTACGTGGAGCAGAGGAGCAAACTGTGCAATGGACTTGTGCAGCCCACGGTAAGGTCATGCTTTATCCGATATACCTCAAAACTTTAAAGACTCAAAACCATTTTCAGAAATATACAAAGCTAACATTCAAACAAATCAAGATTTTATAATCCCCGGCAACGGCGCCAAAAATTGACGAGTCGCCGAAGCGAGCATCAAGCAATAATAACCCTACAATCGTTAGTAGTATAGAATAAGTAGGGATCGTTCTAGCCGGGGATTAAGGGTACTTGAAATATGAGAATGTTAACACAAATATTCACAAACATATATGCACACAATTGTCACACTTATATACATATATACGAATTTATCATGGGGGATGAAGATGAGGTTCGGCAGCAAAAACAGAAAATAAATCCTAGGCTACTATATACAAGTGATCATCATCTCTCACACAAAACAGTTCACATAAAAGACTCTTTAACACATAGATTTGTATGCAAGAAGGTAAGGATCAAATATTTAGCATGTTCAAGACCTAAATTAGTTTCGACACAACTAGAGCCTCCAGCAGTTTTCCAATTGTTAGACTTCTTAAATTCTTAGAAACTACTCCAGCGTATGACTTCTAAGGTGATGCTAATCCGGTTTTACGCGTTTTAACATTTAAGCATGTGAGTCTAAATCGAAGACATGTAAACAAGCAAGGTTGTCAATCATCTTATTTAACATGCAAGTAATCTAAGGTTTTTACCCTAGGTGAGCAACACAAAACAAACTACTCCAGCGTATGACTTATTCGTATTACTCGGTTAAATGAAACCTAACATCTAGATTTACATGCTTCCAGCCAATACTAATGCTTCGGTTTATAAGGCACACTCATAGATTACTAACCAAATTAAATCCTAAACATGCTTCTAATACCACTGCCCTAATTATCCAACATACAAAATCCATAAGTTAAATTTCAGAAAAACCATGCATAACATACAATATTCGGTTCATACAAAGTTTCAAGAAAAACCAAGAATCGAAACAAATTCGTACAAAACAACCAAACATAAATAAATACAAAAGCCATAGGGGAATGGATCACACTTTAAAAACCTTGAAGATTCCTCAAAGGTGACAAGGTGGCTCGGCTGCTGCTCCTTGGTGTTCGGCAAGAACAGAAATCGGCAGAAACAAAGGTGGAAGGGATTCGGCTATATGGTGGTGGTGGTGATGGTTCGGCTAGGTATTTATGTGTTGGTGTTTTGGAAGACTTGGTAGAGCTTTAGGCTAGTGTAATATGATTGAGATGAGATGATTTTATTCTGAAATTCGTTGGCCTTTATATAGGAGAGGGGTGCCGGCTGCCCTAGATGCTCAAGGAAGTCAGAAAACCAAGTGGATTAAGGAATTGAAACCTTCCTTTTCAAAGTCTAATTAGGTTTTCTTTTTCTGATTTTTCTTCAAGGCTTGGGCTTCACATCTTCATGGACTTCTTATATGGTCTTGGACTGAAATTGATAAACTTTGATCCACCAAAAATACATCACATTGCCGGCAGCCTGAAGTTGCATCCGATCTGCCTCAAATCGGCAGCTTCTCCTAGTTTGACTAGGAGACTTGATTTCTTCATGTTTTTCTTCAATGCCATGGCCAAGTGTCATCCTCCTTCCTTCCATATGCTTGGACCATCTTCACATATGCATTTGTACACCATTTGGTCCATCAAAAACAGAAAACACAAAAAGGGGGCAGTAGGTTCCTGGAATCGGCAGATTTGACCTTGTTGCAGTAATTCCGGCATATATCCATCCGTGGAGCTCCGATTGATGCGATTCCAAGTCTCAGATAAACTAGACACATATGGCCATCTCCCCATAAAACAGTTCGATCAAAATCCTTGTGAGTCGACGGGAATGATTTTTCGAAGTTGGGACACAGTCCCAGGAAAATCCTGGAAGTCCCTGGATTGAAATGCTCGGACTGCGGTTTTGCAGCCATCTTTTGGGTGACTTCCCGAACTCCGATTGATCTGAAATTTTAACACAACATTCCTCAGCATATGAATATTAAGCACATAAAATTTCATAGAATTCGGACAAGGATAGATCATACTTTTGCTCATCTCAAAATCACGAAAAAGACATATTTTACACTATTTTCCAGATTTCTCAAACTTAGTCATTTTTTGGATTCTTAATCATTTTTCATCAAAACTCTACCAAAACGACACTAACTAATATTATGACTCAATCTTAGACAAATAAGGGTTAAACAAAGCATAAACGATGGCATAAGCATGTAATATCGTCGCACATTGTGCTCCTATCAACCCGTTGGCATCTTAAAACACCGTTTATATAGTCCCCCAAGTCCGCATTTGAGATTGGACTTGGCTGGGCGTTCGGATGTTTCTGTTGGAGTGTGACCATAAATTATTGGCTCCCATGAAGAGCCCCAACCTTAAGTTGATGCTGGATAGGTGTTTGAATATTCCTGCTGGTTCGTACTTTAGTCCGGATTAGTGGGTCAAGGTAGCGATCCTTGCCCGTATGGCTTGGAGCCAGTAGGCTTTTTTGGGCCTACGGGAAATAATATCCTGTTTTTGGAAAATATTTTTCCGATGAAATGTCTCAGCCTTAAGTTGTTGCTGGCTGTATCAGTGGAATACTGCAACCATTATTTTTTACTGGCTCTACTAGTGGAATACCGCAGCCATAAGCTGTTACTTGGCCGAATATCTCCTGGGAGTAGATAGCTGCTTTTGAGCTTGCCTTGGCGTTTGGGATTGCCTTGGTAATGATAATTGACCTTTCACCTAACACTGTGCATGCGTGACTGACGACCGGCTTATTCCTGACTCACATTTAATGCATAACCCATCAGTCACTTTATTTACTGCTTTCTTGAGAACTTACTAGTAGTGGGGCATGTGGCGTTATTTTAGGGCGGAGATGTGCGTCCAATATGTCCTCGTTTTTGTAGAACACCCTAAAATATTTTGGGAGAAAACTAAAGGGTCAGGTCTTCCTCTATAAAATCTCCCCTTCTTCCTTATTCTCTCCTTTACTATGTTTGTTGTTTTGCGGACGATACTCAGATACAAAATCACCCCTTGTTTGCGTTGTGCACTTTCCTGATCCGTAAACTTGATTGCGCGTTACAATCCTTACGGCGGTTCCTGCCGATCGGTCCTTCTTCCAGGTTTGGCTCCTTTCTCTCTAGATTTTGGGTTGTTTGTATTCTGCCAATTGCTTGTACTTGTGGGATTTTGGGTAAATAATCTTTTAGGGTTCTAGCTTATATTTCGGGACCGGTTAGATCTCGGAACTGGGGCGGTTTGTGTGGAATTGGTGTTTCTGGGTTTGAAATTTTGCTGCTTGTGGTATACTAACCGTATTCTGCCCCCACTGTGATCTAATTGGCTTTGAGACTTTTCTTAATTTCTAGGTCTAATGGAGTCTAGAGGCCCATCGACTTCCACCGGTCCCGATTTTGAACGCCCAGTAGACGCCACTGATTTGTCTACCCAACGGGCGGTTGCTTCTTCATCCGAAGTGATAGGAGCATAAAATGCGACGTTCTTAATGTATTTTACCCTCGTTTATACTTTGCTTTAACCCTTGTTATTGTAGAATTGAGTCATATAGTAGAGTTTTGAATATTTGGTAGAGTTACAATGAAAATGTGCCAAAACATAGGAAATTTACAGAAATTTGGCAAAGTTCTTGAAATAGGAGTCTCTAAATGTTTCGTTGATTCTGTAAAGCTTCCATGATGTTTTTGATAGTTTTTTCTTCTCTTATATGTAGTAGAAATGTTGAGAATTGAGTAATGGAAGAAGTTATAATAATTGGAGCAAAGGAAGCTGCCAGAAATTACAAGGAAAAGTTTATCGGAAATCCAGCAAGTTCCAGTAATTTCCTGGGCACATCATCTAACTTCCAGAATTTTTTGAGGATGATTAACAAGGAACTAGAAGGTAAGCCATATATGCACGGAAAGCTCTTCGAGTCTAGTTTCTACAGAATTTGAAATCGTATCAAAAGCTATCTTGAGGAGAAAGTTATGCCAGTCAAAATGATGGAAGGTAGTCCTTGCCGAGAAGAGAACCTACTGCTTGTTTTTTGGGAATTTTTGTACCGTTGCACCAAAGGCCAATCTAAATGCATGAGTTAAGTGTTGCTGAGCTAAATGAAGCATATTAGAGCCGGCTAAGCTAAAAGGTAAGTGCAAATATGGAAAGAAGAAGTTCCCTAGTCCAAGTAGGAAATCTTGCCGATTCTAGGATAAGTGTTCCTGTCCGAGCTAGGGAGGCTAGCAGCCGAACCTTGGATTTTTATCCATCAAGTGACGTTGCTGACCAGTTAAAGAGTCTACGCATCCATGATCCATATAGAAATTGGACAGAAAATTCTAGAAGATCCAAGGAGTAGCCGGCAAGTAACTAAAATCAACTCGGTTTAGGTTTTCTTTTCCTTGTTGTTGCCGGAAAAGCTGCAGCCTCTTCTCTATATAAATGCACGATTTTCCTACAGAAAAATTATCACATCTTGTAAACAAACACAAGTCTTAAGCTCTACCAAATATTTTGCCATAGGAATATACAGAATAGCAAGCCGAAATTCACTCCACCACCACTTCTAATATCTTCCACCTGATTCATGTTCTAAAGACTCGGAATGAGCAAGCACCTTTTCACGCATTAGAGACACCATTGCGAGTGGCTAGAATGCGTGATCCAAACTCTTCCATCTCTAAGGCTTGTAATTTTATAGTTTTACAATTCTATGTCTATGTAGGTTGTATGATTTTATGGTATTTATATGTATGTCTATGTATGTATGATTTGAATGTTTGGTGTTGCATGTTAGTTTCGTTTTTGAGTTTTATGCTTGTATTCATGATCTCAAGTTTCGAATTCAAAGATTTTTACCAAACAAATATGTAAACGTGATATGTTTTAAATTGTAATTAAGTTAGGTTTTAAGGAAGCATGTTTTGATTTATTTCTTGTCCTTTACTTAGTTTATTCTTTAAATTTGTGTGCATAAAGATTGATGGTCTATGCAATTACAATGTGTAGGGTATCGATCTCATTAGCCAAAATAAATATAAGTCGAGTCTAGCGCTAGCTACGTTGTCTTGATTTGTGTTGTTTTAGGGATAGAGTAGTTTAAAGAATTTATATGTCGATACGAGATGAGTGACGCCATACTTGTTAACATGTCTCCGACTAAAGATTTCGTGCATATATGCTACTTGTTTAGTTTCTGTGTCTATGTAGATTGTAAACCGGTTAGCTAAAGATTAGGATTAAGTGCTAAGATAGTCCTAAGTACTTTCGTGAAGTCTATATCAATTAGGTGACCGTTAAGCCCATAGTTAGGTTGGAACTAAGTTGAATCGATCTAGAATGTTTTCAAATTTGCTACTTTGTTTCCTTTCTTTTGTTTATTGCATGTTGTGTGAACTTTTGTGTGAGTGCTTTGTGTGAAAGATGTTGATCACTTGTAAATATTAAATTAGAATTTATTTTTCTTGTCTTGTCTTAAATTTCGTAGGAAGTAAAATCTTTTCAAAACCTCCCTTAAATCCGTATATATGTATATATTTGTGATATGAAGTGTATATGTGTATATATTTTCGTTTATTATATGTGTGTTAATACTTTGAATATTTTGAGTACCCTTTAATCCCCGGACTGAACGATCCCTACTTGCTTTATACTACTAACGATCTTTTGTAGGGTTAAATTGCGTGCGATTCTCTTTGCTAACACGGAGACACCTCGGGTGGTCCGCCGGTGGTTACCGTTGTGCCGGTGAGTGATGCCTCGGGGTATGTTCCAGTAGGGAGCCTCATCCGGAAGCATCACTTTACCGACCGTGCTAAAGTGATTTTCTACAACGAACCTGAACAGAGCATGACTCCCGGGCAGATTGTCGCTTTCTGGGATCGGTGCAGTATTAATCAAAAGATCCAACTCAGCCCGTTACACGCCGGGGAGCTAGCCTGCAACCCGGAGGAAGGTTGGGTTGCCGTTCATGAGGATCAGTTCCGGCGCTGGTTGTCTCTTCCACTGCGCCCGTTCGTTCAGTATATTCTAAGTATGCTGAACCTCTCTCCCGCCCAGCCTGGTAACCAATGGAGGCAGCTGCTCAGTCTTGGGTGCCTGTATATGTTGTCGGATATGGGTTGGCCAATGATTAATGAATTTAAAGCCCTCTATCAGTTGATGTACTGCAAAAAGGCCAAAGCCAGCGGTTGTGTAACGTTTACCTCGAGGAGTACCAGACCTATTACCAATCTTCCTTCTTGGGTTGCCAATAACTGGAGGAAGCAGGTGGTTATGGTTGGGGGAAGATGGCAGCGGAACGCTAAGGCCCATCCCGGGGACCTTCCAACCCATTGGTGATCAATCTTTCACACTATCTAGTTTAGAGAAGCGCCAAATTGCTAGAATCCTTGGCTGCTAGGGCGAACTCGACTGAAGTTCCTATAATTTCATTCGGTGGAAGGTCCTTGATATTTGTGAGATGGGGAAGGCTCCTGGTGGGTTGGGGTTGTGTCTTTTTTTTTGTTTTTTTGTTTTTTTAACCTCCTGCTTGCTGTTTTTTAGTTGTACCGCCCCAGGTGGATATTTCGAAAGAATCGACCATTGAAGTGAACAACGAGGCCTTTGTGATGGAGCTATTATCCAAGCACATTGTACCTGCAAAACAACTTCATACAAATATTACCCTCTTGTGTCATCGTTAGTATAGGACAAGTAGGGATCATTCAGTCCGGGGAAATCAAGGGCGTTCAATTACATAAAGCATTACAAAATCATATTGGGGGTTTGATATTTGATTCTAAAACCTACTGAAAATTACTGAATTTAAATCCTAAATTACTATATACATTTGATCATCATCTCCACACACAAAACTTGGCACAAGAAACAACTCAGCAATTTCGAAAACACACAATCATGACATACGGCAGCAAGTTCTTCATACAAACACTTAGACAGATTCGATTCCAATTCTAATTAGAGCCCTTCGTGGTTCATCTAATCGTTAAGACTTCACAAGTATTTTAGAATTAACTTTGTGTATAATCCTAAACATGGTACTAATCAGTTTAAAGACACTTCGTGTAGAAATTAAACACAAGAAGCACATAAGCACAGTAAGCCGAATCGGAGACATGCAAACATGTAATGGCGTCACTCATCATATTTGAACATGCAAATTTTCAAGGTTATATCCGCCCTATTTAAACAACCTAAATCACAACAACTTCGTGTATGATGCAGTCTAAATTATTTTGGTATATAAAATCGGTACCTAAGGAGAAGCCACAAAGTCAGCCCTCAAGCACACAATTTGTGATGCACGAACTCATGAAAATTAATCAAATCTATACAAGTATTCATACGAAATTACTGCCCTAAATCACAATTCCATAAAATCAAAATTACTGTTCACGAAATAAAATATGAAGAAAACCAAAACATATAACAAAGTTTCGGAAATCCAATATTAAATACATAAAACCAAAACAAAATACAAGCATCCATTCAATCTTCATAGACAAAGTATTGAATTTATACAGAAAATTACAAACCATGAGAGATGAGTAAATCACACTTTAAACAAAACCTTGAGAGGAATCGGCAAAGGATGACTTGATGATGAAGAACACTTGCAATCGGCAAGCTTGGTGAAGGTGAGATGGAGTCGGCTAAAGCAATTTTCTGTATAGGATTTTTGTGAGATTATTTTGGTAGAGTTTCGGCCTTGCTTGAGCGTGAGAAGAGAGATATTTTCTGTGTGAAAATCGTCAAATATATAGAGGCCAAAGGGTGGCTGCAACTAGGGTTCACAAAACCTAGTTTTTCTCAAACTTATCCTGCTGGTAGATTTGACCTTCGAGTGAAGATTATAGAATATCTTTCTCTAGAAAATAGATATTGCGGTGATTCTAGTTGGGTTCGAAAATAGACTCCCATAGCTTTCTATCCATATAAGGCTCGAACTCTGATTCATTGTGAGCTGTCCGGGAGAGTCCGTGGAAGTTGGATGACGTGCACAAGAATTCTGCCGAATTTGATCAGGATTTGTTGCGATTTTCTTCCTCTATTTTCTGCCGAAAATTCCCAAGATAATGACTGAATAATTGAGTAATATCTCTTTAGGTTTTCCATGAATTAATTCAGCCAAAAATATTGCACAAAGGATGGAATTCAGTCCACATTCGTAAGCCAAATCCATGTAGAACTCGGTTTAGGTTTTCTTCTTTCGGCAGACTAATTGACCTTTGTGCATTCAAACTGGCATAACTTTTTGTTCAGGAAAGATTTTGCTGCGATTCCTAGTCTCAGAGAAACTAGACTCGTAGAGCTTTCCAACGGTGTATGGTACGTTCTCTGGTTCCAAGCGATGTGTCCCACAGAAATTCCGGAAGTCAGGATACAGTCCCAGGAAAATCCTGGTAGTCCCTGGTTATCTTTGCTCAAACTGCCAAGTTTCAGCCTTCATTTGGGTGACTTCCCGAACTTCGATTGATCTGAAATTTTGACACAATACACCTTAGCTTCCCAGTTAAATGCACACCAAATTTCATCAAATTTGGAAAAGGATAGATCAGTTTAGCACGAGCCTCAAAATCACGAAAAAGACACATTTTACTTTATTTCCAGATTTCTATACTTAGTTTTTTTTTTTTATTATTAAGCACACTTTCTCCAAAACTCTACCAAAATGACACTAAACTAAATTATGACTCTATCTTAGGTAAATAAGGGTTAAACGAAGCATAAATGAGGGCATAAGCATATTAATATCGTCGCACATTGTGCTCCTATCAACTACCCCACACTTAGCTTTTGCTAGTCCCTTAGCAAAACAAAAACAAAAAGACTCAACTACTGCTCCTAAATGATTGTCTCAGGATCTTTCAAATTAAGCAATTCAATGTAAGCACAATAATCCCAAGCGTCATAGACATGTATCAAAGCATGAACAAGTAAGAAACGAAAATCACAAGCAATGACATGTTAAGTTGATTTCATCCTCCTCACTAGGCATACTCTCTTCTTTTCACTCATGATATGGCAATTCACTCATAGTATATGCAAGAGAACAGATTGTAAGGCAACAAATAGCTCGCATATTTCATCAAATAAAAGCACTTTGTGAATCAATTTTCTGGAAAAACTTCATGTAACAACTATGTACACCAATGAACCAAAGCCATAAGCTCACTCTTGAGAAAATCTTCACAATCAAAGTTTACCAATCTTAAGAATCATGAAAAGATCAAAATAAAGGTGATGATGGGGTTAGGCATAAGGAATTCACATTTAGGATAGTGGTGATAAAATGTCACCAAGACTTAGCAAAATTCAATACTCTTTATGACTTCAATTCGAGGGCCAAATTTTATCATGTTGGACCCAAACTTCATTCTTTTCTTCCCCAAAACATAGTGAACAAGGACAAAAGTCAAATATATCAATAATAGATCAATTTGTATTTAGTTAATAGTTATGTGATATGTGTGAAAGAAGATGATCATGTGTATATATTTAGTTTAGGTTTTATTTTATGTTTTTAGTTTCGTAAATTAGTATTAATTCCATCTTTGAACCCCCATATGATTTGTAATATTTCATGTGATTGAACACCCTGAATTTCCCCGGACTGAACGATCCCTACTTATCCATACTAACGATGACATTTTGCAGGGTAATAAATTATGTGAGTTTCGGCTACCATCAATTTTTGGCGCCGTTGCCGGGGAAATTATAAAGTTTTGATTCATGAAGTGTTACTTTGTAACTTTACATCACAAATTGATACAAAGTTACAAACTTTACAAGGACAAACTTTACATCACAAATTGATACATTTGTAACTTTGTATCAATTTGTGATGTAAAGTTTGTTAACAATCTGTGTCTCTAACTCTAACGTATATTTATATATCCTAACTCTCTAACACGACGTTCTAACTCTTGTATTTTCTTCTTCTAACCTTGAAAAATTTGTTGAAACCGTCACTTGTATGAATCTGTATATCCTTGCATTTTAGTTTATTGTTTTTGTTCGTTTTGATGTGTTTTGTGTGTGTGCAGGTCGAACTTGAAAGGAAAGGGCAGGAAATACGGAAGTTCTGCCCAAACAGAAATCGGGCAGTGCAGTCCGTCGACTTTGGATGGCTGCCGTTTTCAGCTCACAAAATCTGGGAAAGTGAGCCATACACCGTTGGAAAGGTCTCTGAGTCTACTTTCTGTAGGATTTTACAGAAGTGGATTTGGAGCTTCGAGGCATTCCCAGTTTTAATTTGAGTGAAGGAAGGTCAATCTGGCGGAGCAGAAAACTGGGCAGAACAATAGGTCAGATAAAAAGCCAAACAAAGAGAACTTCTGCTGGTCGGATTGAGGCAAACTTTATACCGTTTGGAAGCTCTGTGTGTCCACTACAACTTTGATTTAGAACACGTTTGCATTAGGACAATGGAGCACACCCAAATTGGGGCCTCAAAAGATACAGACACATCTGCCGAGCTGCCAGGCTGCTGCCCCTGCCTCTGTGCTGCAGCCTGCGTACCCTGCCTGCCGAGAGGGGCTGCTGCCCCAACTTCCAAGCACATGGCACAATGAATACATAAAACACGCGGTGAAAAGTCTAGGCTACGGACTATAAAATTTAAGCGCTAATTGGGAGGCAACCCAATTCGACCATGAAAAATGAAGGAGCCATCACCGAGAGTTTGAAATTTCTTAACCCTTCTCATTTTCTTTGGTTTGTGATGATATGTTGGAATGTGTTAGACAATTGCATGCTTAGGAAATTCCTTGCTATAATTCTATACTTACATTGAGGACAATGTAATTTTCTAAGTGTGGGGTGGGATAACGTATTCCGTTTATGTTTTCATGTGCTTAGTTTAGAAAAGAAAAATCCAGAAAAATATAATGCAAAAATAGAGTGTTTAAATTGTTTATTTTGAGTCTTAGGATGCCCCTAATATGTCAATGATGTTTTTCTCCTCTTTGCATACATAGATGATAGTTGTGCATACAATTAAAATTGTGAGTTTCATGGATTTTGTGCATTGGTAGGAGCATGTAGGACTTGTTGATTAACGAAGCATGCATGTTTTAGCTAGTTTGTTTCCATAACAACCTATGTGAGCTTTAGAGCCAAATTGCTTTCTTCTTGAGTGATAAAAAGATAAAATTCGATAGATTCATAAGAAGCATGAAACCTCATAATTCTTTGATTATTCGATGACTATGTGCCATAGTTTTTTAATGAACTCTAGTATGCTAGAACTTACTCTTGTTGATTTTTGAAACGTTTATATCATAAGATACCTTGATTTTGAATATGATTAAATAAAGATCTCTTAGGTTTACCACCATTGCCAAATAAAGCATGAGCCCTATTGGAGCCCGTCGTGGGACACCTTAGTAAACCCCTTTTGAGCCAACATTTAGCCTTTTCTTTCATCACCCTTAAACACTTTCCATGAGCTTAGTATAGTGATGTCTTGACCATTGTGTGTCGGCAAAGCTTGATTTTTGAAAGCGTTTTTGCGTGAAGTGATGAAGAAGAACAAGTGTGGGGTAGACTTAGCCATGAGTAATTATGAAAAATGTATGTGCATGCCGTGCCTTAGTAAAGAAAAGAAAGAAAAATTCTGCTCAAAAAAAAAAAAAAAAAAAAAAACGTGAGCAAGAAAAGAAAAGACAAGGCATAGGCACGGCATAGAAAAGAAAAAGAAAATTATGCAGGGCTATTGTCTTGAATTTTGTTGTAATATTATGGGAAGAAAAGAATGAAGTAAGGGTCCAACAAGATGAAATTTGACCCTTGGCGAGAAGACATAAGGAGATTAAGCTTTGCCAAAGGCCACGGTGACGTTTTGAGCCTCCTTATCCAAATATCGAATACCTCTTAGCCTAGCCCCATTACAACCCTTTTATTGATCTTTTTCATGATTCTTAAGATGGTTAAACTTGATTTGTGGAGATTATCTCAAGAGTAAGCATATGGTTTTGGTTCATTGGTGCATATAGTTATCATATGAGGTTTTTCCATAAAAATTCACAAAATGCTTTCATTTCTTTGATATATGCAAGTCACTCTTTGTAATTCGTTATCTTTCACTTGCATATACTTATGTGCGAATAACCATGCTTCGAGAGAAAAGAAGAGAGTATGCCTAGTGAGGAGGATTGGATTAGCTTTAACATGTTTACATGCTTACCTTTTGCTCTTATATGTTCATATTGATGTCACATGTTCATGAAACTTGGAATTTTCGTGCTTAGCATTGTCATGCATTAACTTGAAAGCTATGTGTACATACGAGCCTGAGACAAATTGTTAGGGGCAATAGTTTGTTTAGAGTCTAGTTTAATTTAGTTTGCTAAGGGACTAGCAAAATCTAAGTGTGGGGTAGTTGATAGCTAGGAGCATAAAATGCGACGTTCTTAATATGTTTTTACCCCATTTATCCAATGCTTAACCCTTATTATTGTAAGATAGAGTCATATTTTAGTTTAGTGTCCCTTTGGTAGAGTTTTGGAGAAAATGTGCTTAATTGTCAGAAAAAAGACTAAGTATAGAAATCTGGAAATAAAGTAAAATATGTCTTTTTCGTGATTTTGAGGTTCGTGCTAAACTGATTTATCCTTCTCCAAATTTGATGAAATTTGGTGTGCATTTAATTGGCAAGTTAAAGTGTATTGTGTCAAAATTTCAGATCAATCGGAGTTCGGGAAGTCACCCATATGAAGGCTGAAACTTGGCAGTTTGAGCAAACCAATCCAGGGACTACCAGGATTTTTCTGGGACTGTGTCCTGACTTCCGGAATTTCTGTGGGACACATCGCTTGGAACCAGAGAACGAGCCATATGCCGTTGGAAAGCTCTACGAGTCTAGTTTCTCTGGGACTTGAATTCGCAGCAAAATATTTCTTGAGCAAAAAGTTATGCCGGTTTGAATGCACGAAGGTTAAGTCTGCCGAAAGAAGAAAACCTAAACCGAGTTCTACAAGGATTTGGTTTATGAATGTGGACTGAATTCCTTCCTTTGTGCAAGATTTTTGGCTGAATTAATTCATGGAAAACCAAAAGAGATATTGCTCAATTATTCAGCCATTATCTTGGGAATTTTCGGCAGAAAATAGAGGAAGAAAATCGCAACAAATCCTGATCAAATTCGGCAGAATTCCTGTGCACGTCATCCAACTTCCACGGACTCTCCCGGACAGCTCACAATGAATCTGAATTCGAGCCTTATATGGATTGAAAGCTACAGGAGTCTAGTTTCCAACCCAACTGGAATCACCTCAATATCTATTTTTTAGAGAAAGATATTCCATAATCTTCACTCGAAGGTCAAATGTGCCAGCAGGATAAGTTTGAGAAAAACTAGGTTTTGTAAACCCTAGCTGCCTCCCTTGCCTCTATAAATACCACAACATAATTTCAGAATAATCATCTCTTCTCTCTCACTTTTACCTAGCCAAAACTCTGTCCAAATAATACCACAACTTCCATAGGAGAATACTTGCCGATCCCACCTTCACCTTCATCAAGAACGCATCTTGTCACCTTCCACCGATTCCACACCATTGTTGAAGCTTCTCAAGGTTCTTCAAAGTGTGATTCACTCTTAACTCATGGCTAGTATTTTTCTGTGTAATTACAAAACTTTGTCTATGAAGGTTGTAAGAATTTGTGGATGTTTATTTGGTTTATGTAATTCTATTTTGGATTTTCGGATATCTTGTTTAATTGTCTAATTGCTGAATTGTGTATCAATGCATGTGATGATTTTTAGTTAGGATTTAGGGCAGTAGGTTTCGGTTTTAATACTTGGTTTTATTTGGTTTATTTTCTGAATTGGTATGCATATAAATTGATGCTTGAGGGCTGCCAATGATCATGGTTGTACCTTGTGTTTTAGTTTCACTTGCCGAATTGAATATGAATTGAATCATACGCAGAGTTGGTTTGATTTGTGTTTGTTCTTAGGGCTAGAGTAATTCTGAAAATTTACATGTCGATGTGAGATGAGGTGACGCCATACTTGCTAATATGTCTCCAATATTTGACTCTTGTGCTTATGTGTTCTTCGTGTTTAATTTCTACGCAGAGTGTCTTTAAACCGATTAGCATAATTTAGGATTATACGCAGAGTTAATTCTAAATACTTGAGAAGTCTATTAACGATTAGAATAACCGCAGAGGCTCTAATTAGATTGGAACTAAATAAATCTTGTTGAGTGTTGAAATTTGTTGCCATGTTTCCTTGCCAATTGTTGTTACATGTTTTGTGAGAATTGTGTTATGTGATATGTGTGAAAGAAGATGATCATGTGTATATATTTAGTTTAGGTTTTATTTTATGTTTTTAGTTTCGTAAATTAGTATTATTTCCATCTTTGAACCCCCATATGATTTGTAATATTTCATGTGATTGAACACCCTGAATTTCCCCGGGCTGAACGATCCCTACTTATCCATACTAATGATGACATTTTGCAGGGTAATAAATTATGTGAGTTTCGGCTCCCATCAATTTTTGGCGCCGTTGCCGGGGAAATTATAAAGTTTTTACAAAGTAACACTTCATGAATCAAAACTTTAGAGTTTTTACAAAAAATTTTGGCGCCGTTGCGAGGCGCAGGGCTGTGGAGCGCACAGCAGCCTAGCGCAAGGCAGGGCCGTGCAGGGCGGCGCAGCGCGGAGGCGCAATGCTGCCCAGGGAAGCGCAGCGCGTTGCAGGGCAGCACAGCATGCCGCAGGGCGGCGAGGCACAAGGATGTGCAGGGAGGCACAGCGCAGTGCTGGACTGCGTGGAGCAGCGCAAAATGCCGGAGCTGCGTGTCGGAGGACGACACGGCGTGGCGGAGCAGCCGAGCAAGGAGCAGCGTGCCACGCAAGGCAGAGCAGCTATCTGCAGGGCAATGCCGGGACGCGCGCAGGGAGTCGCAGCGGTAGAGAGGGCATTGCAGGGGTCGGCGACACTGTGCAGACCAGTGCAGCCGTCGGCAGGCATCAGGGCGGCAACGCAGGACGAGTGTCGCAAGGTGCCAAAATCGGGAAGGTTCCGGAGAGAACCTCGGCGTATCTAGATCTTTCTAGGATACGGTTGTACATACTTAAGAGTGTCTAGGTGTGTATAGAAGATTCTAGACACGAGGTGCAGCTAGAAAATTCTAGGGCATTCTCGGAGAGGTTGGCTGCCTCTATATATAGGCTGCCGGGGTGACATTCGCCAGGCATGGGGGAAACATCAATTTTAGGAATTTTGTAATTTTGTAAAGTTTCTTTAAAACTCAATACAAGTTGATATTCCTCATCGACTTGGTTCCCTCGTCCATTTTTGTTCTAGCCAAGGGGTTGTTCGACCATCGGAAAGGCTGACTTAGCATAGGGGTTTGCTAAGGCCGCACGAGCCATCGGGGGATCGAAATTTAAGCTCGTGACAGTTGGTATCATAGCCACTCGATCCGAGTGGGTATCCCAGCCATTCCTTCCGATACTTGTGTTTGTATCGTATCCAACTTGCGATACCAAGGGGTTGGTATCAGCCAAGCTCCGATACATAGCCATCCGATACCTGTGGTGGTATCAGCGTTCGTGACCCCAAGCGCTCACTCGTGGAAGAGTCGAGTAGGCAGCGTTCCGGTAGTCCGCAAGTCGCCAAGCGCTCACACTAGGGAGTGTCCTCAAGAAGAGGGTCTTCGTGTGTAGAAGACGAGTAGGCAGGGAGCCTTCGTAAAGTGTCCGCAAAGTCGCCAAGCGCTCACACCGTCGAGTGTCAAGTAGGCAGGGTGCCTTCGCAAGGAGTCGAGGGAGGACCATTGAAGGAGGACTCGTTCCGGCACGAAGCTCTGTGGGGTGGTCTATTCGTGAGCAGAGTTGGAGTTAGAGCTGTTCGCAACCGAAGTTCGTATCCGATACGAGGGGTCGTATCTGATATTCTGTCCGACACCATGGTTAGGGGTGGTGCTGCTAAGCCTACCGAGAGTGCCAAGGGTGGTGCTTCTCGAACTGATCCTGTCGTAGTGGCGACGCAAGAGAGTGGCCGCGCTGACATCTCCAACCCACAGACATCTCGAGGGGAGACGTCGAAGGAGTTGATAGCTGACCTTGATTCACGTCTTGCTCATATGGAGGCAAGTGTGATTGACGGTGGTGTCCAGATGGAGGAGCTAAGCATCCGAGTGGAAGAGCTAAGCCAACGAGCTGACGGTCTAGAAGAGGAGGATGTCGCTATCCATTCTGCGATCAAAGACATGTTGTCGCAAATGGAGATGAAGATACGCGAGGAGTTCAAGGGTGAACTTGCCCGAGTGCGTCAAGCCCACGAGAGGGAACTCAACGGCGCGCTAGCACGCATCGAGGGGATGAAGGAGGAACTGGTCCTATGCAAGCGTGCGTTGGCGGCAGGAGTAGGCAACAGTGGGACAATGGAGGCGAGGCGCATCGAGGTGCCAAAGCCTAGTAGCTTCGGGGGATCGCGCAACGCTCGCGAGGTTGACAACTTCTTATGGGGGCTGGAGCAATACTTTGAAGCCGTTGGCATCACGGAGGAAGATGCCAAGGTTAAGACAGCGGCTCTATACCTCACCGATACCACCATGCTGTGGTGGCGAAGAAGGCGAGGTGACATCAAGAAGGGTACGTGCGCCATATCTACCTTCGATGACTTCACGAAGGACCTGAGGAGGCAGTTCTATCCCGAGAAGGCCGAGCATGAGGCAAGAGCTCGTTTGCGGAGACTCACGCACAAGGGGGCTATTCGAGACTACATCACGGAGTTCACCAGCCTAGTGCTTGAGATCCCTGATTTGCCCGACAAGGAGGCGCTCTTCAACTTCATGGATGGTCTCCAACCATGGGCTAAGACTGAGCTACGACGTCATGGGGTTCAGGACCTTGCGACCGCCATAGCCACAGCCGAGGGCCTAATCGACTACACTGGTCCGAAGGAGTCCACCCACAAGTCGGAGGAAAGGGAGAGCGTCCATGCCAAAGGCGTGGGAGATCGAGGCCAGCGCAACGACGAGCCCCGACATGATAAGTACTCGGCGAGGAGCAGGGATAGGGGCAAGCAAAAGGAAATGAGAGACAACCGGTGTTTCTTTTGCGATGGTCCTCATTGGACGAGGGACTGCCCAGTGAAGAAGAAGGTATTGAGCGCCTTGCAGGGAAGTCGTCAAGGCGAGGTAGAAGCCGAGGACGGCAATGGCAGCACACCTTTGGGAGCTATGCAGCTGCTCAATGCGATCCAATCCACACCTAAGGATCAGGCCAAGGCCTTACTCTATGTGGACATCGCGATATGTGGAAAGCCGACAACGGCGATGCTCGATACGAGGTCGACGCACAATTTCATCGCGATTGAGGAGGCGCGAAGGCTGGGACTTAGGATGAGCGATGGAGAGGGCTCCATCAAAGGGATCAACTCAGCAGCTAAACCGGTGCAGGGCACGGTTCGAGGAGTCATGACAAGCGTAGGAGACTGGCATGGGGAGTTAGACTTCTCGATAGCTCCAATGGATGATTACAAAGTCATCCTGGGCATGGAGTTCCACGAGCAGGCCAAGGCAATTCCGATGCCATTTGCCAACAGCTTGTGCATCATGGACAGTGACAAGACTTGTGTGGTGCCAATGAGGAGAGGCATGCAACAAGACTCGATGGTGTTGTCGGCATTGCGACTGCTGGGGCAGCAGCCGACATCTCTTGTCACTCGACCCGACAGACTGGGTCGTGCCGCGCTTAGTGATGCGGGGGCGTCACACGAGCAAGGTGTAGCTCGAGCGGCTTTGCACAAGACTTCCGCTGGGAGCAGTAGGTGCTCGCGGATGGCTTCCGCTGGGAGCAAAGAGTGCTCAGGGACAAGACGGCCAGAGGCACAAGGGTGCCGTATGCGGAGTGCCTTGTCGAGTGGAACAGGCAGCGAGATACCGCGACAAGATGGAAGTCCCATATGCGACGGTACTACAGGGACTAAGTCCGGCAACTTCGCAGGACCTCGACGAGGGCGTCGAGGGAATAGGCGGGGGAGAATGTCACGACTCACAAGACCAGGGGCCTTGGACCGCGACATGCCGAGCCAAGGAGGGTGTCCGAAAGCATGCGAGGACAATGCGAGGACACGAGCCGGCAATATCGCGAAGGCGCGACGAGGGCGTCGCAGCCATAGCCGCGGGAGTATGACACAACCCGCGAGGCTCCTTGAGCAGCATAGGGGAGATGCTAGGCTCAAGGAAGATTCCGGAGAGGGACAGAGGGTCCTTGGGCAGTCTGTAGTGTCGCAAGGGTCTCCGGGAGACTCTAGAAGCTTCCAGACGTGTCTAGGCATCTCCGGAGCACTGTGCAGCATAGTGTAAGGCAGTGCCGGGCACTGCATGGCGGCACCGGGTGTCGCACCGCTGTGCGGGGCACATCGAGGCGCAGGGCTGTGGAGCGCGCATCAGCCTAGCGCAAGGCAGCACAGCCGGGCTGTGCAAGGCGACGCCGCACGGCGCAGCGCGGAGGCGCAATGCTGCGCAGGGAAGCTCAGCGCGTTGCAGGGCAGCACAGCATGGCGCAGGGCGGCGAGGCACAAGGCTGTGCTGGACTGCGCGGAGCAGCGCAACATGTCGGAGCTGCGTGTCGGAGGACGACACGGCGTGGCGGAGCAGCCGAGCAAGGAGCAGCGTGCCACGCAAGGCAGAGCAGCTATCGGCAGGGCAATGCCGGGACGGGCGCAGGGAGTCGCAGCGGTCGAGAGGGCATTACAGGGGTCGGCAGCACTGTGCAGACCAGTGCAGCCGTCGGGAGGCATCAGGGCGGCAGCGCAGGACGAGTGTCGCAAGGTGCCAAAATCTGGAAGGTTCCGGAGAGAACCTCGGCGTATCTAGATCTTTCTAGGATACGGTTGTACATACTTAGGAGTGTCTAGGTGTGTATAGAAGATTCTAGACACGAGGTGCAGCTAGAAAATTCTATGGCATTCTTGGAGAGGTTGGCTTCCGGGGCGACATTCGCCAGGCACGGGGGAAACATCAATTTTAGGAATTTTGAAATATTGTAAAGTTTCTTTAAAACTCAATACAAGTTGATATTCCTCATCGACTTGGTTCTCTCGTCCATTTTTGTTCTAGCCAAGGGATTGTTCGACCATCGGAAAGGCTGACTTAGCATAGGGGTTTGCTAAGGCCGCACGAGCGATCGGGGGATCGAAATTTAAGCTCGTGACAGCGCGCACACTTGCGTGCAGCAGCGCAGCGCAGCCGCGTAACAGAGGCACCAAGCACCCCGAGACGTATCGGACACGGGCATCACGTGTCCGACTCGTATCCAAGACAAAGCCAGGTGTATCCGAGCACGTATCCTAGGCGTATCCGAGCACGTATCCTAGGCGTATCCGAGCACATATCCTAGGCTTATCAGAGCACGTATCCCAGTTGTATCCATCGAGGTTCAGCCTATGTTCCCACGTATTTGATACGGGCACCTCGTATCTGATACCGGCACTTGTCCTGCGCGCACCTGCACGATGCCACACCTACCGCTGTACTTGTCCTCCCTACCGTTGTCGCCGAGGCCCCTCTTGCATGCTTGCACATACCAGGAACCTGCCAAGAAGCTGTGCACGCCAGCGCGCGCGCACCCACCACATCCTGCATCCGAGAGCACTTCCGGGTAATTTTGCAAGCCTTCCTGCGTGTTTCTATGTGGCTGCAAGTGTATGCGAAGTATCCTAGGGATGCTAGGAAGAGCTGCAGACATGTAAAGGCCAAGTCAAGACCTGCAGCCACAAGGCAGAGCAACCCTAGAAGAATAAGGAAAGCCTAGTCCGATTAGGAAAGGGAAAGTGCGATACCGGCTGCAACGAGGAAAGTTTCCCAAGCTCAATTAAGAGAAGTTTCTGCCGAAACGTTGAAGGAAAAGAGAAGACAATAATCTGCAAAATATCAAGAATTAAATCGGCAAGGAATCCTAGAAGAACAAGAAGAGGAAATCAAACCAAAACTGGCAAGGAAATCATCTTATCCTTTGCCGATTCACATTAGGTTTCTTTGCCGATTTTGTGCAGCCTCCTCCCTATAAAAAGCCTAAGTTTTCCACAGAAAAACTTGTCATATTGAAAAGTAAAAACTCTAGTAAAAAGCTCTACCAAAATTTCCCAAGAATTCTACAAAGAAACCTTAGCCGAAACACATCTTCCATCACCACCAAAACAACCCAAGCCGTACCTCCATCATCATCTTCGGATCAACACGACTTGAAGCTCCAAAGGTGTTCAAAAAGTGTGATCTACTCCCTACTTTCGGTTTGTAATTCTTTCTTTGTAGCTTTGTTAAACTTTGTCTATGAAGTTAGCATGTATTGTTGGTTTCAAACTCTATGTCTATGTATTGTTTGGATTGAAGTTTGGTTTTATAAATTGCATGTTCAATTTGTTTTCTATATTTTTAATTGGTTTTGGGAGTTAAGAAATCGGATTGCATGTTAATGAGTAAAGAAAATATGTAACAAGATAGTAAATAAGATAACCGGCATGCATGTTAATTTAGTTAGAGTTTCGGTATTTGTTTATTCTTTAAATCCGTGTGCAATAAAGGTTGATGCCCTATACAAACGCGATGTACTCGGGGTATCGATCTCATTAGCCAAAATATTCATAGGATAAGTCATACGATAAGTTGCTTAACTTGTGTTATTTTTAGGGATAGAGTGGTTTAAAGAATTTACATATCGATGTGAGAAGAGTGACGCCTTACTTCCTAATATGTTTCCAACTAAAAAGACCTTGGGCCGAATTGCTTTGCATGTTTGTTTTCAACGATAAGTGGTCTCAAATATGTTTAGTATAACTTTAGGGTTAGACGATAAGTTAATCTTGAAGTACTTGTGAGTCTTAATCGATTAGTAAACCGATAAGGAGCTAGTTAGGTTGGAACTAAGTCGAGTCTAGAACACTTTAATATGTTGCCGTGAGTTTTGTTTGCTAAATTGTTGTGTGTTTTGATTGCTTAGGTGCTATTGGTTTGTGAAAGAATGTCGACCAACATGTAAATAGTAACCTAGGATTTAAATTCGTGTCTTTTATTTCGTGCCTAGATTTAGGGGCAGCCATATGGCTGCCGAACCTCATCTCTAGTATCCCCATGGTTTCGTGTATTGTATATATGTAAATAACGTGACATTATTTGTGTATATATTTGTTTTGTGTTAACATTCTCATATTTCAGGTACCCTTAATCCCCGACTAGAACGATCCCTACTTATTGCTATACTACTAACGATCTTTTGTAGGGTTATCATTGCTTGCGTGCCTATGGCATTCGATCAATTTTTGGCGCCATTGTCATGGATTATAAAAAGCTTGATTTGTGTGAATGTGTTGTATATAAAGTTGCTGGAAATTTTCGTATATAGTTGTAAAGTACTGTAAATTTTCATACATTTTGGGATTTGTAAAGTAGAAATATGCTTCGGCATGTAGAGTTTAAATTTCGAAAGTTGTTTGATGTATAAAGAATGTATGCTTGTAGTAACTTGGTTTAAATTTCTAGGAAGTGTAGAGGAATATTTGTGTTGGATTTGTTTGAGTTTTGAGGGGAAGAGGAAGTAGGCAAGGTCACTTTTGTTAATATTAGCCTTAACCCTGCAGGTTGTCTTTCGACGTTTCATGAGATTGAGGGCAGCTTTTATTGACACTTGTGGTACTAACAACACGATTGTTCTCAACTGAGTAAGGGGCATAAAAGTTCGCCTATTAGTGTGTGTTGTCCCGACTTAGTATCAAGGTTTGTAAAACTAGATCTCAGAGGCCCATAAACTGATCATTCTTCTCGGTGAAGGGGCTGCATCAGTCCATTGCAGTGTTATCTCCTCTGCTCCACGTACCTTGAGAGTTAGAACAAATCTTAAAAGCAATTAGACTTAGGAATTACATGATCGCATAAATTTTTTGAAGCTTTTTCTGTTCTTGCCGATTGTATATCTTTGCCGATTGTGTGTATATATATGTGTGCCATTTTTTGAAAGTTGTTTGTAATCGCCAATGCCGTGGCTTGTAATGATGCATATTCTTGCTTTTTATTTCTTTACGATAGTTCTAACTTGTTCTAATGTTGCAAATTTCAGAATAGTGCATGTAGGAATCTAGTCTTTGGATATAAGATCATCAGGGCCGATTGCAACATTTGAACCAAGAACTCGCCATCGCCGTTGTTGCACCATTACCGCCATCCGAGCCATCTTCTAACTCAGCATCATCACCCCATAGCTCGGCATCTTCTAGCACGAGCTCTCCTTCCATCATCTCGTCTTCATGTGATCTTTAAGGTCCCGATTTTGAAACCTTTGCCGAGCCTATTGTTGAGCCACCGAGAATGCCTTCGATTTGAGCTCAAAATGGTCATGTTATCGGTGGAGGAGGAGCCGCACCCTCTATTATTATTTATCCTCCTTTGGAAGCCGACAAGACCGGTGAGAGAGAATTGAGGAGTAGATTCCTCCACAAGTTGAAATCTTTATATGGATTGCCAAGTGAAGATTCAAACAAGCACTTGGAATGGTTCAACTTCACCACCGAGAGCATATGTTCAAGAGAGACCGACTTGCAACACTTCAAGATGAAGACTTTTCCGTTCTCATTGGAAGATCAAGCAAAGGAGTGGTTGATTGAGGTTCCTAGTGGCCGAAATACCTCATGGAATACTATGGTGGATGAGTTTCTACTCAAATACTTTCCCGCTTCGCGTATCACGGATCTAAGGAAGCAAATCACTAGTGTGAAGCAAGCCGGAGATGAAAATTTCTTCAACTACTTCAAGAGGTTCAAGTCCCTCATCTCTTTGTGTCAATCACATGACATTAGCGAGGGACTCTTGTTGCAATATTTTTATGAGGGATTGCGTGTAATGGAGAGGGAGTTTCTTGATTCGGCCACGGGAGCTAGTTTCTTGGAGTTGGACGCTACACTGGCAAAAAATTTGTTAGAGATTCGAGTTTTGAATAACCAAAAATTTGGCATGGCACGCGACAATGCCTTGAGAGCGAGAAGGTGCATGAAACATCCTCAAGCTCGAAGTTGGAGGAAAAAGTGGACAAGCTTGCCGACTCGGTGATTAGTATGATGAAGGGGAAGCGTGCCTTAGTTTGTGGCGTATGCATCGAGAACCATGAAACTGAGGTATGCCCTTAACTTGCATCGAGTGAGGGAGTAGAAGAGTGCAACACCATTGGTTTTCAAGGAGGACAAAGGTACAACAACTTCAACCCAAGGTTCAACGATCATCCGAACTTTAGGTGGTCGAACAATGAGAATGTCTTGAGGGGACCTATGCAGCCGAGCCAAGGGGCTGCTGCCCCTTATCAACCGAGGGCACCATTTGTGCCACAAGCTCCGTATCAGCTAAACCAAGGAGGGCAACCGAGCCAAGCATCCATGCAGCCACACCAAAGCCAATTTCAGCCGAGCCAAGTGCAAGGAGGATTGAGCAATCCCAACTATGATGTTTTGATTCAATCTCTTCCGAGTGCTACTCAAGCGTTGCTTGCGGGGCAACAAAATCACTTGAAAGACATAGGTGAGCTCAATACTCAAATGGGGCAAGTTGTGGACTTCATGAGAAGATTCACCGAGCAAGGGAAGTTGCCTAGCAATACAATTCATAATCCGAGGAACGAGCAAGCCAAAGTAATCAAAACTCGAAGCGGAAGGGAGTTGTTGCCTCCGAGGAGTCCTAAGAAATCGAGCATGCCACTTGATGTGATTGAGGAGGAAGAAGTGGCTGCCGGACCTGCCATTACTGGCAGCCTACCTACTGTCGAGAGGACTGCAGCCGAGCCGGGCCAGCATGCTGCCGAGAGGAAGAGAGAAGCCGAGAGGAGGGCTGCAGCTGATGCAAGGAGGAATGACCTTGAGAAGGATCCCGCAACGTCAAAGAAGGAGTTGCAGCCGAGCCTAGTGCAAAAGGGAAGGGTGCCGAACTCAAGCATTCCCTTCCCTTCTCGCTTTGCAAGATCGAAGAAGATAAGTCCGACGAGGAAGTGTTAGAGATTTTCCGGAAGTGTTGGAGTGCATTAAGCAAGTTCCTAAGTATGCTAAATATCTCAAGGAGTTGTGTACGGCAACAAGGCATACAAGAGAGACTCGTGTGATGACAATGAGCGAAACGGTATCGGCCGTTATTCAAAGAAAGTTGCCACCAAAGATGAAGGATCCGGGAAGCTTCAACGTGCCTTGTGTGATAGGCAATACTCGGTTTGACGATGTGATGTTGAATTTGGGAGCGTCGATCAATGTCATGCCTCTCAATATTTATCAAACGTTGAGCATAGGATCTCTCAAGAAAGACAATGTCATCATACAACTCGCGGATCGATCAAGCAAGTATCCAGAGGGCTATGTGGAGGATGTGCTTATGCAAGTAAACCAATTGATCTTTCCCGCCGATTTTTTATGTGGTTGAAATGGAAGACTCGCCGGTCAATAGCACTCAACTCTTGCTAGGCCGACCATTCATGAGGACGGCGTGCACCAAGATTGATATGGCAGAGGGCAATTTGACAATGGAGTTTGATGGTGAGGTCATAAAATTTAATGTTTTTGATGCCATGAAATTCCCTATTGCCGATTTGAAGGAGTGCCAAGCTAGTGATGTTTTGGAGGAGGTCGAGCAAGTTATGTCGACCTCGCTTGATGCATAACAACTAGCGATCGAGCAAGGGATCAGATTTGACAAGATGGGAGAGCGACTTCGTGAAGAGGACCAAGAGGCAATCGAGCCGAGCCTAAGAGAGGCTGCTGCCGAGCTTGATGCCGTACCATTCAAGTTCAAGTCGTTCTTGTCAATTCCAAGTGTCACAAACAAATTTCGTCCAAATGTGGAAGATGCCCCAAAGTTAGAACTAAAAGAACTCCTTAGTCACTTAAAGTATGTTTATCTCGGAGCAGAAGATACTCTACCGGTTATTGTGTCTTCAAAGCTTAGTGAGAAGTAAGAGATTGATTTGATTCATGTGCTTAAGAAGTACAAGACCGCTATAGGTTGGACCTTGGTGGACATCAAGGGAATAAGCCCTACTACATGTGTTTCATCGTATATTGCTAGAAGAAGGAGCAAAGCTAACCAAGGAGGCTCAACATCGATTGCATCCTCCCATGATGAAGGTAGTCAAAGATGAGATAATCAAGTTGCTTGATTGTGGGGTGATCTACCCAATTTCGGATAGTAAGTGGATCTCTCCCGTGCAAGTAGTTCCCAAGAAAAGTGGTGTAACGGTTGTGAAGAATGAGAAGAATGAGCTAGTGCCACAAAGACATGTAACCGGTCATCATATGTGCATCGACTATAGGAAGCTCAACGCTACAACAAGGAAGGATCACATGCCTTTACCGTTTATGGATCAAATGTTGGAGAGGTTGGCCGGCCATGCCTTATATTGTTTTCTAGATGGCTATAGTGGTTACAACCAAATCATGATACACCCAATCAAGAGAAAACCACTTTTACTTGTCCATTTGACACCTTTGCTTATAGAAGAATGCCATTCGGCCTATGCAACGCACCCGGAACGTTTCAATGATGTATGTATGCTATCTTCTCAGATTTTATTGAAGACATAATCGAAGTTTTTATGGATGACTTTAGTGTTTATGGAAGCAATTTCGAGGCTTGTTTGAATAACTTGGAGAAGATATTGGAGCGTTGTGTAGAGACGAATCTTAATTGGGAAAAGTGCCACTTCATGGTGATACAAGGAATCGTGCTTGGCCATATAATTTCCGAAAAGGGGGCTTGAAGTCGACAAGGCTAAGGTGGAACTCATTCAACACTTGCCTTCACCAAAGAATGTGAGGGATGTGTGATCATTCCTTGGCCATGCCGGTTTCTATCGACGATTTATCAAAGACTTCTCATCCATAGCAAAGCCATTGAGCAACTTGTTGCAACATGAGGTGTCATTTGAGTGGACAAGTGCATGTGAAGAGGCATTCAGCCGGTTGAAGCATGCATTGTGCTCGGCTCTTATTTTTTCCGTACCGAATTGGAATGAGCCATTCAAGCTCATGTGTGATGCAATCGACTATGCATTAGGGGCGGTATTCGACCAAAGAGTAGAGAAGAAGCCAAACGCGATCTATTATGCTTCAAGAACGCTCAACGATGCTCAACTCAATTACTCCACAACCGAGAAAGAACTCTTAGCGGTAATATTTGCTTTGGAAAAATTTCGATCATATCCTTTGAATTCCAAAGTAATTGTTTATAGTGATCATGCGGCCTTGAGATATCTTATGACAAAGAAGGATGCCAAGCCAAGACTCATTCAATGGATTCTTTTACTTCAAGAGTTTGACATTGAGATCAAAGACAAGAAAAGAGTAGAGAATGTCGTCGTCGACCACCTTAGCCGAATCATTAAGGAAGAGGATCGGCTGCCCCTTGTTGAAAATGTTCCGGATGAGCAACTCTTTCGAATTGAAGCACAAGAACCTTGGTTTGCCGATTTGGGAAATTATCTAGCCACTCGGCAACTACCAGGCACTATGCCGAAACAAGAGAGGCTTCGGATCATCAAGCAAGCTCGTCACTACCTTTTGGACGAGCCATACTTATGGAAGCAATGTGGGGATCAAGTGCTTCGATGAAGTGTTGCCGAGCAAGAGCATATGCCAATCCTTAAGCTTTGTCATAGTGAGGCGTGTGGAGGCCATTTTAAAGCAAAGAAGACCGCTTTGAAGGTGCTTGAGTGTGGATTCTTTTGGCCTACAATCTTCAAGGATGCATACAGGTTTTGTAAAACGTGTAATAGGTGCCAAAGAATGGGAAATATCGGCTCAAGAGATCAAATGCCACTCCAACCGATTAATACGATCGAAATTCATGATTTGTGGGGGATTGACTTCATGGGACCGTTTTCTTCATGCAAGGGCCTCCTCTACATTATTGCTAGCGGTTGATTATGTGTCGAAGTGGATCGAAGCTAAGGCTACACGAACCAATGATTCCAAGGTGGTTGCCGAATTCCTCAAGACCAACATCTTTTCACGTTTTGGAGTTCCATGAGTCTCTATTAGTGATGGAGACTCGCACTTTTGTAATCGCACCATTGAGGCTTTGTTGAAGAAATATGGCGTCACACATAAAGTCTTTACACCCTATTATGGCCGAGGTAAGCAATCGAGAGATCAAACAAATTCTAGAGAAAACCGTTGGACCATCAAGGAAGGATTGCAGTGATCGTCTCGATGATGCTTTGTGTGCTTATAAAACTGCATACAAAACACCGATAGGTGATCGATCGCCAAAGTGACTTAAACAATGATAAACCCTACAAAAGATCGTGTGTAGTATAAAGCAAGTAGGGATCATTCTATCCGGGGATTAAGGCTACCTGAAACATGAGAATGTTAGACAAAAATACATATATATACATACAAAAATGTCACTTTGGGGGAAGAGAATGGATCGGCAGCAAAGGCTGCCCTAAACCTAAGACACGAATTTAAAGTCCTATTCTACTATGTACATGTGGATCATCATCTTTCACACAAAGCATTTAGCACATAAGACTCTTTAACATGTAAGACTCGCATGCAAGAAGGTAAAGATCAAGTATAGACACACTTTAGACTTAAATCAGTTTCGACCATAACTAAAACGTATCCGATTTTACCTAGATGTGAGACTTCTTAAGCATCCTAAGACATACTTTCGTTTATCCTAGAAATTATGCTAATCGTTTTAAGACTTAACATTGAACTTAAGAAGCAAATAAAAAAAAAATAAACAAGTAAGGTTGTCAATCTTCTTATTTAATATGCAAGTTCTAAGGTTATTAACTTAAGTCGAGCAACACAAATCAAAGCTTATAGTTTCCTCACGCCAAGTGATAGGAGCATAATGTGCGACGATATTAATATGTTATTATCTCTTATTTGTGCTTTGTTAAGTCTCTTTAGAGTAAGATAGAGTCATAATATAGTTTAGTGTCGCTTTGGTAGAGTTTTGGAAATATGTGCTTAATAATACAAAAAATGACTAAGTTTAGGATTCTGAGCCGTGTGCTAAACTGACTTATCCTTTTCCAAATTTGATGAAATTTGGTATACATATAATTGGCAAGCTAAAGTGTATTGTGCCAAAATTTCAGATCAATCGAAGTTCGAAAAGTCGACCAAACGATGGCTGCAACTTGGCAGTCTGAGCATTACGTTCCAGGGACTACCAGGATTTTCCTGGGACTGTGTCCTGATTTCTGGAATTTCTGTGTGAAGCATCACTTCGAACCAGAAACTGTGCCATACACTGTTGGAAAGCCCTACGAGTCTAGTTTCTCTAAGACTTAGAATCGTAGCAATCGGAGCAATGAGGAGGAAGTTATGCTGGATTTACTAGAGCAAGGTCATTCTGCCCGGAAAACAGAACTTTCCCGGTTTCATTAGGATAACTCTCCTTTGGACTTTCGGGAGCATGGATCGGATATTATGGACCTGAAGACGTGTTGGACATATCCATGTTGAACCATTGTAGCTGATTGAAGTCCAAATTCAGAAGTGAAGTCCAAGAATGCATTGCTTTGCCGGCAAGGAAACATAAGCCAACTAGGAAAAGGAATTCTTTTGTGTTGTCGGCAACCCTAGGGTTTTTCCACTATATAAAGCTAACAAATTCTCAGAAAAAACTTGTCACATCCTAAGCCAAAACACAAGTCCAAAGCTCTACCAAATTTTCTACCTTAAGTCCTAGATAGAATTCTTGCCGAAACTCCATCACCACCACCCATAAAATTCCTGCCGAACCATCATCATCCTCCATCAAGATCACACGAGCTGCTACCCAAAGGTGTTTAAATGTATGATCTACTCCCTTCGGCTTGTAATTTTATCGTTTTACTAAACTATGTCTATGTAGTTTGTATGTTCTTTTGGTATTTGTTTTTATGTCTATGTAAGAACAACGTGTTTGTTTGGTTTTGCATGTTTAATATGAAAGTAAAATTTTGTATCTTGGTTTTATTTGTTAATTCTAAGTGTCGAAATTTGTTGTTCTTAAAAAGATAACATGTAAACGTAATTTGTAGAAATTGTAGGTTAGTCTTAGGGAAGCATGTTTACAATTTGATTCTTTTCTTAACTTGGATTGTTCTTTAAAATCCGTGTGCCTTAAAGATTTGTAATCTATGCAACTGCAGTGTGTAGGGTATCGATCTCACTTAACAAAAATAATTTAGGTTAATTTGAATGTGTCATTGTTTTAGCTTGAGTTATTTTATAGGTTCGAGTGGTTTAAAAGAACTTACTTGGTAATAAGAAGAATGACACCCTTGCTTGTTAACTTGTCTCCGACTAAAAATACTTTGAACTTAATTACTTGGTATGTCTTGTGTAAATCTTTAGGGTTAGGCTTTAATAGAAAACCTTAAAGTGCTTAAGAAGTCTAAAACCGATTAGTGAAACCTTGTAGGAGTTAATTAGGTCGGAACTAAGTTGAGTCTAGAATATTTTGTTGCATGCTTGCCGTAAGTCTTACTTGTGATTTTCTATGTGTTATGATAGTTTTTGATGAGTGCTTTGTGTGAAAGATGTCGACCAACATGTAAATAGTAGCTTTAGAATTTAATTTCATGTCTTTAAATTCGTACCTAGAGTTAGGGGCAGCCCTATGGCTGCCGAACCTCATCTTCATCCCCCTTGATAATTCAATTCGTATATATGTATATAAGTGTGACAATTGTATGCATATGTGTTTGTAAATATTTGTGTTAACATTCTCATGTTTCAGGTACCCTTAATCCCCGGCTAGAACGATCCCTACTTATTTCTATACTACTAACGATTGTAGGGTTTATTATTGTATGTGTGCTTAGGCACTCATCACCAAGTTCGTTATTACTGTAGCAAATTAAACCTAGCACCTAAATTATGTTCCAGACACAACTAAATACCGACTTTCATGCTCTCACCTTAGTTCTAACCGATTCTAAGTCCTAATCATGCATCTTATGCCACTGTCCTAATTATCTAACATACAAATCATACAAGTTAAAATTCAGAAAAACCATATTATAAACATACAAGAATTGGTTCATACATAGTTTCAAGAAAAACCAAGAATCGAAATAAATTCTCACAAACTACGCAAACATAACAGAATACAATAGCCATAGGGGGAATGAATCACACTTTAAGAACCTTGAAGACTCCTCAAGTAATGGTGGAAGACGGCACAACAATAGCAGCAGAATGGTACGGATTATGGATGGTGGTGAAATCGGGTTTGGCTATGTGTTTTTGGTGTTTGGTGTTTGAGAGACTTAGTAGAGCTTTCGGCTAGTACTTATGCTTGAGATGAGATAACTTTTCTATGGGAAAAAAGCCTCTATATATAGGAGAGAGGCCGGTAGCAATCCTATGAGAAATCCTAGTTGCAATCGGCAAAACAAAACCTTATGGAATAAGGTTTTGATTCATTCCTTTCTTGGTTCTTCTAGGACTTCTTTTTCTGATTTTTTTTTTTCATGGATCAGGCTGCATATCTTCATGGACTCTTCATGTGGATTGGATGACTCCCTTTTATGGATATTGATCCACGAAAAATGCCCCAATCGGCCTTGAGACACAATCCGGCAGAAATTGCTTACTATCGGCAGCTTTCTCCTAACTGAGCTAGGAATGCTTCTCTCTTTGTATTTTCCACTTCTTTTTGGCTTGACTGACTCCTCTATCTTTCATTAAGCTTGAAAAATCTTCAATGGTGCAATTGGATGCCAAAATGTCAATCAAAATCACAGAAGATTGAAAACGAGCAGTAGGTTGGATTTCTCGGCAGGGCAGTGACCTTTCTATTTTGCAACTGGCATAACTTTCTCCTCAGGAAATCTTTTGATGCGATTTCAAGTTCTGTAGAAACTAAACTCATAGAGCTTTACGTGCATATATGACATGCCTTCTAGTTCCTTGTGGTTCGCCCTGGATAAATTTTGCAAGTTGAGTAATGTGCCCAGGAAAATCCTGAAATTACTCGATCCGATTTTTGGCTTGTGTTTCCTGGCATCTTCTTTTGCTTCGATTTCATTAACTCTTTTCATACTCAATCCTTAGCATGTGTACTGCATATTAGAAAAGAAAAATCCATTAAAAGTCAAGTCGAGATTTTATAGAACTAAAGATTCATCACAAGTACTCAGAAATCGGCTAATAAGTTTTTTACACATTTTTTTATCTAAACTTAGCACGATTTCATTACAGCTCTACCAAATTCCTATCCTTTGATTATATGACTCGATTCTTCAATATTAAGGAGTAAAATAAAGTATAAACGAGGGTATATCATATTAAGAACGTCGCACTTTGTACTCCTATTAATAGGTATGTCTCTTTTTCGGTTAACTTATGGCAAAACTTGTCACTTACCGGTAGAGCTTGAGCACAAATCATGGTGGACCGTTAAAGCCTTCATAGAAAGTTTTAACTCAACGAACTTGAAGAAATACGTAATGAAGCCTTTGATGCCACTTGGATATACAAGGAGAGGACTCGTTCTTATCATGATAAGATGATTCGAGGGAAGAAGTTTGAAGTAGGTCAAAAGGTTCTTTTATTCCACTCTAGACTCAAACTTTTTCCGTGTAAGTTGCTGATGTGTCGCCGAAGCGAGCATCAAGCAATAATAACCCTACAATCGTTAGTAGTATAGAATAAGTAGGGATCGTTCTAGCCAGGGATTAAGGGTACCTGAAACATGAGAATGTTAACACAAATATTCACAAACATATATGCACACAATTGTCACACTTATATACATATATACATATTCACACACGAAATTATGGGGGATAAAAGGCTTGGCAGCAAAGCTGCCTCTAAATCTAAGACACGAAAATAAACCTAAACTACTATATACAAGTGATCATCATCTCTCACAAAACATTTAGCACCAAAGACTCTTTAACATGTAGATTTGCATGCAAGAAAGTAAGAGACAAGTATCTAACATGTTCAAGACTCAACTTAGTTTCGACTTTTAACCAGAACGTGAACCGATTTTTACCCAGTTGAGAGACTTTTCTTATGTTTTAAGATCGAGCTATTCGCATGGTGATCCTAAAAGTTATGCTACCTTATACAAGACATAGCTTTGAAGCACTAAAGTCTATAGTCGAAGACAAGCAAACAAGTAAGGTCGTCAATCTTCTTATTTAACTTGCAAGTTCTAAGGTTAACCACTCTAGGTGAGCACAACAAATCAAAGTGATCATACGTCTACTTAGTTCATTATAACTCAAGCAAATTAAACCTAATACCTAGATCATGTTCAAAGACAACACTAAGTACCGATTATAAGCCCTCACCTTAGTTCTAACCATATTAAATCCTAAACATGCTTCTAATACCACTGCTCTAATTATCCATACATACGAAATCCACAAGTTACATATTACAAATTAGCATGCAAAATCATTGTTCTTGTCGAAACCTAAACTTAAATCTAACCATCGATTCGAACAAATCTTTAACATACAATTCATAAAACCAAAATTGATTCATACATAGACATATAAACCAACACCAAACATACATGAGTGTTTCATAGACAAAACTTAAACATAACTAAACAAAAATTACTAAACCGAAGAAGGGAGTGGATCACACTTTGAGACACCTTGAGAGCTTCACGTTGTGTGGATCCGGCGAAGTATGGAGGCTGGGGTGAGGCTGCATGGCAGTAGGTTGTGTCGGCAGTAGGTTGTGGAGGAGAAGTTCCAAGATTCGGCAAAGCAGAAACTTGGTTGAGGTGAGGTGAAGGTGGTTTTCGGTTTATGTTTTTGTCTAGGATCTTTGGGGAATTTTGGTAGAGTTTAGGCCTTGTGTTTATGCTTGAGATGAGATAAGTTTTTCTGTAGGAAAACATGGCTTTATATAGAGGCAAATTCGTCAGAAAACCCTAGGTAGAAAACCTAGTCCAAATCGGCAAAGGCAATCCTTATGCAACAAGGTTTTGGTTCCTTCCTTTCATGGTTCTTCTAGGAAACTTCTTTTTCTGATTTTTCTTCAATGCCTTGGCTTGGTGTCATCCTCTAACCTTCCTTAAGCTTGGACCATCATCACATATGCATTTGTACACCATTTGGTCCATCAAAAACAGAAATCGCAAAAAGGAGGCAGTAGGTTCCTGGAATCGGCAGAACAGACGTTGTTGTAGTAAATCCGGCTTATCTCCCTCCTCGGAGCTCCGATTGATGCGATTCCAAGTCTCAGCTAAACTAGACACACATAGCTACCTCCATATAAAACAGTTCGATCAAATTCCTTGTGAGTCGACGGGAATGATTTTTCGAAGTTGGGACACAGTCCCAGGAAAATCCTGGAAGTCCCTGGATTGGTTTGCTCGAACTGCTGTTTTGCAGCCATCTTTTGGGTGACTTCCCGAACTCCGATTGGTCTGAAATTTTAACACAACATTCCTCAATATATGATTAATAAGCACGCAAAATTTCAATAAATTCGAACAAGGATAGATTGCATTTTTACTCATCTCAAAATCACGAAAAAGACATATTTTGCATTATTTTCCAGATTTCTCATACTTAGTCATTTTTCGGATTCTTAACCAATTTTTCACCAAACTCTACCAAAATGACACTAAACTATATTATGACTCTATCTTAGACAAATAAGGGTTAAACAAAGTATAAATGAGGGCATAAGCATATTAATATCGTTGCACATTGTGCTCCTATCAGTTGCGTTCTCGATGGATTGGTCCTTTTATTGTCACGCAAGTTTTCTTTCATGGAGCCATTGAGATTCGAAATGAAGCCACGGGGAGCACATTTAAGGTAAATGGACACCGCCTTAAGCCATATTATGAGCCTTTTGACGCACAAATTGAGGTGGAAGAAGTCCAAAATGTGCCAAGTACCTTGTTCGGCATCACCGCAGAATTTCAGCTTGCCGAGCCATTAGCCCCTGCTGATAGGCTGCAACTACCGAAGGTGTCATTTGCAGCCTCTCGCGACTACCCCCATGCGCAGCATGTCCCCCAGCGCCTTAAAAACCACAACAATGCCGAGCTGCCTATGCGCAATGCTGCGCAGGCTGCCCACATGCTCGGTCATGCCTATACTGCTGAGAGTCATGCCAAGCCGTATCCAGCCAACTTATCCGAGTGCTGAGCAGCCATATCCCACACGTGTCCAAGTGTTATCCAGATCATATCTGACGTATCGGCTACTTCATCCGATACGCCTGCTCTTCAGAGAATTGTCTCTGATACTGATACGGACACTGTATCTGATACGAGGTGCCTCGGCGTGGTGCAGCCACCCCCGCCAAGATGCCGAGATGATGCCTTTGTATCCTGTACAATGCCTGGCTTTGCTCATTCAACGTGCGCTGCCCTTGCTTCTGCCCAACCTGCGCAATGACACTCCTGCTTCCGATACGGCGCCCCACCCTTCTCCAACATCTGCGCAGTTGCAGCCACAGGCCACACATTCTGCCGGTGCAGGATTCCAAGATGCTGAGAGCAAGCAAAATGTTGCCAATAGTTGTAGCCATGCCGAGACGAGCTTGTAGTCCCTCTTCACTGCCTATACAAGCAGCAATGCTGCCGATACGGCTGCTTGGTGCAATGCGCATCTCGTCGACCTTCTTATGGCCGATCTCCAATATTTTGGCCACGATGAACATATGCAACAGACATGGTGACAAGTCTAACCTACAGACTATAAATTTAAAGCGCTAATTAGGAGGCAACCTAATTCGATCAAAGAAAATCGAAGGAGCCATCACCGAGAGTTTGAAATTTCTTAACCCTTCTCTTTTTCATTGGTTTGTGATGCTATACTTGAAATTTGTTAGCTTATCATATGCTTAGGAAATTGCATGCTATAATTTTGTGCTTACATTGAAGACAATGTAATTTTCTAAGTGTGGGGTGGGATAACGTATTTCGTTTATGTTTTCTAGATAGATAAACGTGCAACCCACGTTTTAGTGTATTTTATTTTTCTTTGAGTTAGAAAATTTCAGAAAATTGTACCTCAAAAATAGAGTATTTAAATTGTTGTTTCAAGTCTTAGGACACCCCTAAATTGTCAATGATATTTTTCTCCTCTTTGCATACATAGATGATAGTTGTGCATACTTTAAAAATTGTGAGTTTCATGGATAATGTGTATTGGTAGGAGCATGTAGGATTTGTTGATTAATAAAACATGCATGTTTTAGCTAGTTTATTTCCATAATAACTTTGTGAGCTTTAGAGCCGAATTTGCTTTCTTCTTGAGTGTTTAAAAGATCAAATTGTAGATATATAGGGAGCATGAAACCTCATTATTCTTTGCATATTCAATGATTATGTGCCATAACTTTTTAAATGAACTCTAGCATGCTAGAACTTACTCTTGTTGATTTTCAAAATGTTTTTATCAAGAAATACCTTGATTTTGAATGTGATTAAAAGGATCTCTTAGGTTTACCACCAGAGCCAAATAAAGCATGAGCCCTATTTGAGCCCGTCGTGGGACACCTTAGTTAACCTCTTTGAGCCTACGATTAGCCTTTTTCTTTCATCACCCTTAAACACTTTCCATGAGCTTAGTATAGTTATGCCTTTAACTTGTCTCAAAGTTTTGGCAAAGCTTGATTTTTGAAGGAGTTTTTGCATGAAGTGATGACAAAGAACAAGTGTGGGGTAGACTTAGCTAGAAAATTGTATGAAAAATATATGTTGCCGTGCCTTAGAAAAGAAAAAATGAAAAATTGTGTTCGGACAAAAAAAAAAATAATTAAGTCCGAAATAAAAGAAAAAGTGTAGGCACGGTTTCAAAAGAGAAAATTGCTAAGTCTAGTGTTGTGAATTTGGAGTTTTGTATTTATTTGAAGGTCTAACATTGTTATATTTTGACATTTGTTCATAATTCACACTGTTTTGGGGAAGAAAATAATGAAGTATGGGTCCAACATGAGAAAATCCGACCCTTGGTAAGAAGACATAAGGAGAATCGAGCTTTGCTATGTGTAGAGACGTTTTAAGCCTCCTTATCCTAAAATATCGAATGCCTTTAGCCAAGCCCCATTACATTCCTTTTATTGATCTTTTCATGATTCATAAAATGGTTAAATCTGATTTGTGGAGATTATCTCAAGAGTAAGCATATGGTTTTGGTTTATTGGTGCACATAGTTGTTACATGAGGTTTTTTCCATAAATTTTCACAAAGAGCTTTCGTTTCATGACATATGCAAATTACTCTTCATAATTTATTATCTTTTACTTGCATATACTTATGTGTGAATAACTATGTTTCGAGTGAAAAGAAGAGAGTATGCCTATAGTGAGGAGGTTTAGATTAGCTTAACATGTTTACATGCATATATGTTGTTCTTGCATGTTCATATTGATGTTGCATGTTCATGAAACTTGGAATTTTCGTGCTTAGCATTTTCATGCATAAACTTGAAAGCCATGTGTTCATACGAGCCTGAGACAAATCATTAGGGGCAATAGTAGTTTGAGTCTTAGTTTAAATTAGTTTTGCTAAGGGACTAACAAAAGATAAGTGCGGGGTAGTTGATAGAAGCACAAAGTGCTACGATATTAATATGCTTATGCCCTTGTTTATGCTTTGTTTAGCCCTTATTTATCTAAGATCGAGTCATAATTTAGATTAGTGAATAATTGGTAGAGTTTTGCAAAATGTGCTTAAAAGCTGGAAATTTACAGAAATTTAACAAAGTGCTGAAAATCAAAGTCATTATATGTTTCGTTGAATCTGTAAAGCTTCCATATTGCTTTTGATGAGTTTTTCTTCTCTTATGAGCAGCACACACATACATGATCGAGCAATGGAAAGAGTTTGAGTGATTGGAGCTAAAGAAAAAGCCGAAAATTGCCTTGCAAATTCGGATACAGTAGGTTCCAGGAATTTCCTAGGCACATCACTCGACTTCCAGAATTTTCCCAGAACAGCTCATTTGGAACTAGATGGCGTGCTATATATGCATGGAAAGATCTCTGAGTCTAGTTTCCACAGAATTTGGAATCGCATCAATAGCTATTTTCTGGAGGACGCTATGCTCGATTAAAGACACAAAGACCAAATCTACCGAGAAAAGAAGCAAGTATCGGACACTCCCAAGTCAGCGCGCGCACACTTGCGCGCAGTAGCGCAGCGCAGCCGCATAGCAGAGGTACCAAGCACGCTGAGACGTATCGGACACGAGCATCATGTGTCCGACTCATATCCAAGACAAACCTAGGCGTATCCGAGCTTGTATCCCAGGCGTATCCGCCGAGGTTGAGCCTATGTCCCCACGTATCTAATACGGGCACCTCGTATCCGATATCGGCACTTGTCCTGCGCGCACCTACACGATGCCACGCCTACCGCTGTACTTGTCCTCCCTACCGTTGTCGTCGAGGCCCCTCTTGCATGCTCGCACATACCAGGAACCTGCCAAGAAGCTGTGCACGCCTCAGCACGCCAGCGCGCGTGCATCCACCACATCCTGCATCCGAGAGCACTTCCGGGTGATTTCCAAGCCTTCCTGCATGTTTCTATGTGGCTGCAAGTGTATGCGAAGTATCCTAGGGATGCTAGGAAGAGCTGGAGATGTGTAAAGGCCAAGTCAAGACCTGCAGCCACAAGGTAGAGCAACCCTAGAAGAATAAGGAAAGCCTAGTCCGATTAGGAAAGGGAAAGTGCGATACCGGCTGCAACGAGGAAAGTTTCCCAAGCTCAATTAGGAGAAGTTTCTCCCGAAACCTTGAAGGAAAAGAGAAGACAATAATCTACAAAATATCAAGAATTAAATCGGCAAGGAATCCTAGAAGAACAAGAAGAGGAAATCAAACCAAAACCGGCAAGGAAATCATCTTTTCCTTTGCCGATTCACATTAGGTTTCTTTGCCTATTTTGTGCAGCCTCCTCCCTATAAAAAGCCTAAGTTTTCCACAGAAAAACTTGTCATATTGAAAAGTAAAAACTCTAGCAAAAAGCTCTACCAAAATTTCCCAAGAATTCTACAAAGAAACCTTAGCCGAAACACATCTTCCATCACCACCAAAACAACCCGAGCCATACCTCCATCATCATCTTCGGATCAACACGACTTGAAGCTCCAAAGGTGTTCAAAATGTGTGATCTACTCTCTACTTTCGGTTTTGTAATTCTTTCTTTGTAGCTTTGTTAAACTTTGTCTATGAAGTTAGCATATATTCTTGGTTTCAAACTCTATGTCTATGTATTGTTTGGATTGAAGTTTGGTTTTATAAATTGCATGTTCAATTTTTTTTCTATATTTTTAATTGGTTTTGGGAGTTAAGAAATCGGATTGCATGTTAATGAGTAAAGAAAATATGTAACAAGATAGTAAATAGGATAACCGGCATGCATGTTAATTTAGTTGGAGTTTCGGTATTGGTTTATTCTTTAAATCCGTGTGCAATAAAGGTTGATGCCCTATACAAACGCGATGTACTCGGGGTATCGATCTCATTAGCCAAAATATTCATAGGATAAGTCATACGATAAGTTGCTTAACTTGTGTTATTTTTAGGGATAGAGTGGTTTAAAGAATTTACATATCGATGTGAGAAGAGTGACGCCTTATTTGCTAATATGTTTCCAACTAAAAAGACCTTGGGCCGAATTGCTTTGTATGTTTGTTTTCGACGATACGTGGTCTCAAATATGTTTAGTATAACTTTAGGGTTAGACGATAAGTTAATCTTGAAGTACTTATGAGTCTTAATCGATTAGTAAACCGATAAGGAGCTAGTTAGGTTGGAACTAAGTCGAGTCTAGAACAATTTAATATGTTGCCGTGAGTTTTGTTTGCTAAATTGTTGTGTGTTTTGATTGCTTATGTGCTATGTGTTTGTGAAAGAATGTCGACCAACATGTAAATAGTAACCTAGGATTTAAATTCGTGTCTTTTATTTCGTGCCTAGATTTAGGGGCAACCATATGGCTGCCGAACCTCATCTCTAATATCCCCAGGATTTCATCTATTGTATATATGTAAATAACGTGACATTATTTGTGTATATACGTGTTTTGTGTTAACATTCTCATGTTTCAGGTTCCCCGACTAGAACGATCTCTACTTATTACTATACTACTAACGAACTTTTATATGGTTATCATTGCTTGCATGCCTATGGCATTCGATCAGTAATAAACATCCTCAGTTGATTAAATGGTGCTTCATTTATCCTTCTTCCCATAAGCATCTACGAAATTACTATGCAAGCATTCTGTGAATGACAACAGAGGAATAAGATATTAGTGTCCTCATTGTAATTCAGTTGCAAAATCAATGGAGTTGACACCATCTGATTTCATGACAAGACGCACAAAAAACTAAAGATGTAAATATAAGTTATTATGGCTTCCAAAACAATAAAGGATTTAGTTATTTGCGAACACATGTATCATTCATGTCATTAATGAATGCATATGTTCTCATTATCATACTCATCACAAGTATTTATTAGTTAGAAAAGTATATTTTATTCATAAAGTTGAAACTCTTGATATGTATTATTGATCAGCTTCTCTTATGTTGATTTACAAGTTCAAATTACTTTTGTTGGATGATTTTGTTCAGCTCTTCACACTTTTGGTTTTTGTTTAATGGGTTTCATTCTTTTGCAGGATTTCGAAAGTAGAGATGCACTAACTGAGTGGGTCCGTTGGTGGAAAGAAGAACAACATGGTGATTATTATTCAAACGTCTGATTCATGAATGATTGGGAATGAGAAAAAGAGACCAAAAATAAAACTTTATTGCGAGCGTGGTAGTTATTACTAGCGTATTTTGAAGGCTAATGCTCATTGTGAGAATAGGGAGAAGCAAAGTGATGGAGATAGTAAAAAGAAGAGTCCTAAGGCTACTAGTACAAAGAGGTGGGTGCTCATTTGCATTGAGGGGTATCAATAATTTTGGGAGTGAATGGACATTAGAGCTGATATGTGGTGTACACAACCATCCTCCTGCTAAATTCTTTCATGACCACTACTATGCTAAATGTTTATCTAAGGAAGAACATGCAACGTTAGTGGATATGTCAACTAGCTTTATGAAACCCAAGGATATCCTAACTGCTCTAAAAAACTGGGATAGAGAAAACGTAACTATGAAGACAATATATAATGTCAGAGCATCATATCGTACAAAGGTTATGGCTGGGAGATCACAAATACAATGTTTGTTACATAAGTTAAGGGAACGTACACAATTATATTGAGCGTTACAGGAGCGAAGGTAATATCATCACTGACTTATTTTCGTGTCATCTTTATTGTCTTGAGATTTTACGTACATTTCCACATGTTCTTATCATGGATTGCACGTACAAAACAAACATATATTGTTTCACTCTTTTTGAAATTGTTGGGGTGATATCTACCGAGAAAACCTTTAACGTTGTATTTGTTTGCATATCAAGAGAGACTGAAGACAATTACACATGGGCTTTGAGCAGATTGAAGACACTTTTATATGATAACTATATTTCAAGAGTAATTGTGACTGATCGAGAACTAGCACTAATGAATAACATCTACAAATTATTCTCTGATTCTTGACCTCTTTTGTGTAAGTGGCATATTAATAATAATGTGATGAAATAGTGCAAGAAGAAATTTACAACAAAAGAAGGGTGCGAAATATTTAATAGTGCTTGAAACACTGTTGTTAGCTCTACGACTGAAGGTGAGTGTTGGAGAAATCTCAAGGAATTAGAGTCCAAATTCAGTTCGTATCCCAATGCACATGATTATGTGAAGAGCAGTTGGTTAGATAAGTACAGAGAACGATTTGTAGTTGCATGGACAAACACTTGCATGCACCTTGGTACTACTACTTCAAATACGTGATTTTCTTGCTCTATTTCATTCTTCGTACATTAGTACAACACATTTAATCTATGCCTGCTATATGTAGTAAGCTTGCATACTTTTTTTCAAATAGGGTGGAGGCCATATTCAAAGCTAATAAGACTTCAATATTTCATGGGACAATATACATTCATTGATGGAGTTACATCATACTGATATCAAAGCTTCATTTAAAAAAGTAGATGTTTCCTTCAACACGATTTTAAGCATGATTACCTGAAGGAATTAATAAGGTACGTATCAATTTCAGCATTGAACAAAATGGTGTGTGAAACTAATAGGTAACTTGGATTTCAACTATAACATATTTGTAAATGTACATTTTAATTTCATTAATTTTTCTAACACGTTCAGGGCCGACAATATTGAGCACTTGACATGTTGTGGTTGTGTTATACGTGTCACACATGGTTTACCATGCGCACATGAGATTGCTGAATACAAACACTCTAATAAGCCTATTCCTATTGATGTGATTCATAACATTGGACACACTTGGGTGTTGGTCAAACCATGCATACTAGTAATGACCAAGAAAAGTTTCCAGTTAAACAACATATGCTTCGATTGGAGAAGTGGGTTGAACAACAAGATGATGAAAGCAAACAATAATTTTTGATAAAGATTGATGAGATGATGAACTCAGGTAGAACATTTCTTAAAGAACCTGAAGAAAGAGTGAAGACAAAGGGCGTCCACGTATTGACACTAGTACTCGTTGTTTGCCGTCTGCATGGGAAATTGATCGATAATGTTTCTTCTGGTTAGGAAAATGATTGATGAGAGCCTAAGCTGGCACACAATAATAACCCTACAATCGTTAGTAGTATAGAAATAAGTAGGGATCGTTCTAAGCAGGGGATTAAGGGTATCTGAAACATGAGAATGTTAGACAAATATATACATATATATATATATATATATATATCAAAAACGTCACATGGGGGAGAGAAATTGGTTCGACAGCAAGGCTGCCCTCTAACGTCTAGACATGAAATTTAAACCTAGTTCTAATATTTACAAGTTTGGTCGACGTTCTTCCACAAAACACTAGCACGAAAAGAATCAAAACACATAACAAACAAGCAAACAAGACTCACGGTAAAGTATTAAAGTGTTCTAGACTCAACTTAACTCCAACCTAATTAGCTCCCTATTGCCCTATTTACTAAATTCATTAAGATGAATCAAGATGAATCTAAAACCAAATTAACACATGTTTGCCGATTGCCCTATTTACTAATTCATTACATATTTTCTTTACTCTTTAACATACAATTCGATTCTCTACTCTCAAAAACCAATTAAAAATAAAGAAAACGAATTGAACATACAAATCATAAAATCAAACTTCAATCCAAACAATACATAGACATAACCTTTGAAACCAAAAATACATGTTATCTTCATAGACAAAGTTAAACATAACTACAAAGAAAGAATTACAAAACCGAAAGTGGAGAGTAGATCACACTTTTAGAACACCTTTGGAGCTTCAAGTCGTGTTGATCTTGATGGTGGATGATGGTGGTTTGGCAGGAATTTTTCTGGATGGTGGTGGATGATGTGTTTCGGCTATGGTTTCTTCGTAGGATTCTTGGGGAAATTTCAGTAGAGTTTTGGCTAGATTTTTTCTTTGGAATGTGACACTTTTTCTGTGGAAAAATTGGCTATATATATGGGACAGACCCTAGGGTTTTGCTGGCAACACAAGGAAAGGGAATTCCTTGTCCTACTTGGCTTATGTTTCCTTGTGGGAAAAGCATTGCATTCTTGGACTTTTAATTCTGAATTTTCTTCATTGCTTGGGCTGCATATCTTCATAGACTTCTTATGTGGACTTGAAAACTCCATTTGATAAACTTTGATCCATGAAAAATGCACAACTCGTCAAGAACACAGAACCGGCAGCAATGCTTACCTGCCGGCAGCATTCTCCTAGCTCGACTAGGAATGCTTCTTTCTTCATGCTTTTCCATATTGCCTTAGCTTGATGTCTTCCTCTATCCTTCCATAAGCTTGGACAATCTTCAAGTATGCAATTGTGTGCCAAAATGTCCATCGAAAACAGAAACAAAGGAAAAGAGGCAGAAACTTTGTGGAATCGGCTGGCAGTGACCTTGTTGCATTGAAACTGAAATAAATTTCTCCTCACAGCTCCGATTGATGCGATTCCAAGTCTCAGAGAAACTAGACTTGTAGAGCTTTCTCATATAAAAGGGCTTCCCCAAATTCTAAGTGAAACGTCCGGGATAAAATTTTGAAGTCAAGACACAGTCCCAGGAAAAATCCTGGAAGTCCCTGGATCATTTTGCTCGAACTGCTGAGTTGCAGCCATCTTTTGGTTGACTTCCTGAACACCGATTGATCTGAATTTTTAAAATAAAATACTTTAGCAAGCCAATTATATGCATACAAAATTTCAACAAATTTGGAAAAGGATAGGTCAGTTTTCCACTCGTCTCAGAATCACGAAAAAGACAACTTTTGCATTATTTTCCAGATTTCTCAAACTTAGTCATTTTTCGGATTATTAACCAACTTTTGCCAAAACTCTACCAAATGTACACTAAACTATATTATGACTCGATCTTAGATAAATAAGGGTTAAACAAAGCATAAACGAGGGCATAAGCATATTAATATCGTCGCACATTGTGCTCCTATCAATGATTCACCCGCACCTTTAGTTTATGAAGTTAGTCAAGATGTTCCTCATGGTCCTATTGTTCATGTTCGTACTACTACATCAGATAAAAAACCTAAAAATGCTCCAAGTAAAGTTAAGGTATTGGTGTCTTTTACTATAATAACTAATTTCTTCATTCTTTAATATGTTATCCCATATGTTATTCACTAAATCTTTTACTTTACAGAACCCAAAAAAAGGTGCATTTGAAGAACTTACAATAGAATATAATTGCCAATTTTGAGTTCGAATGCAACCATATATTAGCGGCGCGTATGATGTTGAATCTTATGGTAATTGTGGTTATAGAGTTGTTGCGTCCGTGATGGGATTTGTCATAAATCTTGGCGCCGAATACGTAACGATTTATTGACCGAATTGGATAATATTCCAAATTGTATGAAATACTCTTTGGTGGCACTAAACATGTTAAGAAGGTTGAGGATGCACTGGACCATTCTAACTCTGGCTTCGCTTGTGAAAAATATTGTATGTGCTTCCCAGAATTGGGGCATTTAATTGCAACTTGTTATGGTGTGGTGGTGATCAATATATCAGATAGGCAATGCGTAACATTTCTCCCATTGGTGGAATGTCATATTGGACATTTCAGTATAAATGAGCTTAAAGAGATTGAAATTTGTCATGTGAATATAAATACTACGTGCATGTATGTATTTCAGTCAAATAATATGTTTATGTTTTAAATTTTATTAATTGGATGCTAATAAGGTGTTTCACATTTTTTCAGCTCAAACTTTCTCCAGGACATCCTTTGCCATACCTTGTACCAAACTGGGAGAGGAATGCAGATGATAAAGTTATACATTTATATTCAAAATATCAGAATCGTCTAGAGCAATACAAAATATGTTGTCCTACTACTGTAGTTTCAAAGACTTTCATAATCGACGACTGATATTACTCATATTCATATTGACTGAAATGCTATTTTTCCAAAGATATGTGTTTCTGTAATGTAATCTTGTTTCTTTTTTAGGTTTTTTCTCTTCTTGTTATGCTGTATTTTTTAATGGGAGTGACCTATCCAAACATGAAATAACTTTTGCAAAATCGCCCACCATGAACGGTGGAAGAATCCAATCCTATAAATCAATTTCAATGCAATACAGAGTTCCGGTGCTAATATGTAATCTTCAATGAATGATGAGAACCGCGAGGCTCACACAAATAATAACCCTACAAAAGATCGTTAGTAGTATAAGCAAGTAGGGATCGCTCTAAGCCGGGGATTAAGGGTACCTGAAACATGAGAATGTTAGGCAAAATATATACATATATACAAAAACGTCACAACTTTTAATGAGGGTAAAGGATCGACAGTTTTGCTGCCCTAACACTAATAAACACGAAATTTAAAACCTATTTTACTATATACAAGTGATCATCATCTCTCACACCAAGTAGTTCACAAAAAGACTCTTTAACAAATAGATTTGCATGCAAGAAAGTAAGGAACAAGTATTTAGCACGTTCAAGACTCAAATTAGTTTCGACCATAACTAGAGCTTCCTTAAGTTCTTTAGAACAAACTTCCGTTCTAGCCCTAAAGATTTTATGCTAATCCGGTCAAGACTTAACATTTAAAGCACAAGTCTTAAATCGAAAACATGTAAACAAGTAAGGTTGTCAATCATCTTATTTAGCATGCAAGTTCTAAGATTAATAACCCTTAAGTGAATAGCACAAGTCGTAGAGTCTGTCAGGTCTATCTAGTTTGTAATTACTCTAGCTGATTAAACCTAATACCTAGATCATGTTCAAAGACAACACCAAGTATCGATTTTCATGCCCTCACCTTAGATTACTAATCAATTTAAATCCTAAACATGCTTCTAATACCACTGACCTAATTATCTAACATACAAAATCCACAAGTTAAAATTACAAAACCTTGAAATAAACTTCAATCATACAATCGGTTAACATAAAAGTTCAATGAAAACCAACAATCGAATAGAATTCATACAACACAACCAAACTAGAACAAATACAAAAGCCATAGAAGGATGGATCACACTTTTAGAACCTTGAAAACTCCTCAATCGTGTGGTGGAGAAGGTACGGCTGCTGCTTGGATGCTCGGCAAGAAGCAAGAACAAGGCAGAATTTCGGGTGGTGGTGGAGATGGTTTTTGGCTAAGTATTTGGTGTTTGGTGCATAAGAGACTTGGTAGAGTTTTTGGCTAGTACTTGTGCTTGAGATTAGATGATATTTTATGTGGAAAAGTTGGCTTTATATAGGGGAAAAATTAACCCTAGGGTTGCCGGCAACACAAGGAAAGGGAATTCTTTTTCCTAGTTGGCTTATGTTTCCTTGTGGGAAAAGCAATGCATTCTTGGACTTCTATTCTGAAATTCCTTCATGGCTTGGGCTGCATATCTTCATGGACTTCTTATGTGGACTTGACAACTCTATTTGAATGAACTTGATCCATAGAAAATGCCCCAATCGACATCAATGCAAAACCGGCAGCAATGCTTGCCTACCGGTAGCATTTTCCTAGCTGGACTAGGAATGCGTCCTCCTTCTTGATTTTCCACATTGCCTTAGCTCGATGTCATCCTCTATCCTTTAATAAGCTTGGACAATCCTCAAGTATGCAATCGAATGCCAAAATATCCATCGAAAACAGAAACAAAGGAAAAGAGGCAGAAACTTGGTGGAATCGGCTGGAATGACCTTGTCGCATTGTAACTGCATAACCTTTTCCTCAGAACTCCGATTGATGCGATTCCAAGTCCCAGAGAAATTAGACTCATAGAGCTTTCCAACGGCGTATGGCACAGCTTCTGGTTCCAAGCGATAAGTTCCACAAAAATTCCGGAAGTCAGGACACAGTACCAGGAAAGATCCTAGTAATCCCTGGTGATCTTTGTTCTAACTGCCAAGTTGCAGCCATGTTTTTGGTGACTTCCTGAACTCCGATTGATCGGAAATTTTGAAACAGCATACATCAGCTTACCAAAAAAATGCAAACCAAATCAAATTTAGAAAAAGATAGGTTAGTTTTCCACGAGTCTCAGAATCACGAAAAAGACAACTTTTGCATTATTTTCCAGATTTCTTAAACTTAGTCATTTTTCGGATTATAAAACACATATTTCCAAAACTCTACCGAATTGACACTAAACTAAATTATGACTCAATCTTAGATAAATAAGGGTTAAACAAAGCCTAAATGAGGGCGTAAACATATTAATATCGTCGCACATTGTGCTCCTATCAATGAACCCCTCTAGTACAGATGATCTAAATATCTCCTTACCCAATTTCAAACATTTTAGGATGTTAGAAGCATTATGGTAGAACATCTAACACAGTATATAATACTCTGAATATCTCAAACTTCAATCTGGAAAATTAATTCAAGATACGCATCATAATTAGATCAATTTGTCATCAAACTTTACCAACGTCACCACGTATTGAAAAACTAATGCAAGATACCCTTCATAATCAGGCCTATTTGTCATCAAACTTTACCATATACAGACACTTTTCCATCTGGATTCACCTCTGAAATCATATTGAATAAGTTCTTAGAAGCTCTACTCCGTTCCCATGAAAAAACAGTAACATGCAAGTGGGAAACCACTCCAAATTACCAAATCAGAGGTCGGGATCCATGTGGCTTACCCTCAAATTCGAAACTCGGTGCCAAAATTACTCTCTACACCCAAACAAAGTGTTCATCTCCTAAATCGAGCAAGAAGTCCTAGTCTTGAGGCTGATTGCCCTCAGATTGAGAACAGTTCGTCTCAACGTCCTCTTTGTGCCGAAGCTGTCCATAATGGCGGAATCTGTGGAACCTAGCTGGAAGATTCACTGGAGTTCATTGTCCAAAAACCCAGAAAATCCCAAATCTGATCAAAATGCAAAATTGATGGTACTGGGTTAAAGATTATAGAGGGAGGATCCTTACCGTGTTAGGCTCGCAGTTGGAGGAGGATAGGGGTCGCCTGAAATCGAAAGTCGACAAAGTTCGAACTACCCATAAGTCATAATCATTGAAACTAGTTAAATAAGGGCATCTCCATCAATCTACCCAAAAGCCATACCCAAATTCAAATTTTGGGTCATTCAAACCCATTATGGGTACTTTAGTTGTTTATCTCCAACAAGAGTAACCCAAACCCATACCCAATATTATATTTTAATCCATTTTATGTACTTTGCATTAATGTCTCTGTTGTTATGCTCCCCAGGTCCCAACTACAGTAATGGGTTTTCCTCCTTACTAGCAGACCTATTTTGGGCGGCCTTATAGGTGCCTGACTCAAAACCCATTTTAGGTTTTGTTGTTGGAGATAACATTTTGGCAAAACACAACCAATAATGGGTATGGGTTGTGATTGCTGGAGATGCTCTAAACATGTATAGCTAATGAGAGTAGATAAAATCATGTCACATGCATATCGAAAGAGAGAGATTGGTGAGGAATCTAGTAGCCATTCTTAGAGACAAAGAGAGAAGGAGAGAGTTTGGTCGTGTCGAATCAACGAAACAAATACAATATAGATGCAAATGGGTGTAGGGGAATTATAGTAAAGAAAAAGAGATACATTAGGTTTCCTTAGAAGTTAAAAAGTGAAACAGAGGTATACTAAGTAGTGGAGGCATACACAGCACTTTTAGAGGTGCAAATAGAACACCCCAATTTATTTATATCTATATAAGTTTATATTATTCATATTTGACATCTTTTCTTCTGTATTTTGGGTAGATAACAAGTTCTCTTCTTGCATGGAGGTATACTAAGTAGTGGAGGCATACACAACACTTTTAGAGGTGCTAATAGAACACCCTAATTTATTTATATCTATATAAGTTTCTATTATTCATATTTGACATCTTCTCTTCTATATTTTGGGTAGATAACAAGTTCTCTTCTTGCATATTCATGTTCATGATGTTTGAAGCAACACTGAAAAAGACCAAGGAAAACAATAAGTGTGTGTACCAGCCACCGATACGTCCTCATTCATGCCCTCATCCTCAGCCATCTGTACAACAATCATTGCTCACTCAAATTAGGGAGAACAAGTTTACGGGTAAGGGTTCACTTTGAAGCATGGTCATGATCTTGAATATGTTCAAGCAAGCGCATCCTGTGAGAAGCTCATTGGTGAAAGAACAATAGATGAATGGGAGTGGTTATGTGATGAGCTGTTCATAGATGAAGACTATGTGGTACGTATATTCATATTCCATCATACTGTTCAAAGTTGATAGGAGCACAAAGTGCTACGATGTTAATATGTTTGTGCCCTTATTTATGCTTTGTTTAGCCCTTATTTATCTAAGATCGAGTCATAATTTATATTAGTGAATAATTGATACAGTTTTGCAAAAATGTGCTTAAAAAGCTGGAAATTTACAGAAAATTAACAAAGTGCTGAAAATCGAAGTCATTATATGTTTCGTTGATTCTGTAAAGGTTTCATGTTGCTTTTGATGGGTTTTTCTTCTCTTATGAGCAGTACACACATATATGATCAAGCAATGGAAAGAGTTTGAGTAATTCGAGCTAGAGAAACTGCCGGAAATTGCTATGCAAATTCAGATACAGTAGGATCCAGGAATTTTCTAGGCACATCATTCAACTTTCTAGGCACAACGCCCATGCGTACCGCTGCAGATGCCTTCCCTACCGTTGTTAAGGAGACCCTCACGCGCGCATCTTCTGCCCATACATCCGAGACTACTGCCTTGCCGTGCGCGTCCATGCGAACTCTGTCAAGGAGTATTTGATACAAAACCTGCATGCCTTGCGCACATGTTGCGCGTGTACTAGAACATGTCAAGAAGAAGCGCTAGTAGCTAAGGCTGTGCGCGTGTGCCAGCGCGCATGCGCACGTATCTTGCCTCGCCAGTCTCTGATACTGGCAAGGTCTGCAACCGAGAGGAAGAGTATTTTTCTTGTTTTGTTTCCAAGTGGCTGCATCAACTCCAAACTATCCCAAAGTGTTATGCAACTACCAGGAAGCTTCCTAAGCGTGTCCTACATGTGTGAAGAAACCCTAGGCTGGCCAAACAAAGTTCCCTAGTTCAAAAAGGGAGAGAAAAACATATTCCAACTCGGATTGGGAAACCTTATTAATGAAGATTTCTATCCTGTTTTGAACAAGAAAAAGCTCAGCCCTTCTCCTATATATAGATGCCAGCACCCTACATAAAAATTTGTCACATCCTAGCACAAATCACAAGCCTTAAAGCTCTACCAAAGTTCCCCAAAAATCTTATACAAAACTACAAGCCGAAAACCATCACCGCCATTCCAAAGTTTCTGCCGAGCCATACCTCTATCCAGCCACCATCCGATCATCATCAACTCACGATTTATAACCTCTCTTCAAGGTGTCTATAAAGTGTGATCCGCCCCATCTCATTTCTATTGTGGTTTGTAATAGTTTTCTGTAGTTATGCTAAGTTTTGTTTATGAGACTTGTATGAATTTTTTGTTTCAAATTGTATGTTTATGTATGGTTTGGATTGAGTTTTGGTTTTACAATTTGCATGTTCGAAACGTTTTTAAGCTATTCATTAAATTTATGAAAGATAAAATTCGGATTGCATGTTAAAGAGTAAGGAAAATATGTAATAAAATAGTAACTAGATAACCGGCAAGCATGTTAATTTGGTTTTGAATTGGTCTTGTTTTATTCTTTAAATTCATGTGCCTTAAAAAGTTTATGTTTTATGCAATTGCAATGTGTAGGGCATTAGTCCCACTTGGCCAAAAAATAATATAGATTAAGTAGGCGTTTAGATACTTTTTGTGTGTTGTTTTCACAAGGGCTTAAGTTGTTTAAAGAATTTACATGTCGGTAAGAAGAGTGACGCCTTGCTTGTTAACATGTCTCCAACTAAAAAGATTTTGTGCTTAATTACTTTTCATATTTGTTTTCGACGTTTAGAGTTCTCAAATATGACTAGTATAACTTTAAGGTTAGGCGTTTAGATAATCTTGAAGTACATGAGAAGTCTTATTCGATTAGTAAACCAAGAAGGAGCTAATTAGATTGGAAATAAGTCGAGTCTAGAACACTTTAACGTTTGTTTGCCGTGAGTCTTTTTGCTTGAAAGTTATGTGTTTTGATTGCACGTTGCGAGTGCTTGTGTGAAAGATGTCGACCAAACTTGTTAATTTTAGTTTAAACTCGTGTACCTTAGTTTTAGGGGCAGCTTTGCTGCCGACCTTTGCATCCCCAAGTATGACGATTTTGTATGTATATATATGTGTGTTTTTGTCTAACATTCTCATGTTTCACGTACCATTAATCACCGGCTAGAACGATCTCTACTTATTACTATACTAACGATCTTTTGTAGGGTTTATCATTGAAGGTTTGCCTAGGTAACTCGTCAATTTTTGGCGCTGTTGCCGAGGATTATAAAAGCTTGATTTGTGTGAATGTGTTGTATATAAAGTTGCTGGAAATTTTCGTATATAGTTGTAAAGTATTGTAAATTTTCGTAAATTTTGGGATTTGTGATGGAACTTATTATCCAAGCACATTGTACCTGCAAAACAACTTCATACAAATATTACCCTTCTTGTGTCATCGTTAGTATATGACAAGTAGGGATCGTTCAATCCGGGAAAATCAAGAGCGTTCAATCACATAAAGCATTACAAAATCATATTAGGGGTTTGAAATTTGATTCTATACTACTGAAAATTACGAAAATAAATCCTAAATTAAATATATACATATGATCAACATCTTTCACACAATACACATCACACAAAACTCACATAACATGTAACAATTTCGTACAAGGTAACAATATAGCAAAATCAGCAAGTACTGAAGATTAGTATTAGTTCTAATTTAATTAGAGCCTTCGTGGTTATCCTAATCATCAAAACTCCTCAATTATTTAGAACCAGCTTCGTGCATAATCCTAAACATGGTGCTAATCAGTTTAAAGACACTTCGTGTATAAATTAAACCAAGAAACACATAAGCACAATGAGTCGAATTGGAAACATGCAACAAGTATGGCGTCACCTCACCTTGCTTCAACATGTAAATTTTCAGAATTACTCTAGCCCTTAGAATTAGCACAAAAACAATCAACTTCGGGTATAATTATCCTTATGTTACATTCGGCATATGAAGTTATCACTAAAGAAAAGCCATGGCCTAGGCAGCCCTTAAGTGCATCACTTTTGTGCATACGAATTCAGAAAATAAACCAACACACAATCAAGAACACTTGCAATTAATACTATATTATAAACCCTGCATAAGATTGAAACACATCAAGAACATAATTCGGCATTCAAAAATCCAAGTAGAAAATTCGGAAATCCAAAATAGAATTATTACAACCAATTCGGCAAACACAAATCCTTATAATCTTCATAGACAAAGTATTACAAAAATACAGAAAATATAAATCCATGAGAGAAGAGTGAATCACACTTTAGAAGAACCTTGAAGAGACTTCAGCAAGAGATGGATTCGATGGTGATGGAATGGTGCGATTGTATGGAAAATTGATGGTTCGGCTATGTATTTTATGTATGGATTTGTGATGTTAATTGGACAGAGTTTTGGCTAATGAAAAGGGAGAGATAAGAGATATTTTCTGTGTGAAAATCGTCCAATATATAGAGACAAAAGGGTGGCTGCAACTAGGGTTCACAAAACCTAGTTTTTCTCAAACTTATCCTGCCGGTAGATTTGACCTTCGAGTGAAGATTATGGAATATCTTTCTCTAGACTCCCGTAGGGTTGGAAACTAGACTCCCGTAGCTTTCCATTCATATAAGATTCGCCTTCTAATTCGAAGTGAGCTATCCGGGAGAGTCCGTGGAAGTTGGATGACGTGTAATGGAATTCTGCCGAATTTGTTCAGGATTTATTGCGATTTTCTTCCTCTATTTTCTGCTGAAAATTCCCAAGATAATGACTGAATAATTCAGCAATATCTCTTTAGGTTTTCCATGAATTAATTCAGCCAAAAATCTTGCACAAATGATGGAATTCAGGAAGTTGAGTGACCTGCACTGAAATTCAGGAAGTTGGGTTGGAAAATAGACACAAAGAGCTTTCATCCATATAAAATTCGCCTTCAAATTCCTTGTCAATCGGCGGGAATAAATTCGGGAAGTTGAGTGATGTGCACTGAAATCTGCTGAAGTTTCTGGATTTGCATCCGATTTGAACTTGTGATTCTTTGCATCTTATTTTCACACATGATTATGGCAATATTCACTCAAGATATATGCAAGAGAACAGATTGTAAGGCAACAAATAGCTTGCATATTTCATCAAATAAAAGCACTTTGTGAATAGTATTTTCTGGAAAATCTCATGTAACAATTATGTGCACGAATGGACCAAAACCATATGCTTACTCTTGAAAAAATCTCCACAATCAAAGTTTACCAATCTTAAGAATCATGAAAAGATCAAAATAGAGGGGATAATGGGGTTAGGCATAAGGAATTCTCATTTAGAATAGTGGTGATAACAATGTCACCAAGACTTAGGAAAGCTCAATACTCCTTATGTCTTCAATTAAAGGGCCAAATTTCATCATCTTGGACCCAAACTTCATTCTTTTCTTCCCCAAAACATAGTGAACAAGGACAAAGGTCAAATATAACAATAATAGACCTTCACTTATCAAACAATCTCCAAATCCACAACAAGAACTCAATCCATGTATTTTTCTTTTTCTGTTTGTTTGTCGAAACCTTTTCTTTATTTTTCTTTGTTTCGGATCGAATTTTATTTTCTTTTTCTGTCCGATTTATTTTCTTTGTATTTTCTTTCGGCAACACATATATTTCTTTTTATAATTTCTGGATTGGCTCACCCCACACTTGCTTCACATCATCACCCCAAAGTACAATTCCACAATAAAATTCAGCTTTACCAAGTCTTGATAACAAGGGAAAGGGTTAAACTATTCTGACTTCAAGGAATGTGTATCATGGTGATGAAAGAAAATGGCTAAATATAGGCTCAATGGGGTTAAAACTAAGGACGGGCACAAATTAGGCAAATGTTTTGTTTGGCTTTGGTGGTAATCCTAACAAGATCTTTTCAATCATACTCAAAATCATAGCATAGTCATGAATAATAGTCTCAAAATTCAACAAGAGCAAGTTCTAGCATTCTAGAGTCCATCAAAAAGCTATAGCACATAGTTATTGATTATGCAAAGAATAATGAGATTCGAAAATTTTCTGCTCATTTATAATAACTCATGAAGAAAGCATATAGGCTATAAACCTCACATTGGATGTTATGGAATAAAATCAACTCAAACAAGCATGATTCTCATATATCAATCAAAATCTTACAAATTCATACCAATCATATTATCCATGAAACTCACAATTTAATTCTTATGATCATGCAAAACCATCATCTATGCATTCAAAGATATAATTATCATAGACTTTAGGGGCATCCTAAGACTTAAAAAAAAAAAAAAAAAACAAAAACACACATATTTTTGTGGATTAATTTTCTGTATTTTCGGATTTTTTCTTTGATTTTCTTGGAATTTACGAAAAATTTGAAAATAGAACCTAAAAATTTCGAAAATTAGACATACTTTGCATGCTAACATGTAGACCTCTACCCCACACATAGAAAATTGCTGTTTCTGCACAAACCCGTAGGCCTAGTGGAAACTGGTGAATCAAGATCTGATCTCCTCCTGCGAACCTGCTAACTAAGGGGAATACCAGGCGGGCCGGTCTTCTCCTCTCCGATGCCTAAGTTAGTACAGTTGGGATGAATAGATAACTTAAGCAAGAGTAATAAGCAATTGGAGAGATCAGTTACCTATTAAAGAGGGTAGTTGAGGCCCTTATATAGGCGGTCGGGCGTGAGGTCTGATCTTACTCTTCGATGTGGGACTAGTTTCCTTCTGTTCGCACACAAAAGGACAGCTCTAGTGGCCTGTTCGGCAGGCTGGCGTCCCCGTGATGGGAGCCTAAGCTCGCACGCAATAATAACCCTACAAAAGATCGTTAGTAGTATAAGCAAGTAGGGATCGTTCTAGCCGGGGATTAAGGGTACCTGAAATATGAGATTGTTAGATAAAAACACATGTACAAATACACAAAAACATCACGAATGGGGGTAAGCATGGCGTCGGCAGCAAGGCTGCCCTAGAACTAAATGACACGAAATTTAAACCCTAATTTACTACGTACAAGTGATCATCATCTCTCACACAAAACAGTTCACAAAAAAGACTCTTTAAGATGTAAACTCGCATGTAAGAAAAGTAAGAGACAAGTATTAGCATGCTTAAATTCAAAATTAGTTCCAACTACAACTTAGTTGTAAGACCTCTCAAGTTTTAAGACCGAACTTCTGGTTATGAGCCTTAAAGTTATGTTAATCCTTTTGAGACTTAACAATTGTGCGCAATGGTCTAAATTGGAGACAAGCAAAATAAGTAAGGTTGTCAATCATCTTATTTTAACATGCAAGTATCTAAAGTATTAAACCCTAAGTGAGCAACACAAATTCAAGCAACCTTCTGAGTATAGCAAGTTTGTAATTACTCTAGCCGATTAAACCTAGCACCTAGATCAATGTTCAAGACAACACTAAGTACCGATTTTCATGCCCAATCCTTAGATACTAACCAATTTTAAACTTAAAACATGCAAAATACCACTGCCCTAATTATTCATACATACGAATTTACAAGTTAAAATCACAAAACTTTAACATAAACATCAACAAATTGGTCCATACAAAAGTTTAGCAAAAACCAAGAATCGAAAAAAATTCTTACAAGAAAACCAAACAAAATTAAATACAAAAGCCATAGGGGGAATGGATCACACTTTTATGGCAGAAAAACCAAGGTGAGAGGTATGGCAGTTTGGTGGTGGTGGTGATGGGTTTTGGCTTTGTATTTGGGTGTGGTGCTTGAGAGATTTGGTAGAGCTTTATGCTAGTATTCTATGCTTGAGATGAGATGATTTTTAGAATGATAAAGTGAGGCTATATATAGAGAAAATGGTGCCGGCTGCCCTTGTTGCAAAAGGTAATCAGAAAACCTAGTAGAATAAGGTTTTGAAACCTTCCTTTCATAGTTCAATTAGGTTTTCTTTTTCTGAATTTTTCTTCAAGGCTTGGGCTTCACATCTTCATGGACTTCTTGAATAATCTTTGGACTCCATTTGATAAGTCTTGATCCACCGAAAATGCCCCAAAACCTGCCGGCATGCAGATCGGTAGCAAAGGCTTGCCGATCGGCAACATCTCCTGGCTTGACTAGGAGAGCCACTTTTCTTCATCTTTTTCTTCATTGCTTTAGCTTGGTATCTTCCTCTTTCCTTCCTTAAGCTTGGACCATCTTCACATATGCATTTGTACACCATATGATCCATCGAAAACAGAAATTGCGAAAAGGAGGCAGTAGCATCCTGGAATCAGCAGAAAAGACCTTGTTGTAATAACTCCGGCATATCTCCCTCCTCGGAGCTCCGATTGATGCGATTCTAAGTTCCAGATAAACTAGACACACATAGCTACTTCCTTATAAAACAGTTCGACCAAATTCCTTGTGAGTCGTTGGAAATGAATTTTTGAATTTGGGACACAGTCCCAGGAATATCCTGTTAGTCCCTGGTGATGTTTACTCGGACTGCCAAGTTGCAGCTATCTTTTGGGTGACTTTGCGAACTCCGATTGATCTTTATTTTTGACACAAGACCCTTTAGCAAGCAAATAATATGCATACCAAATTTCATCAAATTTTAAAAAGGATAAGTCACAATTCTATTCATCTCAGAATCACGAAAAAGACACATTTTGCACTATTTTCCAGAATTCTTAAACTTAGTCATTTTTTCGGATTCTAAAGCATATTTTATCAAAACTCTACCAAAATGACACTAAAATATATTATGACTCTATCTTAGATAAATAAGGGTTAAACGAAGCATAAATGAGGGCGTAAACACATTAATATCCCCGCACATTCTGCCGCTGCCGAAGTTTGTCCAATACGTGCTGAGCCTGATAAATGTCTCCCCCGCCCAGCTTCCTAGCAACCAGTGGAGGCAGTTGTTTGGTCTCGGGTATTTATTCAGTCTTAGTAACATGGACTGGCCCACTATAAATGAGTTCCGGGCGCTGTATAAGATTCTCTACTGCAAAAAGGCCCAGGCCTCCGGCTGTGTCAATTTTGCCGCGCGGGACTTCGATCCTCCCATCACTCACCTGCCGTCGTCGGTTTTGAATGGATGGAGGAGATCGGTTGTGATGGCCGGGGGTAGGTGGCAGCGTAATTCGAGGAGCTTTCGGGTGCCCGGGGCTTATCAAGCTATCGGGGATCAGTCGTAGCCGTTGGTCGACTTAGAGAGGCAACGGATAGCCCAGCTTTTTATTTGCTGGAACAGTCTGGGCCGGAGCTCTTACAATTTCATCCGGTGGAATGTGTTGGAGATATGCGAGATGGGAAAGAAACCTGGTAAAGTGCCTTGCACTGTTGTTTTGTGCAGTCGTATTTTATTCTAACCGCTCGGTTTATTGATTTGCAGCTAATGCCCCCCGGCTCGCTGTTCGGAGCGAGGAGACTGTCGAGGCGGATGACGGAGATGGCCTCGAAAACCGTTGTAGATCTGGATACCCTAGAGAGCACGGTGCATAGTACTCCTGTGCCGCTCATGTTTCCGGATTCCCACTACGGTCGGCGGCCGAGCGATGAGGAGAATGCCCCACTTGTTATTCGAGATGTAGGATCGGTGGATTCACCGAGTCCGGAGCCTTTAGCGCGGTCGGCGGGGATATGAGCCCCGCGGGAAAGAGAGGAAGCGGAGATGACTTCGTACCGCAGAAGCGGTCTTGGCGAAGCTCCGGCCAAGAGGGCGAGGATGTTTGATACCGGGGCGTCAAGCTCGGCCGGTGGGGGGTCAGCATTGGTTCTGGCGGAGGGAACCGGTGGCCGAAGGAGTAGGGAAACCGTTGAGCCGGAAGCCGGTCGCGGCTCTGGTGATGGTGATTTTGGTAGGTTCGTGGTAAATACCATCGAGGCCTTGGGGCTTGATCGGGAGGCCACAGAGATGTGCGGCCGGGCGAGAGCAGGAAGAAGGCTGTGGAGTTGGGTCTTCGGGTAAGTCTGGTCGCGTACCTGTGTGGAACTGAGGTTCTTCTGCGCTCCCTCTCCCTTTTTGTGCTACGAGCTAATGTTCTTCTTTTGTGTACTTGTACCAGCTGGTGCATAGCCTTTACGCCGCTGAGCCTAGTGAGGAGACTCCGGTTCTGGAGAGGCAAGTGGAGGACCTCACCATGCAGCTGTCATTGGCGGAGGCTAATCTTGCGCAGGAGAGGGAGGAGGCCGGTCGGCTGGCGGTCGCTCGGGAAGAGGGGAATATGGAATTGGAGGCGAAGATTTTGGATCGGCAGACCCAAGTAACAGCAGTCCTCAAGGGAGGGGAGAAGCTCATAGAGTCCCGACTTGCTGAAGCCGCTGATAAAGCTATTGACGATTTCCGGGAGTCGGTGGAGCATACAGAGATGCTGGAGGCCGCCCGTGCGAAGGGTATAAATGATGCATATCTGGAGTAGAGGGAGAAAGGGTGGCTTGATGCCGAGCCGATGGAGGCTGAGGTAGCTTTGGCCGAGAAGCTGGAGTAAGAGCAGTCTCTCAAGGCTGGTGGGTCAGGGATTAGAGGCTCTGGTGGTGCTGATTAGCGGTTTTTTTTTTTTTGGTATATATATACTTGGCAGATGTATCTACTTTGTAACCAGTTGTAGTTCATTCTAGAGGCAGTGACTATCTGTATTGCAACGTTGGTACTAAATATAGTACTGCCCATTTTTAAGACAGTAATCTCACTTAGGGTAGAACCGCATATGCTGGATATTCCATGGGCGAGTGGAGTAGATGCCTTCGATGTCTATGATGTGGAATGTCGCCGGACCTGCGGCTGCGGTGATTTGGTAGGGCCCTTCCCACGTTGGCTCCAAGGCCAGCAGTTTTTTCTGAACTTTCTTCACACCCAATCCCCCACTTGCAACTTCCTTTCCCGGACCTTTCTATCATAGTATCGAGCGACCCGTTGCTTGTATGTTTTGTTTCGCATATGTGCTTGGTCACGCCGCTCCTCAATGAGATCCAGGTTGAGCCGTATACCCTCGGCGTTTGTTTCAGCGTCGTAATTCTCGACCCTGCCGCTGGGCATGTCGGTCTCTACGGGGAGTACCGCTTCGCTCCCGAATGCCATGCAGAACGGAGTCTCCCCTGTTGCTTGGGTCGCTGTCGTCCGGATGGCCCATAGAACCGCGGGGAGTTCCTCAGCCCAACATCCTTTTTTGTCATCGAGCTTCTTTTTTAGGAGACTCTTGATAATCTTGTTGACCGCTTCAACCTGGCCGTTGGTCTGCGGGTGCGCCACTGAGGCGAACAACATCCGGGTCCCCATGGAGGCTGTATACTGGATGAGATCAGCATTGTTGAACTGTGTCCCGTTATCCGTGACTATGGTCTGCGGCACCCCGAACCGGCAGTAGATGTTCTTCCATAGGAATTTTTTCACCCGTTCCTCGGTAATCTTGACTAGGGGTTCCGCCTCGACCCACTTTGTCTGATAGTCAACGGCTACGAAGGCGTACTTGTATTGTCCCACAGCTATTGGGAAAGGGCCGATGATGTCTAGCCCCCACTGTGCGAACGGCCATGACGCTAACAGAATTGACAACACGATTGCCGGAGCATGAGGTGTAGTGGCATACATGTGGCACTTGTGACAGCCGCCTGATATTTTTCTCGACGCTGCTGCCATGTCTGGCCAAAAGTATCCTGCCCGTAGCGACTTATGAGACAAGGATCGGGCGCCAGAATGGTTACCGCACACTCCTTCGTGGATTTCTTGCATGATGGCTTCTCCCGCCTCTTTAGTTACACATTTTAGATAGGGGAAGCTGTGCCCTCTTCGGTACAACATGCCGCCGAGGAGGCTGTACCTGGCACACCAGAGGTGTAGCCTCCTAGCCTCTACTTTATCCTGGGGGCTGGTTTTGTCAACCAGGTATTTAATTATCGGATCCATCCAGCTCGGTGGCGCCTCCTCTACCGCAAATATCTCGGAGATGGTCTTGCTTATGCTCGGTTTCTGGAGGGTTTCAATCTTAGCTCTTCGGTACTCTGGTGGGTAGTTTCTGGTTGCCAACCTTGCTAGGGCGTCCGCATACCTATTTTCCTCCCGGGGTATATGCTGAATCGTTGCGCCCTGGAATGGCTCGATCAGGGTTTTGGCCAAAGCCTGGTAGGAGGCTAACTGAGGTTCCTCGACTTCGAACAGCCCGTTCATCTGGTTTACTACCAGGCTCGAGTCGCTGTATATTTCCAAGGATGGGATCCCCATTTTCTTGGCTAGCTGCAAACCGGCTATGAGGGCCTCATATTCAGCGGTGCTGTTGGAAGTATTGAAAAGGAACCGCAGGCCGTACTCGTATGACTGGCCATCGGGTGAAGTTAGCATGACGCCGGCTCCACTACGCTTACTCGTTACAGAGCCGTCCACGTAAAGCTTTCAACCGCTAGGGAGGCCTGGTTCGACCTTTATGGCTTGAACTGCTTCGGTGCCCTCGGACCGGCCGAAGTGCGCTTCTACTGCCATCGGGGTGAGTTCGCATATGAAATCCACAACGGCCTGACCCTTGATGGCTGTTCGCGGGGCATAAGTTATATCGAACTCTCCCAACTCGACTGCCCAACGTACGAGCCTGCCGCTAGTATCCAGTCTTTGCAGGATCTGCCGTAGAGGGTGATTGGTATACAAGGTGATGGAATGAGCCTGGAAATAGTGCCGGAGCTTCCTGGCGCTGACGATCAGAGCTAGAGCCAGTTTTTCAAATTCAGGGTATCGGCTTTCGGCTCCGGTAAGTCCCTTCCCTACATAGTATACCGGGAGATCGAGCGTGCCCTCCTTCCTGACGAGAGCCGCAGAGACGGCCGTTCCTGATGCAGCTATGTAGAGGTATAGCATCTCGCCCTGCACCGGTTTGGATAGGAGAGGTACTACAGACAAGTATGTCTTGATGGATTGGAATGCCGCCTCGTGCTCCACCGCCCACTGAATTTTCTTGAACTGATGTTCCTTGAGCAGTTTAAAGAATGGGGTGCACTTATCGGTCAGGCGGGAGATAAATCTGGCCAGGGCGGCTAGTCGGCCGGTCAGCATCTGGACCTGGTTTCTTTCCCCTGGTGTTTCCATGTCTAGGATTGCTTGGACCTTCAGCGGGTTAGCTTCTATCCCCCGCTGGCTGATAATGTGGCCTAGGAACAGGCCCTCTGAAATCCCGAAAATGCACTTCTTCGGGTTCAGGCGCATCCCAAACTTGAGCATCTTACCGACGACTACTGCCAAGTCTTGGACGTGGGCCCCTGTAGTCAAGCTTTTGACTAGCATATCATCCACGTACACTTCCACCGTTTTACCCATCTCCTGCTCCAACATGCGGTTTACCATCCGTTGATATGTGGTCTCGGCGTTCTTTAGACCGTACGGCATCCTCTTGTAGCAGTAGGTCCCTCGGTCGGTTGTGAACGAGGTGTGCTCTTCATCGTCTGGACTCATCCTTATCTGATTGTAACCGGCGTAGGCATCCATGAAGCTGAGTAGTTTAAAACCGGATGTGGAGTCTATAAGCTGGTCTATTCGGGGGAGCGGGAAGCTGTATTTTGGGCACGCCCGGTTTAGGTTGGTGAAATCAACGCACATGCGCCACCGGTCGGTTCCCTTCTTTGGGACCATGACCACGTTGGCGAGCCATCGGGGATACTGGACTTCCCGGATGAAACCTATACCTCTCAGCTTCTGCACTTCCTCTCTGATCGCCTCATACTTCGCCGGACTGAAGGACCTCCTCTTCTGCCTCATCGGGGGAACGTTGGGCAACGAATTTAGCCGGTGGACGGCTATTTCTGGGGATATGCGTGGCATGTCCTCGTAAGACCATGCGAACACCGAACTGTTGTCTCGGAGAAAGGTGATGATCTCTTGCCTAACAGCCGGGGCGAGCTTCGTTCCTATCACCACTTTTCGTTCCTGGTGATCCTCCGAAATGGAGATTTCTTCGGTTTCTTCCATAGTCGACGGTCGTTTTAGCTTCTCGTCGTCGGAGTCGGTGTCATCACGGGGGTCAATACTCGGATCCGGTACTGGCGCTTGTTGAGTAGCCTTGAAGACCTCGGTCCGCTTTCTCCCGTGGGCCAGGGCCTCCACATAATATCTGCGAGCGATCTTCTGGTCCCCGCGTATGGTAATGACGCCGGCGGGTGAAGGCATTTTTAACATCAGCATATGGCCGGCTATGAATGTTTTCAGCCTCCACAACCCCGGCCGACCGATTATGCCATTGTATGAGAACAGGCAATCCACGATGATGAACTCCAGGTGTTCCTTCCTCGTCCTGTCTCCCTCGCCGAAGATTAGCGGCAGGTAATCCGATCCCAAAGGCTGGACCACCTCGCCGGAGAAGCTTATCAGCGGCTCGTTATCCTAGGATAACTTGCCCCTTCCCCGGTGCAGCCCCTTGTATGCGTCTCGGAACATCACATTGACAGAAGCCCCGGTGTCGATTAACATGTGGCTGGTTATCCAGTGGTCTATTTGGACCGTAATGAGGAAGGGATCGTTATGCGGTTGGATCAGATCCTCCGGTTCTTCTTCCTCATAGAACGTGACCGAGTTCCATCCGGTTTTAGCGGCCTGGCCGCTTCCTCCCCCAAAGGCATATACTTCATTTTCCCGGATCGACCTTAAGCATCGCTTCTTCGAGCTCCGGGTGAGTCGATCTATGTGGCCCCCACCATGTATCATATTTATGCTTCCATGCACCTCGATCCCTCCGGGGACTCGGGCACCCTGCCTGTCCCTTTGCGGGTCATCTGTCCAGACTCGGCCGTCCACAACCGTTCTCTAGGGTCGGTGGTCGTTAGTCCGGAGGGCTGGGTCTTCGGGTTTTCCTACTGGCACAATGGCCAGGGCCCGCTGTTGTCGCCCTGCTGGCGCTGCTGCCATGGGCCGTGCCGGTCGCAAAGGCGGTGGTCTTCCACCTGCCCATGAACTGCTGTCGCCGCTCCGGCGGGATCGCTAATCCTCCCATACTTCGGCTTTTTTACTGGTCGTAGGCGTACGATTGCGATCCTGTCGCCCCGCTTTATTTTCACGGGAGGGTGTTGGTAATAGGTCATCCGACCTTCACTTGGGCATCTTATGCCCATACATCTCATGCTCCGCTTGGGCGTGCCTGACGGCCACGGCCATCAACTCGTCGTATCCTAGTGGCTCCTTTACTCGCAGGGCGTACGAGAGTTCCCCGGGCCTTAACCCCTGCTTGAATGCCATCTCATCGATCCTTTTATCCAAGTTCCTCACCCCGGCCGTGGCGATATGCCACCGGTTAACGAAAGCGCGCAGCGGTTCGTGGTCAGTCTGCATGCAATCGAAAAGGATCGTTGACGTTTGGGCCGCCTTGGCGCTAAGGACGAATCGGCCGACAAATTTATCAGCCAGCTGCTCGAATGTTTCCACCGAGTTTACTGGCAGCTCGTAGAACCAGCCCAATGCCTCCCCTGAGAGCGTCTCTTGGAACACATTACAGCACGTGGCATCTGAGTAGCCCTTTGTGCCCGTTTGTGACTTAAAATTGTCAGGGTGTTGGTATGGGCAGCTCGTTCCTGAGTACGTCAGTTTCAGGGACTTTTGGTTACCAGATCTTCCAGATTCCCTAACCCGGTGTGGAAAAGGTCCAGTGCGTTTGTTGAATCGCGCACTGTCCTGCGGTCGCACTGTCCTTTTCTCGCTGGCCTCCAACCGGTCCTTTATGTCCGACACCGAGGCGGAGAGCGTCTGAAGCGTCCTTGCGGTAGAGCTGTCCTGCGTGCCCGGTGGCAAGTTCGCTCGGTATGGGGGCTCAACCGGCCCGGAATTCCTCAGAGCTTCCGGAAAGAGTGGTGTGGGCAAATGCACAGTCTTTCTCCTTCCCGTAGGCTGTCCTACTTCTAGGTGCGGGAACTCGTTACCTTTATTTGCGGGCCGTGATGCCGCCTGAGAGGTGTCCTGCCCGTGTCCTTTCTCCAGGGCCGCCAATAAGGCGATGTTTAACGCTTCCAACTCTTGGTACTGGGCATCCGCCCTTAGTCGGTCTCGATTGCCCTCCTTTCGCAATCGCGCGACTTCTGCCTTCATCTTTTTTATCTCGCCCCCCCCCCCCCCCCCATCGTATTGGTCAGGGTTGTCTGAGCCCCTGTGATCGAGGGTTCCATCCCGGTCGGGAAAGGGGACAAACCTCGCATTGACCTCAGTTTTAGGGTTTTGGGCCCGGTTGGGGACCCGGACTCGCTCTTTCAGCCCTCTCCCGCCAACTTTCATCTTTCTTCCCTCCATGGCTTCCAGATCGTGGACTTGCTTTCAAACTGCCTTCCAAAGGATCGATCGGGTTCTACCCTCCAGTACTTTTTCGTGGATCAAGCCCTTCCCACAGACGGCGCCAATTGTTTCTGCACAAACCCGTAGGCCTAGTGGAAACTGGTGAATCAAGATGTGATCTCCTCCTGCGAACCTGCTAACTAAGGGGAATACCGGGGGGGGCCGGTCTTCTCCTCTCCGATGCCTAAGTTAGTACAGTTGGGATGAATAGATAACTTAAGCAAGAGTGATAAGCAGCTGGAGAGATCAGTTACCTATTAAAGAGGGTAGTTGAGGCCCTTATATAGGCGGTCGGGTGTGAGGTCTGGTCTTACTCTTTGATGTGGGACTGGTTTCCTTCTGTTCGCACACAAAAGGACAGCTCTGGTGGCCTGTTCGGCAGGCTGGCGTCCCCGGTCCCCGGGTCCCTGGTCACAAGGTAGACTGCTGGACCTTGGGTCCGGGTGCTGGTGATTCTGCTCCGGGCATCAGTCCGGCCCCGGATGCATTGGCTGCGGGTCTGTGGGCTTGTGTAGCCCCTCTGTGGCTACTGTCAACAATTACATTGTCCTCAATGTAAGTCAAAAAATAAGAATGTAATTCCTAAGCATGCTTATAAGTTCACACGAAAAACACATATACAATTCAATCATAAAAGTCAAGGGATAAGAAATATTCAAACACTAGTTGATGGCTCCTCCACAGCTACGGTTGAAATGGGTTGCCTCCCATGCAGCGCTTAATGTTTATACGTTATAGTCTACTCAGCGTAAACTCTTCACTTCTTAATCAAGTTGTGGGTGACGCCTTTTGGAGTGTGCACCTCCAAATTCATGCCTCCTTACAATGGTTATCAAAAATCGATGCATGATTACTTCACTCTTCAACTGCATCACATCAAGATCCAGAAAATTAGAAGAGTGGAGATGAAAGTTCAAATAATAAGTTAGTAGTGAGTTAGTGAATTAGCTAAAGTTAGAAGTTAGTGTATAAATATACAACAATTAACTAAGTAGAATTTAATTGTAAATCATGAACAAAAGTTTAGAGTGGTGGAACTCGTTTCTTGCAATACTTGTCGTTCTTCCCAAGTCAATGAGAGCTCCAATCAACTGTTAACAATGTAATTCTTCACCTCTTCCTTATGATCTGCAACTAACAATTAAACTCTACAAGAATCATGAGAATCAATATGTATAGGTTAGAAAGAATGAGTTAGAATAAGTTAGAGTATAGGTTAGAAATAAGTTAGAAGTAATGTAAAATTTTCAAACTATAAATGTATCATACGAATTCTCAATAAGTATATATTCCACACGAAAATAAAATACAGAAAATAAATCCTAAGTCTAATATTTACAAGTTTGGTCGACATCTTTCACACAAAGCACTCGGCACTTAACTCTTTAACACATAAGACTCACACAAAAGAAAGTAAGGAACAAGTATTTAGCATGCATTGAATTTAAACAAGTTTCGACCTACAACTAGAACGTTTCCGATCTTACCTAGTTGAGAGACTCTCTAATGTTTTAAGATCGAGCTATTCGCAAAGTGACCCTAAAAGTTATGCTACCGTTATACAACTCGTAACATTGAAGCACGAAAGTCTATAATCGAAGACATGTAAACAAGCAAGGTTGTCAATCATCTCATTTAACATGCAAGTTTTAGCTAAGGTTATACCCTTGGTGAGCACAATAGAATCAAAGAAACATACGTTTAATCTTTATTCATTCTACTCGGGTTAGAGGAAACCTAACATCTAGATTTACTTGTTTGTTAGACAAAACTAATGTGTCGGTTTTTAAGTCACGCCCTTAGATTACTAACCGATTTAAATCCTCAACATGCATCTATACCGCTGTCCTAATTATCTAAGTGTGTAAATCTTTCAAGCTTTATATTACAAATTAACATGAAAATTCATTGTTGCTGAAAGTTAAACCTAAATCTAAGCATCGATTCAAACAAATCTTTAACATACAAATTATAAAACCAAGCTCCAATTCGGTTCATACATAGACATATAATCCAAAACCAAAACTACATGCAAGTTTCATAGACAAAACTAAACATAACCATATAAACTTTACTAAACCGAAAGAGGGGAGTGGATCACACTTTTGTAGACACCTTGATGAGTTCGACTCGTGTGGATCCGGTGGAAGATGGAGGCTGTATGGAAGGGCTGCTCGGCAGGAAATCCAAGTTTCGGCAGAAACTTGGGTGAGGGTGAAGATGGTTTTCGGCTAGGGTTTATGTAGGATCTTTGGGGAGAATTTGGTAGAGCTTTGGCTTTGTATTTTGGCTTGAGATGTGACCAGTTTTTCTGTGGAAAAGTTGGCTATATATAAAGGAAAAAGGCTAGGGTTGCCAGCCTCAACAAGGAAGGGAGTTTTCCTTTTCCTAGTTGGCTTATGTTTCCTTGTTAGATAAATATTGCATTCTTGGACTTCTTTTTCTAAATTTTCTTCATATCATGGGCTGCATATTCATATGCGGACTTGAAAACTCCATTTGATGAACTTTGATCCATGAAAAATGCACAATTCGTCAAGAACACAGAACCGGCAGCAAACTTGACTTTCTCGGCTGGTATGACCTTGCTCCAGTAAATCCGGCATAACTTTCTCCGCAGAGCTCCGATTGGTGCGATTGCAAGTCTCAGAGAAACTACACACGTAGCGCTTCCTCTATATAAAAGGGCTTGATCAAATTCCATGTGAAACGTTCGAAATGAATTTTTGAAGTTGGGACACAGTCCCAGGAAAAATCCTGGAAGTCCCTGGATCATTTTGCTCGAACTGCTGATTTGCAGCCATCTTTTGGGTGACTTTCCGAACTCCGATTGATCTTTATTTTTGACACAAAACCCTTTAGTAAACCAATAACTTACATACTAAATTTCAGCAAATTTGGTAAAGGATAGGTCACAATTCTATTCATCTCAGGATCACGAAAAAGACATATTTTGCACTATTTTCCAGAATTGTTAAACTTAGTCATTTTTCGGATTCTAAAGCATATATTTCCAAAACTCTATCAATTCGACACTAAACTAAATTATGACTCAATCTTAGACAAATAAGGGTTAAACAAAGCATAAACGAGGGCAAATACATATTAATATCGTCGCACATTGTGCTCCTATCATATTCTGAGATTGTCACACTTTTGTTCTTCAATTTTATATATGCCAACGTACTAGGAATATATCCTCTAATGACCAAATGTCACTCACTAACATCTTGGAGGTTAATATCTTTGATTGTTGGGGCATAAAATTTATGGGACCATTTCTCAAATCTCATGGAAACGAGTCATCTTAGTTGCGGTTCATTATGTTTCAAAATGGCTTGAGGCTAAGTCCATACAGAAGTACTCGCCAAGTTTTTGAAAGAGCACATTTTCTCTAGATTCAGAACTCTTAGGATTATTATAAGTAATGGTGGAACACACTTTATCAATTGGACTTTCAATGTTTTGATGAGGAAATATAGGGTGAAGCATAAGGTTTTGATGAGAAAATATAGGTAATCTATCTCGATGCTCCGTAATAATCCAAAGTCTCATGCTCCCTAAAGACAAATGCTTCTAGGGAGGCAACCCTAAGTGACTTTGAGATTTACTCGTCCTTTTTGTATCAATAAGGCTATTTAGCCATCATCTTTGGGAGGTTGAGAGATGTGTAGAGCTGAAGTGTGAAGAAGTAATGAAAGGAGTTTTGAGCAGTTTCTGCCGAGTTTAATCAGATGACTTTGGGTGAACATATTTTCGAGAGTGCTTAGTGTCTTGATCTGAAATTTTATGGAGAGATTTCTCTATATGTCTTCTATCCTATATCTAATTTTCAGCCTCATTGAGTTCTAGGAACTCAATGTATTCAGTGGTTAATGCAAGAAGGTCAAAACAGAGACTGCAAACTGTGTTGTGATTTTGAGGATTCACATCTTCTACATATGAAGCATTTTAGAGCTGAACTTTTCCGGACATGTACCTCTACATATCTAGTGTGTTTTAATAAAAAAATTCTGTTTGGATAATCCTAGCTTTAGATATGGTGCTTTTGGTGACTGAGGGCCGAAACAGGGCAGAGTTGAACTGGCAGACATATCAGTGAGTTTGAAGGCCAACAACTTTTGACTCAGAGAAATATTTTAGTGAAATTTTATCAAAAAGTGAACTTATGAATCTAATTTCATATTCATTTGGCTTCACCCTCTTTGCACATTTTAAGCTCAAGTTATGGCGGTTTTGGAGACTGAGGGACAGCAGAAAACTCAGGACAATTTAACAACTTTGACCAGCTTTATTTTTCATCTCACTTGGGTGGCCTACTTTATATGGTTAGAAAGATCTTTGAGTCTACTTTCTAATGAAGACAGTTTTATCTCCTTATCAATTTTCGGATGTGAGATATGAGCATTTTAATAGAGAAAGGTCATTACTGCTACTTCGCTGTATTCACTTAATTTTGCTCACTTGGATTGGTTGGACTTCTTCACACTTCGTTTAAAATTTGGAAGTTATTGGAGGGCAGTTTTTAGGTGTGTTGATGGTGTTAAGTCCATGAGCTTATGGAGAGTTTTTTCCTTATTCTTCGATGGGCTATTTGTGACACATTGCTCTAGGGCATTCCCTATTTCTTATTGAAGTTGATCTTCACATGAGCACTTTGTGCTATCATGGAGATTATGCTAAGGAAGTCAAGGCCTTGTATCTTGAGAATAGTGTCTATAAAAGGGCTTCTCCAAGGGTCGTGAGCAATGAAGGCTCGACAAAAGGGGTTTTCGCATCTTTACTCCGCATTTATATGACCTTTTTTATAGTTTATTTTTTGGGTGCCTTCGCCCGGACTTCACTCCCATGCCTAAATCCAACACAAATTTTAGCTTTGAGCTCACTTGGTAACATTGAGGACAATGTTGGTTTTAAGTGTGGGGGTGTAGGCTCATGCGCCTTATTAAAAAATAATAATAATAAAAAAAATTGATGTTTTTGATAGCTTTGTAGTTAGATTTTAGTGGTTAATGCTTTTCCAACCACTATGACGAGACATGGACTTAGATTGTTGTGATGGTGAATAGATGAGGCATGATTTATGATTTTGAATTTGTTTTGTGATTAAGTGCATATGTGATCTATAGTCAATCATATGTGTGCTCATAGACTATGTTAGGTTCTTTCATCATAGTTAGAGATGCATATAACTAATTTGATTAACTTACATACATTTATATGTGAGATTTTGGGCCTATAATAATAGTGTATGCATAATTTCATGGTATTGCGTTCTAGAACTAGCTTGATACCTCTCTAGGCTACTTGTAGCTTATGATGTGATAGAAAGGATGGAGGCACTAGGATAAAACAAGCATTAAAGAGTTTATCTACTTCAGTCGTAATCTGTACAACGAGCTCTAGGCGAAAGCGTCGAGGAGCTTGTTTTACCCATCGTTTTCGATCTGAGACTGTTAGCTTATGAACTGCCACTTTTGGATTCAAATCAGGCATGTCTTCGTATCCCCAAGCGAAAACATCGTTGTATTCCTGGAGGAGTGATTTGTAGCCTACTTATTCACCTGGAGTCAATAACGACTTACAAATATAAGATTCAGATCTTCCACAGTCCTAAGGTTGATTTCTTGGAGGTCATTAATAGTTGCTTGTCCCCCATCTTCCATTTGTGGTGAGGCAGGTTGAGCGGTATTTGATGAACTCTGGTGGTTGCTCTTAGTCTGGCTCTTCCTCAAATGAAACACAGTTTACTGGCATTGACTCATCTATTTTAGGCTTCTTAAAGATCACCTGTATTTGTCGCGTAACCCTCCATTTCTTGTTTGCTTGTACCTTGTTTGGTACTATTTACTAACATAGATGTCAACCATGAAGTTTTGGATGAGTTTAAGTGCAAGGTATGTCTTGGTAAGAAGTTATACACTCTTGATGGATTGAGTTTGGTTGCTGCTTATGTTAGCAACAAGGGAGAGATGAGTGGATACAAGCTGAAAGAAAGTGCAGCAAGTCGCAAGAAAGTGGAGACAGTACAAGTTCCTCTCTTGAATTTCTAAGAATAAAGGCAACACTGTGATGAGATATAACTCACCACCAAGTTTACTCATCAAGACTTGCCTGAAAATTTGAATATGAAGGACAAATCCTTTGATGAAAAATTCCCAAAATTTTGAATTAAAATTATAAAAATGCATATGTTTTTTTTTTTTTTGAATTACCTCAAGAAGGACGACTAGGGGAGAAAGAGTGTATGTTTATGACTTTTTGATTATTATTCTAATATTTTCTACTACCACTATTCACTTAAAATAGAATTGGGGAGGTTAGGGTCTTGGAATTTTTTTTGTTCTACATGTGGCCTTTATTGTACTCAAATTAAGAAAATATGAATACACGTTGACTGGTAAAAAGTACAGTATATTGAACCACAATAGCAGCGCTGTATTTCTTCTGCATTACCATGCACCTCCCCTTCATCAGATCAAAACTAGCAGAAATTTAATAATTAAGCAAGCTAAGCAGCTCTAGAATGTTTTAGAAGCTTTTAAATTCTTCTGTAATTGTAATTATACAGCTAGAATGCCAGCACACTCGTGTATATATAGGGACCAAGGTATTAAAAGGCGCGCCTTAGGCGCACCTTGAGGCGTGAAAGGCGCAAGGCGCCGAAGAAAAAGCCTCAGCCTTGGCTATCTAGGCGCCGAGGCGCCCCAGCCGCCGTGAGAGGCGGCCGGCACGGCGGCAGCACCCCCCAATTCCTAATTTCACCAAAATTCATCCAATTCAACATCAAATTACACCCAATCAACTCCAAACAATGCCCTGAACACGATTCTAACCTCCAATTACATCAAAAACAACAAAATCACAACCTCCACCAAAAATAACAAAAAAACCCCGATATTTCAAATCCTTAATTCCCACTTACCTTGGCCGATTCGCCCCAAATACCTACCCCAGAAGTGAAGAGAAGAAGAAGACGAACCGATCGGCACCGGTGGTGCGTCGATTGGTGGCCGGACGGCGGAGGACGAGGGCCGGCGATTTTTGGGTGGGGAGCTCGGGCTCGGGCCCGATCGGGGAAGAGAGAGAGAGAGAGAGAGAGAGAGAGAGAGAGAGAGAGAGAGAGAGAGAGAGAGAGAGAGAAAGGAGAGAAAGAAAGAAAAATAAAAGAAAAAATGGGATATTCCCCCCTCTCCGAGAATATTCCCCAATCTGGAAAGTTCCGCTCGTTTTCAGAAATTTCCTCCATCCGATTTTTACATCATAACTTTTTCATACGGATTCCAAATTAAATTCGCTACGTGTCTATGAACTCGTTTTAACGACATCTATCTCGTCGAGAAATAAAATTCTCGGTTGGGTCAATTTATAAAAAGTCAATTTTTCAAACCCTTCGGAACGTCAAAATAATTTAAAAACTCTTGGGGGTATTTTAAGGTTCGGGTCGTTACAGTTTATATAAGGGGATTTGGTTAAATTGCATGGTTTAAGTGTGTACTTATTAAGAATAAATGACAATTTATCATATTTGTTTTGGATGTCAATTATACAATACATGTTTTATGTATAACACCGATAAATGCATAAATACAGGACTTTTATTCTCAAGGCTTACGCCTTGGTGAGGCTCTCCCGACAACGCCTTGGCTACGCCTTAGCCTTTTAAAACATTGATAGGGACTGTATCTGTAACCATCTTTTCAAGCCAAATAATCAAAAATATCTTTTTAATTGCTCTTATTCTCATCATGGTATCAAGAGCCTCCGCGTAACTACTTTTTTTACCTTCTAAATCCTTCATCTTCCACCTTGAGCTTTCGACTACAACAATGACTTCCCTTTCTTCTTGTCCCACCTCCCTCCTACAATCTAACCAGATCTTCCCTCTTTCTACATCAACCTTCTCAATGCAAGTGCAAAGCCTTGGCCCTGTGATTCCAGTTCGTCTCACTGAGACAAATTATCTTCTCTAGAAGTCAGTGTTCCTTCCTGTGCTCCACAAATACTGGTTGATCTCCATGATTGATGGCTCCCAGCCTTGTCCAGCAGAGAAGGTCCGTTCAGCCACCGGCGAGCTTGTTCTCAACGATGCCTTCATTGCGTGGTTTGAGCGTGATCAACAACTTCTGATATGGATCAACTCCACGCTCTTTGATTCAGTCCTTCCTTATGTCATCGGTCACACTCATGCTCATGACCTTTAGCTCACTCTTGAGGCTCGATTTGTCAGAATTTCTCAAGCTCATCTTCTTCAACTCAGAGCTCGTCTTCAATCTGTCAAGAACGGATATCTTTCTATGACTGCTTACCTACAACTCAACAAAGGCTATGCTGATAATCTTGCCGCTCTCGGAGCTTCGGTAAGTGACAACGATCTTGTTGCTCACTGCATTCAAGGTCTTTCCAATGAGTACTCTGCTTTTGGCACTGCTTTGCGCACCAGAATGGTTGTTTTTCCGGTCTCCTCCACTCAGCTTCATAATTTGCTTCTCTCTAAAGAGATTTTCCTTAAGGACTGCAAGCAACAAAACCGTGAGCTCTTTGCACTACTACAAATATAGTCATTGATGGCATTTTGAGGATGGCATTTTTATGTAAAACGTCATGGAAACAACATTCCATGGCTTTTTTTCCAAAAAACGCCATTTATTTTTTAAGTACAAATTTTAAAGTTACATTAATGGCGTTTTTTAAACGCCATGAAATGTCTAAAGTTTTAATGGCGTTTTCTAAACGCCGTAAAAATTCATGACACTTTTTATAAGATTTTTCATGGTGTTTGGAAACGCCGTAGATGATTTTTAATACTATGGCGTTCGGCTGCATCCTAACGGAGCGCCATGCCTGAAAATTAGATATTGAGCGGGTATTTTTTTTCAGTTTGGCGCCTCTAAGTTTGAAAGTGGAACTTAACCCTTTGTAATTGAAAGACAAAAAAATTCAGAAACTCTACTCTCCCACAAAAACTCTTTTCTCCAAAAACCCATCTTCACCTTCACCATCCTCCCACTGCCGAACCACCCTCCTCCCATTGCCGCCGGAGCAGGTCTCGCCGAACTACCCACCACCCACTAAATCTCAGCACCCACCGGAGCAAGTCTCGCCGTTTGCCACCAAACCGCCGCGCACCGCTCCTCTTTGACGACAGCCTCGACACCGACCAAGACCCCTCATTCTCTGCCGCCGCAGCCCACCCTCCCTCCCCCACGCCTCTGCCGCGAAACCGTAGTCTGAAACCAGAAGCGAGGTTTACGTTCTAATTCTACCCATCTTTTGAACTATTCATCTTGGGTGCTCTAGCTTGTTGTAGTAGTAATCAAGAGATTGTTTAATGTATAAATCGGTAATGCTTTGAGGTTGGAAGGAATGGAAGTAATTTCTTAGGCTTGGAGTTCAGTACTACTGGGTCCAAAATGTTAGCTTGATGTCTATATAGGCTATGAATACGGTACTCAAGGCAGGCACTTGTTCGGGGACGACGAAGGATCTCGGAAAAGGTATTGATTAGTAAAGTTGGATTGTTGTAGTTTTGGATGAACTATGGATTTGTGTATTGAAGATGGAAAAATATGTTTTACTCTTATGATATAAGAAGCTCATTGCTTAGAAGACATATTAGCTTGATTAGTCTCACTGGGTGTTGACGTGGGCGGGGTTTGGATCTTGCTTTCAGCTCCCATGTCTCCATATATCACTATTCTTGCCATTACATTAAAGAAAATAGCTGCTACTATTATTATTGCAGCCAATATCCTAACCTAGACAGATAGCCTTTTGCTTTACTCTTATGACAACAAAGAGTAGCAATATCCCTATCGGACACTGATACATGTGTTTCTGAAAGGTACATCTGAGAATTCTAAAATACGAGATTATCTTTAGCTTTATACAAGTTAGTTGATGGACAAAGATATGTAAGATTTTCGTACAGAAGCAATTGAATAAATTAATTTTTATTTTTTTAATCTTCCCTCATTCATTACAGGAATCAACTAGTTTTAAGCATATTTAGATTAAGCATATTTTCTGCAAAAATGGCATTTTGTGAAATAGGGTTAGAGGGGATATGATCTGGATTTGGGGGTTTCTATCCAACTAGGTAAAAGGTAAAACTATATTTATGTAGTTGTTGTAATGCAATTTGCTTGTGTATTATACGATAAGCTATAGCTATAGCTTAATTAGGGAAGTAGCTATAACTCGGCTCTATCTGCTGGATTTTTGAAAAGCTCTAGACTGCTGAGTTTGCATTATGAGTTCTGAAGAGTTGTTTATGCCTTTCTCTCTCGTCTTACTGATTAAATTATTGTACTGTCACCTTTAAATATTCATCAGATCTTTTGTTGTTATTTGGCAGTCAAGGAAGAAGGCTCTTGTTGACTTACATCAAATGCAAACTGTTCATGTAAGTATATAAGCTCAGAAGGAATTCATTCATACAGGCATGCACATCGTCTACACATACTTGTATCAGCCGATAAACATACACAGCATACATGGACATACATGTGCGATCTTCAATTTATGAGTAACTGAATAGTCATGATTCTATCAGATCTGTGAAGTTAAAAGTTTGGACTATATTTATATTTTGCATATCAGAACTATTTTATTGAATTTAATGAGTAAAATGCTAAATAACATGCCGAGGATAAAGATGATGGATCAATATGTGAAAATATTGCACTGATTCTAGATGTAGGTGTAAGGGAAATGTGAAGTTCATTTATGATTAATTACCACACACATGATGAGTTGTTTTTCACTTCAAGCTCTGTACTTCATTGAATATATAATAGTGAAAACTAGTTATGTTTTGTAGTCTTGTTGATATGAGTTTGGAAATGAGTTGTGAGGTTGTCTGATTAGGAACATTTGAAACCTCTTTTATCAAATGTCAGGACTGTTTCAAGGCTTCATGGAACTCGCATAAATCGGTTACATGCTATATTGTATGAGGAAAGGACAGAGTCGATTATTTTGATTGGACTGGGTATGTTTCTTTTCGTTAAGGTTGATTATCATAACTAGGTATGACATCATAGATACTGCTATATATTAAAAGAATTAGTAGTTGTGGTTGCTTGCACCTTGTTTATCATGATTTCAGTTTAGTACTTGTGGAATTAGTTTAGTCTACTTATAAATTCCCTCAAAATTGGTGGGTTAGTTCCTTTAATTCCTTTTTCTTGGCGAATACTAGCAAAGTATAATTGCATTTTGATGTTCAGTTTCATTCATTGATTTACTGAAATGTCAATATTTGTGAAGCTTAGGGTTTTAGTTGTTCAAGGAAGAGTTCATGCCTATGTGATAATTAAATGCTTGTTCAAAAAATGTTTGTTTTTGACTGTTGGGACGTGAATATTAGTGTCTAATTTGCTTTGTATCATATATAGAGAATACCAGGACACAGCTGGAGAATATCACTGGGTTTAGCTGGGGTTCCGGCACTTCATATAGGTGTGTAGTTGTTCCTATAACTGAAATTGGTCCACTTTTCTGTTTCCCTTTTTTTTTTTTTTACTATAAAGCATATTTTCTCCGTTCTTTTCTAATAGTACTTGTGTTAGTGTTGGTTATTAAATGTGCAATGTTGTGATATGCTATAGGATTAGTTATTAACTGTTTGAACATTGATAATAAAATTTTATTAAGTTAAGAGATGGGATAAAAGCTGGACAACTTTGGAGTACTTATGTTAGTGCTAATTATTAAATGTGCAATGTTGTGTTATACTATAGATTAGTTATTAACTGTTTGATCATTGATAATAAAACTTTATTAGGTAAAGAGATAGGAGTAACTATCATGGATAAAAGCTGGACAGCTTTGGATCCAAATACTGATGAGTACCGAGAAGGAGTAAGACAATTTGTCTTAACCTCCAAGCGGTATGCTAGAAATCCAGAAATACTTATATGTCCTTGCGCAATTTGCCGCAGCCTTAGCCCACAAACTGATGAAGACGTAGAGGTACATTTGTTGAAATACGGCATCGAGCCTGCATATGATATATGGTGTGCACATGGAGAAAATGCGGGTCCATCCATACAAGATGGAAAATTAGACGATGTTGATGTCGACTATGGACTTCCAGAAGAACGTGCCCGCAATGTGAAATTTCAGAATGCAATAGCTGCAAAACTAGGGATAAACTTGGTAAGTTTGTACTCAAAAACTTGGTATTTTTTTTATCAGGAATTTGAGAAATGCCTAATAAATAAATAATTGTATACATGTATAGAGTTCACTTGCTGATGAGGATGATGATTGTGTTGATGATGAAAGTGGGCAACATGCTTGTAAGGAACATGGAGAACAAATTTCCAAGGTATTTTTGTAATGACCCGGTTTTATTAATTTAAACTGTATTTGGAATGTTGGAATGTTGGAATGTTGGAATGTTGGAATGTTGGAATTTTATAATGGAGAACAAACTTGGTGTATCTGTGTTGGAATGTTTCTTATGCAGCCTTCCTTGATTTCTGTTCTTTTTATGAGTGAAACTCTACTTACCAATGGACACTTGAGAACTAATTTGGTGTCATTTGAATTTGAAATGAATTTCTAGTGATTTATCTAAGTTAAGTTTGCTGCTGTCTTATTCTTCTGAAAAACTGATATTTTCAGCCAGATTGTGTTCTATTTTTACCTAACTTCTTGAACTCTGATTTTCCTGAAATTTTAGTATGTTCCTCTCTCATGTGTTTACAATGAAATTGTAAATTTTCAAGTCCATCCATTGATTAACGAAAGTTTAGTGAATTTTTGAAGCCAAATCTAATATTCAAGTACTCTACTTTTGCTTGTGTTACTTCAGTACTGTTTTCTTTCTCAAAAAAATGTTCAGATTCAGCTATATATGTTAACTGATGTATTTGGTACAGAAAAGGGTTGTGGTAGTACTAGTATGTCCAGATTCAGCTATGTATCTCTTGTTTCTTTCAAGTGCAAACTAATAACCGAATAATTTCAGCTCACTAAATATCAGTCCAGGTTCTACTTTTACTAAGTTTTAGTTGCTGTAATGGACTTCATTCTTTGGCTTGGTCATGTTTTTGTTTTGTTATTGACCATGAAAGTCTGGTTTTCTTACTTCAGTCCAATTCCTGAAAGTAACTTTGATTTTGTTATGAGTTATTTATTCTTGTATCTCTTTCTTTTCAGCCCTTATGTTCTTCTTATGTGTGAATACTTATTTAGTTTCATTATAATTTAGATTCAAATCCAATGTAATGCAAGTGCAACTCGAGAGGCTATTGCTACCCCAAGGGTATGACCTCTTGTGTTTGCTTAAATTTGTTTCCATATCTCATCATAATGTTATTGACTTTATTGAGGTATTGGAAATAACTCGATGTAACTAAGTGTTATATTTTGTAGTCGGGGCAGGGTAGCACTCATCTGCCTTCACTTGCTGACAAGTGCAAGTTGCTTAACTGGAATGGCAATGGTGAAGTAGTGGCAGTAGGTACTCTTTCGGCAATAGATCCAAACTCAAAGGTGCATGGATACACACTAGGACTTGATTGTTACCGGGTTTTCGTTGATGATGTATTTGTGAAAACGACAGAATTCTATAGGACTGAGCCTGAATTTGCCAACATGGAAGATGCGCGTGGAAGCACAATAGCTTGGCCGATAAAATACCTCGACTTTGATATGGAGTAACAAGGTATACAATACTATTGTTTTATTCTACATTGTAGCTAATTTGTAGTAACTAGTTACCTAAGGATTGATTCATGAATTCTATTAATTTGCGAACCTTTATTTTGCATGATTTTTATGCTCATGTGTTTGAGATATTATTTTCTGTGTATATCAAGGTATATAAGGTATGGATAAAAAGATAAGGTGAATGTTAGTCTGTTTTGGATTTTGAAATGCTAGATTTCTGTAGCAATCAAACTTATTTTCACCACCTGCTCCTCCCTTGTATGCCTTCTTGTTGTGCACAGCTCCTTTAGAAATTTGGCATACTTTGGAATTTGCTTGATGCATTCCAAAAGGGGGATGTTAACCTCTACACGCCTAAAGATGTCCAACACCTCTTCATCAGATTTGTCCTTCTTCGATTTAGCAAATCTGGAAGGAAAAGGTAAACAAGAAGATTGGTTAGTATTAACTAAACCACTTGAATTAGATTTTACCTTATGTGTTTCTGAGGTTGCGGGATCTTTTTCCATGTCCCTCTTCTTCATCACGTCGAGCTCAGCCTTGCTCGGTTCACCATTCTGCTCGGCCTCATTGCCGTGTATTGCTTCTCCTTTGCCGAATGTCACCTCCTCATTGCCGTGTGTCTCATCATGCTCGGCATCAACATCATCACACTCCACCATCACGTCCTCTCTTGTCTTTCCCACACTCGGCCCCTCCAAGATCTTACCACTCCTTGTGGTGATTGACTTTGCCTGCTCATTCTTGGGGTTAGGGATCACTCCTCCAGGTAACCTCCCTTGCTCTTGGATTTGCCCCATAAAATCCACAAACTTCCCCATCTGGTTCTTCAGCTCAGAAATATCCTTAGTGTTGGAAGTTGTAGATTGCAACAATGTGTGAGTTTCATCATTCAAGGATTTCAGCATTGCATCATTCAAGGATTTCAGCATTGCATCATAATTAGGGTTTGATGATGCCTGAGCATTATTGTTGTAGAATTGTTGCTGAGGTCTTGCATATCCTTGGAATTGCCCTTGTGGTCTTGGTTGAAACGCCATGCCTCCTTGGTTTGCTTGTGGTGGCGCCAATGGTTGAGGGTTCTGAACATTGCTATTGTTGGCCCAACGAAAATTAGGGTGATCGTTGTACCTTGGATTAAAATTCGGGAAATTGGAACGTTGCTGCCCTTGAAAGCCAACCGAATTAGCTTCCTCAAAATTATCTCCTCCTCCCAATTGAGGACACACATCAGCCGTATGGCCCTCTATGCTACACACCCCACAGACTTGGGAATGCTTCTGCTTCATCATTTGGGACATCATCTGAGTGATTTTCCCCATGTCTTCTCTAAGCTCCTTGACAGCATTGGATTCTTCAAAGCCACTAGCTTCATTCACTCGCCTTGAGGAAGTAGACCCGAACTGTTGTTGGTTAGTGAAATGCATCTCCAACAAGTTCTTAACTTCCTCTTTTCTCTTCTCCATCAAAGATCCTCCAGCTGCTGAGTCAAGAAATCTACGCTCCAAAGGACGTAATCCTTCATAAAAATACTGCAGCAAAAGACCTTCACGTATCCCATGATTAGGACACGTTGCCACCAAAGACTTGTACCTATCATAGTACACATCGAAGCTCTCGTCTGGCTCTTGTCTGATAGAAGTGATCTCCTTTCTGATCTGCGTCACCCTTGATGAAGGAAAGTATTTGGTGAGAAATTCCTTCACCATTGTATTCCAAGACGTCATCTTGCTAGGTAGAATAGCAAAGAACCACTCGGCTGCCCTATCTTCAAGTGAGAATGGAAAAGCTTTCATCCTCACATGTTGCAAATCCGCCCCAGTTGGGCACATTGACTCACATCTGAACTCAAATTTCTGAACATGGCGATTCAGATCTTCTCCACTAAGTCCAAAGAACTTGGGCAATTGGTGGATAAATCCACCCTTCAACTCAAACTCTGCTGATTTGCCAGGTGCAACAACAGGATATGTTACATTGCTTGGTCTCACCACACCTCCTTGTGGCGCATCTACTTGCCCATTCTCTTCTCTCAATGAAGTCATATTAAATATGGGATCAGGTAAATCAATGTTCAAATATTGAATTGGTATGGGACTCTGAAGTAGCTCAAACTCTGGTTCTTCGTGAAACAAAGGGTTTAGTTCACACAAAGCTTCTGAAGGAAATGGTGAGGGTGGTGCAACGAAATCTCTGTTAAAAAGTGATGAGGAGGGAGATACGAACTGATGTTCTGGTGAAGGTGAACGTGCTTGACCTAGAGTTGCTGGCAATTCTAGATCGTATATCTCTCCAATTCGATACAAACGGCCTCTAATGTCACGTGACCAATTGGACATTCATGTACCTGAAATTATTAAAAGATCAAGTATTTAATCAATGAATCTTTAAAAAGAAAAACAAACGTGTATTGTTAGAATGTATAAGTTATTGTTAGGGTAAAAATATCACACAAAAGTATGTATATATATCAACGAAAATTCAAATATGTATATATATAAATAACACACGAAAATTCCAATATGTAAATGTATGTGTATCACACGAAAATAAGTATAAGAATATCACACAAATATATGTCACACGAAATATTACAAGTATAGCACAAACACAATTTTACAAGTATAAACAAACGAATCAAAAGTGTGTTTTATGTATCCCTAGTTAAATTGCTATATGATTTGTTCGAATTTTCAAAGTACGTAGAGCAGAGGAGATAACTGTGCAATGGGCTGAAACAGTCCAAGGTAGTATCATGCTTATTACGATATACCTCGAAAATTCAAACCAAGAAATGTTTTCTTTTGAGATCAAAAATTTACTTATATCAAACTCATTTAAGGTTTTGAAGCTCGGTGGACGTGCGGCGTAGGTCTATCGACTAGACACAAGATTCCGTGGTTTCAGAAGGCTAGAACGAAAGTACTAACAATGGAGTGAGGCAAGACTCGTTGTTAGACACCACGGAGAGCGAACTCCCTATCGACTCACTCACAGAGAATGAACATCAGTCTGTGGGCCTTGAGATCTAGTTAAACAAACCTCAATACCAAAATTAGAACAAACGAACTACGAATGCCCCTTACTCTGTTGAGAACCTTATGTTGTCAGTACCACTAAAGTGCATAAAAGCCGCCCTCAACCTCATAAAAACGCAAGCGCTAGTATGAAGGGTTAAGGCTAATATCAACATTAGTGACCTTACCTATTCCTCTTCCCCTCAAAACCAAAAACAAACTCAACATAAATAGACTTCTAAAACTCCTTAACAATTTAGCTAGTTATGCAATACCACACACGAAATTTACATGTATCTATATTGGTTCGGTTCTTTAAGGTTATCGATTATGTAAGTATTGTAAATGTCGAAACTTAGAATTTCTAATGTCTTTTATTCACACAACTTTAAAATTTGAGGTACGTGGAGCAGAGGAGATAACAGTGCAATGGGCTGAAACAGTCCAAGGTAGTATCATGCTTATTCCGATATACCTCAAAAATTAAAGACGAATTTTATCTTTTGAAGAAAAATAGATTCACATATGCTCAAGTTATTTCCTAGCGTCTAAAGTGAGGTGATGCTTCGGCACAAGCGGTTGTCTAGGTCGAGCATACTTTACTTTTCTAAGGCGGTGTCGTTAAAATTCACGGAGAGTAAACTCTCTTGAGGAATAAGGCAGGTCTCAAAGTTTTTAACTACGGAGGACAAGTCCCCTATCGACTCACTCACAGAGAATGAACATCAGTCTGTGGGTCTTGAGAGCCAGTTTTACAAACCTCGAACCCATCAATGAAAATAACTTGCCCTATACTTTGTAAAATAAACTCGGGTCCTAGCGGTCTACAAGTGTTGATTAAAACCGCCCTCAACCTCATAGAAGTAATACTATTGCTGAAATGTCGCTTTGTATGCGTGGGGGGGGGGAAGTATCCCGCGTTTCCCAATCTACATAAAAACGGATCCAACAAAGCACCATTCAAATGAAGGGTTTTGGTTATGATCAACAAAAGAGGCTTCACCTACATGTTACACTTTAGAAACTACAATAAACTCAAAGCATACACAAAAACTATCAACTTCCTAGAAATTATCTAAGTGTACAAACATTCACAATAATTTCACAGAATCGGAAATTTAGCAAAATAAAAATCAAAAACCAAAAACCAAAAATCGGAAAATCCTATTTACTATTACACTTCCGAAAAATTCCTATTATACATATCCCAAAATCTATTGAAAAATTAAAATAACCTGCAATATACATAATTACAAACAACACTTTATGAATCAAAATCATTAAATTTCCCCGGCAACGGCGTCAAAAATTGATGGAGGTGTTATCCAAGCATAAAGTACCTGCAAAACAACTTCATACACATAATACCCTTCTTTTGTCAATTGTAGTTAGGACAAGTAGGGATCGTTCTATCCGGGGAAATCAAGGGCATTTCAATCACACAAAATGTTGTACTTAAGGGGTGTTGTCGATTTTTATAATTATTTACCTACTGATTTTTACAAAATTCTAAAACCTAAATTATTATCTACAATTGATCATCACCTATCACACAATCACAAGATACAAATCTCATTATACATGCAACGAAATTAAAACAAGTAATAGGGCAGCAAGCATAAAATCGGATTCTAGGTTAACTAAGTTCCAATTTAATTAGAGCCTTCGCGGAACATCTAATTATTCAAAACATCACAAGTATTTAGAATTAACTTCGCGTATAATCCTAAACATGGTACTAATCGGTTTAAGAACACTTCACGTAGAAATTAAACACAAATAGCACATAAGCACAATATGTCGAATTGGAACATGTTAGCAGGTATGGCGTCACTCATCCCACATCGACATGTAAATTTCCATAATTACTCGAGCCCTTAGATTAATACATATCAAAGCATAACATGCGTATGAATCAACATATATTAAATCGGCATATGAATTTAATACCAAGATAACACTCATGGCCTTTCGAATGCATCTAGATATCTCCTTCGGTTGCACACGAATTAAGGAAATAAACCTAATTAATTCAAGAAAACAAATAAAATCCTACTGCCCATCATACATATTCAATCAAATCACATGCATAATTCGGTAATCAAACATAAAATAACCAAACATTTATTACAAAGATTCGGAAATCCCATGCATAATCAACAATACCGAAAATAAAACCAAAAATCCAAACATATTTCATAGACAAAATAATGTTTAAATACAAAGAAGCAAGAGCCATTGAAATACAATCCAAATTACAACCTTGATCAAGAGTTCGGCAAAGGATTGGTGTGATGATCGGATGGAATTTGTGGATGGTGGTGGGTGTGGTTCGGCCTTGGTTCTTGGTAAGAATTCTTGGAGATATTTTGGCAGAGGTTCGGCAAGTTTATGTGAGAGAGAGATGATATTTTCTGTGTGAAAATCGTCAAATATATAGAGGACAAAGGGTGGCTGCAACTAGGGTTCACAAAACCTAGTTTTTCTCAAACTTATCCTGCTGGCAGATTTGACCTTCGAGTGAAGATTCTGGAATATCTTTCTCTAGAAAATAGATATTGAGGTGATTCCAGTTGGGTTGGAAACTAGACTCCCGTAGATTTCTATCCATATAAGGCTCGAATTCTGATTCATTGTGAGCTGTCCGGGAGAGTCCGTGGAAGTTGGATGACGTGCACAGGAATTCTGCCGAATTTGATCAGGATTTGTTGCGATTTTCTTTCTCTATTTTCTGCCGAAAATTCCCAAGATAATGGCTGAATAATTGAGAAATATCTCTTTAGGTTTTCCATGAATTAATTCAGCCAAAAATCTTGCACAAAGGATGGAATTCAGTCCACATTCGTATGCCAAATCCATGTAGAACTCGGTTTAGGTTTTCTTCTTTCGGCAGACTTGACCTTCGTGCATTCAAACCGGCATAACTTTTTCCTCAGAGCACCGATTGATGCGATTCTAAGTCCCAGAGAAACTAGACTCGTAGAGCTTTCCAACGGCATATGTCACGTTCTCTGGTTCCAAGCGATGTGTCCCACAGAAATTCCGGAAGTCAGGACACAGTTCCAGGAAAATTCTGGTAGTCCCTGGATTGGTTTGCTCAAACTGCCAAGTTGCAGCCTTCATTTGGGTGACTTCCCGAACTCCGATTGATCTAAAATTTTGGCACAATACACTTTAGCTTACGAATTATATGCATACCAAATTTCATCAAATTTGGAAAAGGATAGATCAGTTTAGCACGAGCCTCAAAATCACGAAAAAGACATATTTTACTTTATTTCCAGATTTCTATACTTAGTCATTTTTCTGATTATTAAGCACACTTTCTCCAAAACTCTACCAACATGACACTAAACTAAATTATGACTCAATCTTACTCTAAATAGACATAACAAAGCATAAATAAGGGATAATACACATTAATAACGTCGCACATTGTGCTCTTATCAGAGAAGCGCTCAGCTGGTTCTATGAGCTTCCGGCAAATTCAATCGAGGCCTTCGAACAGTTGGCCGACCGGTTTGTAGGCCGCTTTATCCTCCGGGTCGAGGGAGCCCGCACATCGACCATCCTCTTCAACTGCATGCAGGCACCCAGTGAGGAATTGAGGACATTCGTCAACCGTTGGTAGACGGCGACGGCCGGGGTCCGGAACCTTGACAAAGGTATCGCCGAGAAGGCGTTCAAGCAAGGGCTCCGACCGGGAAAATTTTTCTACACTGTGCGGGTGGAACTCCCGCAGGGGTATGACGAGTTGATGGCAATGGCCATCCGGCACGCCCAGGCCGATCACGAGACGTACGGGCAGCACCTGCTGAAGAGGAAGCGGGAAGGGCAGCAGGAAGACCACCCCCGGGAAGAGCACCCGCCATCCCGCCAAGAAGACAAGACCAGCCAGCGGACCGAGAACCGATCCGCCCGACCGGGCCGGCCCAGCAGAAATTGGGGGCAACGACAACAAAGGCCCTATCATGATAAGCCCCAGTACGAGCACAAGCCGGCGCAGTTCCGCCAAGAACGCCCTGGCAATCATGCCAGCACAACCGGCCGGTCAAGAAGTCTTCACCGCTCTCACCTCTTCGTACGAGGACATTTTGCTCGAGAATGGGAACATCATTCCCCCACCGCCCAGGAGAAAGTACCCGAAGGGGAAGCTTACCACGGCGCAAACGGGCAAGTACTGCTCCTATCATGATGAGGCTACTCACCGAACGAGCTAGTGCTGTGCTCTCAGGACAGCGGTGGAGGGTTTGATTGGTAACGGCCAGCTCCAACGGTACGTAGGGGAAAGAAGAGCAGATCCCGACTGGGAGCAACTACCGGTTCAACTGCTGTAATGCCACAAGATGTATATACAAACTACTTTCAAGAAAATTTCACCGGTTCCATCAAATCAAGCATATTCATAGTCAAGGGATAATACAAGCAGAGGCCGTTCGGGCAAGTTTACAAAAAGAGCAAGGGCAAAATCCTAAGGAGCTACGCCTCCCCCCTCAGCGGGCAATCCGCCAACCTCTCCGGATGAAGCAGCCGCGCCTTCAGCAATCTGAGGACCACCCTCCCCTTCCGGTTGCTCTTCCGCCGACTGCTCATGGATATCCGACTGCTCATGAATATCTTCATCAGCAGCCTTTGACATCCGGGAAGTATCCCGGTACCCCTTCTGCTCCCATTCCGTGTACGCATCCGCGATGCCCGATTCCCTGGCCTTCTCCAGGAACTGAAGGAACTGATCGCTCTCATGATATTTGAGAACAACCCGCTCGTACAGTTCCGGGTCCTCTTCCCCGGCTGCAGCGGCAGAGGCAGCACGCACGGCGGCAGCTCCCACCTGGAGCTCGTCCACCATGGCCTCCAGTTCGGCCTTCTCCTCCTCAGCCAGCTCCTTCTCCTTCTCCAGGCTCCGGACCCGCTCCTCCAGCTTGGCCACCTGCTTCTTGGCCCTCTCCTCCGATCTGGCCTTCTCCCGCTCCAGCCGGGACCTCTCTGCTTCCAGCACTCTCCGGGCTTCTGTCATCTCGGCCACCTACTTCTTCAGCTCCTCACTCGGATCGGGCTGGTACAGATTGTACAGCAGCTGCATAACAACAGAGCCAATTAAGAAAGCAAGAGGAAATGAGTTTCGAGCGGTACAATGGCACCGAGCAATTCTTCCCGCCCGCCAAGGCTCCGGTGACCTCAGCCCTGTCCAGACCAAGGCCTGCCAAGTCTGCCGCCAGCTGCCGGGCAAGTGCACTCTTCGGGCTTCCCCTCAGAGCCTCCGCAGGCGCGGGGCTACTCTGCCGGGCAGCGGCAGCTTTCTCCCCAGCGGAACTCGATGCACTGCTGGTTACCTTGAGCCGTTTGGCCAGATTCTCACCGGACGACCCACATGTCAGCGTCAGCACCGCGGAAGGAGGAACGTCCATGATCCTCTGCCTCTTCTCACCCTGGCCGTCAGGCGAAGAAGATTGCGCGCTTGATCGGGTCACCCGGGTGACAAGCGGGACTGACCCCAGCCGGTATGGAATCCGGCTCACTCCACCGGGAATCTTCAGTGGTCCCCCCGGTAGTCTTGCCCTTACCGGGTCCCGCCTTGGGCGCAGTAGGATGGCTGTTCACACGCGCCAGGACGTAGCCCTCGTCCGCGACAACCATGACCCGCGGTTCGGAATGAACCATAAGCTGACCGGACTCCTCGTCCACCGAGGTCCGTGAAACGGCCTCGCTTTTCTCCTTCACCATCGCGAGAAGCTCTTCACCGTGGATAGGGTAGTGTCGGGTTTGATGACCGCCCAGGAGGATGCACCTGTAGGACGAGCAAAGGTTAGTATTTAAAATAGTTAGCAAAAGTGTCACCGCTAGCACTTGCTACGCACCGGGATCTCGCCCAAGACAGCAATGCTCCAGCACTTCTCGCCGGATGAAGTTGCAAGAGGTCCGCTCGAGATCATCCCAACATCCGAGTATGGTCGTGATCCTCTCCTGCTCCAACTCGGACAGCTCGAACGATTGATCCCCAAGGGGCTGGAAGGCACCAGGAACCCGGTACATCTTACTCCTCTTCTGCCACTTCCCGCCCGCCATCACCACCTTCTTCCTCCAGTTGTTATCCACCAAAGAAGGCATATGAGTAACGATCGGTTGAAAGTGCCGGGCATTGAAGGACAGGCGACCCCGGGATCCCCGCTTCTTCGAATATGATAACCTGTATAGTGCCCGGAATTCGTTTACCGTTGGCATACTCATCCCGGACAACTCGTACAGGCAGCCGAGGCTCAGCAGTCGCCTCCACTGGAGCCCTGGAAGCTGCGCGGGAGATACTTGCAGTGCACTGAGCATGTACTGCACAAAGTTTGGAAGAGGGAGCGAAAACCCGTGGTGAAACTGGTCTAGATGCACCGCAACCCAACCTGCCTCCGGGTTACAGGCTGACTCTCCGGGATTCAGTGGCCGTAGTGCCGCCTCGTTCGGGATACTCCACGTCTCCCGGAACGCAACATTCTCCCCGGGGTTCATGCTACCCTCCGGCTCGTCACACACCACGGCACCCTTCCCTCTCCTGATGGTATAGCTCACGGGCGGAGCACCAGCAAGGCGCACACCGTGCGGTATTCCCTCAGATCCTGAGGACCCGGAAGACGAAGCCCCGCTCCGAGAGCGGTCAGCGGCTTCAGACACCGGGGATTCCGAACCGAGCCAGTCCTCCAGTCTCTCCTCATCGTCCACGACGGGACGCCTGGCAGCCAATTCGGAAGCCCCATCAGAACTTGCAGAAGACATTTTTTAACCTAAGAGGAAGAAAAAAACAAAACCCTAGCGCTGGTCAGCAACAGGCTAAAACAGCACTCTCTGCAGCCCCTCTCCAAGTTTACCGCAGACGCTCCGCTTAAAACAACTTAGTCGGCGACAGAGATCCCCTCCCCCCGCCGCAAAAACACCGAAAAGAAAAACAAGAACAACACCAGGCAAAGAAAGCAAGAACTTACCGATTAGTATGCTCAACCGAGGAAAGTCCGCCCTGCGAAAACAGCGAGCAATGGTAGGAGAAGAGTAAAAGAGCGCTTGAGGCAACGGATGTCGCGGGACACCTCCACAGAGTTTTCGCCGGATTTCTCTCTTTCCCTCAAAGTCTCTCTAAGCAAGGAGCAAAACAGAATGAAGAAGGCAGAGGAGGCCTTTTTATAGAGAGGTTCGGTGCCCTAGGCGCTTGTAATCCCCCCAAACACGCAATCAGAGCAACTCAAACGCTCGCGAATCCAGGCCTTCCATCTCAGACCGCTCCCTATCAGCACGTGTCCCAGTATCAGCAAACTGCCCACGCCATCATAACTGATCGGACTGATGGACTTCCTCCTTAAATGCATGTCAGCCACTTGTCCCGCCTGCTGGTGACATGTAAGAGAGTTAGGAGCGGGAACCGAGGCGTCAGGCCCCCCACACTTCCCCAAGCTCCACGGCTACATGGCATCTCACCGGTTATGAGTTTTTCAACCGCTTCGAGAGCTTTGTTCCGGGTACGAGCCATCCATCCGGTACCATGGCAGTTCACGGTTATGATCATTCAACCGGCTGCATGGCATCTCACCGGTTATGAGTTTTTCAACCGCTTCGAGAGCTTTGTTCCGGGTACGAGCCATCCATCCGGTACCATGGCAGTTCACGGTTATGATCATTCATCCGGTACCAAAAATTGACGTGAGCCTAAGCTCGCATGCAATAATAAACCCTACAAAAATATCGTTAGTAGTATGAGCAAGTAGGGATCGTTCTAGGCCGGGGATTAAGGGTACCTGAGATATGAAATTGTTAGACAAATATAAACATATATACACATTAAAAACGTCACACAATGGGGGAAATAGGATCGGCAGCACTGCTGCCCTATAACTAGGTACGGTATTAAAAACAGAAAATTAATCCTAGACTACTATATACAAGTGATCATCATCTCTCACACAAAACAGTTCACACAAAAGACTCTTTAACACATAGATTTGCATGCACGAAGGTAAGGATCAAGTATTTAGCATGTTCAAGAATTAAATTAGTTTCGACACAACTAGGGCCTCCAACGGTTTTCCAATTGTTAGACTTCTTAAATTCTTAGAAACTACTCCAACGTATGACTTCTAAGGTGATGCTAATCTGGTTTTACGCATTTTAACATTTAAGCATGTGAGTCTAAATCGAAGACATGTAAACAAGCAAGGTTGTCAATCATCCTATTTAACATGCAAGTAATCTAAGGTTTTTACCCTTGGTGAGCAACACAAAACAAACTACTCCAACGTATGACTTATCCGTATTACTCGATTAGATGAAACCTAACATCTAGATTTACATGCAAACAACAAATGCTTAAACACAACTAATGTTTCGGTTTATAAGGCTCACTCATAGATTACTAACCAAATTAAATCCTAAACATGCTTTTAATACTAATGCCCTGGTTATCTAAACATACAAAATCCATGAATTAAAGATTGCAAAGTCATCACATAAATTCCAACAAGAATCGCAATTTATGTTCATCATACAAAACCAAACGAAAACAAAGTATTTTTATAACAATACATGTGACTAAACCGAAATTAAAAACATAAGTCATAGGGATGGATCACACTTTAGAAACCTTGGAGAGCTTCGTCTTGGTGTGGTGGAAGAGATTCGGCAGTGGCTGAGGTAAGGTATGGGATTCGGTGGTGATTGATGGTGGTGGAATCGGTGACTAGATGTTTTAGGGTTTCGGCTTAGAACTTTGGGTAGAAAATTTGGTAGAGTTTTGGCTAGTGCTTTGCAAGAGATGAGATGATGATTTTTCTGAATAAGAGATGGCTATATATAGAGGAATATGGGTGAGAGGCTGCCGGCCACAAGAATGCAAGAAGGTAGGTTTTGGTTTTCCTACTAGGTTTATGTTTCCTTGTTGAATAAGTATTTGCATTCTTGATTTTCTTTTTCTGATTTTTCTTCAAGGCTTTGGGCTGCACATCTTCATGGACTTCTTGTATGATCTTGGACTTCAATTGATAGGTCTTGATCCATAGAAAATGCCCCACAATGCCGGCAGCACACAGAGGCAGCAATCTGCCAGAATCGGCAGCTTCTCCTAGTTTGACTAGGAGACTTGATTTCTTCATGTTTTTCTTCAATGCCATGGCCTAGTGTCTTCCTCTTCCCTTCATAAAGCTTGGACCATCTTCACATATGCATTTATACACCATTTGGTCCATCAAAAACAGAAAACACAAAAAGGGGGCAGTAGGTTCCTGGAATCGGCAGCTTTGACCTTGTCGCAGTAATTCCGGCATATCTCCCTCCGTGGAGCTCCGATTGATGCGATTCCAAGTCTCACGTAAACTAGACACATAGGACCATCTCCTCATAAAATATCTCGGCCAAATTACATGCAAGTCGTCGGGAATGATTTTTTCGAAGTTGGGACACAGTCCCAGGAAAATCCTGGAAGCCCCTGGATTGGAATGTTCGGACTGCCCTTTTGCAGCCAACTTTTGGGCGACTTCCCGAACTCCGATTGATCTGAAATTTTAACACATCATTTCACAACATATGAATATTAAGCACATAAAATTTCATAGACTTTGGAAAAGGATAGATCACAGTTTCATTCATCTCAAAATCACGAAAAAGACATATTTTGCATTATTTTCCAGATTTCTCAAACTTAGTCATTTTTCGGATTCTTAACCATTTTTCACAAAACTCCACCGAAATTAACACTAACTACATTACGACTCTATCTTAGACAAATAAGGGTTAAACAAAGCATAAACGAGGGTATAAACATGTAATATCGTCGCACATTGTGCTCCTATCAACTACCCCACACTTATCCTTTGCTAGTCCCTTAGCAAACTAAATAAAACTAAGATTCAAAACAAACTATTGCCCCTAACGAAAAACATCATTGACATATTAGGGGCATCCTAAGACTCAAAAACAAACAAATTTAAACACTCTATTTTTATGGAACAATTTTCTGAATTTTTCTCTTCTAAACTAAGCACACAAAAAGCAAAAATAAAAACGGAATACGTTATCCCACCCCACACTTAGAAAATTACATTGTCCTCAATGTAAGCACAAAATAATATCAATGAATTTCCTAAGCATGCAATCGACTAACATATTCCAACATACCATCACAAATCAAAGAAAACGAGAAGGGTTAAGAAATTGCAAACTCTCGGTGATGGCTCCTTCACTTTTCTTTGATCGACATGGGTTGCCTCCCAAGTAGCGCTTTGTGTTTATAGTCCATAGCCTAGACTTTTCACCGTGTTTTGCATGTGTTCATCGTGCTCCAAAGCAACTCAAATCGGCAAGAAGAAGTTCAATGAGAAGATCGTTGCAAGAAGTGTCCGATTCGGTGCTTGTAAAGGGCATTGTATCCGGCTCGGCCTTAGTCTGCGTGTCCGATTCAGGTCGCGTGTCCGTCTCTTCTGCCGGTGTATCCGGCGTATCCAGCTTGTGCCCGGCCTCTTGTGGCCTTGTCTCAACCCTGCCGGCAATGGCAGGTCCGGCAGGAGGTGGTGGAATGGTGGAAAACAGGGGTAGCAGCTCGGCAGGTCGGGGCGTGTCCGGAAGGGTGATCGGTGGTGCGTCCGTGTCCGTGTCAGCCTTTATGGTGATGCTGCCGGCAATTGTAGGTCCGGCAGCCACTTGGTGTGGTGGTGGCATGGCTGCATCATGTATTTGGGAAGGCGGCTCAGCTTGTGGTGCGTCACCAAGAATGATTGTGTCCTCCAATGCATCAAAAGGTGCATGATAATGCTTGAGGCGATGGCCGTTAACCTTGAAAGTCTTGTGGGTTTGCAAATCTCGAATTTCCACGGCTCCATGAGGGAACACACTAGTGATGACAAAGGGACCAATCCAACGAGAGCGCAACTTTCCCGGAAAGAGTTGAAGCCGTGTATTAAACAAGAGAACTTTTTGCCCAACTTCAAACTTTTTCCCCCGAATTATCTTGTCATGGTATGCTTTTGTCTTCTCCTTATAGATCCAAGCGGCCTCATATGCTTCATTACGTATTTCTTCAAGTTCATTGAGTTGAAGCTTCCTATGAAGGCCGGCCTCATTGACATCCATGTTGAACTTTTTAATGGCCCACCATGCTTTGTGTTCTAACTCAACCGGTAAGTGACATGCTTTGCCATAAATTAACCGAAAAGGAGACATACCTATCGGTGTCTTGTACGCAGTCCTATAAGCCCATAAAGCATCATCGAGACGATCACTCCAATCCTTCCTTGAAGGTCCAACCGATTTCTCCAAAATGTTCTTGATCTCTCGATTACTCACCTCGGCCATTCCACTTGTTTGGGGGTGATAAGGTGTAGAAAGCTTATGTGTGACTCCATACTTCCTCAATAAGGCTTCAATGGTGCGGTTACAAAAATGGGATCCTCCATCGCTAATCAAGACCCTTGGAATTCCAAAACGTGAAAAGATGTTGGTCTTGAGAAACTTGGCTACCACCTTGGCATCGTTGGTGCGTGTAGCCTTGGCTTCGATCCACTTTGACACATAATCAACCGCAAGCAATATGTAGAGAAAACCCTTACTTGATGAAAACGGTCCCATGAAGTCAATCCCCCAAACATCAAAAATTTCCACCACAAGGATAGGCGTGAGCGGCATTTGATCACGCCCACTAATCTTCCCCACACGTTGGCACCGATCACAAGCCTTACAAAACATAAATGCATCCTTGAAAATTGTAGGCCAAAAGAAACCACAAGAGAGTACCTTCAATGCCGTCTTCTTCGGTCCAAAATGTCCTCCACACGCCTCACTATGACAAAAAGCAAGGATGGATCGATGCTCATTCTCCGGCACACATCTTCTAATAACTTGATCACCACATTGCTTCCATAAGTACGGATCATCCCACAAGAAGTGTCGAGCTTGCTTCCTTATTCTTCTTTGATGGTGGCTCGGCAACTCTTTAGGAAATCGGTTTGTGGCTAGAAAATTGGCAATGTCGGCATACCAAGGCTCATGTACTTCAAGTCGAAAAAGTTGCTCATCCGGAAAGGTTTCACATAGGGGCAGCCGATCCTCTTGTTGCACAAGCCTACTCAAATGATCGGCCACAACATTCTCTACTCCTTTCTTGTCTTTGATCTCAATGTCGAACTCTTGAAGCAAAAGAATCCATCGAATAAGCCTCGGCTTAGCATCCTTCTTCGTCATAAGATATCTCAAAGCGGCATGATCACTATAAACAATAACTTTGGAATTCAAAAGATATGATCGAAATTTTTCCAAAGCAAAGATTACCGCTAAGAGTTTCTTCTCCGTTGTTGTGTAGTTGAGTTGTGCATCGTTGAGAGTCCTTGAAGCATAGTAAATGGCGCATGGCTTCTTCTCAATTCGTTGTCCAAGTACCGCTCCAAGTGCATAATCACTAGCATCACACATCAACTCAAACGGCTCGTCCCAATTAGGGGAAACTAGAATCGGTGCCGTACACAACCTCTCCTTCAATCGGCAAAATGCTTCTTCACATGCCTTTGTCCACTCAAACGTCACCTCCTTTTGTAACAAGTTGCTCAATGGCTTGGCAATTGAAGAGAAGTCCTTGATGAATCGTCGATAAAACCCCGCATGGCCAAGAAAACTTCTCACATCTTTCACACACCTAGGGCTCGGCAATGCTTGAATTAGCTCCACCTTGGCTTTGTCAACCTCTAAGCCTCTTGCCGAAATTATATGCCCTAGAACAATGCCTTGCGTAACCATGAAGTGACACTTCTCCCAATTGAGCACAAGATTTGTCTCTACACACCTCTCAAGTATCTTCTCCAAGTTCCCCAAACATGTATCGAAGGTGCCTCCATACACACTAAAATCATCCATAAACACTTCGATAATGTCTTCAATAAAATCCGAGAAGATAGCATACATACATCTTTGAAAAGTGCCGGGTGCGTTGCAAAGTCCGAATGGCATCCTCCGATAAGCAAACGTGCCAAATGGACAAGTAAAAGTGGTCTTCTCTTGATCGTCCGGGTGTATCATGATTTGGTTGTAGCCACTATATCCATCAAGAAAGCAATAGTAAGAATGACCGGCTAACCTCTCTAGCATTTGATCCATAAACGGCAAAGGCATGTGATCCTTCCTCGTTGTAGCGTTGAGCTTCCTATAATCGATGCACATCCGATGACCGGTTACAAGTCTTTGTGGCACAAGCTCATTCTTCTCATTCTTGACAACCGTTACACCACTCTTCTTTGGCACTACTTGCACGGGAGATATCCACTTACTATCCGAAATTGGGTAGATCACCCCACAATCAAGCAACTTGATAATCTCTTCTTTCACAACTTTCATCATGGGAGGGTGAAGTCGACGTTGAGCTTCCTTTGTCGGCTTAGCTCCTTCTTCCAACAAAATACGATGAACACAAGTAGTAGGGCTTATTCCCTTGATATCCGCTAAGGTCCAACCTATGGCGGTCTTGTACTTCTTAAGCACTCTTATCAAATCAACCTCTTGCTTCTCACTAAGCATTGAAGACACAATAACTGGTAGTGTATCTTCATCTCCAAGATAAACATACTTCAAGTGACTTGGGAGTTCTTTTAGTTCTAACTTTGGGGCCTCTTCCACACTTGGTCGAAATTTGGTTGTGGCACTTGGAATTGACAAGAACGAATTAAAGGGTGGGGCATAAGGTCGAGCCTCTAGCTCGGCAACAACTTCTTCTATACTCGGCAAAACCATGAATGGCTCGGCACCTCCTTGCTCGGCAATGATGCTTGGCTCGGCCTTGGCTTGGTCGGCACGGCATGACTTGGTTCCTTTCTTAACTCGTTCTCCCTTCTTGTCAAATCCGACCCCTTGCTCAATCGCTAATTGCTATGCGTCGAGCGAGGTCGACATAACTTGCTCGACCTCCTCCAAAACATCAATGGCACAACCCTCCTTCAAATCAACATTGGGAAACTTCATGGCGTCAAACACATTGAACTTTATCATCTCACCATCAAACTCCATAGTTAGGTTGCCCTCGGCCACATCTATCTTTGTGCGCGCGGTCCTCATAAATGGTCGCCCTAAAAGCAATTGAGTGTTGTTGACCGGCGAATCCTCCATCTCAACCACATAAAAATCGGCGGGGAATATCAATTGGTTGACTTGCACCAACACATCCTCTACATAGCCTTCCGGATATTTGCTTGAGCGATCCGCAAGTTGAATGATGACATTATCCTTCTTGAGAGGCCCTATACTCAACGTTTGGTACACATTGAGTGGCATGACATTAATCGATGCTCCCAAATCCAACATAACATCCTCAAATCGTGTATTGCCTATGACACAAGGCACATTGAAGCTCCCCGGATCCTTCATCTTTGGTGGCAACTTCCTTTGAATAACGGCCGACACCGTCTCGCTCATAGTTACCACACGAGTCTCCCTAGTATGCCTCCTTGCCGTGCAAAGCTCCTTCAAAAACTTAGCATACTTTGGCACTTGCTTAATGCACTCCAACAAAGGGATGTTGACTTGCACTTTCCGGAAAATTTCCAACACCTCTTCATCGGATTTATCCTTTTTCGTTCTAGCAAAGCGTGAAGGGAATGGGACGCTTGATGATTGCACCCCTCCCTTTCCGGAATCAATACCTTGCTCGGCAGCTCTCCCCTCTTTGTCAACATGGCTGCTGCCGGCAGGATGTCCCTCGGCAGAATTGTTCTTCTCGGCAGCATTGCCTCTGCCGGCAGTGTCATGGCCGGCTGAGTGGTTGGTCTCGGCTGCAGCATGGTGGCCGGCTGCAGCCCTTTGTCCTTCAATATGGCTGCCGGCAATGTCAGGTCCGGCAGCCCTCTCGTCATCCCCAATCACATTGAAAGTTACTCGCTTCTTCTTTGGACTTGTTGGAGGAAACAACTCTCTTCCGCTTCGAGTTTGAATCACTTTGGCTTGCTCGTTCCTCGGATTTGGAATAGTATTGCTCGGCAACTTCCCTTGCTCATTGAACCTTCCCATAAAATCCACAACTTGCCCCATTTGAGTCTTGAGCTCTCCAATGTCCTTTTGATGATTTTGTTGCCCCGCGAGTAATGCTTGAGTAGCACTAGACAATGATTGAAGCAAAGCATCGTAATTCGGATTGCTCGGTGCTTGGCCTTGGCTCGGCCCTCCTTGGCCTTGGTACGGCACAACTTGTGCATGTGGCTGGTTCGGCACTGCTCCATAGGTTCCTTGGTTCGGCTGATAAGGTTGCCGAGGCACAAATGGTGGCCTCGGTGCAAATGGCGCTCCTCCCTCTCTCGGTTGCATAGGTGCCCTAAGCACGTTGTCATTATTCGCCCATCGAAAGTTCGGATGATCATTGAACCTTGGATTGAAATTGCCAAAACGTTGGCCTCCTTGAAAACCAATTGCATTGCACTCCTCAACTCCCTCATGAACTCCAAATTGAGGGCATTGTTCGGTCTCATGGCCCTCGGTGCAAATTCCACATACACTAGCACGCTTCTTCATCAAATTACTCACCAAGTCGGTAAGCTTATCCACTTTCTCCTCTAACTTTGAGCTCGAAGACGTCTCATGCACTTTCTCATTCCTTTGCATATTGCCTCGTGCCATGCCAAATTGTTGGTTGTTCAAGGCACGAACTTCCAACAAACTTCTTGCCGCTCCGGCGTTCAACTCCAAAAAACTACCTCCCGCAGCTGAGTCAAGAAACTCTCTCTCCATGACGCGCAATCCCTCATAGAAATATTGTAGCAAGAGTCCATCGCTAATGCCATGCGATGGACACAAAGAAACTAGGGACTTGAACCTCTTGTAGTAGTCGAAGAAAGTCTCATCTCCGGCTTGCTTCACACTTGTTATTTGCTTCCTCAAATCAGTGATACGTGAAGCAGGAAAGTACTTGAGCAAAAACTCATCCATCATAGTACTCCACGAAACAATGCGCCCACTAGGCACCTCAAACAACCACTCCTTCGCTTGATCTTCTAGAGAAAACGGAAAAGCCTTCATTTTGAAGTGTTGCAAATCGGTCCCTCTTGGACACATAGACTCCGTGGTGAAGTTAAACCACTGTAGATGCTTATTAGGATCCTCACTCGGCATCCCATAAAATGACTTCAGCTTATGGAGGAATCCACTCCTCAATTCAATCTCTCCAGTCTTGTCAGCTTCCAAGGGAGGATAAGTGATATTCGAAGGAGCAACTCCTGCTCCAGCAACATGACCATTCTGTGATCTGATTGATGCCATGATCTCTTCTTCTTCTGATGATTCGGCAAAGGCCTCAAACTCTGGATTCTGAAGATCACACGATGATGACACAACTGATGGTGAACTCGGCACTGACTCTGAAATGGACGGCACTATAGGGGAGGACGGCAAGGATGATGAAACTGATGAACTGGTTGGTGAAGATGGTGGTAATGGCACAAAACGAGCAATAGCGAGTTCTTGCTCTAAACGTTGCAAACGGCCTTGAAGATCTCTTGCCCAAATACTAGATTCGGACATGCACTATTTCTGAAATTTGCAACATTTAAACAAGTTAGAACCTTATAAAGAAATAGAAGACAAGAATATACATCATTACAAGCCACGGCATTGGCGATACAACAAATTTCAACAATGATTACACACATATAGACAATCGGCAAAGCACAAAATTCACACACGGCAACAATACATTTCGGCAAAGTACACATATGGTTCGGCAACAAGATATCAAAAAGTCCATGATCATGTAATCGCTAAGTCTAATTTCTTTTAAATTTGTTATAACTCTCGAAGTACGTGGAGCAGAGGAGATAACGGTGCAATGGACTGATACAGCCCCCGGTAGTATCATACTTAATCCGATATACCTCAAGAGTTTGAACCACACAACATGTTTTATCTTTGAAGAAAATAGGCCACATATGTCAAGTTATGTTCTAGCGTCTAAAGTGAGGTGATGCTTCGGCACAAGCTGTCGACTAGGTCGTGCGGATTTTACGTTTCAAAGGTCATTACAATCACGGAGGGCGAACCCCCTACAGGAACCAGGCAGGACTCGTTGTTGGACACCACGGAGGGCGAACCCCCTATCGACTCACTCACCGAGAATGAACATCAGTCTATGGGCCTTGAGATCCAGTTAAACAAACCTGAGAACCATATCTATGATCATAACTTCCCCATACTTTGTAAAACAAACACGGATCCCTAGCAGTCTACAAGTGTTGATTAAAACCGCCCTCAACCTCATGGAAGTAATACTATTACCGAAGAAACGCTTATATGCGTGGGGGGGAAGTATCCCGCGTTTCCCAATCTACATAGAAACGGCCTCCGACATAGCACCATTCACATGAAGGGTTTTGGTTATGATCAACAAAAGTGGCTTCACCTACATGTTACACTTTAGAAACTACAATAAACTCAAACATACACAACACTATCAACTCCCTAGAAATTAAACTAAGTGATTACCAACATACATCAATATACATCATGCAACTTCCAAAATTTAACTCTACATGCCGAAGCATATTTCTACTTTACAAAATCCCAAAATAAGATTAAAATTACAACTTTACAACTTCACAACAAAAATTTCCAGCAACATTATATACACAACAATAACATAAAACAAGCTTTTATAATCCCCGGCAACGGCGCCAAAAATTGACGTGAGCCTAAGCTCGCATGCAATAATAAACCCTACAAAAATATCGTTAGTAGTATGAGCAAGTAGGGATCGTTCTAGGCCGGGGATTAAGGGTACCTGAGATATGAAATTGTTAGACAAATATAAACATATATACACATTAAAAACGTCACACAATGGGGGAAATAGGATCGGCAGCACTGCTGCCCTATAACTAGGTACGGTATTAAAAACAGAAAATTAATCCTAGACTACTATATACAAGTGATCATCATCTCTCACACAAAACAGTTCACACAAAAGACTCTTTAACACATAGATTTGCATGCACGAAGGTAAGGATCAAGTATTTAGCATGTTCAAGAATTAAATTAGTTTCGACACAACTAGGGCCTCCAACGGTTTTCCAATTGTTAGACTTCTTAAATTCTTAGAAACTACTCCAACGTATGACTTCTAAGGTGATGCTAATCTGGTTTTACGCATTTTAACATTTAAGCATGTGAGTCTAAATCGAAGACATGTAAACAAGCAAGGTTGTCAATCATCCTATTTAACATGCAAGTAATCTAAGGTTTTTACCCTTGGTGAGCAACACAAAACAAACTACTCCAACGTATGACTTATCCGTATTACTCGATTAGATGAAACCTAACATCTAGATTTACATGCAAACAACAAATGCTTAAACACAACTAATGTTTCGGTTTATAAGGCTCACTCATAGATTACTAACCAAATTAAATCCTAAACATGCTTTTAATACTAATGCCCTGGTTATCTAAACATACAAAATCCATGAATTAAAGATTGCAAAGTCATCACATAAATTCCAACAAGAATCGCAATTTATGTTCATCATACAAAACCAAACGAAAACAAAGTATTTTTATAACAATACATGTGACTAAACCGAAATTAAAAACATAAGTCATAGGGATGGATCACACTTTAGAAACCTTGGAGAGCTTCGTCTTGGTGTGGTGGAAGAGATTCGGCAGTGGCTGAGGTAAGGTATGGGATTCGGTGGTGATTGATGGTGGTGGAATCGGTGACTAGATGTTTTAGGGTTTCGGCTTAGAACTTTGGGTAGAAAATTTGGTAGAGTTTTGGCTAGTGCTTTGCAAGAGATGAGATGATGATTTTTCTGAATAAGAGATGGCTATATATAGAGGAATATGGGTGAGAGGCTGCCGGCCACAAGAATGCAAGAAGGTAGGTTTTGGTTTTCCTACTAGGTTTATGTTTCCTTGTTGAATAAGTATTTGCATTCTTGATTTTCTTTTTCTGATTTTTCTTCAAGGCTTTGGGCTGCACATCTTCATGGACTTCTTGTATGATCTTGGACTTCAATTGATAGGTCTTGATCCATAGAAAATGCCCCACAATGCCGGCAGCACACAGAGGCAGCAATCTGCCAGAATCGGCAGCTTCTCCTAGTTTGACTAGGAGACTTGATTTCTTCATGTTTTTCTTCAATGCCATGGCCTAGTGTCTTCCTCTTCCCTTCATAAAGCTTGGACCATCTTCACATATGCATTTATACACCATTTGGTCCATCAAAAACAGAAAACACAAAAAGGGGGCAGTAGGTTCCTGGAATCGGCAGCTTTGACCTTGTCGCAGTAATTCCGGCATATCTCCCTCCGTGGAGCTCCGATTGATGCGATTCCAAGTCTCACGTAAACTAGACACATAGGACCATCTCTCCATAAAATATCTTGGCCAAATTCCATACAAGTCGTCGGGAATGATTTTTTCGAAGTTGGGACACAGTCCCAGGAAAATCCTGGAAGCCCCTGGATTGGAATGTTCGGACTGCCCTTTTGCAGCCAACTTTTGGGCGACTTCCCGAACTCCGATTGATCTGAAATTTTAACACATCATTTCACAACATATGAATATTAAGCACATAAAATTTCATAGACTTTGGAAAAGGATAGATCACAGTTTCATTCATCTCAAAATCACGAAAAAGACATATTTTGCATTATTTTCCAGATTTCTCAAACTTAGTCATTTTTCGGATTCTTAACCATTTTTCACAAAACTCCACCGAAATTAACACTAACTACATTACGACTCTATCTTAGACAAATAAGGGTTAAACAAAGCATAAACGAGGGTATAAACATGTAATATCGTCGCACATTGTGCTCCTATCAACGCCCCATATTCATTTCATGCACACATCTATTGCATGGCGGATTTCAACGCCCCATATTCATTCCATGCACACATCTATTGCATGGCGGATTTCAACGCCCCACTATCATCTCCATGCTCATAGCACCACAACACTTGAGCACAGTACTACTTATATGACAAACATACTCACAAACTGTTGCATACCATCGATAACAGGTACTCACCCCGGTCACGCCCAATCTTCAACGCGGACTTGGGGGACTGGGCACCGTTGGGTTGGTAACCCTGCGGGTCTGCGGGACAAGGGCAAGACAGTTTAAGTCCCCATTCAAGATTGCACTTGACTGGGAACTTGGGGTACTTGTTGACAGTAGCCACAGAGGGGCTACAGCAGGCCCACAAAACCGCAGCTAGTGCACCAGGGGCCGGCCTGAGGCCCAGGACCGGATCACCAGCACCCGGTCTCAAGATCCAGCAGTCTATCCTGCCACCAGGGGCCCGGGGTCCGGGGGCTCCTGCCTGCCAAAGAGGTCACCAAAGCTGCCCTTTGGTGTACAAACAGAAGGGAACCAGTCCCACATCGAAGGGTAAGGCCAGACCTCACTCCTGGCCATCTATATAAGGGCCCCAACTACCCTCATTAATAGGTAACTGATCCTTCCTACCGCTTATATACGTGCTTAAGTTTATATCTATTCCAACTATACTAACTTAGGCATCGGAGAGGAGAAGACCGGCTCGCCCGGTATTCCCCTTAGTAAGCAGGTTTACAGGAGATCATGTGAAGATTCATCTGTCTCTACAAGGCCTACGGGTTTGTACAGAAACACAGCTCTTCTTACTCGCCTAGTACTTAATTAAGCAGCTGGAAATTTTGGAATGGGTTGAACTTGGAGGATTAGTAACTGTGTATGTTGGTATATGCAGGCTAGATTTGGAGGCTAGGTTGGAGTATGATATGTGTTGATCATGATGGATATGGTGACCCTCTCTCTTTTCCAGAAGTTTACTAGTTGTATGCATATTTCTTTGGTGTATTAGTTTGAACATATATATAACAGAACTCTCTCTAGCTACTTATTTGTGGTCTATGTAAGAATTTGGTTATGCTAAGTTAATCATGAAAACAATGTTGGAACTCTGATTTGATCATGGTTGCTGATTTTATGGAGTGAATTATTGTGCCCAGATTTTATGCAAAAAAATTAAATATATATTTTTTTTATTCACATAAACATTGATGGCGTTTGAAAACGTCATTGTATGTGTTTTCTATAGCATTAATAAACACCATAACAAAAAAAGCATGACGTTTAGGAAGTGTCATAGAATGGAAATCAATGGCGTTTTACAAACGCTATCTTAGTATAGTTCAATGACGTTTTTAAAACGCCATGCATGATCATACAATGGCGTTTTTGAAACGCCATGAAATAACATTCAATGGTGTTTATCAAACGCCATGCCTATGATCATACAATGGCGTTTTTCAAATGCCATGAAATAACATTCAATGGCGTTTATCAAACGCCATAAATTGCCTGAGAAAAGGACAGCGTCGATTTCCACGACGTTTGACCATGGCGTCGAAAACCACCGTAAAAAACTTTCCATGGCGTTTTTCAAACGCCGTTGATGTGTCTGTGTGTAGTAGTGTTGCTCCAGCCACTGACTTTGCAGCTGCTCCAACGGTTCTCGTTGTGGCCATAGCGGTGGTCAGTCTCGTGGTCGAGGACGAAGCCCCAATTTTCGCGGTGGATATGGCAGAACTCAATCTCATGGTGATTCTTTTACCTTTTCTTCTACTCGAACTCGAATTCAATGTCAAATATGTGAGCGTCAAGGACACTCTGCCATTGACTGCTATAACAGCATGAATCATGCCTATGTTGGTCACATTCCTTCGGCCAAGCTCACAGCTCTTTTTGCAGCACCGACCACCACCACTCAAGCTCCAATGGCCTTCAACGTTCAATTTTCTCCTCCTACAGATCCTATTTCTTCTCAGACATTCTCTCAAAACCTGCTACGCATCCTCCATACTCTCCTACTTCGCCTGGAATCAATTTTTACTCTGCTCCGGTTGCCAATTCTACATGGCTTGCTGACTCCTGTGCCTCTCAACATGTGACTCCTGATCTCTCAACACTCTCTGAGGCCAGTCCTTATTATGGTAACTCCACTCTTACTGTTGGTAATAATAATCACCTGTATGTTGCTCATATTGGTTCAACTACTATGCACACACCTCATGCATCTTTCAAAATGAAGAATGTCTTACATGTGCCTGAAATCACTCGAAATTTGCTCTCAGTGAATCAGTGTGCATTTTTAATTAGGACTCAGGAGAACTCTTTCTCAAGGACCGGTGCGTGATGGTGTCTATCTCATCGCCTTCACTCCATCTTTGTCATCACATTACTGCTCAGCTCCAACACTTGGTCCACAAGCTAATAGTATTGCTTTACTTTCTAGTAATTCTTGTCATGCACGACTTAGCCATGCAAAATCTTGAGTTCTAAATAAGGTCCTCAGTATTGTCAAAGCTCTTGCTGCTTCACACTCCATTTGCACCTTCTGTATATAAGGTAAGGCCCATCGACTACCATTTTCTCCATCTAGAAGTACTACCTCTGCACCTTTGCAGCTTCATATTGATATTTGGGGACTAGCGCTTGAAGCTTCAAGACTTGGCATCGGTATTTTCTTACAATTGTAGATGATTTGTCGCGGTATTGTTGGATAATTCCTTTGTTCAAGAAATCTAATGTACCAAATGCCTTTCATTTGTTCAAGTTACGTATTAAGAATCTTCTTTCTTCTTTGATAGAAGCACAGAGTGCTACGATATTAATATGTTTATGCCCTCGTTTATGCTCTAACCCTTATTTATCTAAGATTGAGTCATAATATAGATTAGTGAATATTTGGAAGAGTTTTGCTAAAATATGCTTAAAAGCTGAAAATTTACAGAAAATTAACAAAGTGCTGAAAATCGAAGTCATTTTATGTTTTGTTGATTCTGTAAAGCATTCATGTTGCTTTTGATGGATTTTTCTTCTCTTATGAGCAGTACACACTTATATGATCGAGCAATGGAAAGAGTTTGAGTGATTGGAATTAAAGAAAAAGCCAAAAATTGCCTTGCAAATTCGGATACAGTATGTTCTTGGAATTTTCTGGGCATATCACTCAACTTTCAGAATTTCCCTCGTTTAGAACTTGATGGCGTACCATATATGGACGGAAAGATCTCTGAGTCTAGTTTCTATAGAATTTTGAATCGTATCAATAGCTATTTTCTGGAGGAAGTTATGCTCGTTTGAAGACGTGAAGGTCAAATCTGCCGAGAAGAAAGGAAATTTTAGTATAGCCCCTGCTGATAGGCTGCAATGCCAGCTTTAGCGATTTGCAGCCTTGCCGCAGCACAGCGCACGCAGCCAAGGGCATCCATGCCACTGAGATATATCAGACACGGGCATGGTGTGTCCGGTCTATATCCTAGAAGAAACCAGACGTATCCGGACGCATATCGGTCACGTATCCGTCGAGGCTCAGCCCATGTCAGGATGTATCGGATACGGGCATCGCGTATCCGATATTGGCACCCACTCCGGCACATGTCCAGCGCAGCACGAGCCCGCTACCTTGCTACCGAGAAGCCTCACCTTAGCCTCGCCAGCCTTGCGCCAAGCATCGAAGCACACGAGCACCAGCCTGCACGCTAGAAGTTGCCGAGAAGATGCGCCAACGCCTCGCGCCAGCTTGCACCCCCGCCAGGAGAGCACCTTGCACCCGAGAGAAAGCTGCACTCTGCCGGTATTGCCTCCGAAAGCTTTCCCTTTTTCTGCCTTTCCTTGTGGCTGCAAGCAGCTGCGATCAATCCTAGGGATACAAGGAAGAGCTGCAGACATGTGAAGACCAAGAAAAATCAAAGAAAACACAAGCAAGCCGAGACCATCAAGGAATCCTGCCGAGAGGAGGAAAGTGCTTCCAGGGTAAGCTAGGGAAGGCTACAATCAAGTTTTGGACTTTAAATCCATCAAGAAATTGGCTGCCGATCCATTAGAGGAGTCCAAAAAGAGAAGCAACCGGCCCATGTAGAAAACGTACGGAAGATTCTTGAAGAAAGGAGGAGTGGCCGGCAAGTCTCCTAAACCTACTCGGTTTAGGTTTTTGTTTCCTTCTTGTTGCCGGTTTTGAAACAGCCTTTGCCCTATATATAGAGGCTGATTCCTACACAGAAAGTGGTCATATTCCAAAGCAGAAACTCTAGCAAAAGCTCTACCCATATTCAGCCAAAAATCCTACATAGAATTATAAGCCGAAACCACCACCACCACCTTCAAATTTCTGCCGATTCCTTCACTGCCATTCAGCCTCCAATCCGAGCCTCTCCACAGCATATTGAAGATCTTCTCAAGGTGTCTATAATGTGTGATCCACTTTACTTCATTTCTCTTTCGGTTTGGAATAGATTTTATATAGTTATGTATAGTTTTGTCTATGAAACTCATGTGTATGTTTGGTTATTGTGTTTTCATGTCTATGTAAAAAACGATTGTGAGTTTGGTTTTATAAAGATGCATGTTAATTTTATACTCATGTTGTTAATAAGGTTTTTCAAATATAAGTTTCGAATTACATGATAATTTATAATGAAAAGATGTAACAGAGTAGTAAATAGGATAACCGGCAATCATGTTAATTTGGTTTTATGATTCGTATTTGCTTAGCACAATTGCAATGTGTTTTGAGTATCGATCTTGTTTCTGCCGAAATAAACATAAGTTAATTCATACGATAAGTTATCTTGATTTGTGTTGTTTCACAAGAGTTAGAGTGGTCTAAAGAATTTACATAGTAATAAGAAGAGTGAAGCCTTGCTTGTTAATATGTCTCCGACTAAAAAAACCTTGTGCCAAATTACTTTGCATGTTTGTTTTCGACGATAAGTGTTCTCAAATATGTTTAGTATAACTTTAGGGTTAGACGATAAGTTAATCTTGAAGTACTTGAGAGTCTTAATCGATTAGTAAACCGATAAGGAGCTAGTTAGGTTGGAACTAAGTCGAGTCTAGAACACTTTAATATGTTGCCGTGAGTCTTGTTTGCTAAATTGTTGTGTGTTTTGATTGCTTATGTGCTATTGCTTTGTGAAAGAATGTTGACCAACTTGTAAATAGTAACCTAAGATTTAAATTCGTGTCTTTTATTTCGTGCCTAGTTTAGGGGCACCGATCCAATTCTCCCCCATTCGTGACGTATTTATATGTATATATGTGGATTTTGTTTAACATTCTCATGTTTCAGGTACCCTTAATCCCCGGCTCGAACGATCCCTACTTATTCTATACTACTAACGATTGTAGGGTTATTATTTGCGTGTTGCTTAGGCCACTCGTCATTCTTCCATAAAAAATGTATGAAGTGATAATGGGGGAAAGTTCAATAGTGCTAAATTCATATTATATCTTGCAAATCATGGCATTTCTCAACAATTTAGTTGTGCATACACTCCAGAGCAGAATGGTATTGTTGAACGGAAACACAGACATATCATTGAAACTGCCAGGACTATTCTTGCTCAGTCAACACTACCACTCTACTTTTGGCTTGATGCATGCCAAACTATCAGTCAATCGGCTTCCTTCTCAATACTCTGACTCTCCATTTGAGAAGCTATTCCATCAAATTCCATATTACTTCTTTCTCAAGCCATTTGGATGTCTTTGTTTTCCATGGTTGCGTCCTTATATATCTCACAAGTTTGAACCTCGCAGTAGTCCCTGCATCTTCATCGGCTACAGTCATGATCACAAGGGGTACAATTGCCTTGATCCATCTAATGGTCACATCTACACTTCAAGACATGTTCAGTTTGATGAATCTTCTTTTCCCTATCAGTCCATTACCTCCATCACAAAATCATCCACTTATGAGCTTCTAGTTTTCTTAGAACCCTACTCTCCCATTTTTCTCAATCTTCTACTTCACCATCACCTTCAACCCCTTCTACAGCTACTTCCCCTACTCCCAATACATCACAGTCCACTCCCTCTCCATTACCTTCTAATCCTATTTCAGTACCTACTATTCCACCCACTTCATCTTCCTGCCATGATATTAATTGTTCCACCACCTACTACTATTTCTTCCATTCCAATTGTCAAACCTATTCAGACAAGACGACATGTCATTCATAGTCCTCACTCTATGCTTACTCGTTCCAAAACGAGTAACAGCAAACCAAAAGCTCTCCTTGCCACCAAACATCCCTTACCTTCTGCTATTGCCTCATTTACTACAATGTCTGTTATCCCTTCTTCTTTCACACAAGCTTCTAAGAGCCTTGAATTGATTGCAGCTATGAAAGAAGAACTACATGCTCTTCAACAAACCAACACGGACTTTGGTTCATCATAAGCCTCACATGAATGTGGTTAGCTGCAAATGGGTCTATCGTATCAAGCACAATCCGGATGGCACCATTGATCGTTATAAGGCACGTTTAGTTGTAAAGGGCTATCATCAGCAGCAAGGCATTGATTTTGCGGAGACTTTCTCTCCAGTTGCCATACCTAGCACAATACGTCTACTCTTCACCTTTCCTGTTCAGTTGTCTTGGCCGATATTTCAAATTGATGTGAATAATGCATTTCTTCATGGCCACTTGAAAGAGGAGGTTTACATGGAGCAGCCTCCAAGCTTCAAAGTTTCATCTACTACTCCCATGGTCTGTAAAGTTAACCGATCTCTTTATGGTTTACGACAAGCCCCTCGTGCATGGTTTTTCTACTTGATATTAGATTCTCTCCGTCTCCAAATGATACTTCATTGTTTTTCTATACCAATGACAATCATATAGCCTTCATGCTTGTTTATATTGATGATATCTTTGTTACTGCCTCCTCCAACTCACTTTGTGATTTCATTATCGCTCAACTTCAATCCAAATTTCTCATTAAACCACTGATAGGAGCACAATGTGCGACGATATTAATATGCTTATGCCTTCGTTTATGCTTTGTTTAACCCTTATTTGTCTAAGATAGAGTCATAATATAGTTTAGTGTTAATTTGGTAGAGTTTGGCGAAAAGTGGTTAAGAATCCGAAAAATGACTAAGTTTGAGAAATCTGGAAAATAATGCAAAATATGTCTTTTTCGTGATTTTGAGATGAGTAAAAATGTGATCTCTCCTTGTCCAAATTTAATGAAATTTGGTGTGCGAATGATTCATATACTCAGGAATGTTGTGTTAAAATTTCAGACCAATCGGAGTTCGGGAAGTCAACCAAAAGATGGCTGCAAAGCAGCAGTTCAAGCAAACCAATCCAGGGACTTCCAGGATTTTCCGGTGACTGTGTCCCAACTTCAAAAATTCATTCCCGATGTTTCACAAGGAATTTGATCAAACTGTTTTATATGGAAGTAGCCATGTGTGTCTAGTGTATCTGAGACTTGGAATCGCATCAATCGGAGCTCCGAGGAGGGAGATATGCCGGAGTTACTGCAACAACATCAAGTCTGCCGATTCCAGGAAGCTACTGCCTCCTTTTCACAATTACTGTTTTCAATGGACCATATGGTGTACAAATGCATATGTGAAGATGGTCCAAGCTTAAGGAAGGAAGGAGGATGACACCAAGCCAAGGCATTGAAGAAAAATACGAAGAAAGAAGTTCTCCTAGTCAAACTAGGAGAAGCTGCCGGAATAGGCAGATTTGTGCCAAAATGAAGAACTGCCGGTTTGGGGCATTTTCGATGGATCAAGACCTTTCAAATGGAGTCCAAAGCCTATACAAGAAGTCCATGAAGATGTGAAGCCCAAGCCTTGAAGAAAAATCAGAAAAAGAAAACCTAATTAGACTTTGAAAAGGAAGGTTTCAAATCCTTAACCAATTGGGTTTTCTGAAACCCCTCTTACACTAGGGTTGCCGGCAGCCTCTCCTCTATATATAACCTCATCTTCTCATTCTGAAAAGTGTGACATCTCAAGCCAAAATACAAGTCCAAACTCTACCCAATTTTCTGCCTTAAAGTCCTACATAAAATTCCTAGCCGATCACCACCCTTCATCACCACCAGAAACTTTCTGCCGAGCCTACTTTCTGCCGTGCAGCCGCCAGCCATCTTCCGTCATAGATCCACACGAGCTGCTGCCTCCCAAGGTGTCTAAATGTGTGATCTACTCCCTCCGGCTTGTAGTTTTATGGTTTTATGCTTTTATGTCTATGTAAAACATATGTTCTTTTGGTATTTGTTTTTATGTCTATGTAAAGACAATTTGTTTGTTGGGTTTTGCATGTTTAAAGTTGTTTATGAATTCGATTCTTTGAGCCTAATTAACTCTAAGGTATTGATTTCATGGTTTTATGAAAGATAAACATGTAAACATAATTTGTAAATATGTAACCGGTTAGGTCTTAGGGATGCATGCTTGACTTGATTCTCGATTTCTTCTTGATTAGTTGTCTGAATTCGTGTGCAACCGAAGGAGATGTCTAGATGCAATCGCAGGCCATGGTTGTTGTATAGATGTTGAATTCACTTGCCGTAGTAACGTAGGTCAAGTTAGAACGCTGAGTCAATTTGGTCTATGTTGTTACCTAGGGCTAGAGTAATTCCTACAACTTGCTTGTCTAATATGAAGAGTGACGCCTTGCATGTTAACTTGTTTCCGACTAAAAGATTTCGTGGTCTATATGTTAATTGGTTAATTTTTACGCCGAGTGTTTTTAACTGGTTAGCTAAAGATTAGGGTTATGCGCTGAGCTAATTCTAAGTATTTTCGTGAAATCTAAAATCGATTAGTAAACCGCTGAGGAGCTAGTTAGGTTGGAATTAAGTTGAGTCTTGAATATTTCTATGCATGTTTCCATGAGTCCTTACTTGTTACTTGTTTCGATTTGTGATAGTTTTAACGAGTGTTTTGCGTGAGAGTTGTCGACCAAAATTGTATATAGTAATTTAGGATTTATTTTCAGCAATTTATTTTCATGCCTAGCGTTAGGGCAGCCTTTGCTGCCAAGCCTTTTATCCCCCATAATTTCGTGTGTGAATATGTATATATGTATATAAGTGTGACAATTGTGTGCATATATGTTTGTGAATATTTGTGTTAACATTCTCATATTTCAGGTACCCTTAATCCCCGGCTAGAACGATCCCTACTTATTCTATACTACTAACGATTGTAGGGTTATTATTGCTTGAGGCTCGCTTCGGCGACTCGTCAATTTTTGGCGCCGTTGCCGGGGATTATAAAATCTTGATTTGTTTGAATGTTAGCTTTGTAAATTTCTGAAAATCGTTTTGAGTCTTTAAAGTTTTGAGGTATATCGGATAAAGCATGACTTTACCGTGGGCTGCACAAGTCCATTGCACAGTTTGCTCCTCTGCTCCACGTACCTTGAATCTTTGATGTTGTGTATAGCTTGGAAAATTCTTGTAATACCTTGAAAAATTTGTTTAAGTAATAGATTTGTGTATTCTTGCATTGTAGTTTTTGTTTTTGTTCATTTTTATGTGTTTTGTGTGTGTGCAGGACGGACAGGAAAGAAAAAGTGCAGAAAAGAGGAAAGGTCTGCCCACAGCAGAATTCGGGCAGTGCAGTCTGTCAACTTTGGATGGCTGCCGTTTTCAGCTCACAAAATCTGGGAAAGTGAGCCATACCGTTGGAAAGGTCTCTGAGTCTACTTTCTGTAGAATTTTACAGAAGTGAATTTGGAGTCTCGAGCTGCTCCCAGTTGCAATTTGAGTGCAAGAAGGTCAATCTGGCGAAGCAGAAAACTGGGCAGATCAATAGGTCCGATTAAAGGCCAAACAAAGAGTAATTCTGCTGGTCCGATTGAGGCAAACTTCATATCGTTGAAAAGCTCAGTGTGTCCAGTACAACATTACTTCAGAACAAGTTTGCATTAGGATAATAGAGCACACCCAAATTCGGGCCTCAAAAGATACAGACACATCTGCCGATGCTGCCCAGAAGCTGCCTGCAGCCTGCAGCCTGCCAAGAGCCATCCTGCTGAAGAAACCCACAACCTGCCGAGCTCCTGGATATCAAAGGTGCCACTGACGAGCGCCCACCTACCGACGTATCCACGTGTCTTGCCAAGCCGTATCCTACCGTATCCAAGAACAAATCTGACACGTATCAGACCAAGTAGCCGTATCCGAACGCATGTCGATACGCCTGTGCTACTGTTGACCGAATCAGATACGGACATGGATACCCCATCCGATACGATGCGATGCTGCTGCCCCCTTGCAATGATGCTGCCCATGTTGCTGCGCCTGTTCCTGCTGTTGCCGAGAGCCTGCCTTGCTGCCGAGAAGGGCTGCTACCCACACTGCCCCAAGGCTCCCGCCTTGCCGCTGCACACGCCGAACACTCCACCTACTGCCGAGACTACACGCCGGCTGCCTTCTGCCCATATACTGCCATTACTTTCTGCCGGACCTGAAATTGCCGGCAGCTTGGACACCCTTGCAGCTGCACCGGATACAAGTCTAGTTGATATACACGGCTCGGACACGCAGCTTCTATTGCCGGATACGATGAAAACGCCGGATACGCATTCTAGTGATGACACGGATACACGATGCAATGAACTTCTTCTTGAACTATTTCGTGCCGATTTGAACTACTTTGGAGCAAGATGAACACATGCAATATACAACGGTGAAAAGTCTAGGCTATGGACTATAAACACAAAGCGCTACTTGGGAGGCAACCCAAGTCGATCAAAGAAAAGCGAAGGAGCCATCACCGAGAGTTTGCAATTTCTTAACCCTTCTCTTTTTCTTTGGTTTGTGATGATATGTTGGAATATGTTAGTCGATTGCATGCTTAGGAGATTCGTTGATATAGATTTGTGCTTACATTGAGGACAATGTAATTTTCTAAGTGTGGGGTGGGATAACGTATTCCGTTTATGTTTTCGTGCGCTTAGTTTAGAAAAGAAAATTTCAGAAAATTGTTCCACAAAAATAGAGTGTTTAAATTGTTTGTTTTGAGTCTTAGGATGCCCCTAATATGTCAATGATGTTTTTCTCCTCTTTGCATACATAGATGATGGTTGTGCATACAATTTAAAATTGTGAGTTTCATGGGTTATGTGCATTGGTAGGAGCATGTAGGACTTGTTGATTAACGAAGCATGCATGTTTTAGCTAGTTTGTTTCTATTATAACCTATGTGAGCTTTAGAGCCAATTTGCTTTCTTCTTGAGCGATAAAGATAAAATTCGATAGATTCATAGGAAGCATGAAACCTCATAATTCTTTGATTATTCGATGACTATGTGCCATAGCTTTTTAATGAACTCTAGTATGCTAGAACTTACTCTTGTTGATTTTCGAAACATGTATCTCATAAAATACCTTGATTTTGAAAGTGATTGAATAAAGATCTTTTAGGTTTACCACCATTGCCAAATAAAGCATGAGCCCTATTGGAGCCCGTCGTGGGACACCCTAGTAAAACCCTTTGAGCCTATGTTGAGCCTCTTTTTTTTCATCACCCTTAAACACTTTCCATAAGCCTAGTATAGTGATGCCTTTACCTTGTGTGTCGGCAAAGCTTGATTTTTGAAAGCGTTTTTGCGTGAAGTGATGGAAAAAAACAAGTGTGGCGTAGACTTAGCCATGAATCTATATGTAAAGTGTACTAGATGCCGTGCCTTAGAAAAGAAAAGAGAAAAATTTTTGCTCGGACCAAAAGAAAAAAGAAAAAGATACCGAGAGCAAGAAAAGAAAAAATGTAAGGCACGGCATAGAAAAGAAAAAAAAATAAAAAATTTGTGCATGGCTATTGTCTTGAGTATTGTTGTAATGATTTTGGGAAGAAAAGAATGAAGTATGGGTCCAACAAAATGAAATTCGACCCTTGGCGAGAAGACATAAGGAGATTAAGCTTTGCTAAAGTACACGGTGACGTTTTGAGCCTCCTTATCCAAATATCGAATACCTCTTAGCCTAGCCCCATTACAACCCTTTTGTTGATCTTTTTCATGATTCTTAAGATGGTTAAACTTGATTTATGGAGATTATCTCAAGAGTAAGCATATGGTTTTGGTTCATTGGTGCACATAGTTGTTACATGAGGTTTTTCCATAAAATTTCACAAAGTGCTTTTGATTCTTTGACATATGCAAGTTACTCTTCGTAATTCATTATCTTTCACTTGCATATACTTATGTGTGAATAACCATGCTTCGAGGGAAAAGAAGAGAGTATGCCTAGTGAGGAGGATTGGACTAGTTTTAACATGTTTACATGCTTACCTTTTGTTCTTATATGTTCTTATTGATGTTACATGTTCATGAAGCTCGGAATTTTCGTGTTTAGCATTCTCATGCATTAACTTGAAAGCTATGTGTACATACGAGCCTGAGACAAATTGTTAGGGGCAATAGTTTGTTTAGAGTCTAGTTTAGTTTAGTTTGCTAAGGGACTAGTAAAGGATAAGTGTGGGGTAGTTGATAGGAGCACAATGTGCGACGATATGAATATGCTTATGCCCTCGTTTATGCTTTGTTTAACCCTTATTTTTCTAAGATAGAGTCATAATATAGTTTAGTGTTAATTTGGTAGAGTTTGGAGAAAAGTGGTTAAGAATCCGAAAAATGACTAAGTTTGAGAAATCTGGAAAATAATGCAAAATATGTCTTTTTCGTGATTTTGAGATGAGTAAAAATGTGATCTATCCTTGTCCGAATTTAATGAAATTTTGTGTGTATATTACTCATATACTGAGGAATGTTGTGTTAAAATTTCAGACCAATCGGAGTTCGGGAAGTCAACCAAAAGATGGCTGCAAAACAGCAGTTCCAGCAAACCAATCCAGGGACTTCCAGGATTTTCCTGTGACTGTGTCCCAACTTCAAAAATTCATTCCCAACCTTTCACAAGGAATTTGATCAAACTGTTTTATATGGTCGTAGCCATGTGTGTCTAGTGTATCTGAGACTTGGAATCGCATCAATCGGAGCTCCGAGGAGGGAGATATGCCGGAGTTATTGCAACAACATCAAGTCTGCCAATTCCAGGAAGCTACTGCCTCCTTTTCACAATTACTGTTTTCAATGGACCATATGGTGTACAAATGCATATGTGAAGATGGTCCAAGCTTAAGGAAGGAAGGAGGATGACACCAAGCCAAGGCATTGAAGAAAAATACGAAGAAAGAAGTTCTCCTAGTCAAACTAGGAGAAGCTGCCGGAATAGGCAGATTTGTGCCAAAATGAAGAACTGCCGGTTTGGGGCATTTTCGATGGATCAAGACCTTTCAAATGGAGTCCAAAGCCTATACAAGAAGTCCATGAAGATGTGAAGCCCAAGCCTTGAAGAAAAATCAGAAAAAGAAAACCTAATTAGACTTTGAAAAGGAAGGTTTCAAATCCTTAACCAATTGGGTTTTCTGAAACCCCTCTTACACTAGGGTTGCCGGCAGCCTCTCCTCTATATATAACCTCATCTTCTCATTCTGAAAAGTGTGACATCTCAAGCCAAAATACAAGTCCAAACTCTACCCAATTTTCTGCCTTAAAGTCCTACATAAAATTCCTAGCCGATCACCACCCTTCATCACCACCAGAAACTTTCTGCCGAGCCTACTTTCTGCCGTGCAGCCGCCAGCCATCTTCCGTCATAGATCCACACGAGCTGCTGCCTCCCAAGGTGTCTAAATGTGTGATCTACTCCCTCCGGCTTGTAGTTTTATGGTTTTATGCTTTTATGTCTATGTAAAACATATGTTCTTTTGGTATTTGTTTTTATGTCTATGTAAAGACAATTTGTTTGTTGGGTTTTGCATGTTTAAAGTTGTTTATGAATTCGATTCTTTGAGCCTAATTAACTCTAAGGTATTGATTTCATGGTTTTATGAAAGATAAACATGTAAACATAATTTGTAAATATGTAACCGGTTAGGTCTTAGGGATGCATGCTTGACTTGATTCTCGATTTCTTCTTGATTAGTTGTCTGAATTCGTGTGCAACCGAAGGAGATGTTTAGATGCAATCGCAGGCCATGGTTGTTGTATAGATGTTGAATTCACTTGCCGTAGTAACGTAGGTCAAGTTAGAACGCTGAGTCAATTTGGTCTATGTTGTTACCTAGGGCTAGAGTAATTCCTACAACTTGCTTGTCTAATATGAAGAGTGACGCCTTGCATGTTAACTTGTTTCTGACTAAAAGATTTCGTGGTCTATATGTTAATTGGTTAATTTTTACGCCGAGTGTTTTTAACTGGTTAGCTAAAGATTAGGGTTATGCGCTGAGCTAATTCTAAGTATTTTCGTGAAATCTAAAATCGATTAGTAAACCGCTGAGGAGCTAGTTAGGTTGGAATTAAGTTGAGTCTTGAATATTTCTATGCATGTTTCCATGAGTCCTTACTTGTTACTTGTTTCGATTTGTGATAGTTTTAACGAGTGTTTTGCGTGAGAGTTGTCGACCAAAATTGTATATAGTAATTTAGGATTTATTTTCAGCAATTTATTTTCATGCCTAGCGTTAGGGCAGCCTTTGCTGCCAAGCCTTTTATCCCCCATAATTTCGTGTGTGAATATGTATATATGTATATAAGTGTGACAATTGTGTGCATATATGTTTGTGAATATTTGTGTTAACATTCTCATATTTCAGGTACCCTTAATCCCCGGCTAGAACGATCCCTACTTATTCTATACTACTAACGATTGTAGGGTTATTATTGCTTGAGGCTCGCTTCGGCGACTCGTCAATTTTTGGCGCCGTTGCCGGGGATTATAAAATCTTGATTTGTTTGAATGTTAGCTTTGTAAATTTCTGAAAATCGTTTTGAGTCTTTAAAGTTTTGAGGTATATCGGATAAAGCATGACTTTACCGTGGGCTGCACAAGTCCATTGCACAGTTTGCTCCTCTGCTCCACGTACCTTGAATCTTTGATGTTGTGTATAGCTTGGAAAATTCTTGTAATACCTTGAAAAATTTGTTTAAGTAATAGATTTGTGTATTCTTGCATTGTAGTTTTTGTTTTTGTTCATTTTTATGTGTTTTGTGTGTGTGCAGGACGGACAGGAAAGAAAAAGTGCAGAAAAGAGGAAAGGTCTGCCCACAGCAGAATTCGGGCAGTGCAGTCTGTCAACTTTGGATGGCTGCCGTTTTCAGCTCACAAAATCTGGGAAAGTGAGCCATACCGTTGGAAAGGTCTCTGAGTCTACTTTCTGTAGAATTTTACAGAAGTGAATTTGGAGTCTCGAGCTGCTCCCAGTTGCAATTTGAGTGCAAGAAGGTCAATCTGGCGAAGCAGAAAACTGGGCAGATCAATAGGTCCGATTAAAGGCCAAACAAAGAGTAATTCTGCTGGTCCGATTGAGGCAAACTTCATATCGTTGAAAAGCTCAGTGTGTCCAGTACAACATTACTTCAGAACAAGTTTGCATTAGGATAATAGAGCACACCCAAATTCGGGCCTCAAAAGATACAGACACATCTGCCGATGCTGCCCAGAAGCTGCCTGCAGCCTGCAGCCTGCCAAGAGCCATCCTGCTGAAGAAACCCACAACCTGCCGAGCTCCTGGATATCAAAGGTGCCACTGACGAGCGCCCACCTACCGACGTATCCACGTGTCTTGCCAAGCCGTATCCTACCGTATCCAAGAACAAATCTGACACGTATCAGACCAAGTAGCCGTATCCGAACGCATGTCGATACGCCTGTGCTACTGTTGACCGAATCAGATACGGACATGGATACCCCATCCGATACGATGCGATGCTGCTGCCCCCTTGCAATGATGCTGCCCATGTTGCTGCGCCTGTTCCTGCTGTTGCCGAGAGCCTGCCTTGCTGCCGAGAAGGGCTGCTACCCACACTGCCCCAAGGCTCCCGCCTTGCCGCTGCACACGCCGAACACTCCACCTACTGCCGAGACTACACGCCGGCTGCCTTCTGCCCATATACTGCCATTACTTTCTGCCGGACCTGAAATTGCCGGCAGCTTGGACACCCTTGCAGCTGCACCGGATACAAGTCTAGTTGATATACACGGCTCGGACACGCAGCTTCTATTGCCGGATACGATGAAAACGCCGGATACGCATTCTAGTGATGACACGGATACACGATGCAATGAACTTCTTCTTGAACTATTTCGTGCCGATTTGAACTACTTTGGAGCAAGATGAACACATGCAATATACAACGGTGAAAAGTCTAGGCTATGGACTATAAACACAAAGCGCTACTTGGGAGGCAACCCAAGTCGATCAAAGAAAAGCGAAGGAGCCATCACCGAGAGTTTGCAATTTCTTAACCCTTCTCTTTTTCTTTGGTTTGTGATGATATGTTGGAATATGTTAGTCGATTGCATGCTTAGGAGATTCGTTGATATAGATTTGTGCTTACATTGAGGACAATGTAATTTTCTAAGTGTGGGGTGGGATAACGTATTCCGTTTATGTTTTCGTGCGCTTAGTTTAGAAAAGAAAATTTCAGAAAATTGTTCCACAAAAATAGAGTGTTTAAATTGTTTGTTTTGAGTCTTAGGATGCCCCTAATATGTCAATGATGTTTTTCTCCTCTTTGCATACATAGATGATGGTTGTGCATACAATTTAAAATTGTGAGTTTCATGGGTTATGTGCATTGGTAGGAGCATGTAGGACTTGTTGATTAACGAAGCATGCATGTTTTAGCTAGTTTGTTTCTATTATAACCTATGTGAGCTTTAGAGCCAATTTGCTTTCTTCTTGAGCGATAAAGATAAAATTCGATAGATTCATAGGAAGCATGAAACCTCATAATTCTTTGATTATTCGATGACTATGTGCCATAGCTTTTTAATGAACTCTAGTATGCTAGAACTTACTCTTGTTGATTTTCGAAACATGTATCTCATAAAATACCTTGATTTTGAAAGTGATTGAATAAAGATCTTTTAGGTTTACCACCATTGCCAAATAAAGCATGAGCCCTATTGGAGCCCGTCGTGGGACACCCTAGTAAAACCCTTTGAGCCTATGTTGAGCCTCTTTTTTTTCATCACCCTTAAACACTTTCCATAAGCCTAGTATAGTGATGCCTTTACCTTGTGTGTCGGCAAAGCTTGATTTTTGAAAGCGTTTTTGCGTGAAGTGATGGAAAAAAACAAGTGTGGCGTAGACTTAGCCATGAATCTATATGTAAAGTGTACTAGATGCCGTGCCTTAGAAAAGAAAAGAGAAAAATTTTTGCTCGGACCAAAAGAAAAAAGAAAAAGATACCGAGAGCAAGAAAAGAAAAAATGTAAGGCACGGCATAGAAAAGAAAAAAAAATAAAAAATTTGTGCATGGCTATTGTCTTGAGTATTGTTGTAATGATTTTGGGAAGAAAAGAATGAAGTATGGGTCCAACAAAATGAAATTCGACCCTTGGCGAGAAGACATAAGGAGATTAAGCTTTGCTAAAGTACACGGTGACGTTTTGAGCCTCCTTATCCAAATATCGAATACCTCTTAGCCTAGCCCCATTACAACCCTTTTGTTGATCTTTTTCATGATTCTTAAGATGGTTAAACTTGATTTATGGAGATTATCTCAAGAGTAAGCATATGGTTTTGGTTCATTGGTGCACATAGTTGTTACATGAGGTTTTTCCATAAAATTTCACAAAGTGCTTTTGATTCTTTGACATATGCAAGTTACTCTTCGTAATTCATTATCTTTCACTTGCATATACTTATGTGTGAATAACCATGCTTCGAGGGAAAAGAAGAGAGTATGCCTAGTGAGGAGGATTGGACTAGTTTTAACATGTTTACATGCTTACCTTTTGTTCTTATATGTTCTTATTGATGTTACATGTTCATGAAGCTCGGAATTTTCGTGTTTAGCATTCTCATGCATTAACTTGAAAGCTATGTGTACATACGAGCCTGAGACAAATTGTTAGGGGCAATAGTTTGTTTAGAGTCTAGTTTAGTTTAGTTTGCTAAGGGACTAGTAAAGGATAAGTGTGGGGTAGTTGATAGGAGCACAATGTGCGACGATATGAATATGCTTATGCCCTCGTTTATGCTTTGTTTAACCCTTATTTTTCTAAGATAGAGTCATAATATAGTTTAGTGTTAATTTGGTAGAGTTTGGAGAAAAGTGGTTAAGAATCCGAAAAATGACTAAGTTTGAGAAATCTGGAAAATAATGCAAAATATGTCTTTTTCGTGATTTTGAGATGAGTAAAAATGTGATCTATCCTTGTCCGAATTTAATGAAATTTTGTGTGTATATTACTCATATACTGAGGAATGTTGTGTTAAAATTTCAGACCAATCGGAGTTCGGGAAGTCAACCAAAAGATGGCTGCAAAACAGCAGTTCCAGCAAACCAATCCAGGGACTTCCAGGATTTTCCTGTGACTGTGTCCCAACTTCAAAAATTCATTCCCAACCTTTCACAAGGAATTTGATCAAACTGTTTTATATGGTCGTAGCCATGTGTGTCTAGTGTATCTGAGACTTGGAATCGCATCAATCGGAGCTCCGAGGAGGGAGATATGCCGGAGTTATTGCAACAACATCAAGTCTGCCAATTCCAGGAAGCTACTGCCTCCTTTTCACAATTACTGTTTTCAATGGACCATATGGTGTACAAATGCATATGTGAAGATGGTCCAAGCTTAAGGAAGGAAGGAGGATGACACCAAGCCAAGGCATTGAAGAAAAATACGAAGAAAGAAGTTCTCCTAGTCAAACTAGGAGAAGCTGCCGGAATAGGCAGATTTGTGCCAAAATGAAGAACTGCCGGTTTGGGGCATTTTCGATGGATCAAGACCTTTCAAATGGAGTCCAAAGCCTATACAAGAAGTCCATGAAGATGTGAAGCCCAAGCCTTGAAGAAAAATCAGAAAAAGAAAACCTAATTAGACTTTGAAAAGGAAGGTTTCAAATCCTTAACCAATTGGGTTTTCTGAAACCCCTCTTACACTAGGGTTGCCGGCAGCCTCTCCTCTATATATAACCTCATCTTCTCATTCTGAAAAGTGTGACATCTCAAGCCAAAATACAAGTCCAAACTCTACCCAATTTTCTGCCTTAAAGTCCTACATAAAATTCCTAGCCGATCACCACCCTTCATCACCACCAGAAACTTTCTGCCGAGCCTACTTTCTGCCGTGCAGCCGCCAGCCATCTTCCGTCATAGATCCACACGAGCTGCTGCCTCCCAAGGTGTCTAAATGTGTGATCTACTCCCTCCGGCTTGTAGTTTTATGGTTTTATGCTTTTATGTCTATGTAAAACATATGTTCTTTTGGTATTTGTTTTTATGTCTATGTAAAGACAATTTGTTTGTTGGGTTTTGCATGTTTAAAGTTGTTTATGAATTCGATTCTTTGAGCCTAATTAACTCTAAGGTATTGATTTCATGGTTTTATGAAAGATAAACATGTAAACATAATTTGTAAATATGTAACCGGTTAGGTCTTAGGGATGCATGCTTGACTTGATTCTCGATTTCTTCTTGATTAGTTGTCTGAATTCGTGTGCAACCGAAGGAGATGTTTAGATGCAATCGCAGGCCATGGTTGTTGTATAGATGTTGAATTCACTTGCCGTAGTAACGTAGGTCAAGTTAGAACGCTGAGTCAATTTGGTCTATGTTGTTACCTAGGGCTAGAGTAATTCCTACAACTTGCTTGTCTAATATGAAGAGTGACGCCTTGCATGTTAACTTGTTTCCGACTAAAAGATTTCGTGGTCTATATGTTAATTGGTTAATTTCTACGCTGAGTGTTTTTAACTGGTTAGCTAAAGATTAGGGTTATGCGCTGAGCTAATTCTAAGTATTTTCGTGAAATCTAAAATCGATTAGTAAACCGCTGAGGAGCTAGTTAGGTTGGAATTAAGTTGAGTCTTGAATATTTCTATGCATGTTTCCATGAGTCCTTACTTGTTACTTGTTTCGATTTGTGATAGTTTTAACGAGTGTTTTGCGTGAGAGTTGTCGACCAAAATTGTATATAGTAATTTAGGATTTATTTTCAGCAATTTATTTTCATGCCTAGCGTTAGGGCAGCCTTTGCTGCCAAGCCTTTTATCCCCCATAATTTCGTGTGTGAATATGTATATATGTATATAAGTGTGACAATTGTGTGCATATATGTTTGTGAATATTTGTGTTAACATTCTCATATTTCAGGTACCCTTAATCCCCGGCTAGAACGATCCCTACTTATTCTATACTACTAACGATTGTTGGGTTATTATTGCTTGATGCTCGCTTCGGCGACTCGTCAACCACCTACTCCAGTATAGTACTTTCTTGGCCTTGAAGTTCATCGTACCTTAGACAAACTTTTTCTTTCACAAACCAAATACCCCTTTGTCATCCTTCACAAATATAACATGGCTGGTGCAAACCATTGTTGTAATATCCCAATTCGGCCAAGAGAGAGAGAGAGTAATGTGCCTTATATGTACATGCCCACCATCATCTAACACGACGCGTTTTGGGGGCTCAATGGCTTCGGAGGGGATGGGTACTCCGAAGTTAAGCTTGCTGAGTCTAGAGCAATCCCAGGATGGGTGACCTATTGGGAAATTGCTCGTGAGCTCCCAGAAACAAAACCGTGAGGGCCAGAGAGGAGAGTGCCGAAAGCGGACAATATCGTGTTACGGCGGAGCTGGTCCCGGGATGTGACAATTTGGTATCAGAGCCACTCTGCCGTGTGGTGCTAGTGTGCCGACGAGGACATCAGACCCTAAGGGGGTGGATTGTAATATCCCACATCGGCCAACGGAGAGAGAGTAATGTGCCTTATATATACATGCCTACCACCATCTAACACGACGCGTTTTGGGGGCTCAATGGCTTCGGAGGTGATGAGAACTCCGAAGTTAAGCTTTATGAGTCCAGAGCAATCCCAGGATGGGTGACCTAGTGGGAAGTTGCTCGTGAGCTCCCAGAAACAAAACCGTGAGGGTCAGGGAGGAGAGTGTCCAAAGCGGACAATATCGTGTTATGGTAGAGCCGGTCCTAGAATGTGACATATGTTGTGAATATGTGTTTAACCTTTAAATATTTCAGGTACCCTTAATCCCCGGCTAGAACGATCCCAACTTATTCTATGCTACTAATAATCTTTTGTAGGGTTATTATTGAAGATGTGCTTAGGCTAATCGTCATTTATTACCATAAATTGTAAGAGTACCCACAATCTCTGGCTTAAACAATACACACTTTTGAACAATACTACAACTACACAAGAAGGTTAATTGAACAACCGATCCCGGTTACGTCAGATTGTTAGTGGTTGAATCTGATACCCTAGGTTCCATCATCCTTTACCCGAGAGAGAGAGAACCATATACTGAAGGTAAACCATGGTCTAGAGTACCTGAGAAAAACTCAGATACGAGAATTGTCATTTAGAGAGACAAAGAGTCCATCAGCTGCATCCAAATATAAATAAGATTGTTAGTGGTTGATTTTTATACCCTAGGTTCTATCATACTTGTTTTCCAAATTATATTTTGTTTCTTATTTTCTTTGTTATTTAAAACCTAAAAACCAATATTATTCGGGATCATCGAGTGGTAGCTGGAATTGTTCAGAGAAACCTGGTCGGATCGTCTTTCTCAAGCAGGGTTGTCGAGTCTTGAGGACTCTCGAGAATTCTTGAGAACTCTGTAGTATGTGTCGTTCTCAGGCATTGACCAAAGTCTAACTCGTCCTCCTTTTAAATAGAAGAATGGACGAAAAAGATTTGAGGTTTGGGAATAAAGCCATTTTTGGATTTTAAAGAACATAAAATAAAAAAAAGAAATAAATAAAGAAATTTGATGGTTGGAAGATTAAGGTTTAGGCTTAGTTTGGTATTGAGTTTTGAAGTAAACAATCACTTATAATTATCATTATGAGTTGATTATGTGTTTGGTAAGTTTTTTATAAGGTACTTATTTATAAAATTTAGTTGAAAAAACCACGATTTTAAAAAGCAGGTGACATATTGTTTATTTAAAACACAGTTTTTCCATAACCTTAATACTAAATTAAGCCTAACGGGTGAGATTTTAATAAGGCATTAACCTGATTTTTAAGAAGAGATTTGAAATTTGTGGAAAATAGCTCGTTGCTAAGCAAAATCCAGAAATACTTGCGTACTCGTATCGACCATACTTTGTGTTCATAACCTCGTCTTTAAGAGTTGAACCCGTATGAGTACAAGTCGTAAGCGGATAGAATATAATAATCAACCGGGTATTAATAAATTTTCTCATTCCCAAAAATAAAATAAAATGAAAAAATATGGATCCGTGGTAGTTCCACAATGTGTAACAGGTTATAGAGTGCGCATTACCTTTTATGGACCCGCGCCGTCAAAAGGCAAAAGATATTGAGGACTTGAATTACAAAGCTCCCAACTCTATCCATAACTCTTATCGCCAAACAAAAACAGAAACTAACAATGGCTTCCGCGACGGTGACCATGACGGTGTCGTTTGGTCTGAGATACTCCCCATTGTGCTCCGCCCGGGTTGGACAAGCCCCAGTTCAACTCGCTCAACTCAACCGGGCCAACTCGCTGAGACTCAGTTCCTCACACACCATATCTGGGTTCGGCTCCCTTCTTCCCCTCAGGCTCTGCACCATCACTTCCAAACCTCTTAGGGGTCGCTCTCTCACCATTGTAGCTCATAAAGGCTACAAAATGAAGACCCACAAGGTAATTCTCTCTCTAATTCCTAATGGGCTTGCTTTGAAAGCCTTGAAATTGTAGAATGCGGAAGATAGTGTTGTTTTTCTGAGTTGGTTTGGCATTGTTGTGTCTGGGTTGGATTGCGGAGTTCCTAACCATGAGGGCTATTGAATTTGAGCTTCATGTTCCCTATATTAGCATCATACATTCCTCACTGTACGCTTGAGTTGTGAATTTCTCGATAAAATCGAATCTAAACAGTGTCAAATTTTGAAATTTTTTGTTACATTTGTTGCTTCGGACGAATATTATGCTTTAACTGATTATCAAAATTATTGATATTATTTTGAATTACTATGTATAGGCTTCATCAAAGCGGTTCAGGGTGACAGGTAGAGGGAAAATAGTTCGGAGGAGAGCTCGAAAGCAACATTTACTTGTGAAGAAGAATGCCAAGAGGAGAAACCGGCTCTCCAAAATGGTGAGTGTTGAACATTGTTCCAGTTTAGATATGTGAACTCAATGAGTGTCGAAACTCAAAAGTTCCTATCCTTGACCTTAGAAACATTTTAGGCACTAAAAGATGCTCATGAACTTAGTGTTGAAGTTGAATTATGATTCCAACTGAATTTATGTAGAATATCAGCTACCTAGTTTAGGAATATGGTCATGATAAAGTTGTCCTTGGAGCAGACCTACAGATGCTGATCATATTACCTTGGATAAAAGCGGTTGGGATTTATTGCATGAAGTATTGTGAATGCCATTTTTCCTTTGTAGTTTGAAATGGAAAGCTTAAGGATCATTGCCATAACCCAGACACTAGCTTCTTACATTCAAAAGATGAGGTTCACATGAAAACTTGACTGAGAAAGGGTTTGTTTTGATACATTCAGTGCCTTTATGCGGAAACTATCTCTTCATTATTAGCGACATGAATAGTTTTCTAAAGCCTCAGGAGAACGTATAATAGGGAAAATAACTCATATCATCCTCATTCGTTACAGTTTTAAATTACTACTTGCTGTTTACTTGTGTTTCACAAAACTCATTATGTACTTTTCTTTATTTCGTTTTTTTAAGTTAGTAAATCTGGTTTGTGGAAAAGAAAAGTTGTTAAAAACACCAAATTATGTCCTCTGGGTTAGGTGTTATAGAGTTCTAATGGCTTTCTTCTACTTTATAGAACCATTGCACTTGCATAAATTTTTGTGGGATTGAATGAGACTTGCGCAAGTGTGCTCCTTTCTCTATTGAAACATAAAGTGTTTTACAATATGGGTTCCAACTATCTCCAGTGTGCTTAAAGTGGCAAAGCTGTTAGGTTCAAGAGGTTTATTGTACAACTAAGGTTTGTAGAAAAGAAAAACTCAACTTGCAAACTAAATAAAGAAGTCTTGGATAGCTCGTTCAAATGAACAGTCCACCCCATCCATTACTCAGTACTCAGAAGGCACACACTGCATCTTGGATACTCGCAACCACCAGTTCTATGTGAATACCCTTATAATTTATTTATGCTATATATTTATATTATAAATATTAATATATTTTCTGTTAAATTTAGTACTACTATTTGCTTTCTTATGTTACATTGGTCTTTTGCTACGTGCAGCATGCAGTTAGCCGAAGTGACTATGACAATGTGATTGGAGCCTTACCGTATCTTAAAGTAAATAGGAAGGCAGAATAGAGATGCTATTTGAACTTGTTACACAAGGCATTTTGTATCTGTAAACCTGTAATTCATATCTGTGTACAAGTGCTTGGTTGTTCTATGATTTATTTCCTTTGTAATGAATCTACAGTGGTTGGTATAACCTGCAATGGAATGGGATTTCATGTCTTCACTCGTGCTACGTTTTGCTGTCTAATACCTACTTCATTCACAAGATGCTAGAACTTTGGGGTGTGGAGTAGATTGCAGACAATAACTGTAATATGTTACAGTTCTTGTATCATTCCGACCCGAGATCTACCGGTATATTGGACGGTAATTATTCGAATATTTACTTTTATCTTCTTGTGATTACCTAAAGGGCTATAGGTCGACTTTTGTTCACTGTAGCTTTTGAAGAGACTTCCTGTGTGAAAGTCATAGAATAGGCCCTATGTTTAATCAAGTTCGTGGACTAGGCGGCGCTAAATTGGAATTTGTATGAGAAAGTTACGATCTACTAAAATTTAAAAATTTTCATTTGGGGTTGGAGGGTAAAATTGACTTTTCACTTTCAGTGGCTATAAATATATAGAGTGATAGAGCCCTCATTTTTGGGAAAGATAAGAAGGAATAGTTAGAGAAAGGAGGAACTTGTTAAATTATTAGTCACTCCTTATACTTGTAATGTGTCGACAGTTTAGTCCTTATGTTTTCAATTTCAACTGATCACTCCTTATAGTCTCAATTTTCTACTAATTGGTCCAATTCATCCAAAATAATTGTTTACCATTTTTCAACTTCCTCAAATGCCCTTAGGTTATTTTTCTTATCTTTTTACTTTCTCTTCTTCAAAACCAAAACCAATAGAAGCTCCAGAATATCTTGGTTTATGATTGTTGATATTCAATCCAAGAATTTTATAAACTGATTTTAATTAGGAAAAAAAATATGCAAATTGATTTGATACATATTTGCTAACAAAACCAAATAACATCACTATAATCACTATAAAAGAAAATTATATCAAATCTCCATCATATCAATTTGGATCAAGTGAGGTAGTAGAGGAGTGCAATGCTATTGGTTTCTAAGGAGGCCAAAGGTACGGGAACTTTAATCCGAGGTTCAATGATCATCTGAACTTTCGGTGGGCGAACAATGACAACGTATTTAGAGCACCAGTGCAGCCAAACCAAGGGGCTGGCGCACCCTTTCAACCTAGGGCACCATTTGTGCCACGGCAGCCCTACCAACCACACCAACGGCAGCCGAGCCATGCCACCTTCCAACCTTTGCCAAACCAATCTCAAGGAGCAACAAGCAACCCCAACTACGAGGCATTGATTCAATCTCTTTCGAGTGCTACTCAAGCATTATTTGCGGGACAACAAACTCACTCGAAGGATATTGGGGAACTTAAAACCCAAATGGGGCAAGTCGTTGACTTTATGGGGAAGTTTACCGAGCAAGGGAAGTTACCAGGAGGAGTAGTTAAGAATCTGAGGAATGAGCAAGCTCAAGCCATCGTTACTCGAAGTGGTAAGACCTTAGCCGAGCCACAAGTAAAGAAGAAAGGTAGCCTTGCTGCCGAGCAGCAGGAGGAAGCTGCAGTCGAGCCACTGCTACTGCCGGCGGAAACACCGGAGATACAAGGGGCTGCTGCCGAGAAGAAAGCTGCTGCGGAGAAGCCGAGCCGATCCTTAAGCAAGAATGACATGGAGCGAGATCCCGCGACTTCAAAGAAAGAAAGTGTGCCGAGCAATCCAACGAAGGGAGGTGTGCCTAATTCATGCATGCCCTTCCCTTCACGTTTTGCAAAATCCAAGAAGAAGAAATCCGACAAAGAAGTGTTGGAGGTATTTCGGAAGGTTGAAGTGAACATTCCTTTGTTGGAGTGCATTAGACAAGTGCTACGATATGCAAAATTCCTCAAGGAGCTATGCACTACACGAAGACATACAAGGGAGACACAAGTAATAAGAATGAGTGAGACGGTGTCGGCCGTTATACAAAGAAAGCTACCACCAAAGATGAAGGATCCCGGAAGCTTCAATGTTCCATGTGAGATCGGCAACACTAAATTTGAGGATGTTATGTTGGATTTGTGATGTCACTCAATGTTTATGAAACGTTGAACCTTGGACCTCTCAAGAAGGATAATGTCATCATACAACTAGCGGATCGTTCTAACAAGTATCCGGAAGGCTATGTGGAGGATCGATGTGCTTGTGCAAGTTAATGAATTGATCTTTCCGGCCGATTTCTATATTATTGAGATGGAGGATTCGCCGGAGCAATGCACACAACTATTGCTTGGCCGGCCATTCATGAGGACGGCGAGGACAAAGATTGATGTTGCCGCAGGCAATTTAACGATGGAATTTAATAGCGAGGTAATCAAGTTTAATGTTTTTAAAGCCATGAAGTTCTCTATTGCTAAGGAGGAGGATTGCCGATTTTTGGAAGTTATTGGGAGGCCGAGCAAGTCATGTCGGCCACCCTTGATGCATAGCAATTAGCAATTGAGAAAGGGGCGGGATTTGACAAGAAGGGAGCATGAGTGGAGATCGAAGAAGTGGTTGCCAAGCCCTATTCCAGGGTGGTTGCCGAGCCAAGTTTGAGAGAAGTTGTTGCCGAGCTTGATGCAGCCCCAATCTATGCAAAGCACTCGTTTTTGTCTATCCCTAGTGCCACAAACAAATTTCGTCCGAGTGTGGAAGAGGCCCCAAAGTTAGAACTCAAAGAGCTCCCTAGTACTTTGAAGTATGTTTATCTTGAAAAGGAAGATACCTTACCGGTTATTGTGTCTTCATCGCTTAATGAGAAGCAAGAAGAAGAGTTAGTTCGTGTGCTTCAGAAGCATAAAACCGCCATAGGTTGGACCTTAGCGGATATCAAGGGAATAAGCCCTACAACATGTGTTCATCGGATATTACTTGAAGAAGGAGCGAAGCCTACAAGAGAAGGCCAACATCGACTACATCCCCCAATGATGAAGGTGGTAAAAGATGAGATTATTAAGCTACTTGATTGTGGAGTTATTTACCCTATCTCGGATTGCAAGTGGGTCTCACCGGTGCAAGTAGTTCCCAAGAAGAGTGGTGTAACGGTTGTGAAGAATGAGAAGAATGAGCTTGTACCACAAAGGCTAGTGACCGGCCATCGCATGTGTATCGACTATAGGAAGCTCAATGCAACAACGAGGAAGGATCACATACCTTTGCCATTCATGGATCAAATGTTAGAGAGGCTAGCCGGTCACAAGTTTTATTGCTTTCTCGGTGGCTATAGTGGATACAACCAAATTGCCATACACCCGGATGACAAAGAGAAGACTACTTTCACATGTCCCTTTGGTACTTTTGCTTATAGGAGGATGCCATTCGGACTATGCAACGCACCCGGTACGTTTCAACGATTTATGTACAACATCTTCTCCAACTTTATTGAGAATAAGATCGAAGTATTCATAGATGACTTTAGCGTATATGGACGCAACTTCGACACATGTTTGGAGAATTTGGAGGAGATACTTGAGAGGTGTGTAAAGACCAACCTTGTGCTAAATTGGGAGAAGTGTCACTTTATGGTGAACCAAGGCATTGTACTAGGCCATATTATATCAGAGAAGGGGATTGAAGTCGACAAAGCCAAAGTAGAGTTGATTCAACACTTGCCGAGCCTTAAGAATGTTAGAGATGTAAGAAGCTTCCTTGGCCATGCCGGATTTTATAGACGATTTATCAAGGACTTCTCATCAATATCCAAGCCGTTGAACAACTTGCTACAAAAGGAGGTGACGTTTGAGTGGACGAATGCTTGTGAAGGAACATTTGGCTGATTGAAGGAGTGCTTGTGCACGGCGCCGATCATGGTGCCGCCGGATTGGGAGCTCCCATTCGAGCTCATGTGCGACGCCTCGGACTATGCCATGCACCAATGATTGAAGACAAGGCCACACGCACCAATGATTCAAAGGTGGTGGCCGAATTTCTCAAGACGAACATATTCTCACGTTTTGGAGTTCCAAGAGTCTTGATTAGCGATGGAGGATCCCATTTTTGTAACCGCACCATTGAGGCCTTATTGAAGAAATATGGGGTCACACACAAGGTATCTACACCTTGTCATCCCCAAACAAGTGGAATGGCGGAAGTGAGCAATCGAGAGATCAAGCAAGTATTAGAGAAATCGGTTGGACCTTCAAGGAAGGATTGAAGTGATCGTCTCGATGATGCTTTGTGGGGATATAGGACTGCATACAAGACACCGATAGGTATGTCACCTTTTCGGTTAATTTATGGCAAAGCATGTCACTTACCGGTTGAGCTAGAGCACAAAGCATGGTGGGCCATCAAGACTTTCAACATGGACATTGACAACGCCAGCCTTCATAGGAAGCTTCAACTCAACGAACTTGAAGAAATACGCAATGAAGCCTATGATACCGCATGGATTTATAAGGAGAAGACTCAAGCTTACCATGACAAGTTGATACAAGGAAAGAAATTTGAGGTTGGTCAAAAAGTTCTCTTATTCAACACTCGACTTCGACTCTTTCCGGGTAAGCTTCGTTCTCTATGGGTTGGACCTTTCATAGTCACTAAAGTATTTTCTCATGGCGCCATCGAAATTCTCAATCCAAGCATCAACAAAGTGTTCAAGGTCAATGGCCATCGCTTAAAGCTTTACTATGATTCATTCCAAGAACACACCATAGCCTCCCTACCATTGGATGATGCACCACAAGTAATACCGGCCACACTTGCCACTGCCGAGAGGCAGACTACCAATGCAGCAGCCACATCACCATCTGCCGGACCTGCCATTGCCGGCAGTGCTGCTGAGATGAAACCTGCTGCCGAGCCAGCTGCAGCCACCATCACAGATACGACGTCGGATACGCAGCAGCACCCGGATACATCTCCTGCTTCCGAGCAGCAACTTACTGCCGATACGCAGCCCTCTCCACAAACTCATGCCGGCACTCCCCACTTTGACGCCGAGATAAGCACATGGTGCAACGAGCATCTCATTGAGCTACTTCGTGCCGATTTGAGCTATTTTAGCTCGCAATGAACACATGCAAGATACAATGGTGAAAAGTCTAAGCAATGGACTATAAATACAAAGCGCTACTTGAGAGGCAACCCAATTCGATCAAAGAAAAGTGAAGGAGCCATCACTGAGAGTTTGAAATTTCTTAACCCTTCTCTTTTTCTTTGATTTGTGATGATATGTTGGTATATGTTCGACTATTGCATGCTTAGGAAATTCGTTGATATAGATTTGTGCTTACATTGAGGACAATGTAATTTTCTAAGTGTGGGATGTGATAACGTATTCTGTTTATGTTTTCGTGTGCTTAGTTTAGAAAAGAAAATTTCAGAAAATTGTAATACAAAAATAGAGTGTTTAAATTGTTTGTTTCGAGTCTTAGGATGCCCCTAATATGTCAATGATGTTTTTATCCTCTTTGCATACATAGATGATAGTTGTGCATACAATTAAAATTGTGAGTTTCATGGATTATGTGCATTGGTAGGAGCATGTACGACTTGTTGATTAACGAAGCATGCATATTTTTAGCTAGTTTATTTCCTAAATAACCAATGTGAGCTTTAGAGCCAATTTGCTTTCTTCTTGAGTGATAAAAAGATAAAATCTCAATAGATTCGTAGGAAGCATGAAACCTCATAATTCTTTGACTATTCGATGACTATATGCAATAGCTTTTTCATGAACTCGAGTATTACTAGAACTTACTCTTGTTGATTTTCAAAACGATTTTAGTCATAAAATACCTTGATTTTTAAAGTGATTGAAAATATCTTTTAGGTTTACCACCATTGCCAAATAAAGCATGTGCCTATTTGTGCCCGTCGTGGAACACCTTAGTAAACCCCTTTGAGCCTACATTGAGCCTTTTCTTTCATCACCCTTAAACACTTTGCATGAGCTTAGTATAGTGATGCCTTTACCTTATGTGTCGGCAAAACTTGATTTTTGAAGGCGTTTTTGCGTGAAGTGATGAAGAAGAACAAGTATGGGGTAGACTTAGCCATAAATCTATATGAAAAGTCTTAGTGCCGTGCCTTAGAAAAGAAAAGAGAAAGAAAAATTTGCTCGGACCAAAAGAAAAAGGAAAAGAAACCAAGAGCAAGAAAATACAAGGTGTAGGGCACGGCATAGGCATGAAAAAGAAAAATTTAGCATGGCTTGATTCTTGAAATTTTGTTGTAATGTTTTTGGGAGGAAAAGAATGAAGTATGGGTCCAACAAGAAACAATCTGATCCTTGGCAAGAAGACATGAGGAGATTCTAGCTTTACCAAAGGCCACGGTGACGTTTTGAGCCTCCTTATCCAAATATCGAATACCTCTTAGTCTAGCCCCATTACATCCTTTTTATTGATCTTTTTCATGATTCTTCAGATGGTTAAATTTGATTTGTGGAGATTATCTCAAGAGTAAGCATATGTTTTGGTTCATTGGTGCATATAGTTATCATATGAGGTTTTTTCGTTAAAATTTCACAAAGTGCTTTTTGTTTCATTGGCACATGCAAGTTACTCTTCGTAATTCAATATCTTTCACTTGCATATACTATTGAGTGAATAACTATGCTTCGAGAGAAAAGAAGAGAGTATGCCTTGTGAGGAGGATTGGATTAGTTTAACATGCCTACATGCTTACCTTTTGCTCGTATATGTTTTTATTGATGTCACATGTTCATGAAGCTCGGAATTTTCATGCTTAGCATTCTCATGCATTAACTTGAAATCTATGTGTACATACGAGCCTGAGACAAATTGTTAGGGGCAATAGTAGTTTTGAGTCTTAGTTTTATTTAGTTTGCTGAGGGACTAGCAAATGATAAGTGTGGGGTAGTTGATAGGAGCACAATGTGCGACGATATTAATATGTATTTGCCCTCGTTTATGCTTTGTTTAACCTTTATTTATCTAAGATAGAGTCATAATATAGTTTAGTGTCATTTTGGTAGAGTTTTGAAAATATGTGCTTTAGAATCCGAAAAATGACTAAGTTTAAGAATTCTGGAAAATAGTGTAAAATATGTCTTTTTCGTGATTCTGAGATGAATAGAATTGTGACCTAGCCTTTTCCAAATTTTCTGAAATTTGGTATGTATGTTATTGGTTTGCTAAAGGGTTTTCTTTCAAAAATACAGATAAATCGGAGTTCGGGAAGTCACCCAAAACATGGCTGCAAATCAGCAGTTCGAGCAAATCAATCCTGGGACTTCCAGGATTTTTCCTGAGACTGTGTTTCAATTCAAAAATTCATTCCCATCGTGTAGTTTGATCAAGCCCTTTTATATGGAGGAAGCTGTATGTGTCTAGTTTATCTGAGACTTGGAATCGCATCAATCGGAGCTCCGACGAAGGAGTTATACCAGATTTACCGGAGCAAGGTCATTCCAGCCGATTCCAGCAAGTTTCTGCCTCGTTTCCTTTGTTTATGTTTTCGATGGACATTTTGGCGTGCCATTACATATTTGAAGATTGTCCAAGCTTATTAAAGGATAGAGGAAGATATTGAGCCAAGGCAATGGAGGAAAGCATGAAGAAAAGAAGATTTCCTAGCCTCACTAGGATTGCTTGCCGATCGACAAGCATGTTGCTACCGATTGTGTTCTTGGCGGGTTTTGGGGTATTTTTCGATGGATCAAGTTCACCAAATGGAGTTGTCAAGCCCACATATGAAGTCCATGAAGATTGTGAAGTGATAGGAGCACAATGTGCGACGATATTATATGTTTTTACCCTCATTTATGCTTTGTTTAACTCTTATTTGTCTAAGATAGAGTCATAATATAGTTTAGTATTAATTTGGTAGAGTTTGGCGAAAAGTTGGTTAAGAATCCGAAAAATGACCAAGTTTGAGGAATTTGAAAAATAATGCAAGTTGTCTTTTTCGTGATTCTGAGATGAGTAAAAATGCGATCTATCCTTGTCCGAATTTAATGAAATTTCGTGTGCTTATTATTCATATACTGAGGAATGTTGTGTTAAAATTTCAGATCAATCGGAGTTCGGGAAGTCACCCAAAATATGGCTGCAACTTGGCAGTCCGAGCAAACCAATCCAGGGACTTCCAGGATTTTCCTGGGACTGTGTCCCAACTTCGAAAAATCATTCCCAACGAATCATAAGGAATTTGATCAAACTGTTTTATATGGAGGTAGCTATGTGTATCTAGTTTCTCTGGGACTTGGAATCGCATCAATCAGAGCTATGAGGAGGAAGGTATGCCGGATTTACTGGAGTAAGGTCATTCTGCCGGGAAAACAACAATTTCCCGGTTGCACAAGGAAAGCTTTCCTTTGGACTTTTGAAGCATGAATCGGATATTATGGACCTAAAGATATGTCCATACTAACTTAATGAGAAGATTCAAGTCCAAGATAAGGCCAAGAAGAGTCTAGAAGAAAAGAATTCAGATAATAAGAGAAAGAAAAAGAATCGTGATTAATTTTGGGAAAATTCCTGTGCACGTCTCTCAACTTCCACGGACTCTCCCGGACAGCTCACAATGAATCAGAATTCGAGCCTTATATGGATAGAAAGCTACGGGAGTCTAGTTTCTAACCCAACTAGAATCACCTCAATATCTATTTTCGAGAGAAAGATATTCCATAATTTTCACTCGAAGGTCAAATCTGCCAGTAGGATAAGTTTGAGAAAAACTAGGTTTTGTAAACCCTAGCTGCCTCCCTTGCCTCTATAAATACCACAACATAATTTCAGAATAATCATCTTCTCTTCCTCACTTAAACTTGCCGAAACTCTGCCGAAATCTCTCCAAGAATCCTCACCAAGAACATAGCCGAACCATACTCCACCACCTTTCATAAAATCATTCCAATCATCAACACCAATCCACTTGCCGAATTCTTCAACAAGGTTGTCACTTGGATTGTAATTTTCGATGGCTTTAGTTTCTTTGTATTTATACATTAATTTGTCTATGAATTATGTATGGATTCTTGGTTCCGATTTTGGTTTTATTATTTATTCATGGGATTTCCGAATTCTTGTTATAATTGTTTGATTTTCTTATGTTTAATTACCGAATTATGCATGTTATGTAATTGAATATGGTATGATGGGCAGTAGGCTTTTGCATGTTTTCTTGATTTAGTTAGGTTTATTTCCTTAATTCGTGTGCAACCGAATGAGATATCTAGATGCATTCGAAAGGCCATGAGTGATATCTAGATGTTGAATTCACTTGCCGATTTAATACATGTTGGATCATACGCGTAGTTGATTTTAATGTGTATTTATCTAAGGGCTAGAGTAATTCTGGAAATTTACATGTCGATGTGAGATGAGTGACGCCATACTTGCTAACATGTTCCAATTCGACATATTGTGCTTATGTGCTATTTGTGTTTAATTTCTACGCGTAGTGTTATTAAACCGATTAGTACCATGTTTAGGATTACACGCGTAGTTGATTCTAAATACTTGTGATGTTTTGAATAATTAGATATACCGCGTTGGCTCTAATTAAATTAGAACTTAATTGATCTAGAATTCGATATTTGCTTGCTGCCCCTATTACTTGTTTTAATTCCGTTGCATGTGTAATGAGTTTTGTGTTTTGTGATTGTGTGGAAGGTGATGATCATTTGTAAATAATAATTTAGGTTTTAAGTTTCGTAAAAATCAGTAGGAAATTAGTTATAAAAATTTGACACCCCCCTTTCTATGTGCAACAATTTGTGTGATTGAAAGCCCTTGATTTCCCCGGATAGAACGATCCCTACTTGTCCTAACTACAATTGACAAAAGAAGGGTTTTATGTGTATGAAGTTGTTTTGCAGGTACTTTGTGCTTGGATAATAGCTCCATCAGTTTTTGGCGCCGTTGCCGGGGAAATCTAATGATTTTGATTCATAAAGTGTTGTTTTGTAATTATGTATATTGCAGGTTATTTAATTTTTCAATAATTTTTGGGATATGTATAATAGGATTTTTCGGACATGTAATAGTAAATAGGGATTTCCGATTTTTGCTTTTGGTTTTTGGTTTTTATTTTGATTAATTGCCGATTATGTGATGTATATTGTGAATGTTTGTACACTTAGATAATTTCTAGGAAGTTGATAGTTTTGTGTATGCTTTGAGTTTATTGTAGTTTCTAAAGTGTAACATGTAGGTGAAGCCTCTTTTGTTGATCATAACCAAAACCCTTCATTTGAATGGTGCTTTGTTGGATCCGTTTTTATGTAGATTGGGAAACGCGGGATACTTCCCCCCCACGCATACAAGCGACATTTCAGCAAAGTCATTACTTCTATGAGGTTGAGGGCGGTTTTAATCAACACTTGTAGACCGCTAGGACCCGAGTTTATTTTACAAAGTATAGGGCAAGTTATTTTCATTGATTGGTTCGAGGTTTGTAAAACTGGCTCTCAAGACCCACATACTGATGATCATTCTCGGTGAGTGAGTCGATAGGGGACTTGTCCTCCGTGGTTAAAAACTTTGAGACCTGCCTGGTTCCTAAAGAGAGTTTACTCTCCTTGAATCTTAAGGACACCGCCTTTGAAAAGTAAAATATTCTCGACCTAGACAACAGCTTGTGCCGAAGCATCACCTCACTTTAGACGCTAGAAAATAACTTGAGCATATGTGAATCTATTTTTCTTCAAAAGATAAAAATTTGTCTTTGATTTTTGAGATATATCGGAATAAGCATGATACTACCTTGGACTGTTTCAGCCCATTGCACTGTTATCTCCTCTGCTCCATGATAGGAGCACAATGTGCGACGATATTATATGCTTATACCCTCGTTTATGCTTTGTTTAACCCTTATTTGTCTAAGATTGAGTCATAATGTAGTTAGTGTTAATTTTGGTAGAGTTTTGTGAAAAATGGTTAAGAATCCGAAAAATGACTAAGTTTGAGAAATCTGGAAAATAGTGCAAAATATGTCTTTTTCGTGATTTTGAGATGAATGAAACTATGATCCATCCTTGTCCAAATTCTATGAAATTTGGCGTGCTTAATATTCATATGCTGAGGAATGTTGTGTTAAAATTTCAGATCAATCGGAGTTCGGGAAGTCACCCAAAAGTTGGCTGCAAAACGGCAGTCCGAGCATTCCAATCCAGGGACTTCCAGGATTTTCCTGGGACTGTGTCCCAACTTCGAAAACTCATTCCCGTCAATTCACAAGGATTTTGATCAAACTGTTTTATGGGGAGATGGCAATTTGTGTCTAGTTTATCTAAGATTTGAAATCGAATCAATCGGAGCATCGAAGAAAAAGTTATACTCGACTGAAGACACAAAGGTATCATCCGCCAGGTCTCATTCGCCAAGCCCTTGCTCGCTCGCCAACGATCTTGCTCGCCAGAAGCTCATCCGCCAAGTTGCATCCGCCAAGCTTCATCCGCCAGCAGATTCAGCAGAACTGGTCAGCTCACCAGCTAGTACATGTCCGCTCGCCAACCATCCGCACATGCCTGCATGCATGTTCGCGCTATCGCCAGAAGCCTAGCCTCGCCAGTACCCGATACTAGCAAAGTCTGTACTCGCGAGCAGAGAGGAATTTCCTGTATTGTCATCAAGCGGCTGCGAGCGTGCCAAATCATTCCAAAGAGCTATGAAACGGCCAAGAAGAAATTATAAGTTGACCAAGCAAGGTTTCTTTGTTCGATACGGAAAGAAAAGCCTATGCCAACTTGGATTGGGAAACCTTATTTACTGAAGATTTCTTTGCCGATTTGAACAAGGAAAGGCTTCAAATTGCACAGACCTTTTCTCCTATATATAGAAGCCTGCTTCCATCATAAAAACTGTCACATTCTAAAGCAAAAACCCTAGCCAAAGCTCTACCAATTTTCAGCCAAAGATCCTACATAAAAACACAAACCAAAAGCCACCACCACCACCATAAATTCCTGCCGATTGTCTTCATCATTCATCCAGCCACCACCGAACCACTTTCCATTGGATCCACACGACTTGAAGTCATCAAGGTGTCTACAAAAGTGTGATCTACTCCCTACTCTTGGTTTGTAATAGTTTTTATGTAGTTATGTGTAGTTTTGTCTATGAAACTCATGTGTATGTTTGATTATTGTGTTTTCATGTCTATGTGAAAAACAATTGTGAATTTGGTTTTATAATGATGCATGTTAATTTAATTCTTATAGTATTAATAAGGAATTTCAAAGATAAGTTTCGAATTGCATGCTAAATTGTAATGAAAATATGAAGTAAAGAGATAGGATTAGATAGGCAAGCATGTTCACTCTGATTCTAGTAATTCGTTCTTAGTTTAGTCTTTAAATCCGTGTGCCTCAAAGATTGGTACTTAGCATATTCGCGATGTGTTTTGAGTATTGGTCTTGTATCCGTCAATAATAGGACTAGAGTGGTTTAAATGACTATGCATGTTAACAAGAAGTGGTGACGCCTTGCTTGATTGATATGTTTCCGACTAAAAAGACCTTGTGCCTAATTACTTTGCATATTTGATTTCGACGATAAGTGTTCTCAAATGTGTTTAGTATAACTTTAGGGTTAGACGATAAGTTAATCTTGAAGTACTTGAGAGTCTTAATCGATTAGTAAACCGATAAGGAGCTAATTAGGTTGGAACTAAGTCGGATCTAGGATATTGTGTGCTCTTGCCGTGTCTTATCTTATAACTTTGCTATGTGTTTTGAGTGCTTTTGTGTTAGTAATTTGTGGAAGAATGTCGACCAACCTTGTATATAGTAATTTAGGATTTTTAATTTTCTGTTTTTATGCATGATTTAAAGGCATCCCTTCTTGCTGCCGAACCTAGGAATTTCTTGTTTTAATGTTTGTGCCGTGTGTAGTTTAGGGCAGCCTAGCTGCCAAATCCTTTCACCCCCATATGTGATGATTTTGTATATATGTTTGTATATATTTGTCTAACAATTTCATATCTCAGGTACCCTTAATCCCCGGCCTAGAACGATCCCTACTTATTCTATACTACTAACGATTGTAGGGTTATTATTGCTTGATGCTCGCTTCGGCGACACGTCAATTTTTGGCGCCGTTGCCGGGGATTATAAAAGCTTGTTTTATGTTATTGTTGCGTATATATGTTGCTGGAAATTTTTTGTGGTGAAGTTGTAAAGTTGTAAATTTTAAGTTTATTTTGGGATTTAGTAAAGTAGAAATATGCTTCGGCATGTAGAGTTTAAATTTCGAAAGTTGCATGATGTATAATGATGTATGTTGGTAATCACTTAGTTTAATTTCTAGGGAGTTGATAGTATTGTGTATGTTTGAGTTTATTGTAGTTTCTAAAGTGTAACATGTAGGTGAAGCCTCTTTTGTTGATCATAACCAAAACCCTTCATGTGAATGGTGCTTTGTCGGAGGGCGTTTCTATGTAGATTGGGAAACGCGGGATACTTCCCCCCCACGCATATAAGCGTTTCTTCGGTAATAGTATTACTTCTATGAGGTTGAGGGCGGTTTTAATCAACACTTGAGACCGCTAGGGATCCGTGTTTGTTTTACAAAGTATGGGGAAGTTATTATCATAGATATGGTTCTCAGGTTTGTTTAACTGGATCTCAAGGCCCATAGACTGATGTTCATTCTCGGTGAGTGAGTCGATAGGGGCTTCGCCCTCCGTGGTGTCCAACAACGAGTCCTGCCTGGTTCCTGTAGGGGGTTCGCCCTCCGTGATTTTAATGACCTTTGAAACGTAAAATCCGCACGACCTAGTCGACAGCTTGTGCCGAAGCATCACCTCACTTTAGACGCTAGAACATAACTTGACATATGTGGCCTATTTTCTTCAAAGATAAAAAAATGTTGTGTGGTTCAAACTCTTGAGGTATATCGGATTAAGCATGATACTACCGGGGGCTGTATCAGTCCATTGCACCGTTATCTCCTCTGCTCCACGTATTTCGAGAGTTAGAACAAAATTAAAAGAAACTAGACTTAGTGATTACATGATCATCTCTTATTGCCGAACCATATTTGTACTTTTGCCGTGTATACTTGTGTCTTGCCGTGTGTGCCTTTTTGTATCTTGCCGAATGTGCATATGTGTTATGGTTTGAAATTTGTTGTGTAATCGCCAATGCCGTGGCTTGTAATGATGTATATTCTTGCTTTCTATTTCTTTACGATGTTCTAACTTGTTTAAAATGTTGCAAATTTCAGAAATAGTGCATGTCCGAATCTAGTATTTGGGCAAGAGATCTTAAAGGCCGTTTGCAACGTTTAGACCAAGAACTCGCTATTGCTCGTTTTGTGCCATTACCATCATCGTCACCAACCAGTTCATCAGTAGCATCATCCGTACCATCCTCCCCTATTGTGCCATCAGTATCAGATAGTGTGCCGAGCTCCCCATCATTTGTTTCGTCGTCTTGTGATCTTCAGAATCCAGAATTTGAAGCCTTTGCCGAATTAGAAGAAGAAGAAGAGATCATGGCATCAATCAGATCACAGAATGGTCATGTTGCTGGAGCTGGAGTTGCTCCTTCTAATATTACTTATCCTCCCTTGGAGACTGACAAGACTGGAGAGATTGAATTGAGGAGTGGATTCCTCCATAAGCTGAAGTCATTTTATGGGATGCCGAGTGAGGACCCTAACAAGCATCTACAGTGGTTTAACTTCACCACGGAGTCTATGTGTCCAAGAGGGACCGATTTGCAACACTTCAAAATGAAGGCATTTCCATTTTCTTTAGAAGATCAAGCAAAGGAGTGGTTGTTTGAGGTGCCTAGTGGTCGCATTGTTTCGTGGAGTACTATGATGGATGAGTTTTTGCTTAAGTACTTTCCTGCTTCACGTATCACTGATCTGAGGAAGCAAATAACAAGTGTGAAGCAAGCCGGAGATGAGACTTTCTTTGACTACTACAAGAGGTTCAAGTCCCTAGTTTCTTTGTGTCCATCGCATGGCATTAGCGATGGGCTCTTGCTACAATATTTCTATGAGGGATTGCGCGTCATGGAGAGAGAGTTTCTTTACTCGGCCGCGGGAGGTAGCTTTTTGGAGTCAAATGCTGGTGCGGCAAGAAGTTTGTTGGAAGTTCGTGCTTTGAACAACCAACAATTTGGCATGGCACGAGGCAATGTGCAAAGGAATGAGAAAGTGCATGAGACGTCTTCGAGCTCAAAGTTAGAGGATAAAGTGGACAAGCTTACCGACTTGGTGAGTAATTTGATGAAGAAGCGTGCTAGTACATGTGGTATTTGCACCGAGGGCCATGAGACCGACCAATGCCCTCAATTTGGAATTAGTGAGGGAGTTGAGGAGTGCAATGCCATTGGTTTTCAAGGAGGCCAACGTTTTGGAAATTTCAATCCAAGGTTCAATGATCATCCGAACTTTCGATGGGCAAACAATGACAACGTGCTTAGGGCACCTATGCAACCGAGAGAGGGAGGAGCGCCATTTGCACCGAGGCCACCATTTGTGCCTCGGCAGTCATACATGCCGAACCAAGGGAATTGTGTAGCTATGCCGAGCCAAGCACAGGTTGTGCAGTACCAAGGCCAAGGAGGGCCGAGCCAAGGCCAAGGCCAAGCTTCGCCAAGCAACCCTAATTACGATGCTTTGATTCAATCTTTGTCAAGTGCTACTCAAGCATTACTCGCGGGGCAACAAAATCATCAAAAGGACATTGGTGAGCTCAAGACTCAAATGGGGCAAGTTGTGGATTTTATGGGAAGATTTAATGAGCAAGGGAAGTTGCCAAGCAATACTATTCCCAATCCGAGGAACGAGCAAGCCAAAGTGATTCAAACTCGTAGTGGAAGAGAGTTGTTTCCTCCAACAAGTCCAAAGAAGAAGCGAGTGACTTTCAAAGGTATTGGGGATGAAGAGAGGACTGCCGGACGTGACATTGCCGGCAGCCACATGCATGAGGCCGAGTTACACATTGCCGGTCATGATAATGCCAGAAACAATGGTGATGCCGAGAAGAAGGAAGCTGCCGAACAAGGGCACGGTGCCGGCAACACTAATATTAAAGATAAAGGGCTGCGTAATGAGCTTGAGTACGATCCCGCAACATCAAAGAATGAGTTATTGCCGAGCCAAGCAAGTAAGGGAGGTGTGTCATCATCAAGCATTCCATTCCCTTCTCGCTTTGCTAGAACGAAGAAAGATAAATCCGATGAAGAGGTGTTGGAGATTTTCCGGAAAGTGCAAGTCAACATCCCTTTGTTGGAATGCATTAAGCAAGTGCCAAAGTATGCTAAGTTTTTAAAGGAGCTTTGCACGGCAAGGAGGCATACTAGAGAGACTCGTGTGGTAACTATGAGCGAGACGGTGTCGGCCGTTATTCAAAGGAAGTTGCCACCAAAGATGAAAGATCCGGGGAGCTTCAATGTGCCTTGTGTCATAGGCAATACACGGTTTGATGATGTTATGTTGGACTTGGGAGCATCGATCAATGTCATGCCACTCAATGTGTATCAATCGTTGAGTATAGGGCCTCGATCTCAAGAAGGATAATGTCATCATTCAACTTGCGGATCGCTCAAGCAAATATCCGGAGGGGTATGTAGAAGATGTGTTGGTGCAAGTCAACCAATTGATTTTTCCCGCCGATTTCTATGTGGTTGAGATGGAGGATTCGCCGGTCAACAACACTCAATTGCTTTTAGGGCGACCATTCATGAGGACCGCGCGTACAAAGATAGATGTGGCCGAGGGCAACCTAACTATGGAATTTGATGGTGAGATGATAAAGTTCAATGTGTTTGATGCCATGAAATTCCCCAACGTTGATTTGAAGGAGGGTTGTGCCATTGATGTTTTGGAGGAGGTCGAGCAAGTTATGTCGACCTCGCTTGACGCATAGCAATTAGCGATTGAGCAACGGGTCGGATTTGACAAGAGGGGAGAACGAATCGTGCATAAGAATGAGGAAGAAGAGCCGGCCAAGCCAAGAAGTGCCGAGCAAGGCACCATTGCCGAGCCATTTATGATAGAGCCGAGTGTGATGAAAGTTTGTACCGAGCTAGAGGCTCGGCCCTATGCCCAAACCTTTAATTTGTTCTTGTCAATTCCAAGTGCCACAACAAAATTCCGACCAAGTGTGGAAGAGGCCCCAAAGTTAGAACTAAAAGAACTCCCAAGTCACTTGAAGTATGTTTATCTTGGAGAAGAAGATACACTACCGGTGATTGTGTCTTCAATGCTTAGTGAGAAGCGAGAGGTAGAGTTGATACGTGTGCTTAAAAAGTACAAGACCGCCATAGGTTGGACCTTAGCGGATATCAAGGGAATAAGCCCTACTACTTGTGTTCATCGTATTTTGTTAGAAGAAGGAGCTCAGCCGACAAAGGAAGCTCAACGTCGACTTCACCCTCCCATGATGAAAGTTGTTAAAGAAGAAATTATCAAGTTGCTTGATTGCGGGGTGATCTACCCAATTTCGGATAGTAAGTGGATATCTCCCGTACAAGTAGTGCCAAAGAAGAGTGGTGTAACGGTTGTCAAGAATGAGAAGAATGAGCTTGTGCCACAAAGACTTGTAACCGGTCATCGTATGTGCATCGATTATAGGAAGCTCAACGCTACAACGAGGAAGGATCACATGCCTTTGCCGTTTATGGATCAAATGCTAGAGAGGTTAGCCGGTCATTCTTACTATTGCTTTCTTGATGGATATAGTGGCTACAATCAAATCATGATACACCCGGACGATCAAGAGAAGACCACTTTTACTTGTCCATTTGGCACGTTTGCTTATCGGCAGATGCCATTCGGACTTTGCAACGCACCCGGCACTTTTCAAAGATGTATGTATGCTATCTTCTCGGATTTTATTGAAGACATTATCGAAGTGTTTATGGATGATTTTAGTGTGTATGGAGGCACCTTCGATGCATGTTTGGGGAACTTGGAGAAGATACTTAAGAGGTGTGTAGAGACAAATCTTGTGCTCAATTGGGAGAAGTGTCACTTCATGGTCATGCAAGGCATTGTTCTAGGGCACATAATTTCGGCAAGAGGCTTAGAGGTTGACAAAGCCAAGGTGGAGCTCATACAAGCATTGCCGAGCCCTAGATGTGTGAAAGATGTGAGAAGTTTTCTTGGCCATGCGGGGTTCTATCGACGATTTATCAAGGACTTCTCTTCAATTGCCAAGCCATTGAGCAACTTGTTACAAAAGGAGGTGACGTTTGAGTGGACAAAGGCGTGTGAGGAAGCATTTTGCCGATTGAAGGCTTGCTTATGTACGGCACCAATACTTGTGCCCCCTAATTGGGACGAGCCATTTGAGTTGATGTGTGATGCTAGTGATTATGCACTTGGAGCGGTACTTGGACAACGAATTGAAAAGAAGCCATGCGCCATTTACTATGCTTCAAGGACTCTCAACGATGCACAACTCAACTACACAACAACGGAGAAGGAACTCTTAGCGGTAATCTTTGCTTTGGAAAAGTTTCGATCATATCTTTTGAATTCCAAGGTTATTGTTTATAGTGATCATGCCGCTTTAAGATATCTTATGACAAAGAAGGATGCTAAGCCGAGGCTTATTCGATGGATTCTTTTGCTTCAAGAGTTCGATATTGAGATTAAGGATAAGAAAGGTGTAGAGAATGTCGTAGCCGATCATTTGAGTAGACTTGTGCAAGATGTGGATCGGCTGCCCCTATTAGAGACCTTTCCGGATGAGCAACTTTTTCGACTTGAAGTACATGAGCCTTGGTATGCCGACATTGCAAATTTTCTAGCTACACGCCGATTTCCCAAAGAGTTGCCGAACCACCATCAACAAAGAATAAGGAAGCAAGCTCGACACTTCTTGTGGGATGATCCGTACTTATGGAAGCAATGTGGTGATCAAGTGCTTAGAAGATGTGTGCCGGAGAACGAGCATCGTTCCATCCTTACTTTTTGTCATAATGAGGCGTGTGGAGGACATTTTGGACCAAAGAAGACGGCATTGAAGGTACTTAATTGTGGTTTCTTTTGGCCTACAATTTTCAAAGATGCATTCATGTTTTGTAAGTCATGTGATCGATGCCAAAGAATGGGGAATATTGGACCAAGAGATCAAATGCCGTTACACCCCATCACTTCTATTGAGATTCATGATCTTTGGGGGATTGACTTCATGGGACCGTTTCCTTCAAGTAAGGGCTTTCTCTACATATTGCTTGCGGTGGATTATGTGTCAAAGTGGATTGAAGCCAAGGCTACACGCACCAACGATGCTAAGGTGGTAGCCGAGTTTCTCAAGACCAACATCTTTTCACGTTTTGGAGTTCCAAGAGTCTTGATTAGCGATGGAGGATCCCATTTTTGTAACCGCACCATTGAAGCCTTATTGAAGAAGTATGGAGTCACACATAAAGTTTCTACACCTTATCATCCCCAAACTAGTGGCATGGCCGAAGTAAGTAATCGAGAGATCAAGCAAATACTTGAGAAGACCGTTGGACCTTCAAGGAAGGATTGGAGTGATCGTCTCGATGATGCTTTGTGGGCTTATAGGACAGCATACAAGACACCGATAGGTATGTCACCTTTTCGGTTAACATATGGCAAAGCATGTCACTTACCGGTAGAACTTGAGCATAGAGCATGGTGGGCGGTTAAGGCCTTCAACATGAGCATTGATGAGGCCGGCCTTCATAGGAAGCTTCAACTCAACGAACTTGAAGAAATACGGAATGAAGCTTATGAAGCCGCATGGATTTACAAGCAAAAGACTAAGGTTGCACATGATAAGATGCTTCGACGGAAGGAGTTTGAAGTTGGACAAAAAGTTCTCTTGTATCATTCACGACTCAAACGTTTTCCGGGTAAGTTGCGCTCACGTTGGATTGGACCATTCATTGTTCTTCAAGTGTTTCCGCATGGAGCCATAGAGATTCGGAATGAAGCTACGGGAAACATATTCAAGGTAAATGGACATAGACTCAAGCCGTACTACGAGCCATTTGAACCCATACATGATGAAACCGATGTGCATGATCCTCCAAGCCAAGGGGCTACCATTGCTATTGTCCATGCCGAGCTGCAGCCTTCCCCACCACAAGTCCCTGCCGAGCTGCACCCTTCACCCGCACCCCATTGCCGGCAGCTTACACACAACATTGCCGAATACACTCCTTGCTACCGAGCATCCTGCCGGACCTGCCATCGCCGGCAGGCTTGATGATATAACACATGAGGTGCAGCACAACCTAGCTGGACTCAAGGATACGCCGGATACGCTTGACTTGGTACCGGACACGAAGGCGACACAGTCGGACACGCCTTCCGCTGCCTCCGCTACAACGCAAGATACAACCACCTATACAAGCACCGATTCGGACACCTCATGCAACGATCTTCTTATCGATCTTCTTCTTGCCGATTTAAAGTGTTTTGGAACACGATGAACACATGCAAAACACGGTGAAAAGTCTAAGCAATGGACTATAAACACAAAGCGCTAATTGGGAGGCAACCCAATTCGATCAAAGAAAAGTGAAGGAGCCATCACCGAGAGTTTGCAATTTCTTAACCCTTCTCTTTATCTTTGATTTGTGATGATATGTTGGTATATGTTAGACTATTGCATGCTTAGGAAATTCGTTGATATAGATTTGTGCTTACATTGAGGACAATGTAATTTTCTAAGTGTGGGGTGGGATAACGTATTCCGTTTATGTTTTGGTGTGCTTAGTTTAGAAAAGAAAATTCAGAAAATTGTTCCACAAAAATAGAGTGTTTAAATTTGTTTCGAGTCTTAGGATGCCCCTAAATTGTCAATGATGTTTTTCTCCTCTTTGCATACATAGATGATGGTTGTGCATACAATTAAAATTGTGAGTTTCATGGATTTTGTGCATTGGTAGGAGCATGTAGGACTTGTTGATTACGAAGCATGCATGTTTTAGCTAGTTTGTTTCCATAATAACCTATGTGAGCTTTAGAGCCAATTTGCTTTCTTCTTGAGCGATAAAAAGATAAAATTCGATAGATTCATAAGAAGCAAGAAACCTCATAATTCTTTGACTACTCGATGACTATGTGCCATAGCTTTTTAATGAACTCTAGTATGCTAGAACTTACTCTCGTTGATTTTCGAAACGTTTTTATCATAAAATACCTTGATTTTGAATGTGATTGAATAAAGATCATTTAGGTTTACCACCAAAGCCAAATAAAGCATGAGCCCTATTGGAGCCCGTCGTGGGACACCTTAGTAAAACCCTTTGAGCCTACAATTAGCCTTTTCTTTCATCACCCTTAAACACTTTCCATGAGCTTAGTATAGTGATGTCTTGACCATTGTGTGTCGGCAAAGCTTGATTTTTGAAGGAGTTTTTGCGGGAAGTGATGAAGAAGATCAAGTGTGGGGTAGACTTAGCTAGAAAATTATGTGAAAATTGTAATTGTGCCGTGCCTATGAGAAAACAAAAGAAGAAAAATTGAAATCGGACAAAAAGAAAAGAAAAAAAAAGAGAAAAATCAAGTCCGAAAGAAAAGAAAAGAAAGAGGCACGGTTTCAAAAGAAAATTTGGCTAAGTCTAATTGTTGTGAATTTGGAGTTTTTGTTTGCATGTGAAGGTCTACTATTGTTATATTTTGACCTTTGTTCGTATTCACTATGTTGTGGGGAAGTAAAGAATGAAGTATGGGTCCAACAAGATAAAATTTGACCCTTGGCGAGAAGACATAAGGAGATTCGAGCTTTGCTAAAGCGCACGGTGACGTTTTGAGCCTTCTTATCCAAATATCGAATACCTCTTAGCCTAGCCCCATTACATCCCTTTTATTGATCTTTTCATGATTCTTAAGATGGTTAAATTTGATTGTGGAGATTATCTCAAGAGTAAGCATATGGTTTTGGTTCATTGGTGCATATAGTTATCATATGAGGTTTTTCCATAAAAATTCACAAAGTGCTTTCGTTTCTTTGATATATGCAAGTCACTCTTTGTAATTCATTATCTTTCGCTTGCATATACTTATGAGTGAATTACCTTGCTTCGAGAGAAAAGAAGAGAGTATGCCTAGTGAGGAGGATTGAATTAACTTTAACATGTCTACATGCTTACTTTTTTGTTCTTATATGTTCATATTGATGTCACATGTTCATGAAGCTTGGAATTTTCGTGCTTCGCCTTCTCATGCATTAACTTGAAAGCTATGTGTACATACGAGCCTGAGACAAATTGTTAGGGGCAATAGTTTGTTTAGAGTCTTAGTTTAATTTAGTTTGCTAAGGGACTAGCAAAGGATAAGTGTGGGGTAGTTGATAGGAGCACAATGTGCGACGATATTATATGCTTATACCCTCGTTTATACTTTGTTTAACCCTTATTTGTCTAAGATTGAGTCATAATGTAGTTAGTGTTAATTTTGGTAGAGTTTTGTGAAAAATGGTTAAGAATCCGAAAAATGACTAAGTTTGAGAAATCTGGAAAATAGTGCAAAATATGTCTTTTTCGTGATTTTGAGATGAATGAAACTATGATCCATCCTTGTCCAAATTCTATGAAATTTGGCGTGCTTAATATTCATATGCTGAGGAATGTTGTGTTAAAATTTCAGATCAATCGGAGTTCGGGAAGTCACCCAAAAGTTGGCTGCAAAACGGCAGTCCGAGCATTCCAATCCAGGGACTTCCAGGATTTTCCTGGGACTGTGTCCCAACTTCGAAAACTCATTCCCGTCAATTCACAAGGATTTTGATCAAACTGTTTTATGGGGAGATGGCAATTTGTGTCTAGTTTATCTAAGATTTGAAATCGAATCAATCGGAGCATCGAAGAAAAAGTTATACTCGACTGAAGACACAAAGGTATCATCCGCCAGGTCTCATTCGCCAAGCCCTTGCTCGCTCGCCAACGATCTTGCTCGCCAGAAGCTCATCCGCCAAGTTGCATCCGCCAAGCTTCATCCGCCAGCAGATTCAGCAGAACTGGTCAGCTCACCAGCTAGTACATGTCCGCTCGCCAACCATCCGCACATGCCTGCATGCATGTTCGCGCTATCGCCAGAAGCCTAGCCTCGCCAGTACCCGATACTAGCAAAGTCTGTACTCGCGAGCAGAGAGGAATTTCCTGTATTGTCATCAAGCGGCTGCGAGCGTGCCAAATCATTCCAAAGAGCTATGAAACGGCCAAGAAGAAATTATAAGTTGACCAAGCAAGGTTTCTTTGTTCGATACGGAAAGAAAAGCCTATGCCAACTTGGATTGGGAAACCTTATTTACTGAAGATTTCTTTGCCGATTTGAACAAGGAAAGGCTTCAAACTGCACAGACCTTTTCTCCTATATATAGAAGCCTGCTTCCATCATAAAAACTGTCACATTCTAAAGCAAAAACCCTAGCCAAAGCTCTACCAATTTTCAGCCAAAGATCCTACATAAAAACACAAACCAAAAGCCACCACCACCACCATAAATTCCTGCCGATTGTCTTCATCATTCATCCAGCCACCACCGAACCACTTTCCATTGGATCCACACGACTTGAAGTCATCAAGGTGTCTACAAAAGTGTGATCTACTCCCTACTCTTGGTTTGTAATAGTTTTTATGTAGTTATGTGTAGTTTTGTCTATGAAACTCATGTGTATGTTTGATTATTGTGTTTTCATGTCTATGTGAAAAACAATTGTGAATTTGGTTTTATAATGATGCATGTTAATTTAATTCTTATAGTATTAATAAGGAATTTCAAAGATAAGTTTCGAATTGCATGCTAAATTGTAATGAAAATATGAAGTAAAGAGATAGGATTAGATAGGCAAGCATGTTCACTCTGATTCTAGTAATTCGTTCTTGGTTTAGTCTTTAAATCCGTGTGCCTCAAAGATTGGTACTTAGCATATTCGCGATGTGTTTTGAGTATTGGTCTTGTATCCGTCAATAATAGGACTAGAGTGGTTTAAATGACTATGCATGTTAACAAGAAGTGGTGACGCCTTGCTTGATTGATATGTTTCCGACTAAAAAGACCTTGTGCCTAATTACTTTGCATATTTGATTTCGACGATAAGTGTTCTCAAATGTGTTTAGTATAACTTTAGGGTTAGACGATAAGTTAATCTTGAAGTACTTGAGAGTCTTAATCGATTAGTAAACCGATAAGGAGCTAATTAGGTTGGAACTAAGTCGGATCTAGGATATTGTGTGCTCTTGCCGTGTCTTATCTTATAACTTTGCTATGTGTTTTGAGTGCTTTTGTGTTAGTAATTTGTGGAAGAATGTCGACCAACCTTGTATATAGTAATTTAGGTTTTTTAATTTTCTGTTTTTATGCATGATTTAAAGGCAGCCCTTCTTGCTGCCGAACCTAGGAATTTCTTGTTTTAATGTTTGTGCCGTGTGTAGTTTAGGGCAGCCTAGCTGCCAAATCCTTTCACCCCCATATGTGATGATTTTGTATATATGTTTGTATATATTTGTCTAACAATTTCATATCTCAGGTACCCTTAATCCCCGGCCTAGAACGATCCCTACTTATTCTATACTACTAACGATTGTAGGGTTATTATTGCTTGATGCTCGCTTCGGCGACACGTCACTCCACGTACCTCAAATTTTAAAGTTGTGTGAATAAAAGACATTAGAAATTCTAAGTTTCGGCATTTACATACTTACATAACTCGATGACCTTAAGAACCAAGCCATTGTTTATACATCTATATTTCGTGTGATTGTATAACTAGTCTAAATTGTTAGGGAGTTTTAAAAGTCTATTTATGTTGAGTTTGTTTTTGGTTTTGAGGGGAAGAGGAATAGGTAAGGTCACTAATGTTGATACTAGCCTTAACCTTTCATACTAGCGCTTGCGTTTTTATGAGGTTGAGGGCGGCTTTTATGCACTTTAGTGGTACTGACAACATAAGGTTCTCAACAGAGTAAGGGGCATTCATAGTTCGTTTGTTCTAATTTTGGTGTTGAGGTTTGTTTAACTAGATCTCAAGGCCCACAGACTGATGTTCATTCTCGGTGAGTGAGTCGATAAGGAGTTCACTCTCCGTGGTGTCCGACAACGAGTCTTGCCTCACTCCATTGTTAGTACTTTCGTTCTAGCCTTCTGAAACCACAGAATCTTGTGTCTAGTCGATAGACCTAGGCCGCACGTCCACCGAGCTTCAAAACCTTAAATGAGTTTGATATAAGTAAATTTTTAATCTCAAAAGAAAACATTTCTTGGTTCGAATTTTCGAGGTATATCGGAATAAGCATGATACTACCTTGGGCTGTATCAGTCCATTGCACCGTTATCTCCTCTGCTCCACGTACTTTGAAAATTCAAACAAATCAATTAGCAATTTAACTAGGGATACATAAAACACAATTTTGATTCTTTCGTTTATACTTGTGAAATTGTGTGAGCTATACTTATAAATTTTCGTGTGATATATATACATATACATATTTGAATTTTTGTGTAATACATATAATGAATTTTTCGTTGATACTTACTTATATTTGTATGAAACCTTAACACTAAATTATACATTCTAACTTTATATCAACGTTTGCTTTTCTTTTAAATTCATTGACTAAACACTTGATCTTTTGTATAAATTTCAGGTACATGAATGTCCAGTTGGTCACGCGACATTAGAGGCCGTTTGTATCGAATTGGAGAGATATACGATCTAGAGTTGCCAGCAACGCTAGGTCAAGCACGTTCACCATCACCAGAGCATCAGTTTGTTTCTCCCACCTCATCACTTTTCAACAGAGATTTCATTGCACCACCCTCACCATTTCCTTCAGAAGCTTCATGTGAACTTAATCCTTTGTTTCACGAAGAACCAGAGTTTGAGCTACTTCAAAGTCCCATACCTATTCAATGTTTGAACTTTGATTTACCTGATCCCATATTTAATATGACTTCATTGAGGGAAGAAAATGGGCAAGTAGATGCGCCACAAGGAGGAGTGGCAAGACCAAGCAATGTGACATATCCTGCTGTTGCACCTGGCAAATCAGCAGAGTTTGAGTTGAAGGGTGGATTTATTCACCAATTGCCCAAGTTCCATGGATTAGGTGGAGAGGATCCTAACCGCCATATCCACAAGTTTGAATTTCGATGTGAGTCAATGTGCCCAACTGGGGCAGATTTACAGCATGTGAGGATGAAGGCATTTCCTTTCTCACTTGAAGATAGGGCAGCCGAATGGTTCTATGCAATGCCACCAGGAAAAATGACGTCTTGGAATACGATGGTGAAGGAATTTCTCACCAAATATTTTCCTTCATCAAGGGTGACACAAATCAGAAAGGAGATCACCTCAATTAGACAAGAGCCAGACGAGAGCTTTGATGTGTACTATGATAGGTACAAATCTTTGGTGGCAACGTGTCCTAATCATGGGATACGTGAGGGTCTTTTGCTCCAATACTTTTATGAAGGCTTGCGCCCTATGGAGAGACGATTTCTTGATTCAGCTGCCGGAGGATCGTTAATGGAGAAGAGCAAAAGAAGAGGTTAAGAACTTGTTGGAGATGCATTTCACTAACCAGCAACAGTTCGGATCTACTTCCTCCAAGCGTGTTAATGAGGCTAGCGGATTTGAGGAGTCTAGTGCTGTCAAGGAGCTTAGGGAAGACATGGGGAAGCTAACTCAGATGATGTCCCAAATGATGAAGCAGAAGCATGCCCAAGTCTGTGGGGTGTGTAGCATAGAGGGCCATACGGCTGATGTGTGTCCTCAATTGGGAGGAGGTGATAATTTTGAGGAAGCCAATTCGGTTGGTTTTCAAGGGCAGTAACGTTCCAATTACCCCAATTTCAATCCAAGGTTTAATGATCACCCTAATTTTCGTTGGGCCAACAATAGCAATGTTCAGAACCCTCAACCATTGGCGCCACCACAAGCAAATCAAGGAGGCATGGCGTATCAACCGAGACCTCAAGGGCAATTTCAAGGATTTGCAAGACCTCAACAACAATTCTACAACAACAATGCTCAAGCATCGTCGAATCCTAACTATGATGCAATGCTGAAGTCTTTGAATGATGCAACTCACACATTGTTGCAATCTACAACCTCAAACACTAAGGATATTTCTGAGCTGAAGAATCAGATGGGAAAGGTTGTGGATTTTATGGGACAGATCCAAGAACAAGGGAGGTTACCTGGAGGAGTGATCCCTAACCCAAAGAATGAGCAAGCAAAGTCAATCACCACGAGAAGTGGTAAAGTCTTGGAAGGGCCGAATGTTGGGAGGACTATTGAGGCTGTGGTGGAGTGTGATGATGATGATGCCGAGCATAAGGTTGTGCACGGCAATGATGGTGTTGCACACGGCAAGGAGGCCGAGAAAAATAAACCGAGCAAGGAGGAGCTCGATGCTATGAAGAAAAGGGACTTGGAGAAAGATCCCGCAACCTCAGAAACACACAAGGTAAATTACTCAAACTCAAGTGGTTTAGTTAATACTAACCTATCTTCTAGTTTACCTTTTCCTTCTAGATTTGCTAAATCAAAGAAGGAGATATCAGATGAGGAGGTACTTGATATTTTTAGACGTGTGGAGGTCAACATCCCCCATTTAGAATGCATCAAACAGATTCCAAAATATGCCAAGTTTTTGAAGGAGCTTTGCACAACAAGAAGGCATACAAGGGAGGAGCAGGTAACACTACCAGAAAAGGCGTCATAGCCGACGACGCCATCTCGTCGGCCGTTTCCATTAATTCGTCGGCTATAGTCATAGCCGACGAAGTATCGTCGGCTATTCTCTCGTCGGGAATGCTCCGTCGGCTATAGTATAGCCGACGACACCCGGGGTAAGTCGTCGGCTTATAAAACACCAGGTAAAGCCGACGAAAAAAGCGTCGTCGGCTCTACTTCGAACATTGCCGACGACAAGATCGTCGGCTTCAACAATTACGTAATTGCCCCTAACCCGAAGTATAGCCGACGACACTATCGTCGGCCATAACAATCGCCGGTACCAGGAACGGCTTTTTTTTGCCTGAAGCCGGGAGGGTATAGCCGACGACATATGTCATTTTCGTCGGCTATAGCACTTATAGCCGACGAAATTTGGTAAAAATCGTCGGCTATAGCACTTATAGCCGACGAAATAATGCCTATATCGTCGGCTATAACCCCTAAATATTTTAAAAAAATTTAAAATTTAACTCGGGCCCAATTTCACTTCGTCTTCGGTTTGGCTGCAGAAAATGCACAAACAAACATCCAAATATCCAACAAATATCCACATCAATCCATCCCTAATATCCTACATACTGTACAAATTAACCCACTATCTACTCATCATCACCCCCTAAACGCGTAGCGTCGTCGACCGGATCGTTCGAGTTCCGGTGGCTATGGCTGTCCTGATCGGCTGGCGTACTCCGATGCGGGGGGGGAGGTGGGGACGACGAACTGGGGCATCTGTGGCGGAGGCGGGGGCTGGAGTCCAGCCTGCTGGGCCTCCCAAGACTGCTGCATCCATCGGTACATCTCCGCCACAGATGCGTCTCTGGCCTGCTGCGCCGAAGCCTCCGTGGCCCTCGCCAACTCCGCCTGAGTCCTCTGCAGCTGCGTCTGCAAGTCTCCTCTCGTCGAAGCCGCACGCTGCGTGCTGGGATTGGCCGGCGTGTACTTGAGAACCCCATCTCCCGCCGCGCCTAGGCCTCTCTGGTAGAAGTAGTTGTTCCCCGTCCCTACCGCCGCGTGCATGATCTGAGAGGCCAAGCGCGGCTCAAGGGTGTCGATCGTGGAGGCAAACTCCGCGATCGCCTCGTCGGACGCCCCGTCTCCCAGGGTGTCTCGCGCGATCCCGAAGGTGATCGCGTCGGTCTCCGCATCTATTTCCGCCTAATTGACAAGAAAATATAATAAACGAATTAAAAAATATATATATATATATAAATTAATTTAATGAAACAGTTTTATTGAAGATGGGCGAATACTTACCACTTGGTCGGGACGTCCCGGATACATCTACGCATGAATCCACGACAACGGCCTCAGCTGTCGGTCCCTCCTCGCCATCTCTGCCCACTGCCTCCAGGAGCGGGCGCCGCCGTGGTGGGGGTGCTCGTTCCTCCTGCGGTTGTCGCTGTTCGTCCGCGAGATTTTCTGTATTATAAGAACGAACATATAAACGCAAATATAAATTAGTAACTAAATTAAAATATTAGGAACTAACCAAAATAAAATTATTAACTAATTTAGTTACTAACTAATTTAATTTAATTAGTAACTACTTAACTAACTAATTTAATTTAGTAACTAACTAACTTACTAACTACCTAATTTAATTTAATTTAATTTAATTTAGTAACGAACTAACTAACTATGTAACTAACCAACTAACTTAATTTAATAACTAATAACTAACTAACTAACTAATTAATTTAATTAAGTAACTACATAATTTAATTATTAAATAACATTAAAAAGTTATATACTAGCAGGCTAAATTTTCTTACCGAGACCCTGTCGCTCCCGAAGTAGGCTACCAGCCATAGCCACTCGTACTCCCTGTACCGGAACTCGTGGGGGGTTGCAGCTCGCCCCAAGCGCTGCTCCACATGGTACGTCCTGTAGTGCGTGGACAGCTCGTTCTTCCACTCGGAGTACCTATATTAACAGAACACAACTGTTAGATATATTCGTACACTGCCAATAAATATATTTATACAAAAAAAAGCAAAACACATAACCTGTTCTTCAGCTGCTCGTCTCTCCACCTGTCCAAGGTAGGATGGACTCTAAACCATTGCTGCAATATTATAAATTAATTAGAAAATATTTTTATATAGTTATAAGGACTGAATTCATAAATGTTTATTTTCTATAATAAAAATCATATTTAACTTACCGACAGTGCATTGTACACTCGCGCCTTGATCTCATCGGGCACAGAGCCCCAGTCGGGCCACAACAGTGGGACCCTGTCCCGCACGAGCATGCCCGTCGCGTTGATGTACTTGGTGGTGGTGTCTCTCCGCTCAATCGGGCGTCCATCCTCACCGGGACCGGGCAGGATCTCTCTGATCCCACCGGCCAGCTCCCTCTCCAGGGTCGACATGTTCGCTGGCCCTCTGGTCCGTCTCGTCCCCGCGGGTTTATTGACGAGGACGCCTGTTTCATAATTAAAATGAATACATAGTTAAATAATTATTTAAACTAACTAATTAAATAATTAATTAAACAATCTAAATAATTAATTAAACTAACCGATTACCTGCGTCGTTGTACTGCTTGTCCTTCTCACGAACGGCCCACAGGCCGCGGCAGTCCTCTGAGTCGAAAGGACTGTAGAAGTAGGCCTCCTCCCAGGAAATCTCGTGGGGCCGGTCGTGCCTCCAAATCTGCCTCCCCCTGGCGTCATACTCAGGGATGGCAGGGACGAACTGGACCATGTACATCCCCGATGGCGGAGACATACGGGGCGTGGACCCTGAGGGGCCTGCTCCCCCTGACGGTGGGCCCCGTAGCTGTGGACGCTGTCGCTGTGGGGGGACAGGGAGCATCTCTGGAGGGTCCAGATCGGCGCGCGGTGGGGTCGGCTGCCGATCCTGGAACAGTGCTGAAGTGCACTGGGGTCAGGTGGCTCTGCGTCCTCCTCCGACACTCGACCCAGGGCCCGCTCCCGTCGACTCATACGAGGAGCCCCCACGTGGATCGCTCGGGGTCAATCCCATCAACGTCTCCTCTCGTCGACTCATAGGCCGGCCTAGGCCCCGACGACCGCTGGATCCGCTCCCCCCACGGCTGGCTCCTGCCTGAGCGTCGGGGTCGCTCTCGGTCCGTCTGCCAAGCCATCGGTCTACAAAGCGGCGGTTTCCTGCACAATTAGTATATAAATTCCATAAATTGCACAAAAATTCCACAAAAAAATTAAAAACTTCATTCAATGTATATATACCTAATTATATATATACCTAAATATATTTATACCTAATTATATATATATATTCCGAAAAATATATATATATATATATATATCCTCCTAAAAATTACACAAAATATTTATACCTAATTATATATAAATTCAACAAAATTCCACAATTAGTATATAAAAACCGTAAATTTAACAAAAAATCCACAAAATTAGTATATAAATTCCACAAAATTAACAAATTTAACAAAAAATCCACACAATTCCATAAATTTCACAAAAACCCTAAATTCCACAAAAAATTCACAAAAACCCTAAAATTCACAAAATTCGACAAAATTAATAAAAACCCTAAATGAGGCGGCAGGGGCGGCGGCGGCGGACCGGTGGTGCGGTGCGGCGGCGACGGCGGCGGCAGCGGGTTTCGGGTCGGCTAGGGGCGGCAGAGGCGGCTGCGGCAGAGGCGGCTACGGCAGCTGCGGCAGGGGCGGCTACGGCGGCTCGGGGCGGCGGCGGCAGGGGTTTCGGGTCGGGGAGGGGTCGGGCAGGACGGGGAGGGGAAGGGTAGGGAGGGGGAGGGTCGGTCGGCGTCCGTGGTGGTCGGTCGGCGTCGGTGAGGGGCGGGCGGCTGCGGCAGGTGGGAATTTGAAGATTTAGGGTTAGCAGAAAATGAGGGAGGCGCCCTCTGTTTCGGTTTAAATCGAAGGACTATAGCCGACGATGTAATTTTAATTCGTCGGCTATAGTCATAGCCGACGAATTTCGTCGGCTATACTCTGACGGGCCGGGCCGAAATCCGGGCCGGGCCGAAGTTGGGCTTTGCGGGCCGGTTATAGCCGACGAAGTTAAGTATACCGTCGGCTATAATATGAATGTCGTCGGCTATAATATGAATCTCGTCGGCTATACTTCACGCTCTCAGCAGCCGTCAGATCTCGCCCATCCAACGGCGGACAATGAAACGGCGCGGATCGCAAGAGTTTAGCCGACGAAGTTAAGTATTTCGTCGGCTATTCCCTGGTCAACTTTTGGTCAAACCTCTAAACGCTTTAAAACGGCAATTGGCCCGTCTAAATGACGTTTTTTGGCCTGACCTTCAACAGAGAATAGTTTCAAATCGATGCGACGCAACTAACCGTAAAAAAATTTTCCTCAAAATATTGACCGACCGTCAGGCTACCCATAGGAAAACGGAAGTAAAAAACACCTAACCGCAACATTCGGCACACAGATTTTGTCGGAATCTTCCCATTTTTCAACCGTAGTCGTATTTCAATATTTCGGTCGTATCTTATTTCACGACACTTTTGCATTTGAACGGTCTCCGTATGGTAACTATTTGAAACTATACATTCACTTAAACACTTAGTAAATAAGTTAAGGAACATTAGTGCATATGTTCCGAATTCGAATCTAAAAGTTTGGAAAATCTATTCCAACCGTCAGATATCACTGTTAAGATTAAATACATGTATGAAAAAAAATCCAACTACATCTGACAACGTTAAAGGCTCGATCGGGACGGTCAAACTGCAAAGTCAAACCTCTAAACGCTTTAAAACGGCAATTGGCCCGTCTAAATGAAGTTTTTTGGCCTGACCTTCAACAGAGAATAGTTTCAAATCGATGCGACGCAACTAACCGTATAAAAATTTTCCTCCAAATATTTACCGACCGTCAGGCTACCCATAGGAAAACGGAAGTAAAAAACACATAACCGCAACATTCGGCACACAGATTTTGTCGGAATCTTCCCATTTTTCAACCGTAGTCGTATTTCAATATTTCGGTCGTATCTTATTTCACGACACTTTTGCATTTGAACGGTCTACGTATGGTTTCGGTCAATATACTTTAGCCGACGACTTGCAAGTCGTCGGCTACAGTATAGCCGACGAATTGCAAGTCGTCGGCTACAGTATGGGCATTATAGCCGACGAATTATGGTCCATTTCGTCGGCTATAATACTGATCTTTCTGAAAATTTGCCATTTAGGGCCTGAAAATTGCCTATTTCACCTGATAAATTCCTGAATATCGCACAAACAATTCAATACAATTTCCCATAAATTCGGAAAACGGTAATTAAGGACAAAAAATGTTTTCATACATGCATGCACCATCGTACACAAATACATACATAAATAGTATACTAAGGATGATAATCAGAATCATCCTCATCACTTGAGTCAGACGTAGTATAGTAGTTAATATCTGGCAACCGGTGCTCGTACTCGTCGTCTGAGTCATCGTCTGCCTGATATAGACGATTCGTATTAACATCATACATGGGCACCTGACCCCTAGGAAGTCGAACCACTCTGCCCGGCGTCACATTATTATCGCGGATGGTGGAGGATTCCAGAATGTCCCCGGCGTCCGGCTCTTGGTATGCGGTCGCTTCTTGACACTCTGTGCTCACACCAAGTGTGGTAGCACTGTATATGTCTCGCTGAGACACATGGTTAACTACCTTCCACGTGCCTTTGTTCAATGGATCGTCAAGATAAAAGACATTTTTGGCCGCTGTGGCGAAAACAAAGGGGTCGTCTTCATACACACTAGTGGCGGTATTCACCGAAAGTATGCCGTACTGATCGATCCGTATGCGGTGCGGCCTAGTATCAAACCATCGACACTTGAACAAGTGGACTTTCATGCGGTTCCCATAAATGAGTTCAACAACTGACTGTAGGACACCGTAAAAATCCACGCCCCCCTCTGCACCATCGGCCATCACCCCACAATTCTGTGTTTTGCGTTCCCCGTCTCTAGCTTCACATATATACTTAACGCCGTTGACATCACACATTGGGCGGACTGTGGAAGATATCGGCTTCATCGACAACAGCCTCAATTCCTCTGAGTAATTTGTATGACCACCCCTCGCAGCCACTTGCATCAGCTGAAAAATATAACTCAAATCACTCGGTGTATTTATGATTAAAGAATAGGGAACTGTAAAAGAAAGCCATCTAATATATATATTTATACACTTACCCATTGTGGAAAATAGTCTGCAAACGTCGTGTTGTGGTACTCGACATCACCGCGAACTTCCTTGCAGTGAAGATGGTGACGTTTCCAATATTGTACCTCCGGACAGTTTATTAGAACCCACCAGTGGGCAATCCCTTCCTCATGGTCAGGCAACTTGTCCACACCCTTTTTCTTGAAGCTTCCGTATGGTACAACAGAGTTGGCGACGATAGATAGGTTGAACTCGGGGTCATCTCGACTTGGATGTTGTGGGGGGTCCTCCATCGCTCCCAAGTACAACTTGGCGTACGTTACACACTCATGCGCAATGTAAGCTTCAGCAATACACCCCTCAGGCGCAGATTTATTGTGTACATATTTCTTGTAGTCTCCAAGTTGTCTGCAAGGTTAACAAGTGCATGTTAAGAGCATGCAACTTTTATTTAAAAACATGTACAAATCAAATTTATGAATAACATGTACCTTTCGATGGGATACATCCAAGTGTAGTGTACGGGACCGGTAAGCAACAATTGTTGGGGAAGATGGATCATCAGGTGAGGCATGATGTCAAAGAAGTTTGGGGGAAATATCCTCTCGAACTTGCACAAGATAAAAACGATTTCCTCATGCATTCTCATGAGGTCTGATTTTCTAACTTCTGGAAGAATCTTGACAACGCCACCAACGGCTCAACCACTTCATCCTCCAAGTACGCTCGAATGAAAATAGGGAAGAGGCGTTGAAGCAGTACATGGCAGTCGTGACTCTTCAATCCGTACATCTTGTTGTCTCGGTAGTTAACACACTTGCTTATGTTACCCGCATAGCCATAAGGATACCTGCATAGCCATTAACAACAATTAGATTTCATGCATATATAGTCGTCCAACAACAGATGGATTCTTTAGGGAATACATGCCTAATAAAAAGTTACCTGACATTACTCAGCCATCCAAAGATTTCATGTTTCTGGTCCCTGGTGACGGTGTAAGGAGCTTGGGGCATTTTGCTCCTGCCCTCTCTCAACCACAAATGGTCCCGCAGTCCCATATTTCTCAGATCAACGCGTGCCTTGGGGGTGTCTTTTGTTTTCTTCTCCCAATTGAAAACTGTGCCAACCACGGCTTCACCCACGTTCTTCTCTATATGCATGACATCCAGGTAGTATCTGGTAGCCAACCTGGCCCAATAAGGAAGTTCCCATAAGATGCTCTTGTGTGACCAGAACCTATACCGATCCGGCCTCTCTGGAATCGTGCGCAACACATCGGGATGATTGCTAAGTGGACCAAAGTCATACTCATTCAACACTGCCAATATTTCCTCCCCTGTCCATTGCTCCGGTGCCCAGCCCCTTTCTTCAGTCCCATCAAAAGCCTGTGCATCGTCCCTAAATGGATGGTCATGCGGAAGCCAACGACGGTGACGCATCTGGACAATCTTGCTGCAATGAGGACTGGAGCAATCAACAGTCATGCACTCTGAACAAGCCCTGTAACCCCTGGTGACGCTGCCCGACAACATACCCCTCCCAGGAAAGTCACTGATCGTGCCAACAAGCATGGCATGCATCCGGAACATCTCATTTTTGAACCGGTCGTAGACCAGGTGGCCGTTCAGACTCAAGTACCGAAGCTCCTCAATTACGGGTCTCAAATAAACATCGAGACACTTTCCCGGATAACCTGGGCCTGAAATCAACAATGTGAGCATGTTATATTCCTTCTTCATGCACATCCACGGTGGAAAGTTGTACGGAATCAAAATAACTGGCCACACACTGTACTGAAGCTCTTTCTTGCCAAAAGGGTTGAAACCGTCGGATGATAGCCCTAGCCAAACATTTCGAACCTCTGATGCAAATTCAGGAAACTCCAACACGTTCTTCTTCCAAGCCTCTCCGTCGGCGGGATGTCTAAGGGTGTCATCGTCAGGCACATTCCTCTCAGCCCACCATCTCATAGCTTCGGCCGTGAAAGCACACATGAACAACCGCTCAAGCCTATCAATCAGCGGGAAGTACCGAAGTATCTTCACAGCTTTCTTGTTCCCTTTTGGAGTGAACTTATACCGCTCTGTATTGCATAATGGGCAGTATTCAAGATCTGCAAGTCCTTCCCCGTAAAACAGAACGCAATCGTATCTGCATGCATGAATCTTGATGTAGGAAAGGCCGAGATCTTTAAGGATATGTCGCACCTTATGATGACTGGTAGGAAGCCGATGTCCGGGGGGCATCGCCCCACCCCATAGCCGAAGCCAATCATCAACCGATTTGACAGTGCCTTTGTTCTCCGTTTTGATCTTCATCACTCCCATGACAGATTCAAGGACAGTCTTACTGCATCCGGGGTACAACGGAGTCTGTTGCAATGCGATCAGGTTGTTGTACTTTTCCATACCACTTGTGTTGACCGGAGATCGGGGTAATGGCTCGAGTGGCTCAATATCAGGGAAACACTCCATCTCCGGAGGTGGGAGTTGCACATCTGGTGCTTCCTCAAAGACACCGCTCTCACGAGGAAACATATCGTTGATCCAGTTCGTTGTTGGATCATTGGAGGAACTCCCTCTCTCGGCAAATTGTCCATGATCATGACGACCCGCAAACTCTGGTTCACCGTGATAAATCCAATTAGTGTATAGGACCCAAAATCCATATCTAGCCAGGTGTTGCTCCACTGTCTCTATGGAAAACCGGTGTCGTGGGGTGGCACACTTGCACTTTTTACACGGACAATAATGAAGTGTAGTGTCTCCACAGTTAGCCATCACAAAATCCAGGAAACTCCTAACTCCATCATGATACGCCTGATCCCATCTTCCAAGGGTAATCCAACTCTTGTCCATCCTGTAAATTCAAGAAATAAATATAGCTATATATAGATATGTATATATGCACGTACTACGTACGTACGCACGTACTAATTAATTAAAAAATTCATCATTACACACACACATATATATATATATATATACACATGCATCCCTAAATTAATTAAAACATCGTCAATCTCCCTAATTAATTAAACACAATGTATTTTTTATATATACCAACAATATATTTTTAATTACAATTAAATTAATTAATATATATATACACATTTTTTCATCAAATTCATCTAAAATCACCTATAAATCAACAATCAATCACTAATCTTCAACAAAACTTCAATTCTATCTAACCAATACAACATATATATCAACCCATTAATAATCTCATCTCAACACATATATATATATATATATCAAATTAATCACACATTTATTCTAATTAAACTCTAAATTAACACACCTCTGCATATAACCAACTAAATCAACACACACAGCAATATACGTACCTTTCAAGCTTATGGCCGAGGTTTTGGACGATTTCAGAGCGTTTTGGACGATTTCATCGACGAATGAGCTCCCTGCTGCAGAAGGTGGATCTGATATAAGAGTTATAGCCGACGAATACCCTCCTCGTCGGCTATAACCAAAAACTTTTCGTCGGCTATAACTCTTATAGCCGACGAATACCTTCCTCGTCGGCTATAACCAAAAACGTTTCGTCGGCTATAGTTATAGCCGACGAGTTGTCGGCCGTCGTCGGCTATAATATTATAGCCGACGATGTGGCCGACGAAATAGTAATTCGTCGGCTATAAGGAGTTATAGCCGACGAGGTTCTATTTCGTCGGCCGTTTGTTCCCATATCGTCGGCTATAACCCCTTTTCTGGTAGTGTAGTGAAGATGAGTGAGACGGTTTCAGCCGTTCTCCAAAGGAAACTTCCACCGAAAATGAAAGACCCAGGCAGCTTTACAGTGCCATGTAAAATTGGACAATCTTGTTTTGATAAAGTTTTGCTAGATTTATGGGCTTCAATAAATGTTATGCCATAGAATGTGTATAAGTCCTTAGGTCTAGGCGAGTTGAAACAGGACAATGTAATTATTCAACTCGCCGATAGGTCTAACAAATATCCTGAGGGATATGTGGAAGATGTTCTTGTGCAGGTGAATAGTCTGATTTTTCCTGCAGACTTCTATGTGCTACATATGGAAGAGTCGCCCCTAAATTCCACTCAACTATTGTTGGGGCGACCATTTATGAGGACAGCAAGAACAAAGATTGATGTTGCTGAGGGGAATCTCACCATGGAGTTCGATGGTGAAGTGATAAGCTTCAACGTTTTTGAAGTTATGAGGTATCCGGTTTCTGATTTAAAACCTTGCTATAATATTGATGTGGTTGATTCTCTTGCACAGGTTTTATCAGAAACTTTAGATCAATAGCAACTAGCTATTGAGCAAGGGGCCGGAATTGACGCATTAGGGGAGCGAAAATGTTGTGGCGAATCACTTGAGCAGAATTGTGAAAGAGGAGGAAAAGTTGCCACTTCAGGAAACTTTCCCAGATGAGCTCGAGTGGACACAAAAGAACCTTGGTATGCAGACATTGTCAATTATTTAGTTACTAAAACTTTTCCAAGTACATGTTTGCAGGCAACCAAGACGAGGATTAAAAAGAATGCAAGACACTACATATGGGACGATCCATATCTTTGGAGGACTTGTAGTGATCAGATTATTCGACGTTGTGTACCACAAGAAGAGCATAGGCCGATCCTTGCATTTTGCCACAATGAGGCTTGTGGAGGACACTTTGGAGCTAAGAGGACAGCCCTTAAGGTATTAGAAAGCGGATTTTATTGGCCCACGATTTTCAAAGATGCATACACATTTTGTATGACATGTGATAGGTGCTAAAGGACAGGTAACATTGGTAAGAGAGACCAAATGCCCCTTACTACTATGATATTTGTTGAAATTTTTGATGTATGGGGTATAGATTTTATGGGACCTTTTCCTTCATCTAAAGGCTTTCTTTATATCTTATTGGCTGTTGATTATGTGTCAAAATGGGTGGAGGCGAAAGCCACAAGGACTAATGATTCTAAAGTTGTTGCAGATTTCTTGAGGACTAACATATTTTCCAGGTTTGGAGTACCTCGTGTGCTTATAAGCGATGGAGGTTCTCATTTCTGCAACAGAACAATTGAGGCTTTGCTCAAGAGATATGGAGTCACCCATAAGGTATCCACACCTTATCATCCCCAGACGAGCGGAATGGCGGAAGTGTCAAACAGAGAGATTAAGAGCATATTGGAGAAAACTGTGGGCCCATCAAGGAAAGATTGGAGTGACAGACTTGATGATGCACTTTGGGCTTACAGAACGGCATACAAGACATCCATTGGGATGTCTCCATTTCGGCTCACATATGGCAAGGCGTGCCATCTTCCAGTAGAGTTGGAGCACAAGGCGTGGTGGGTGGTCAAGCAATTCAACATGGAGCTTGACAAGGCTGGACTTCACAGGAAATTGCAGTTGAACGAGCTTGAGGAAATCAAAAATGAAGCATATGATGCTGCGTGGATTTACAAGGAGAAGACGAAATTGTTTCATGACAAGATGATAAGAGGCAAAACGTTTCATATTGGTAAAAAAGTCTTGTTATTTCATTCTCGTCTTAGATTATTTCCTGGAAAATTGCGTTCTCGTTGGGTTGGACCATATATTGTTGCTAATGTGTTTTCTCATGGTGCTATAGAAATTCAAAGTATTGAAACAGGAAAAGCGTTCAAGGTGAATGGTCATCGACTTAAGCCTTACTATGAACCTTTTGAGGAGCACAACATTGAGGAGATACGACTTAGAGACGCACCAAGATCCTGATGATATGGAGAAGAGTCTAGGCTGAGTAGACTATAAAGATTAAGCGCTGCATGGGAGGCAACCCATTTCAACCAAAATTGTGAAGGAGCCATCTACGAGAGTTTGAATTTCTAAACCCTAAACTCTTTTTGGTTGAATTGTATAAATGTGGAACTTGTGTGAATTATCAAATGCTTAGAAATTACTACATAATTTTTGTGTAACATTGAGGACAATGTAATTTTCTAAGTGTGGGGTAGGGAATATATGTTTCACATGTTTTTGTTTTTGTTTTAAGTCTTTTGTTTTGAGTCATAAAAAGAAAAAGAAAATACAAAATCAGAAAAATCCAGAAAAAATAAATAAAAAAATTTCGTTGCTTTTTGTTTGATTTTATTTTGAGTCTTAGGATGCCCCTAAAGAGTCGATGATGATTATATCTTTGAATGCATAGATGATGGTTTTGCATAATCATGAGAATTAATTGTGAGTTTCATGGACATTGTGATTGGTATGAACATTTGAGACTTGGACTTATTTGTGTAATAAGCATGCATGTTTGTGTTGATTTTGTTTCATAATAACCTGTGTGAGCTTTGATGCCAAATACTTTCTTCATGAGTGATAAAAAAATTGGGCAGAATTTTTCAAAACTTCATCATTCTTTGAATATTCAATGAACATGTGCCATAGATTTTAATGAATTCTAGAATGCTAGAACTCACTCTTGACAATTTTTGAGACTATTATTCATGAAATGTCTTGATTTTGAAAAGGATTGAAAAGATCATGTTAGGATACCACCAATGCCAAATAAAGCTTATGCCTAATTTGTGCCCATCGTGGGACTCCTTAGTTTTAACCCCATTGAGCTAACATTAAGCCATTTTATTTCATCACCATGATACACATTCCTTGAGCTTAAAATAGTTTATCCTTACCATTGTTGTCAAGACTTGGAAAAATTTAATTGGAAGTTGTGATTTGAAGTGATGTTGTGAAGTAAGTGTGTGGTAAAACTTGTCCAATTGCATGAAAAGAGATGTGTTGCCGAAATTAAAAGAAAAAGAAGAAATTTCGGACATAAAAATGAAAAGCAAATTTGAGCCGAAAATAAAATAAAAAAAATATTTGAGATTTCGGCAACTAAAAAATTGGATGAGTTATTGTGGTGAATTTGGAGTTGTATGATTATTTGAAGGTCTAACATTGTTATACTTGACCTTTGTTCATATTCACTATGTTATGGGGAAGAAAAGAATGAAGTTTGGGCCCAACATGATGAAATTTGGCCCTTGGAGTGAAGACATAAGGATTTATTGAATTTTGCTAAGTCTTGGTGACATTTTATCACCATTATCTTAAATGTGAATGCCTTATGCCAATCCCCATTATCACCTTTATGTTGATCTTTTCATGATTCTTAAAATGGGTGAACTTTGATTTGTGGAGATTTTTGTCAAGAGTTGAGCTTATGGCTATGGTTCATTGGTGCACATAGTTGTTACATGAAGTATTTCCAGAAAATTGATTCACAAAGTGCTTTTATTTGATGAAATATGCGAGCTATTTGTTGCCTTACAATCTGTTCTCTTGCATATACTATGAGTGAATTGCCATATCATGAGTGAAAAGAAGAGAGTATGCCTAGTGAGGAGGATGAAATCAACATAACATGCCATTGCTTGTGATTTTCGTTTCTTACTAGTTCATGCTTTGATACATGTCTATGACGCTCGGGATTTATGTGCTTACATTGAAATTCTTAACTTGAAAGCTATGTGTTTTAAAGATCCTGAGACAATCATTTAGGGGCAGTAGTTGAGTCTTTTTGTTTTTGTTTTGCTAAGGGACTAGCAAAGGATAAGTGTGGGGTAGTTGATAGGAGCACAATGTGCAACGATATTATATGTTTTTACCCTCATTTATGCTTTGTTTAACCCTTATTTGTCTAAGATAGAGTCATAATATAGTTTAGTGTTAATTTGGTAGAGTTTGGCGAAAAGTTGGTTAAGAATCCGAAAAATGACTAAGTTTGAGGAATCTGGAAAATAATGCAAGTTGTCTTTTTCGTGATTCTGAGATGAGTAAAAATGCGATCTATCCTTGTCCGAATTTAATGATATTTGGTGTGCTTATTATTCATATACTGAGGAATGTTTTGTTAAAATTTCAGATCAATCGGAGTTCGGGAAGTCACCCAAAAGATGGCTGCAACTTGGCAGTCCGAGCAAACCAATCCAGGGACTTCCAGGATTTTCCTGGGACTGTGTCCCAACTTCGAAAAATCATTCCCGACGACTCATAAGGAATTTGATCAAACTGTTTTATATGGAGGTAGCTATGTGTATCTAGTTTCTCTGGGACTTGGAATCGCATTAATCGGAGCTATGAGGAGGAAGGTATGCCGGATTTACTAGAGTAAGGTCATTCTGCCGGGAAAACAACAATTTCCCGGTTGCACAAGGAAAGCTTTCCTTTGGACATTTGAAGCATGGATCGGATATTATGGACCTAAAGATATGTCCATACTAACTTAATGAGAAGATTCAAGTCCAAGATAAGGCCAAGAAGAGTCTAGAAGAAAAGAATTCAGATAATAAGAGAAAGAAAAAGAATCTAAACTACTATATACAAGTGATCATCATCTCTCACAAAACATTTAGCACCAAAGACTCTTTAACATATAAACTCACATGCAAGAAAGTAAGGAACAAGTACCAACATGCTTAAGTTCAAAATTAGTTCCAACTACAACTTATTTGTAAGACCTCTCAAGTTTTAAGACCGAACTTTTGGTTATGGGCCCTAAAGTTATGTTAATCCTTTTGAGACTTAACAATTGTGCGCAATGGTCTAAATTGGAGACAAGCAAAATAAGTAAGGTTGTCAATCATCTTATTTTAAACATGCAAGTATCTAAAGTATTAAACCCTAAGTGAGCAACACAAATCAGAGCGACCTTTTGAGTATGGCAACGTTCGTAATTACTCTAGCTGATTAAACCTAGCACCTAGATCAATGTTCAAGACAACACTAAGTACCGATTTTCATGCCCAATCCTTAGATACTAACCAATTTCGAACCTAAAATATGCATCTATACCACTGTCCTAATTATCTAACACATGAATTTACAAGTTACATATTACAAATTAGCATGCAAAATTCATTGTTCTTGTCGAAACCTAAACATAAATCTAAGCATCGATTCAAACAAGTCTTTAACATACAATTTATAAAACCAAAATCGATTCATACATAGACATATAAACCAACACCAAACATACATGAGTGTTTCATAGACAAAACTAAACATAAGTAAACAAAAATTACTAAACCGAAGAAGGGAGTGGATCACACTTTGAGACACCTTGAGAGCTTCAAGTTGTGTGGATCTGGCGAAGTATGGAGGCTGGGGTGAGGCTGCACAGCAGTAGGTTGTGTCGGCAGTAGGTTATGGAGGAGAAGTTCCAAGATTCGGCAGAGCAGAAAACTTGGTTGAGGTGAGGTGAAGGTGGTTTTCGGTTTAGGTTTTTGTCTAGGATCTTTGGGGAATTTTGGTAGAGTTTAGGCCTTGTGTTTAAGTTTGAGATGAGATGATTTTCAGAATGAAAAAGTGAGGTTATATATAGAGGAGAGGGGGTTGCCGGCTGCCCTAATGCATAAGGAAATCAGAAAACCAAGTTGGTTAAGGATTTGAAACCTTCCTTTCATTGTCTAATTAGGTTTTCTTTTTCTGAATTTTTCTTCAAGGCTTGGGCTTCACATCTTCATGGACTTCTTGTATAATCATTGGACTTCAATTGATATGTCTTGATCCACCGAAAATGCCTTCATTGCCAGCAGCTTCAACATGGCACAAATCTACCTCTTTCGGCAGCTTCTCCTAGCTTGACTAGGAGACCTTCTTTCTTCGTATTTTTCTTCAATGCCTTGGCTTGGTGTCATCCTCTTTCCTTCCTTAAGCTTGAACCATCTTCACATATGCATTTGTACACCATATGGTCCATTGAAAACAGTAATTTTGAAAAGGAGGCAGTAGCTTCTTGGAATCGGCAGAAACGACCTTGTTGTAGTTACTCCGGCATATCTCCCTCCTCGGAGCTCCAATTGATGCGATTCCAAGTCTCAGATAAACTAGACACACAAAGCAACCTCCATATAAAACATTTTGATCAAATTCCTTGTGAGTCGTCGGGAATGATTTTTCGAAGTTGGGACACAGTCCCAAGAAAATCCTGGAAGTCCCTGGATTGGTTTGCTCGAACTGCTGTTTTGCAGCCAACTTTTGGGTGACTTTCCGAACTCCGATTGATCTGAAATTTTAACACAACATTCCTCAGTATATGAATAATAAGCACACCAAAATTCATTGAATTCGGAAAAGGATAGATCACATTTTTACTCATCTCAAAATCACGAAAAAGACATGTTTTGCACTATTTTCCAGATTTCTCATACTTAGTCATTTTTCGGACAATTAAGCACATTTTACCAAAACTCTACCAAATTAACAGTAAACTAAATTATGACTCAATCTTAGACAAATAAGGGTTAAACAAAGCATAAATGAGGGCATAAGCATATAATATCGTCGCACATTGTGCTCCTATCAACTACCCCACACTTATCCTTTGCTAGTCCCTTAGCAAACTAAACTAAACTAGACTCTAAACAAACTATTGCCCCTAACAATTTGTCTCAGGCTCGTTTGTACACATAGCTTTCAAGTTAATGCATGAGAATGCTAAGCACGAAAATTCCGAGCTTCATGAACATGTGACACCAATATGAACATATAAGAGCAAAAGGTAAGCATGTAAACATGTTAAAGCTAATCCAAATCACCTCACTAGGCATACTCTCTTCTTTTCTCTCGAAGCATGGTTATTCACACATAAGTATATGCAAGCGAAAGATCATGAATTACAAAGAGTGACTTGCATATATCAAAGAAACAAAAAGCACTTTGTGAAATTTTTTATGGAAAAACCTCATATGATAACTATATGCACCAATGAACCAAAACCATATGCTTACCCTTGAGATAATCTCCACAATCAAATTTAACCATCTTAAGAATCATGAAAAAGATCAATCAAAAGGGTTGTAATGGGGCTAGGCTAAGAGGTATTCGATATTTGGATAAGGAGGCTCAAAACGTCACCGTGCGCTTTAGCAAAGCTCGAATCTCCTTATGTCTTCTCATTAAGGGCCGAATTTCATCTTGTTGGACCCTAACTTCATTCTTTTCTTCCCATAACATTACAACAATATTCAAGACAATAGCCATGCACAAAAATTTTTATTTATTTTTTTTTTTTTCAAGCCGTGCCTTACACATTTTTTTCTTTTCTTTTCTTGCTCTCGGTATCTCTCTCTTTTTCTTTTGGTCCGAGCAAACATTCTTTCTTTTTCCAAGGCACGGCACACAAATACATTTTTCATAAATTCATGGCTAAGTCTACCCCACACTTGTTCTTCTTCATCACACGCGAAAATGCCTTCAAAAATCAAGCTTTGCCGATACTTTGATCAAGGGTGAAGGCACAACTATACTAAGCTCATGGAAAGTGTTTAAGGGTGATGAAAGAAAAGACTATCACTACCAGAAAAGAGGTCATAGCCGACGACGCCGTCTCGTCGGCCGTTGCCATTAAATCGTCGGCTATAGTCATAGCTGACGAAGTATCGTCGGTTATTCCCTCGTCGGGAATGCCCCGTCGGCTATAGTATAGCCGACGACACTTAGGGTAAGTCGTCGGCTATAACCCGAAACCCCTAAACCCTAAACCGACGAACAAAGCGTCGTCGGCTATTATGCGAATATTGCCGACGATAGAGTCGTCCGCTATAACTCTCCCCTAACCCCTATACCCTGACCCCTAACCCTAAACCCCGAAGTATAGCCGACGACTCTATCGTCGGCTATAAGTCGAGGACGAGCCGACGAATTAATCGTCGGCTATAACCTTCGCCGGAACCGGAAACGGCTTATTTTTGCCGGAAGCCGGGAGGTTATAGCCGACGAAATATGGTCTATTTCGTTGGCTATAACCCCTAAATATTTATAAAAAATTTAAAAATTTTGTTCGGGCCCAATTCCACTTCGTCTTCGGTTTGGCTGCAGAAAATCCACAAATGTACATCCAAATAGCCAACAAATATCCACATCAATCCATCCGTAATATCCTACTGTACAAACCCCCTAACTAGCCATCTACGTACACTACTAACTACTCATCACCCCCTAAATGGATGGCATCATCGACGGGATCGTTCGAGTTCCGGTGGCTATGGCTACCCTGATCGCCTGGCGTACTCCGATGCAGGGGAGGAGTGGGGACGACGAAATCGGGCATCTGTGGCGAAGGCGGGGGCTCCTCTCCAGCTCGCTGGGCCTCCCAAGATTGCCGCATCCATCGGTACATCTCCGCCGCGGCCGCGTTGCTGGCCAGCTGCACCGAAGCCTGCTGCTGGAGCGCCTCCACCGCCCTCGCCAAATCCGCCTGCGTCCTCTGCAGCTGTGTCTGCAAGTCTCTGCTCGTCGAAGCCGCACGCTGCGTGCTGGGATTGGCCGGCGTGTACTTCAGAACCCCATCTCCCGCCGCGCCTAGGCCTCTCTGGTAGAAGTAGTTGTTGCCAGTCCCTACCGCCGCGTGCATGATCTGAGAGGCCAAGCGCGGCTCAAGGGTGTCGATCGTGGAGGCAAACTCCACGATCGCCTAGTCGGACGCCCCTTCCCCCAGCGTCTCTCGCGCGATCCTCAAGGTGATCGCGTCGGTCTCCGCATCTATTCTCGCCTAATTGACAAGAAAATATAATAAACGAATTAATAAAAAAAAATATATAAATTAATTTAATGAAACACTTTTATTGAAGATGGGCGAATACTTACCACTTGGTCGGGACGGTCCGGATACATGTGCACATGAATCCACGACAACGGCCTCGGCAGTCGGTCCCTCCTTGCAATCCCTGCCCACTGCCTCCAGGAGCGGGCGCCGCCGTGGTGGGGGTGCTCGTTCATCTTGCGGTTGTCGCAGTTCGTCTTCGAGATTTTCTTTATTATAAGAACGAACATATAAACGCAAATATAAATTAGTAACTAACTTAAAATATTAGGAACTAACCAAAAAAAAATTATTAACTAATTTAGTTACTAACTAATTTAATTTAATTAGTAACTAACTAACTAACTAATTTAATTTAGTAACTAACTAACTTACTAACTACCTAATTTAATTTAATTTAATTTAGTAACGAACTAACTAACTATGTAACTAACTAACTAACTTAATTTAATAACTAACTAACTAACTAATTAATTTAATTTAGTAACTACATAATTTAATTACTAAATAACATTAAAAAGTTATAGACTAGGCTAAATTTTCTTACCGAGACCCTGTCGCTCCCGAAGTAGGCTACCAGCCATAGCCACTCATACTCCCTGTACCGGAACTCGTGGGGGGTTGCACCTCGCCCCAAGTCCTTCTCCACATGGTACGTCCTGTGGTGCGTCGACAGCTCGTTCTTCCACTCGGAGTACCTATATTAACAGAACACAACTGTTAGATATATTCGTACATCTTTAATCGTCTTCAATCTAACTCGAATGATAGTAAAATAACGCGAAACACATAACCTGTTCTTCAGCTGCTCGTCTCTCCACCAGTCCAAGGCAGGATGGACTCTAAACCATTGCAGCAATATTATAAATTAATTAGAAAATATTTTTATATAGTTATAAGGACTCAATTCATAAAGGTTTATTTTCTATAATAAAAATACGATTTAACTCACCGACAGTGCATTGTACACTCGCGCCTTGATGTCATTGTGCACAGAGCCCCAGTCGGGCCACAACATTGAGACCCTGTCCCGCACGATCATGCCCGTCGCGTTGATATACTTGGTCGTGGTTTGTCTCCTCTCGATCGGGCGTCCATCCTCACCGGGACCGGGCAGGATCTCCCTGATCCCACCGGCGAGTTCCCTCTCCAGGGTCGACATGTTCGCTGGCCCTCTGGTCCTTCTCGTCCCCGCGGGTTTATTTACGAGGACGCCTACTTCATAATAAAAATGAATACATGCCTAATAAAAATTCCGTACTAACTAACTAATTGACTAACCAACTACGTACATAATTTACTAACTAACTAATTTAATTTAGTAATTAACTAACTAAATAATTTGCTAAATAATTTAATTTAATAACTAACTAGCTAAATTAAATTAATTTACTAAATAATTTAATTTAGTAACTAGATTAACTAGCTAAATTCTTTAATTTACTAACTAATTTAAATTACTAACTAACTAACACATTTAATTTACTAACTAACTAACTAATTTAATTTAATAACTAACTAACGACCTAACTAATTTAATTTACTAACTAATTATGAACTAAGCTTCGACGTAGTTAAATAATTAATTAAATAATCTAAATAATTAATTAAACTAACTAATTACCTGCGTCGTTGTACTGTTTGTCCTTCTCACGAACACACCACAGGCCGCGGCAGTCCTCTGAGTCGAAATTCCTGTGGACGTAGGCCTCCTCCCAGGGAATCTCGTGCGGCCGGTCGTTCCTCCAAATCTGCCTCCCCCTAGCGTCGTACTCGGGGATGGCAGGGTGGAACTGGACCATGTACATCCCCGATGGCGGAGACATACGGGGCGTGGACCCTGAGGGGCCTGATCCCCCTGTCGGTGGGCCTTGTCGCTGTGGACGCTGTCGCTGTGGGGGGACAGGGAGCATCTCTGGAGGGCCTGATCGTCGCGCGGTGGGTTCGGCTGCCGATCCTGGAACAGTGCTGAAGTGCAGTGGGGTCTGGAGGGTGCGGCTGTGCGTCCTCCTCTGACGCTCGAGGATGGGCCCGCTCCCGTCGACTCATACGATGAGCCCCCACGTGTATCGCTCGAGGTAAATCCCATCAACGTCTCCTCGCGCCTGTTCATTGGCCGGCGTAGGCCCTGACGACCGCTGGGTATGCCCCGACTACCGCTGGGTCCGCCCCCCCCCACGGCTGGGTCCGGTCTGAGCTTCGGGGTCGCTCCCGCTCGGTCTGGCAATCCAGCGGTCTACAGCGCGGCGGTTTTCTGCACAATTAGTATATAAATTCCATAAATTTCACAAAAATTCCACAACAAAATAAAAAAATTCATTAAATATATATACACTACCCTATATATATATATATATATATATATATATATATATATATATATCCTCCTAAAAATTCTTGTTAATTCCACAAAATTAAAAAAAATTCCACAAAATTCACAATTAGCCCTAAAACACTTATACCTAAATCATTTAACCCTAAAAAACAATTAACCCTAATTAAATAAAAAAAATTCTAAATCAAAACCCTAAATAATTCAATAAATCACAAATGAGGGAGAGCCGAGACTACCTGACATGGTGGTGCGACGGGGACGAGGTCCGGTGGTGGTGCGGTGCGGCGGCGACGGCGGCCGCATTCGGTTCGATTTCGAATCGGTGAGGGTCAGGAAGGACGGGGAGGGGTCGGGGAGGGGTCGGGAGGGCTCGGGGAGTGTCGGTGGTGGTCGGTCGGCGTCGGGGAGGGTCGGGCGGCGATTAGGGTTTTGAGGGGAGCCGGGAGAAAATGAGAGAGGCCCGGTCTGCTTCGATTTAAATCGAAGGACTATAGCCGACGATGTCAATTTTAATTCGTCGGCTATACTCTGACCCTAAATCCGGGCCGGGCCGAAGTTGGGCTTTGCGGGCCGAGGTACGGGCCAGGCCTTGGACTGTGAGGGGGACGGGCTGGTTATAGCCGAAGAATTTCAAGTCGTCGGCTATACTTTAGCCGACGACCTTCAACGTTTTGTCGTTAGCCGACGACTTGCATATTAAATTACCCAGAATAGGCATTATAGCCGACGAAGTATGGTCCATTTCGTCGGCTATAATGCTTATCTTTCTAAAAATTTGCCATTTAGGGCCTGAAAATTGCCTATTTCACCTGATAAATTCTTGAACATCGCACAAACAATTCAATACAATTTCCCATAAACTCCGAAAACGCTAAGGACAAAAAATGTATTTAAATAATATGGATTCATACATGCATGCACCATCGTACACAAATACATACATAAATAGTATACTAAGGATGATAATCAGAATCATCCTCATCACTTGAGTCAGACGTAGTATAGTAGTTAATATCTGGCAACCGGTGCTCGTACTCGTCGTCTGAGTCATCGTCTGCCTGAGATAGACGATTCGGATTAACATCATACATGGGCACCTCACCCTTAGGAAGTCGAACCACTCTACCCGGCGTCACATTATTATCGCGGATGGTGGAGGATTCCAGAATGTCGACGGCGTCCGGCTCTTGGTATGCGGTCGTTTCTTGACACTCTGTGCTCACACCAAGTGTGGTAGCACTGTATATGTCTCGCTGAGACACATGGTTAACTACCTTCCACGTGCCTTTGTTCAATGGATCATCAAGATAAAAGACCTTTTTGGCCGCTGTGGCGAAAACAAAGGGGTCATCTTCATACACACTAGTGGCGGTATTCACCGAAAGTATGCCGTACTGATCGGTCCTTATGCGGTGCGGCCTAGTATCAAACCATCGACACTTGAACAAGTGGACTTTCATGTGGTTCCCATAAATGAGTTCAACAACTGACTGTAGGACACCGTAATAATCCACGCCCCCCTCTACACCATCGACCATCACCCCACAATTTTGTGTTTTGCGTTCCCCGTCTCTAGCTTCACATATATACTTAACGCCGTTGACATCACACATTGGGCGGACTGTGGAAGATATTGATGGGAGCCTAAACTCGCACACAATAATAAACCCTACAATCGTTAGTAGTATAGACATAAGTAGGGATCGTTCTAAGCCGGGGATTAAGGGTACCTGAGATATGAAATTGTTAGACACAAACATATTCACAAATATACAAAAAACATCACAAATATGGGGGTATAAGAGTTCGGCAGCAATGCTGCCCCTAAACTAGGTTCGGCAATAAAAACAGAAAATAAATCCTAGACTACTATATACAAGTGATCATCATCTCTCACACAAAACAGTTCACATAAAAGACTCTTCAACAAGGCAAATTGCATGCAAGAAAGTAAGAGACAAGTATTTAACATGTTCAAGACCAAAATTAGTTTCGACACAACTAGAGCCTCCAACGGTTTTCCAATTGTTAGACTTCTTAATTTCTTAGAAACTACTCCAACGTATGACTTCTAAGGTGATGCTAATCCGGTTTTACACGTTTTAACATTTAAGCATATGAGTCTTAATCGAAGACAAGCAAACAAGTAAGGTTGTCATTCTTCTTATTTAACTTGCAAGTTCTAAGGTCGTTAGACCTAGGTGAGCAACACAAAACAAACTACTCCAACGTATGACTTATCCGTGTTACTCTATCACATGAAACCTAGCACTTAGAATTACATGCTAATCATAACTAGTGTGTCGGTTTAAATGCCCTAACCTTAGTTCTAACCAATTTCAAGTTTAAACATGCGAAATACCACTGCCCTAATTATCGATGCATACAAAACACACAAGTTAAAATTCAGTAAAACCATGCATAACACATCATATTCGGTTTATACAAAGTTTCAAGAAAAACCAAGAATCGAAACAAGTTCGTACAAAACAACCAAACATAAATAAATACAAAAGCCATAGGGGAATGGATCACACTTTAAAGAACCTTGAAGACTCCTCAAAGGTGACTAGGTGGCTCGGCTGCTGCTCCTTGGTGCTCGGCTAGAACAGAAATCGGCAGGAAACCAAGGTGGAAGGGATTCGGCAATATGGTTATGGTGATGATGGTTCGGCTAGGGTATTTAGGTGTTGGTGTTTTGGAAGACTTGGTAGAGCTTTAGGCTAGTGTAATATGCTTGAGATGAGATAGCTTTTCTGTAGAAAAAATGAGGGTTTATATAGGAGAGGGGTGCCGGCAGCCCTTAAGCAAAGAGGAGTTCAGAAAACCTAGTGCAATAAGGTTTTGCAACCTTCCTTTCTTAATCCAATTAGGTTTTCTATTCTGAATTTTTCTTCAAGGCTTGGGCTTCACATCTTCATGGACTTCTTATATGGTCTTGGACTTCAATTGATAAGTCTTGGTCCATCGAAAATGCCCCACAATGCCGGCAGCTTAATGTTGCATCCGATGCCCCAAATCGGCAGCTTCTCCTAGTTTGACTAGGAGACTTTATTTCTTCATGTTTTTCTTCGATGCCATGGCCAAGTCTCATCTTCCTTCCTTCCATATGCTTGGAATGTCTTCAAAAATGCTCTTGTACATCATATGGTCCATCGAAATGAAGCACTTGTGAGAAGGAAGCAATCAGTCCCTGGAATCGGCAGCTTTGACCTTGTCGCAGTAATTCCGGAATATCTCCACCTTCGGAGCTCCGATTGATGCGATTCCAAGTCTCACGTAAACTAGACACATATGGTCATCTCCCCATGAAATATCTCGGCCAAATTCCATGCAAGTCGTCGGGAATGATTTTTCGAATTTGGGACAAAGTCCCAGGAAAATCCTGTAAGCCCCTGGATTGGAATGTTCGGACTGCCCTTTTGCACCCAAGTTTTGGGTGACTTCCCGAACTCAGATTTATCTGAAATTTTAACACAGCATTCCTCAACATATGAATATTAAGCACATAAAATTTCATAGAATTCGGACAAGGATAGATCATACTATTGCTCATCTCAAAATCGCGAAAAAGACATATTTTACAGTATTTTCCAGATTTCTCAAACTTAGTCATTTTTCGGATTCTTAATCATTTTTCATCAAAACTCTACCAAAACGACACTAACTACATTATGACTCAATCTTAAACAAATAAGGGTTAAACAAAGCATAAACGAGGGCATAAACATATAATATCGTTTGCTAGTCCCTTAGCAAACTAAATTAAACTAAGACTCAAAACAAACTATTGCCCCTAACAATTTGTCTCAGGCTCGTATGTACACATAGCTTTCAAGTTAATGCATGAGAATGCTAAGCACGAAAATTCCAAGCTTCATGAACATGCGACATCAATATGAACATATAGGAGCAAAAGTAAGCATGTAGACATGTTAAAGCTAATTCAAATCACCTCACAAGGCATACTCTCTTCTTTTCTCTCGAAGCATGGTTATTCACACATAAGTATATGCAAGCGAAAGATCATGAATTACAAAGAGTGACTTGCATATATCAAAGAAACGAAAGCACTTTGTGAAATTTTATGGAAAAACCTCATATGATAACTATATGCACCAATGAACCAAAACCATATGCTTACTCTTGAGATAATCTCCACAAATCAATTTTAACCATCTTAAGAATCATGAAAAAGATCAATAATAAGGTTGTAATGGGGCTAGGCTAAGAGGTATTCGAATTTTTGATAAGGAGGCTCAAAACGTCACTAAGGCCTTTAGCAAAGCTCGATCTCCTTATGTCTTCTCGCCGAAAGGGTCGAATTTTGTCTTGTTGGACCCATACTTCATTCTTTTCTTCCCACGAAACATTACAACAATAATCTAGACACTAGCCATGCACAAAATTTTTCTTTTCCCATGCCTATGCCGTACCCTTTTTACCATAACTCTCGGCGTATTTTGTTTTTCTTTTATTTTTAGTCCGAGCACATGTATATATTTTTTTTCTTTTCTTTTCTTTTTTCTAAGGTACGGCATGTATATATAATTACATGGCTAAGTCTACCCCACACTTGTTCTTCTTCATCACACACGCGAAAACGCCTTCAAAATTCAAGCTTTGCCAATACTTTGATCAAGGGTAAGGGCGAAACTATACTAAGCTCATGGAAAGTGTTTAAGGATGATGAAAGAAAAGGCTCAACATAGGCTCAAGGGGGTTTACTAAGGTGTCCCACGACGGGCTCCAATATGGCTCATGCTTTATTTGGCAATGGTGGTAAACCTAAATGATCTTTATTCAATCATATTCAAAATCAAAGTATTTTATGATTAACACGTTTCGAAAATCACAAAGAGTAAGTTCTAGCATACTAAAACTTAGTTAGTTACTAAATTAAATTAGTTAGTTAAGTAGTTACTAATTAAATTAAATTAGTTAGTAACTAAATTAGTTAATAATTTTATTTTGGTTAGTTCCTAATATTTTAATTTAGTTACTAATTTATATTTGCGTTTATATGTTCGTTCTTATAATACAGAAAATCTCGCGGACGAACAGCGACAACCGCAGGAGGAACGAGCACCCCCACCACGGCGGCGCCCGCTCCTGGAGGCAGTGGGCAGAGATGGCGAGGAGGGACCGACCGCTGAGGCCGTTGTCGTGGATTCATGCGCAGATGTATCCGGGGCGTCCCGACCAAGTGGTAAGTATTCGCCCATCTTCAATAAAACTGTTTCATTAAATTAATTTATATATATATATATTTTTTAATTCGTTTATTATATTTTCTTGTCAATTAGGCGGAAATAGATGCGGAGACCGACGCGATCACCTTCGGGATCGCGCGAGACACCCTGGGAGACGGGGCGTCCGACGAGGCGATCGCGGAGTTTGCCTCCACGATCGACACCCTTGAGCCGCGCTTGGCCTCTCAGATCATGCACGCGGCGGTAGGGACGGGGAACAACTACTTCTACCAGAGAGGCCTAGGCGCAGCGGGAGATGGGGTTCTCAAGTACACGCCGGCCAATCCCAGCACGCAGCGTGCGGCTTCGACTAGAGGAGACTTGCAGACGCAGCTGCAGAGGACTCAGGCGGAGTTGGCGAGGGCGGTGGAGGCGCTCCAGCAGGCGGAGTTGGCGAGGGCCGCGGAGGCTTCGGCGCAGCAGGCCAGAGACGCATCTGTGGCGGAGATGTACCGATGGATGCAGCAGTCTTGGGAGGCCCAGCAGGCTGGACTCCAGCTCCCGCCTCCGCCACAGATGCCCCAGTTCGTCGTCCCCACTCCCCCCCCGCATCGGAGTACGCCAGCCGATCAGGACAGCCATAGCCACCGGAACTCGAACGATCCGGTCGACGACGCTACGCGTTTAGGGGGTGATGATGAGTAGATAGTGGGTTAATTTGTACAGTATGTAGGATATTAGGGATGGATTGATGTGGATATTTGTTGGATATTTGGATGTTTGTTTGTGCATTTTCTGCAGCCAAACCGAAGACGAAGTGAAATTGGGCCCGAGTTTAATTTTTAATTTTTTTAAATATTTAGGGGTTATAGCCGACGATATAGGCATTATTTCGTCGGCTATAAGTGCTATAGCCGACGATTTTTACCAAATTTCGTCGGCTATAAGTGCTATAGCCGACGAAAATGACATATGTCGTCGGCTATACCCTCCCGGCTTCAGGAAAAAAAAGCCGTTCCTGGTACCGGCGATTGTTATGGCCGACGATAGTGTCGTCGGCTATAACGGACGTATAGCCGACGATAGTGTCGTCGGCTATACTTCGGGTTAGGGGCCATTACGTAATTGTTGAAGCCGACGATCTTGTCGTCGGCAATGTTCGAAGTAGAGCCGACGACGCTTTTTTCGTCGGCTTTACCTAGTGTTTTATAAGCCAACGACTTACCCCGGGTGTCGTCGGCTATACTATAGCCGACGGAGCATTCCCGACGAGAGAATAGCCGACGATACTTCGTCGGCTATGACTATAGCCGACGAATTAATGGAAACGGCCGACGAGATGGCGTCGTCGGCTATGACGCCTTTTCTGGTAGTGATGCTTCCTACGAATCTATCGAATTTTATCTTTTTATCGCTCAAGATGAAAGCAAATTGGCTCTAAAGCTCACATAGGTTATTATGGAAACAAACTAGCTAAAACATGCATGCTTCATTATCAACAAGTCCTACATGCTCCTACCAATGCACAAAATCCATGAAACTCACAATTTTAATTGTATGCACAACTATCATCCATGTATACAAAGAGGAGAAAAACATCATTGACATATTAGGGGCATCCTAAGACTCGAAACAAATTAAACACTTTTTTTTTTGTATTACAATTTTCTGAATTTTCTTTTCTAAACTAAGCACACGAAAACATAAAACAAAAACAGAATACGTTATCCCACCCCACACTTAGAAAATTACATTGCCCTCAATGTAAGCACAAAACAATTTCAACGAATTTCCTAAGCATGCAATCGTCTAACATATACCAACATATCATCACAAATCAAAGAAAAAGAGAAGGTTTAAGAAAATTTCAAACTCTCGGTGATGGCTCCTTCACTTTTCTTTGATCGACATGGGTTGCCTCCCAAGTAGCGCTTTGTGTTTATAGTCCATAGCCTAGACTTTGCACCGTGTTTTGCATGTGTTCATCGTGCTCCAAAACAACTTAAGTCGGCAAGAAGAAGATCAAAAAGAAGATCATTGCACTTTGTATCCGATCCGGCTGCATTCTGCGTATTCAGTTCAGGTGGCGTATCGGGCTCTTCTGCCGGCGTATCCGGCGTGTCCGGCTTGTGTCTGGCATGTTGTACTTGTGTGTCAACCCTGCCGGCAATGGCAGGTCCGGCAGGGAGTGGTTTTGTGGTTGAAAATGATGGCAGCAACTCGGCAGATTGGTGCGTGTCCGGCAGGGTGTGCTTTGGTGTGTCTGTGTCCGTGTCAGCCTTCATGGTGATGCTGCCGGCAATTGCAGGTCCGGCAGCCACTTGGTGTGGTGGTGGCATGGCTGCATCGTGTGATTGTGAAGGCGGCTCGGCTTGTGGTGCGTCACTAAGAATGATTGTGTCCTCCAATGCATCAAAAGGTGCATGATAATGCTTGAGGCGATGGCCGTTAACTTTGAAAGTCTTGTGGGTTTGCAAATCTCGAACTTCTACGGCTCCATGAGGGAACACACGAGTGATGACAAAGGGGCCAATCCAACGAGAGCGCAACTTTCCCGGAAAGAGTTGAAGCCGTGTATTAAACAAGAGAACTTTTTGCCCAACTTCAAACTTCTTCCCCCGAATCATCTTGTCATGGTACGCTCTTGTCTTCTCTTTATAGATCCAAGCGGCCTCATATGCTTCATTGCGTATTTCTTCAAGTTCATTGAGTTGAAGCTTCCTATGAAGGCCGGCCTCATTGATGTCCATGTTGAACTTTTTAACTGCCCACCATGCTTTGTGTTCTAACTCAACCGGTAAGTGACATGCTTTGCCATAAATCAACCGAAAAGGAGACATACCTATCGGTGTCTTGTACGCAGTCCTATAAGCCCACAAAGCATCATCGAGACGATCACTCCAATCCTTCCTTGAAGGTCCAACCGATTTCTCCAAAATGTTCTTGATCTCTCGATTACTCACCTCGGCCATTCCACTTGTTTGGGGATGATATGGTGTAGAAACTTTATGTGTGACACCATACTTCCTCAATAAGGCTTCAATAGTGCGGTTACAAAAATGGGATCCTCCATCGCTAATCAAGACCCTTGGAACTCCAAATCGTGAGAAGATGTTGGTCTTGAGAAACTTGGCTACCACCTTGGCATCGTTGGTGCGTGTAGCCTTGGCTTCGATCCACTTTGACACATAATCAACCGCAAGCAATATGTAGAGAAAACCTTTACTTGATGAAAACGGTCCCATGAAGTCAATCCCCCAAACATCAAAAATTTCCACCACAAGGATAGGCGTGAGCGGCATTTGATCACGCCCACTAATCTTCCCCACACGTTGGCACCGATCACAAGCCTTACAAAACATAAATGCATCTTTGAAAATCGTAGGCCAAAAGAAACCACAAGTGAGTACCTTCAATGCCGTCTTCTTAGGTCCAAAATGCCCACCACAAGCTTCACTATGACAAAAAGCAAGGATGGAGCGATGCTCATTCTCCGGCACACATCTTCGAATAACTTGATCACCACATTGCTTCCATAAGTACGGATCATCCCACAAGAAGTGTCGAGCTTGCTTCCTTATTCTTCTTTGATGGTGGCTCGGCAATTCTTTAGGAAATCGGTTTGTGGCTAGAAAATTGACAATGTCGGCATACCAAGGCTCATGTACTTCAAGTCGAAAAACTTGCTCATCCGGAAAGGTTTCACATAGGGGCAGCCGATCCTCCTCTTGCACAAGTCTACTCAAATGATTGGCCACAACATTCTCTACTCCTTTCTTGTCTTTAATCTCAATATCGAACTCTTGAAGCAAAAGAATCCATTGAATAAGCCTCGGCTTAGCATCCTTCTTCGTCATAAGATATCTCAAAGCGGCATGATCACTATAAACAATGACTTTGGAATTCAAAAGATATGATCGAAATTTTTCCAAAGCAAAGATTACCGCTAAGAGTTCCTTCTCCGTTGTTGTGTAGTTGAGTTGTGCATCGTTGAGAGTCCTTGAAGCATAGTAAATGGCGCATGGCTTCTTCTCAATTCGTTGTCCAAGTACCGCTCCAAGTGCATAATCACTAGCATCACACATCAACTCAAACGGCTCATCCCAATTAGGGGAAACAAGTATAGGTGCCGAGCAAAGCAATCTCTTCAAACGGCAAAAGGCTTCCTCACAAGCATCCGACCACTCAAACGTCACCTCCTTTTGTAACAAGTTGCTCAATGGCTTGGCAATTGAAGAGAAGTCTTTGATGAATCGTCGATAAAACCCCGCATGGCCAAGAAAACTTCTCACATCTTTCACACACCTAGGGCTCGGCAATGCTTGTATGAGCTCCACCTTGGCTTTTTCAACTTCTAAGCCTCTTGCCGAAATTATGTGCCCTAGAACAATGCCTTGCGTGACCATGAAGTGACACTTCTCCCAATTGAGCACAAGATTTGTCTCTACACACCTCTCAAGTATCTTCTCCAAGTTCCCCAAACATGCATCGAAGGTGCCTCCATATACACTAAAATCATCCATAAACACTTCGATAATGTCTTCAATAAAATCCGAGAAGATAGCATACATACATCTTTGAAAAGTGCCGGGTGCGTTGCAAAGTCCGAATGGCATCCGCCGATAAGCAAACGTGCCAAATGGACAAGTAAAAGTGGTCTTCTCTTGATCGTCCGGGTGTATCATGATTTGATTGTAGCCACTATATCCATCAAGAAAGCAATAGTAAGAATGACCGGCCAACCTCTCTAGCATTTGATCCATAAACGGCAAAGGCATGTGATCCTTCCTCGTTGTAGCGTTCAGCTTCCTATAGTCGATGCACATCCGATGACCGGTTACAAGTCTTTGTGGCACAAGCTCATTCTTCTCATTCTTGACAACCGTTACACCACTCTTCTTCGGCACTACTTGCACGGGAGATATCCACTTACTATCCGAAATTGGGTAGATCACCCCACATTCGAGCAACTTGATAATTTCTTCTTTCACAACCTTCATCATAGGAGGGTGAAGTCGACGTTGAGTTTCCTTTGTCGGCTTAGCTCCTTCTTCCAACAAAATACGATGAACACAAGTAGTAGGACTTATTCCCTTGATATCCGCTAAGGTCCAACCTATGGCGATCTTGTACTTCTTAAGCACACGTATCAAATCCACTTCTTGCTTCTCACTAAGCATTGAAGACACAATAACCGGTAGTGTATCTTCTTCTCCAAGATAAACATACTTTAAGTGACTAGGGAGTTCTTTTAGTTCTAACTTTGGGGCCTCTTCCACACTTGGTCGAAATTTTGTTGTGGCACTTGGAATTGACAAGAACGAGTTCCTCGGATACAATGGTGTGGCATCAAGCTCGGCAGCCACCTCTCTAAGGCTCGGCAACACTGTAAATGGCTCGGCATATATGGCTGCCGTGCTATTCTCTTGCTCGGCATGCTTGCATGGCTCGGCCTCCTTTTGCTCGGCATGGCTTGACTTGGTTCTCTTCATAACTCGTTCTCCCCTTTTGTCAAATCCGACCCCTTGCTCAATCGCTAATTGCTATGCGTCGAGCGAGGTCGACATAACTTGCTCGACCTCCTCCAAAACATCAATGGCACAACCCTCCTTCAAATCAACATTGGGGAACTTCATGGCATCAAACACATTGAACTTTATCATCTCACCATCAAATTCCATAGTTAGGTTGCCCTCGGCCACATCTATCTTTGTTCACGCGGTCCTCATGAATGGTCGCCCTAAAAGCAATTGAGTGTTGTTGACCGGCGAATCCTCCATCTCAACCACATAAAAATCGGCGGGAAATATTAATTGGTTGACTTGCACCAACACATCCTCTACATAGCCCTCCGGATATTTGCTTGAGCGATCCGCAAGTTGAATGATGACATTATCCTTCTTGAGAGGCCCTATACTCAACGTTTGATACACATTGAGTGGCATGACATTGATCGATGCTCCCAAATCCAACATAACATCCTCAAACCGTGTATTGCCTATGACACAAGGCACATTGAAGCTCCCCGGATCCTTCATCTTTGATGGCAACTTCCTTTGAATAACAGCCGACACCGTCTCGCTCATAGTCACCACACGAGTCTCCCTAGTATGCCTTCTTGCCGTGCAAAGCTCCTTCAAAAACTTAGCATACTTTGGCACTTGCTTAATGCACTCCAACAAAGGGATGTTGACTTGCACTTTCCGGAAAATCTCCAATACCTCTTCATCGGATTTAATTTTCTTTGTTCTAGCAAAACGTGAAGGGAATGGGGCACTAGATGATGGCACTCCTCCCTTTACATGATTGCCGGCCACACCTTGCTTCTCGGCAGAATTCTCCTTGCCGGTTGCAGCCCTCTCGTTCTCGGCATCATCCCTCTCGGCATGGTGGTTGTTGCCGGCAGCATTGTGCTCGGCTATGCTTTCCTCGGCTTCCTCAACATGGCTGCCGGCAATGACAGGTCCGGCAGCCCTCTCGTCATCCCCAATCACAATCCTTCTTCTTTAGACTTGTTGGAGGAAACAACTCTCTTCCGCTTCGAGTTTGAATCACTTTGGCTTGCTCGTTCCTCGGATTAGGAATAGTATTGCTTGGCAACTTCCCTTGCTCATTAAACCTTCCCATAAAATCCACAACTTGCCCCATTTGAGTCTTGAGCTCACCAATGTCCTTTTGATGATTTTGTTGCCCCGCGAGTAATGCTTGAGTAGCACTTGACAATGATTGAATCAAAGCATCGTAATTAGGGTTACTTGGTGCGGCTTGGCCTTGGCTCGGCCCTCCTTGGCTTTGGTACGGCACGGCTTGTGCTTGGTTCGGCATATAAGGTTGCCGAGGCACAAATGGTGGCCTCGGTGCAAACGGCGCTCCTCCCTCTCTCGGTTGCATAGGTGCCCTAAGCACGTTGTCATTATTTGCCCATCGAAAGTTCGGATGATCATTGAACCTTGGATTGAAATTGCCAAATCGTTGGCCTCCTTGAAAACCAATTGCATTGCACTCCTCTACTCCCTCATTAACTCCAAATTGAGGGCATTGTTCGGTCTCATGGCCCTCGGTGCAAATACCACATACACTAGCACGCTTCTTCATCAAATTACTCACCAAGTCGGTGAGCTTGTCCACTTTATCTTCTAACTTTGAACTCGAAGACGTCTCATGCACTTTCTCACTCCTTTGCACATTGCCTCGTACCATGCCAAATTGTTGGTTGTTCAAAGCACGAACTTCCAACAAACTTCTTGCCGCTCCGGCGTTCAACTCCAAAAAGCTACCTCCCGCGGCCGAGTCAAGAAACTCTCTCTCCATGACGCGCAATCCCTCATAAAAATATTGTAGCAAGAGTCCATCGCTAATGCCATGCGATGGACACAAGGAAACTAGGGACTTGAACCTCTTGTAATAGTCGAAGAAAGTCTCATCTCCGGCTTGCTTCACACTAGTAATTTGCTTCCTTAGATCAGTGATACGTGAAGCAGGAAAGTACTTGAGCAAAACTCATCCATCATAGTACTCCACGAAACAATGCGACCACTAGGCACCTCAAACAACCACTCCTTCGCTTGATCTTCTAGAGAAAACGGAAATGCCTTCATTTTGAAGTGTTGCAAATCGGTCCCTCTTGGACACATAGACTCCGTGGTGAAGTTAAACCACTGTAGATGCTTGTTAGGATCCTCACTCGGCATCCCATAAAATGACTTCAGCTTATGGAGGAATCCACTTCTCAATTCAATCTCTCCAGTCTTGTCAGCTTCCAAGGGAGGATAAGTAATATTAGAAGGAGCAACTCCAGCTCCAGCAACATGACCATTCTGTGATCTAATTGATGCCATGATCTCTTCTTCTTCTTCTAATTCGGCAAAGGCCTCAAATTCTGGATTTTGAAGATCACAAGACGACGAAACAAACGATGGTGAACTTGGTCCTGATGATGATACTGACGGCACAATAGGTGAACTCGGCAAGGATGATGATACTGATGAACTAGTTGGTGATGATGGAGGTAATGGCACAAAACGAGCAATAGCGAGTTCTTGATCTAAACGTTGCAAACGGCCTTGAGGATCTCTTGCCCAAATACTAGATTCGGACATGCACTATTTCTGAAATTTAAAACATTTTAAACAAGTTAGAACTTCATAAAGAAATAGAAAGCAAGAATATACATCATTACAAGCCACGGCAATGGCGATTACACAACAAATTTCAAACCATAACACATATATACATTCGGCAACACATCCAATACACAAACATTTCGGCAAAGCATCAACATGGTACGGCCATAAAGGATCAAAAATCGGAAATTCATGAGCATGTAATCGCTAAGTCTAATTTCTTTTAAATTTGTTCTAACTCTCGAAGTACGTGGAGCAGAGGAGATAACGGTGCAATGGACTGATACAGCCCCCGGTAGTATCATGCTTAATCCGATATACCTCAAGCGTTTGAACCACACAACATGTTTTATCTTCGAAGAAAATAGGCTACATATGTCAAGTTATGTTCTAGCATCTAAAGTGAGGTGATGCTTCGGCACAAGCTGTCGACTAGGTCGTGCGGATTTTACGTTTCAAAGGTCATTACAATCACGGAGGGCGAACCCCCTACAGGAACCAGGCAGGACTCGTTGTTGGACACCACAGAGGGCGAACCCCCTATCGACTCACTCACCGAGAAGGAACATCAGTCTATGGGCCTTGAGATCCAGTTAAACAAACCTGAGAACCATATCTATGAAAATAACTTCCCCATACTTTGTAAAACAAACACGGATCCCTAGTAGTCTACAAGTGTTGATTAAAACCGCCCTCAACCTCATAGAAGTAATACTATTACCGAAGAAACGCTTATATGCGTGGGGGGGAAGTATCCCGCGTTTCCCAATCTACATAGAAACGGCCTCCGACATAGCACCATTCACATGAAGGGTTTTGGTTATGATCAACAAAAGTGGCTTCACCTACATGTTACACTTTAGAAACTACAATAAACTCAAACATACACAACACTATCAACTCCCTAGAAATTAAACTAAGTGATTACCAACATACATCATTATACATCATGCAACTTCCAAAATTTAAACTCTACATGCCGAAGCATATTTCTACTTTACAAAATCCCAAAATAAACTTAAAATTTACAACTTTACAACTTCACAACAAAAATTTCCAGCAACATATATACACAACAATAACATAAAACAAGCTTTTATAATCCCCGACAACGGCGCCAAAAATTGATGGGAGCCTAAACTCGCACAAAATAATAAACCCTACAATCGTTAGTAGTATAGACATAAGTAGGGATCGTTCTAAGCCGGGGATTAAGGGTACCTGAGATATGAAATTGTTAGACAAACATATTCACAAATATACAAAAAACATCACAAATATGGGGGTATAAGAGTTCGGCAGCAATGCTGCCCCTAAACTAGGTTCGGCAATAAAAACAGAAAATAAATCCTAGACTACTATATACAAGTGATCATCATCTCTCACACAAAACAGTTCACATAAAAGACTCTTCAACAAGGCAAATTGCATGCAAGAAAGTAAGAGACAAGTATTTAACATGTTCAAGACCAAAATTAGTTTCGACACAACTAGAGCCTCCAACGGTTTTCCAATTGTTAGACTTCTTAATTTCTTAAAAACTACTCCAACGTATGACTTCTAAGGTGATGCTAATCCGGTTTTACACGTTTTAACATTTAAGCATATGAGTCTTAATCGAAGACAAGCAAACAAGTAAGGTTGTCATTATTCTTATTTAACTTGCAAGTTCTAAGGTCGTTAGACCTAGGTGAGCAACACAAAACAAACTACTCCAACGTATGACTTATCCGTGTTACTCTATCACATGAAACCTAGCACTTAGAATTACATGCTAATCATAACTAGTGTGTCGGTTTAAATGCCCTAACCTTAGTTCTAACCAATTTCAAGTTTAAACATGCGAAATACCACTGCCCTAATTATCGATGCATACAAAACACACAAGTTAAAATTCAGTAAAACCATGCATAACACATCATATTCGGTTTATACAAAGTTTCAAGAAAAACCAAGAATCGAAACAAGTTCGTACAAAACAACCAAACATAAATAAATACAAAAGCCATAGGGGAATGGATCACACTTTAAAGAACCTTGAAGACTCCTCAAAGGTGACTAAGTGGCTCGGCTGCTGCTCCTTGGTGCTCGGCTAGAACAGAAATCGGCAGGAAACCAAGGTGGAAGGGATTCGGCAATATGGTTATGGTGATGATGGTTCGGCTAGGGTATTTAGGTGTTGGTATTTTGGAAGACTTGGTAGAGCTTTAGGCTAGTGTAATATGCTTGAGATGAGATAACTTTTCTGTAGAAAAAATGAGGGTTTATATAGGAGAGGGGTGCCGGCAGCCCTTAAGCAAAGAGGAGTTCAGAAAACCTAGTGCAATAAGGTTTTGCAACCTTCCTTTCTTAATCCAATTAGGTTTTCTATTCTGAATTTTTCTTCAAGGCTTGGGCTTCACATCTTCATGGACTTCTTATATGGTCTTGGACTTCAATTGATAAGTCTTGGTCCATCGAAAATGCCCCACAATGCCGGCAGCTTAATGTTGCATCCGATCTGCCCCAAATCGGCAGCTTCTCCTAGTTTGACTAGGAGACTTTATTTCTTCATGTTTTTCTTCGATGCCATGGCCAAGTGTCATCTTCCTTCCTTCCATATGCTTGGAATGTCTTCACAAATGCTCTTGTACATCATATGGTCCATCGAAATGAAGCACTTGTGAGAAGGAAGCAATCAGTCCCTGGAATCGGCAGCTTTGACCTTGTCGCAGTAATTCCGGCATATCTCCACCTTCGGAGCTCCGATTGATACGATTCCAAGTCTCACGTAAACTAGACACATATGGCCATCTCCCCATGAAATATCTCGGCCAAATTCCATGGAAGTCGTCGGGAATGATTTTTCTAAGTTGGGACAAAGTCCCAGGAAAATCCTGTAAGCCCCTGGATTGGAATGTTCGGACTGCCCTTTTGCAGCCAAGTTTTGGGTGACTTCCCGAACTCCGATTGATCTGACATTTTAACACAGCATTCCTCAACATATGAATATTATGCACATAAAATTTCATAGAATTCGGACAAGGATAGATCATACTCTTGCTCATCTCAAAATCGCGAAAAAGACATATTTTACAGTATTTTCCAGATTTCTCAAACTTAGTCATTTTTCGGATTCTTAATCATTTTTCATCAAAACTCTACCAAAATGACACTAACTACATTATGACTCAATCTTAAACAAATAAGGGTTAAACAAAGCATAAACGAGGGCATAAACATATAATATAGTCGCACATTGTGCTCCTATCAGATATCGGCTTCATCGACAACAGCCTCAATTCCTCTGAGTAATTTCTATGACCACCCTTCGCAGCCACGTGCATCAGCTGAAAAATATAACTCAAATCACTTGGTGTGTTTATGATTAAAGAATAGGGAACTGTAAAAGAAAGCCATCTAATATATATATTTATACACTTACCCATTGTGGAAAATAGTCTGCAAACGTCGTGTTGTGGTACTCGAGATCACCGCCAACTTCCTTGCAGTTAAGATGGGTTCGTTTCCAATATTGTACCTCCGGACAGTTTATTAGAACCCACCAGTGGGCAATCCCTACCTCATGGTCAGGCAACTTGTCCACACCCTTCTTCTTGAAGCTTCCGTATGGTACAACATCGTTGGAGACGATAGATATGTTGAACTTGGATGTTGTGGGGGGTCCTCCATCGCTCCCAAGTACAACTTGGCGTACGTTACACACTCATGTGCAATGTAAGCTTCAGCAATACACCCCTCAGGCGCAGATTTATTGTGCACATATTTCTTGTAGTCTCCAAGTTGTCTGCAAGGTTAACAAGTGCATGTTAAGAGCATGCAAATTTTATTTAAAAACATGTATAAATCAAATTTATGAATAACATGTTCCTTTCGATGGGATACATCCAAGTGTAGTGTACGGGACCGGTAAGCAACAATTGTTGGGGAAGATGGATCATCAGGTGAGGCATGATGTCAAAGAAGTTTGGGGGAAATATCCTCTCGAACTTGCACAAGATAAAAACGATTTCCTCATGCATTCTCATGAGGTCTGATTTTCTAACTTCTCTAGCGTATAACTTCTGGAAGAATCTTGACAACGCCACCAACGGCTCAACCACTTCATCCTCCAAGTACGCTCGAATGAAAATAGGGAAGAGGCGTTGAAGCAGTACATGGCAGTCGTGACTCTTCAATCCGTACATCTTGTTGTCTCAGTAGTTAACACACTTGCTTATGCTACCCGCATAGCCATAAGGATACCTGCATAGCCATTAACAACAATTAGATTTCATCCATATATAGTCGTCCAACAACAGATGGATTCTTTAGAGAATACATGCCTAATAAAAAGTTACCTGACATTACTCATCCATCCAAAGATTTCATGTTTCTGGTCCCTGGTGACGGTGTAAGGAGCTTGGGGCATTTTGCTCCTGCCCTCTCTCAACCACAAATGGTCCCGCAGTCCCATATTTCTCAGATCAACGCGTGCCTCGGGGGTGTCTTTTGTTTTCTTCTCCCAATTCAAAACTGTGCCAACCACGACTTCACACACGTTCTTCTCTATATGCATGACATCCAGGTAGTGTCTGATAGGCAACCTGGACCAATAAGGAAGTTCCCAGAAGATGCTCTTGTGTGACCAGAACCTATACCGATCGGGTCTCTCTGGAATCGTGCGCAACACATCGGGATGATTGCTAAGCGGACCAAATTCATACTCATTCAACACTGCCAATATTTCCTCCCCTGTCCATCGCTCCGGTGCTCAGCCCCTTTCTTCAGTCCCATCAAAAGCCTGTGCATCGTCCCTAAATAGATGGTCATGCGGAAGCCAACAACGGTGACGCATCTGGACAATCTTGCTGCAATGAGGACTGGAGCAATCAACAGTCATGCACTCTGAACAAGCCTTGTAACCCCTGGTGACGCTGCCCGACAACATACCCCTCCCAGGAAAGTCACTGATCATGCCAACAAGCATGACACGCATCCGGAACATCTCATTTTTGAACCGGTCGTAGACCAGGTGGCCGTTCAGACTCAAGTACCGAAGCTCCTCAATTACGGGTCTCAAATACACATCGAGACACTTTCTCGGATAACCTGAGCCGGGAATCAACAATGTGAGCATGTTATATTCCTTCTTCATGCACATCCACGGTGGAAGGTTGTACGGAATCAAAATAACTGGCCACACACTGTACTGAAGCTCTTTCTTGCCAAAAGGGTTGAAACCGTCGGATGATAGCCCTAGCCAAACATTTCGAACATTTGATGCAAATTCAGGAAACTCCAACACATTCTTCTTCCAAGCCTCTCCGTCGGCGGGATGTCTAAGGGTGTCATCGTCAGACACATTCCTCTCAGCCCACCATCTCATAACTTCGACCGTGAAAGCACACATGAACAACCGCTCAAGCCTATCAATCAGCGGGAAGTACCGAAGTATCTTCACAGCTTTCTTGTTCCCTTTAGGAGTGAACTTATACCGCTCTATATTGTATACTGGGCAGTATTCAAGATCTGCAAGTCCTTCCCCGTAAAACAGAACACAATCGTATCTGCATGCATGAATCTTGATGTAGGAAAGGCCGAGATATTTAAGGATATGTCGCACCTTATGATGACTGGTAGGAAGCCGATGTCCGGGGGGCATCGCCCCACCCCATATCTTCAGCCAATCATCAACCGATTTGACAGTGCCTTTGTTCTCCGTTTTGATCTTCATCACTCCCATTACAGATTCAAGGACAGTCTTACTGCATCCGGGGTACAACGGAGTCTGCTGCAATGCGATCAGGTTGTTGTACTTTTCCATACCACTTGTGTTGATCGGTGATCGGGGTAATGGCTCGAGTGGCTCCATATCAGGGAAACACTCTATCTCCGGAGGAGGGAGTTGCACATCTGGTGCTTCATCAAAGACACCGCTCTCACGAGGAAACATATCGTTGATCCAGTTCGTTGTTGGATCATTGGACGAACTCCCTCTCTCGGCAAATTGTCCATGATCATGAGGACCCGCAAACTCTGGTTCACCGTGATAAATCCAATTGGTGTATAGGACCCAAAATCCATATCTAGCCAGGTGTTGCTCCACTTTCTCTATGGAAAAACGTTGTCGTGGGCTGGCACACTTGCAGTTTTTACACGGGCAATAATGAAGTGTAGTGTCTCCACAGTTAGCCATCACAAATTCCAGAAAACTCATAACTTCATCATGATACGCCTGATCCCATCTTCCAAGGGTAACCCAACTCTTGTCCATCCTGTAAATTCAATAAATAAATATAATTATATATAGATATGTATATATGCACGTACTACGTACGTACGTACGTACTAATTAATTAAAAAATTCATCATTACACATATATATATTTATATATATATATACACATCTCTAAATTAATTAAAACATCGTCAATCTCCCTAATTAATTAAACACAATATATTTTTTATATATACCAACAATATATTTTTAATTACAATTAAATTAATTAATATATATATATACATTTTTTCATCAAATTCATCTAAAATCACCTCTAAATCAACAATCAATCACTAATCTTCAACAAAACTTCAATTCTATCTAACCAACATATCAACCCATTAATAATCTCATCTCAACACATATATATATCAAATTAATCACACATTTATTCTAATTAAACTCTAAATTAACACACATCTGCATATAACCAACTAAATCAACACACACAGCAATATACATACCTTTCAAGCTTATGGCCGAGGTTTTGGACGATTTCAGAGCGTTTTCGAAATTTTTCGAAAAAATTTCGACGAAGTGAGCTCGCTGGTGCAGAATAGATCTGATATAAGGGTTATAGCCGACGAAGACCCTCCTCGTCGGCTATAACCAAAAAAATTTCGTCGGCTACAGTTATAGTCGACGACGTCAAGAAATAGCCGACGACTCGTCGGCTATAATATTATAGCCGACGATGTGACCGACGAAAGAGTACTTCGTCGGCTATAACCCTTTATAGCCGACGAAGTACTCTTTCGTCGGCCGTTTTTTTTCATATCGTCGGCTATGACCCCTTTTCTGGTAGTGTATACATAGGCTCAAACGGGCTCTAATAGGGCTCATGCTTTATTTGGCAATGGTGGTAAACCTAAATGATCTTTATTCAATCATATTCAAAATCAAAGTATTTTATGATATAAAACGTTTTGAAAATCAACAAGAGTAAGTTCTAGCATACTAGAGTTCATTAAAAGCTATGGCACATAGTCATCGAATAATCAAAGAATTATGAGGTTTCATGCTTCCTACGAATCTATCGAATTTTATCTTTTTATCGCTCAAGAAGAAAGCAAATTGGCTCTAAAGCTCACATAGGTTATTATCGAAATAAACTAGCTAAAACGTGCATGCTTTGTTAATCAACAAGTCCTACATGCTCCTATCAATGCACATAATCCATGAAACTCACAATTTTAATTGTATGCACAACCATCATCTATGTATGCAAAGAGGAGAAAAACATCATTGACATATTAGGGGCATCCTAAGACTCGAAACAAACGAATTTAAACACTCTATTCTTTTTCTATCCTAAGCACACAAAAACAAAAACAAAAACGGAATATGTTAGCCCACCCCACACTTAGAAAATTACATTGTCCTCAATGTAAGCACAAATCTATAGCAACGAATTTCCTAAGCATGCAATAGTCTAACATATTCCAACATATCATCACAAATCAAAGAAAAAGAGAAGGGTTAAGAAATTTCAAACTCCCGGTGATGGCTCCTTCACTTTTCTTTGATCGAATTGGGTTGCCTCCCAAGTAGCGCTTTTTGTTTATAGTCCATAGCCTAGACTTTTCACCGTGTGTTGCATGTGTTCATCTCGCTCCAAAGTAACTCAAATCGGCATGAAGAAGGGCAACAAGAAGATCCTGGCATGTGGTATCCGATTGGACCTCTTCAGGCGTATCCGGCGTATCTGGGGGCGCAGCTGCATTGTTCTTTGCTTTTTGTATCAGGTCCGGCAGGTGGTGCGGTTGCAGCTGAATGGGATTGCTGCTCCTCGGCAGCAAGAATCAGCGTGTCCGATGGCAGGTCCGGCGTATCGGGTGCGGCTATTGTGTCCAGTACAATGGGGGACACGGCAGAAACTGCTGCAGCTGGTGAACGGACAGAGAAAGGTCTTGCGGCAGCTTGTGGTGGTAATGGGTTGGCATTGGTTGTAGTAGTAGGTGGACCGGTAGTTGGTATGTCATGCACATTGAACTCCTCAATAGTGGGGTGTAGGAAGGGCTCGTAATAATGCTTCAAACGGTGTCCATTAACTTTGAATGTATCTCCCGACACCACACTTTGAATCTTGATGGCACCATGAGAAAAAACTTTAGTAACAATGAATGGTCCAAACCAACGAGATCGAAGCTTACCCGGAAAAAGTTTAAGTCGTGCATTGAATAAGAGAACTTTTTGTCCAACTTGAAACTTTTTCCCTCGAATCATCTTATCATGGTAGGCTCGAGTCTTCTCCTTATAGATCCATGCGGCATCATAAGCTTCATTACGGATTTCTTCAAGTTCGTTGAGTTGAAGCTTTCTATGAAGACCGGCATCATCGATGTTCATGTTGAAGGCCTTGATTGCCCACCATGCCTTGTGCTCTAGTTCAACCGGTAAGTGACATGCTTTGCCATAAATTAACCGAAAAGGAGACATACCTATCGGTGTCTTGTATGCAGTTCTATATGCCCACAAAACGTCATCGAGACGATCACTCCAATCCTTCCTTGAAGGTCCAACCGATTTCTCCAAAATGTGCTTGATCTCTCGATTACTTACCTCGGCCATACCACTTGTTTGGGGGTGATAAGGTGTAGATACCTTATGAGTGACTCCATACTTCTTCAATAAGGCTTCAATGGTGCGGTTACAAAAATGGGATCCTCCATCGCTAATCAAGACTCTTGGAACTCCAAAACGTGAAAAGATGTTAGTCTTGAGAAACCCGGCTACCACCTTGGCATCATTGGTGCGTGTAGCCCTTGCTTCGATCCAGTTTGACACATAATCAACCGCAAGCAAAATGTAGAGAAAACCCTTACTCGAAGGAAACGGTCCCATGAAGTCAATACCCCAAAGATCAAAAATTTCTACCTCAATGATAGGCATGAGCGGCATTTGGTCTCTAGCTCCAATGTTCCCCATTCTTTGGCATCTATCACATGCTTTGCAAAACATGAATGCATCTTTGAAAATCGTAGGCCAAAAGAAACCACAAGTAAGTACCTTCAATGCCGTTTTCCTTGGTCCAAAGTGCCCACCACAAGCTTCATTATGACAAAAAGCAAGAATTGAGCGATGTTCATTCTCCGGCACACATCTTCGAATAACTTGATCACCACATTGCTTCCATAAGTACGGATCATCCCACAAGAAGTGTCGAGCTTGCTTCCTTATCCTCTTTTGTAGGTGGCTCGGCATCTCTTGGGGGAATCGGCGTGTAGCAAGAAAATTTGCAATGTCGGCATACCAAGGCTCATGCACTTCAAGTCGAAAAAGTTGCTCATCCGGAAAAGTCTCTAATAGGGGCAGCCGATCCTCTTCATGAACAAGGCGACTCAAATGATCGGCTACAACATTCTCTACTCCTTTCTTGTCTTTAATCTCAATGTCGAACTCTTGAAGCAGAAGAATCCATCGAATGAGCCTCGGCTTAGCATCCTTCTTTGTCATAAGATATCTCAAAGCGGCATGATCACTATAAACAATAACTTTGGAATTCAAGAGATGTGATCGAAACTTTTCCAGAGCAAAAATTACCGCTAAAAGTTCCTTCTCCGTTGTTGTGTAGTTGTGTTGAGCATCGTTGAGAGTCCTTGAAGCATAGTAAATGGCGCATGGCTTCTTATCAATTCGTTGTCCAAGTACCGCTCCAAGTGCATAATCACTAGCATCACACATTAACTCAAATGGCTCATCCCAATTTGGTGATACCAAGATCGGCGCCGAACACAACAATTCCTTCAATCGGCAAAAACTTGCCTCACATGCCTCCGACCACTCAAACGTCACCTCCTTTTGTAACAAGTTGCTCAATGGCTTCGCAATTGAAGAGAAGTCCTTGATAAATCTTTGATAAAACCCCGCATGGCCAAGAAAACTTCTCACATCCTTCACACATCTAGGGCTCGGCAATGCTTGTATTAGCTCCACCTTGGCTTTGTCAACCTCTAAGCCTCTTGCCGAAACAATGTGCCCTAGTACAATACCTTGCGTGACCATGAAGTGACACTTCTCCCAATTGAGCACAAGATTGGCTCTACACACCTTTCAAGTATCTTCTCCAAGTTCCCCAAACATGCATCGAAGGTGCCTCCATACACACTAAAATCATCCATAAACACTTCGATAATGTCTTCAATAAAATCCGAGAAGATAGCATACATACATCTTTGAAACGTGCCGGGTGAGTTGCATAAACCGAATGGCATCTGTCGATAAGCAAACGTGCCAAATGGACAAGTAAAAGTGGTCTTCTCTTGATCATCCAGGTGTATCATGATTTGATTATAGCCACTATATCCATCAAGAAAGCAATAGAAAGAATATGGCCGGCTAACCTTTCTAGCATTTGATCCATAAATGGCAAAGGCATGTGATCCTTCCTCGTTGTAGCGTTGAGCTTCCTATAATCGATGTACATCCGATGACCGGTTACAAGTCTTTGTGGCACAAGCTCATTCTTCTCATTCTTAACAACTGTTACACCACTCTTCTTTGGCACTACTTGCACGGGAGATATCCACTTACTATCCGAAATTGGGTAAATCACCCCACAATCAAGCAACTTGATGATTTCTTCTTTCACAACTTTCATCATGGGAGGGTCAAGTCGACGTTGAGCTTCCTTTGTCGGCTTAGCTCCTTCTTCTAACAAGATGCGATGAACACAAGTAGTAGGGCTTATTCCCTTGATGTCCGCTAAGGTCCAACCTATAGCGGTCTTGTACATCTTAAGCACTCTTATCAAATCAACCTCTTGCTTCTCACTAAGCATTGAAGACACAATAACTGGTAGTGTATCTTCTTCTCCAAGATAAACATACTTTAAGTGACTAGGGAGCTCTTTAAGTTCTAACTTTGGGGCCTCTTCCACACTTGGTCGAAATTTTGTTGTGGCACTTGGAATTGACAAGAACGAGTTCGATGTATACCTTGGCGTTGCATTGAGTTCGGCAACAACTTCACCAATATATGGCTCGGCAATGCTCCACCAAAGTGGTTCGGCAATGGAAAAGTCTTCCTTAACCTGTGCTCCCTTCATGTCAACTCCAACCCCATGCTCGATCGCTAATTGCTATGCGTCAAGCGAGGTCGACATAACTTGCTCGACCTCCTCCAAAACATCAATGGCACAACCCTCCTTCAAGTCAACTTTGGGGAATTTCATGGCATCAAAAACATTGAACTTGATCATCTCACCATCAAACTCCATAGTGAGGTTGCCCTCGGCCACATCTATCTTCGTGCGTGCCGTCCTCATAAATGGTCGCCCAAGTAGCAATTGACTGCTATTGACCGGCGAATCCTCCATCTCAACCACATAGAAATCGGCAGGGAATATCAATTGATTGACTTGCACAAGCACATCCTCCACATAACCCTCCGGATACTTACTTGAGCGATCCGCAAGGTTAATGATGACATTGTCCTTCTTTAGAGGCCCTATACTCAACGTTTGATACACATTGAGTAGCATGACATTAATCGATGCTCCCAAATCTAACATCACATCCTCAAAACGAGTGTTGCCTATCACAGAAGGCACATTGAAGCTTCCCGGATCCTTCATCTTTGGTGGCAACTTCCTTTGAATAACGGCCGACACCGTCTCGCTCATAGTCACCACACGAGTCTCCCTCGTATGCCTTCTAGCCGTGCATAGCTCCTTCAAAAACTTAGCATACTTTGGTACTTGCTTAATACATTCCAACAAAGGGATGTTGACTTGCACTTTCCGGAAAATCTCCAACACCTCCTCATCGGACTTATCCTTCTTTGATTTAGAAAAGCGAGAAGGGAATGGAATGCTTGATGTCGGCACCCCTCCCTTGCTTGCTTGGCTCGGCACTAACTCATTCTTCGATGTTGCGGGATCATACTCAAGCTCATTGTGCAGCCCCTTGTTCTTCACATTATTGCCGGCATCTCCTTGCTTCTCGGCATGCTTGCCCTTCTCGGCTCCCTTCTCACACTCGGCACCATGGCCCTCGGCTGCAGCATTGCTAGCTGCAGCCCCTCCATCCCCATTAGCATGGCTGCCGGCAATTGCAGGTCCGACAACCATCTCTTTATCCTCAATGACATCAAAAGTTACTCGCTTCTTCTTTGGGCTTGTTGGAGGAAACAACTCTCTTCCACTACGAGTTTGAATTACTTTGGCTTGCTCGTTCCTCGGATTGGGAATCGTATTGCGTGGCAACTTCCCTTGCTCATTAAATCTTCCCATAAAGTCTACAACTTGGCCCATTTGAGTCTTGAGCTCACCAATGTCCTTTTGATGATTTTGTTGCCCCGCGAGCAATGCTTGAGTCGCACTTGACAAAGATTGGAGCAAAGCATCGTAATTGGGATTGCTTGGTGCAGCTTGCCCTTGGCTTGGCCCTCCTTGAGTGTGGTTTGGCAGGGCTGCATAAGGTCCCCTGTTCGGCTGAAATGGTTGCCGAGGCACAAACGGTGCTCTCGGTGCAAATGGCACTCCTCCCTCTCTCGGTTGCATAGGTGCCCTAAGCACGTTGTCATTGTTCGCCCATCGAAAGTTAGGATGATCATTGAACCTTGGATTGAAGTTCCCAAACCGCTGACCTCCTTGAAAGCCAATAGCATTGCACTCCTCTACCCCCTCATTAACTCCAAATTGAGGGCATTGTTCGGTCTCATGGCCCTCGGTGCAAATTCCACATACCATAGCACGCTTCTTCATCAAATTACTCACCAAGTCGGTAAGCTTGTCTACTTTCTCCTCTAGCTTTGAGCTCGAAGACGCCTCATGCACTTTCTCATTCCTTTGCACATTGCCTCGTGCCATGCCAAATTGTTGATTGTTCAAAGCACGAACTTCCAACAAACTTCTTGCCGCACCAGCGTTTAACTCCAAAAAGCTACCTCCCGCGGCCGAATCAAGAAACTCTCTCTCCATGACACGCAATCCCTCATAGAAATATTGCAACAAGAGCCCATCGCTAATGCCATGCGATGGACACAAAGAAACTAGGGACTTAAACCTCTTGTAGTAGTCGAAGAAAGTCTCATCTCCGGCTTGCTTCACACTTGTAATTTGCTTCCTCAGATCAGTGATGCGTGAAGCAGGAAAGTACTTGAGCAAGAACTCATCCATCATAGAACTCCACGAAACGATGCGACCACTAGGCACCTCAAACAACCACTCCTTCGCTTGATCTTCTAATGAGAACGGAAAAGCCTTCATTTTGAAGTGTTGCAAATCAGTCCCTCTTGGACACATAGACTCCGTGGTGAAGTTAAACCACTGTAGATGCTTATTAGGGTCCTCACTTGGCATCCCATAAAACGATTTCAGCTTATGGAGGAATCCACTCCTCAATTCAATCTCTCCCGTCTTATCAGCTTCCAAGGGAGGATAAGTGATATTAGAAGAAGCAACTCCAGCTCCAGCAACATGACCATTCTGTGATCGGATTGAAGCCATTATCTCTTCTTCTTCCTCTGATTCGGCAAAAGCTTCAAACTCTGGCAATCTATTAGAAGGGGAGCTCGGCAAACTATTAGAATCGGATGACAAAGATGGCAATCTGGATGGCGATGATGGTGATGACGACAAGGTTGGTGATGGAACTGATGAAGTGGTTGGTGACGTTGGCGGTAATGGCACAAAACGAGCAATAGCGAGTTCTTGATCTAAACGTTGCAAACGGCCTTGAAGATCTCTTGTCTAAATATTAGATTCCGACATGCATTATTTCTGAAATTTGCAACATTTAAACAAGTTAGAACATCGTAAAGAAATATGAAGCAAGAATATACATCATTACAAGCCACGGCATTGGCGATTACACAACATCTTTCAAACAATGGCACACACATGATCACATTCGGCAAAGCACAAAAACACTCGGCAATAAGGGAAGAAAAATTGGAACATTCCTGATCATGTAATTGCTAAGACTAATTTCTTTTAAAAGTTGTTCTAACTCTCGAAGTACGTGGAGCAGAGGAGATAACGGTGCAATAGACTGATACAGCCCCCGGTAGTATCATGCTTTACCCGATATACCTCAAGAGTTTGAACCACACAATTTGTTTTATCTTTTGAAGAAGATAAGTCACATATGTCAAATTATGTTCTAGCGTCTAAAGTGAGGTGATGCTTCGGCACAAGCTGTCGACTAGGTCGTGCGGATTTTACGTTTCAAAGGTCATTAAAATCACGGAGGGTGAACCCCCTACAGGAACCAGGCAGGACTCGTTGTTGGACACCACGGAGGGCGAACCCCCTATCGACTCACTCACCGAGAATGAACATCAGTCTGTGGGCCTTGAGATCCAGTTAGACAAACCTGAGAAACATATCTATGATAATAACTTCCCCATACTTTGTAAAACAAACAACGGATCCCTAGCGGTCTCAAGTGTTGATCAAAACCGCCCTCAACCTCATAAAAATGGGTCTGCCAAGTTATCGCTCGTATGCGTGGGGGGGAAGTATCCCACGTTTCCCAGTCTACATAAAAGACGGATCTAACAAGGCATCATTCGTATGAAGGGTTTTGGTTAAGATCAACAAAAGAGGCTTCACCTACATGTTACACTTTAGAAACTACAATAAACTCCAACATATACAACACTATCAACTTCCTAGAAATTAAACTAAGTGAACTTCCAAAATTTAAACTCTACATGCCGAAGCATATTTCTACTTTACAAAATCCCAAAATAAAATTAAAAATTAAAACTTTACAACTATACAACAAAAATTTCCAGCAACATATATACACAACAATAACACAAATCATGCTTTTATAATCCCCGGCAACGGCGCCAAAAATTGATGGGAGCCTAAGCTCACACACAATAATAACCCTACAAAATATCGTTAGTAGTATGAGCAAGTAGGGATCGTTCTAAGCCGGGGATTAAGGGTACCTGAAATGTGAGATTGTTAGACAAATATATACACATGTATTCACAAAACGTCACAATAGGGGGAATTGATATGGATCGGCAGCAAAGCTGCCACTAACACTAAAAACACAAAAATAAACCTAAACTACTATATACAAGTGATCATCATCTCTAACAAAACATTTAGCACCAAAGACTCTTTAACATATAAACTCACATGCAAGAAAGTAAGGAACAAGTACCAACATGCTTAAGTTCAAAATTAGTTCCAACTACAACTTATTTGTAAGACCTCTCAAGTTTTAAGACCGAACTTTTGGTTATGGGCCCTAAAGTTATGTTAATCCTTTTGAGACTTAACAATTGTGCGCAATGGTCTAAATTGGAGACAAGCAAAATAAGTAAGGTTGTCAATCATCTTATTTTAAACATGCAAGTATCTAAAGTATTAAACCCTAAGTGAGCAACACAAATCAGAGCGACCTTTTGAGTATGGCAACGTTCGTAATTACTCTAGCTGATTAAACCTAGCACCTAGATCAATGTTCAAGACAACACTAAGTACCGATTTTCATGCCCAATCCTTAGATACTAACCAATTTCGAACCTAAAACATGCATCTATACCACTGTCCTAATTATCTAACACATGAATTTACAAGTTACATATTACAAATTAGCATGCAAAATTCATTGTTCTTGTCGAAACCTAAACATAAATCTAAGCATCGATTCAAACAAGTCTTTAACATACAATTTATAAAACCAAAATCGATTCATACATAGACATATAAACCAACACCAAACATACATGAGTGTTTCATAGACAAAACTAAACATAAGTAAACAAAAATTACTAAACCGAAGAAGGGAGTGGATCACACTTTGAGACACCTTGAGAGCTTCACGTTATGTGGATCTGGCGAAGTATGGAGCTGCTGGGGTGAGGCTGCACAGCAGTAGGTTGTGTCGGCAGTAGGTTATGGAGGAGAAGTTCCAAGATTCGGCAGAGCAGAAAACTTGGTTGAGGTGAGGTGAAGGTGGTTTTCGGTTTAGGTTTTTGTCTAGGATCTTTGGGGAATTTTGGTAGAGTTTAGGCCTTGTGTTTAAGCTTGAGATGAGATGATTTTCAGAATGAAAAAGTGAGGTTATATATAGAGGAGAGGGGGTTGCCGGCTGCCCTAATGCATAAGGAAATCAGAAAACCAAGTTGGTTAAGGATTTGAAACCTTCCGTTCATTGTCTAATTAGGTTTTCTTTTTCTGAATTTTTCTTCAAGGCTTGGGCTTCACATCTTCATGGACTTCTTGTATAATCATTGGACTTCAATTGATATGTCTTGATCCACCGAAAATGCCTTCATTGCCGGCAGCTTCAACATGGCACAAATCTACCTCTTTCGGCAGCTTCTCCTAGCTTGACTAGGAGACCTTCTTTCTTCGTATTTTTCTTCAATGCCTTGGCTTGGTGTCATCCTCCTTCCTTCCTTAAGCTTGAACCATCTTCACATATGCATTTGTACACCATATGGTCCATTGAAAACAGTAATTGTGAAAAGGAGGCAGTAGCTTCTTGGAATCGGCAGAAACGACCTTGTTGTAGTAACTCCGGCATATCTCCCTCCTCGGAGCTCCAATTGATGCGATTCCAAGTCTCAGATAAACTAGACACACAAAGCAACCTCCATATAAAACATTTTGATCAAATTCCTTGTGAGTCATCGGGAATGATTTTTCGAAGTTGGGACACAGTCCCAAGAAAATCCTGGAAGTCCCTGGATTGGTTTGCTCGAACTGCTGTTTTGCAGCAATCTTTTGGGTGACTTTCCGAACTCCGATTGATCTGAAATTTTAACACAACATTCCTCAGTATATGAATAATAAGAACAACAAAATTCATTAAATTCGGACAAGGATAGATCACATTTGTACTCATCTCAAAATCACGAAATAGACATGTTTTGCACTATTTTCCAGATTTCTCATACTTAGTCATTTTTCGGACAATTAAGCACATTTTACCAAAACTCTACCAAATTAACAGTAAACTAAATTATGACTCAATCTTAGACAAATAAATGTTAAACAAAGCATAAATGAGGGCATAAGCATATAATATCGTCGCACATTGTGCTCCTATCAAATACCACAACATAATTTCAGAATAATCATCTTCTCTTCCTCACTTAAACTTGCCGAAACTCTGCCGAAATCTCTCCAAGAATCCTAACCAAGAACATAGCCGAACCATACTCCACCACCTTTCATAAAATCATTCCAATCATCAACACCAATCCACTTGCCGAATTCTTCAACAAGGTTGTCACTTGGATTGTAATTTCAATGGCTTTTGTTTCTTTGTATTTATACATTAATTTGTCTATGAATTATGTATGGATTCTTGGTTCCGATTTTGGTTTTATTATTTATTCATGGGATTTCCGAGTTCTTGTTATAATTGTTTGATTTTCTTATGTTTAATTACCGAATTATGCATGTTATGTAATTGAATATGGTATGATGGGCAGTAGGCTTTTGCATGTTTTCTTGATTTAGTTAGGTTTATTTCCTTAATTCGTGTGCAACCGAAGGAGATATCTAGATGCATTCGAAAGGCCATGAGTGATATCTAGATGTTGAATTCACTTGCCGATTTAATACATGTTGGATCATACGCGTAGTTGATTTTAATGTGTATTTATCGAAGGGCTAGAGTAATTCTGGAAATTTACATGTCGATGTGAGATGAGTGACGCCATACTTGCTACATGTTCCAATTCGACATATTGTGCTTATGTGCTATTTGTGTTTAATTTCTACGCGTATGAAGTCCACATATGAATCAAGTTCATATGTTGACTTCAATGGATCAAGTCAACATAGGGTTTCGGGGCATTTTTTGATGGATCAAGTTCACCAAATGGAGTTGTCAAGCCCACATATGAAGTCCATGAAGATTGTGAAGCCCATGCCATAAAGAAAATTCAGAAAAAGAAGTCCAAGAATGCAATATTTGTTCAACAAGGAAACATAAACCAACTAGGAAAAGTAATTCACCTGTCCTTGTTGAGGCCGGCAACCCTAGTCTTTTCCTCTATATATAGCCATCTTTTACACAGAAAAACGGGTCACATCTTTTGCTAAAACACAAAGCCAAAGCTCTACCAAATTCTCCCCAAAAGTCCTACATAAACCCTAGCCGAAATCACCTCCACCTTCACCCAAGTTTCTGCCGAAATTTGGAACCTTTGTCTGCCGACACAGCCCTTTGCCGAGCAGCCTCCATACCTCTTCTATCTTCCACTGGATCCACACGAGTCGAAGTCATCAAGGTGTCTACAAAAGTGTGATCCACTCCCTTCTCTCGGTTTAGTAAAGTTTATGTAGTTATGTTTAGTTTTGTCTATGAAACTTATATGTATTTTTGGTTTTGGATTATATGTCTATGTATGAACCGAATTGGAGATTGGTTTTATAATTTGTATGTTAATGATTTGTTGAATTCGATGCTTAGATTTGGGTTTAAGTTTCGGCAACAATGAATTTGCATGTTAATTTGTAATATAAAACTTGTAAGATGACTACACTTAGATAATTAGGACAGTGGTATTGATGCATGTTGAGAATTTAAACCGGTTAGAACTAAGGTGAGGGCTTATAATCGATACTTAGTGTTGTCTTTGAACATGATCTAGGTATTAGGTTTAATTTGCTTGAGTTATAATGAACTAAGTAGACGTATGATCACTTTGATTTGTTGTGCTCACCTAGAGTGGTTAACCTTAGGACTTGCATGTTAAATAAGAAGATTGACGACCTTACTTGTTTGTTTGTCTTCGACTATAGACTTTTGTGCTTCAATGTTACGAGTTGTGTAATGGTAACATAACTTTTAGGATCACCTCGCGAAAGCTCAATCTTAAAACATTAGAAAGTCTCTCAACTAGGTAAAAATCGGAAACGTTCTAGTTTTAGGTCGAAACTTGTTTAAGTTCAATGCATGCTAAATACTTGTTCCTTACTTTCTTGTGTGCGAATCTTATTTGTTAAAGAGTTGAGTGTGGAGTGCTTTGTGTGAAAGATGTCGACCAAACTTGTAAATAGTAATTTAGGATTTATTTTCAGCAATTTATTTTCGTGCCTAGATGTTAGGTGCAGCCTTTGCTGCCGACGCCTATACCTTCCCCCATTGTGACGTTTTGACGTATGGTTTTGTGATGTATATATGTGTATATTTGTCTAACAATCTCATGTTTCAGGTACCCTTAATCCCTAGCTTAGAACGATCACTACTTATTCTATACTACTAACGATTGTAGGGTTATTATTGCTTGATGCTCGCTTAGGAGACTCATCACTCATCAAAGAATTTATGCTTCCATTTTTGGGCCAAGAGATACCTGCTTGCCGAGAGAAGCATGCCTGAGAACCTGCTACTGCCGAGAGAGGCTGCCACACCACAAACCAAGCAATGCACATGATGAACGGACACACACATGGTACTCATCAGCGGGATCACGCTCGAGCTCGTTCTTCCTCTAGGCAGCACGTTGCTTCTCGGCCTCACTGCCCTTGGCGGACCTCTCGGCTGCTTCTCACTTCTCGACTGCGTTAATGTGTGTCTCGGCAGTTGGTGAGTTGCCGGCAATGGCAGGTCCGGTAGCCATCTCTTCTTCCTCTATCATGTCGAGTGGCATGCTCGACTTCTTAGGGCTCCTCGGAGGTAACAACTCCCTTCCGCTTTGAGTTTTTATTACTTTAGCTTGCTCATTCCTCGGATTGGGAATTGTATTGCTTGGCAACTTGCCTTTCTCGGTAAATCTTCCCATGAAGTCCACAACTTGCCCCATTTGAGTCTTTAAGTCACCTATGTCCTTTGAGTGGTTTTCTTGCCCCCCAAGAAACGCTTGAGTAGCACTCGAAAGAGATTGAATCAAAGCATCGTAGTTGGGATTGCTCGATCCTCCTTGCATTTGGTTCGGTTGGAACGTGGCTTGGCTCGGCTGCCCTCCTTGGTTCGGCTGAAATTGTGGCCGGGGCACAAAGGGTACCCTTGGTTGATAGGGTGCGGCAGCCCCTTGGCTCGATTGCATAGGTGCCCTCAGCACGTTGTCATTGTTCGCCCATCGAAAGTTCGGATGATCGTTGAACCTCGGATTGAAGTTACCGTACCTTTGTCCTTGAAAACCAATGGCGTTGCACTCTTCTACTCCCTCACTCGATGCAAGTTGAGGGCATATGGTTCTCGGTGCATACACCACAAACAATGGCACGCTTTCCCTTCACCATACTACTCACCAAGTCGGCAAGCTTATCAACCTTTTCTTCTAATTTCTCGCTCCTCACGACATTGTCGCGTGCCATGCCAAATTTTTGTTTATTCAAAGCTCGAATCTCCAAAAAATTTCTTGCCAGTGTGGCATCTAACTCCAAGAAACTACCTGTAATAACCCGATTTTTATTACTAATTTCTTATAATTTAATCGTGAACTATTTGGAGAATGATTTTTGAGGATTTGTGTTTCGTAGGTTTTAATTAGTTGTTGCGTGGCGTCGGAAGTGAGTTTCGAGAGTTAAAGATTTGAAAAACGTTGAATTTCGAGGGGCTAAAAGTTGACTTTCTGATCCGTCAAGAATTTCGATAAGTTTCCTTCATGACAGTCGTAGGCTCGACGATACGAGTTAGTAGAAACGTGGCACGCATGAAACGGACGTCATATGAAAAAGTTACGACCTGTTGAAGTTATTCCCAAAATCTGAAATTTCTATAAATAGTAATTTAATTTCAGAAAAATCAGAAAATTCCGAAAATATCAGAAAATATCGCGAAACATTGTTCATCGTCCCCAAATCGAATCCGGACCTTCTTTCGCGTAGTTCTCCCTCGTCCGACCACCTTTCAAGGCGTGCTACCTGTCAAAATGCTCAACACGACTTCCTCTTTCGTTTGATCCGCGCCAAGCCAGGAGCCACCGCCCGTGCACGGAGCAGCAGAGCTCGATAGTTTCCGCCGCTGTCGGTGGCGGTGCAGCAACCGTTCCAGGCGTCGCTGGAGCTCGAGCGACCCACCGATCCACTCGTCTCCTCCTTGCGCGCCTCCCTGTGGACGTCGTTTTTGCCGTTTCAAGCTCGATCGATCGGATCGAAAACGATCCGATCCGATCTGTCGACCCGTTTCCTACAGACAACCTGACCCGACCCGGTTCGACCCGACCCGCTTCAGACCCGACCTGACCTGCGTTGACCGTGACCCCCGTTGACCGTTGACCCGATGTTGACCAGTTGTTGACCTGACCCCGTAACTGCTGCGATTCGATCTGACCTGATCCTACAGCGATCTGATTCCACCATAAACAGATATTTACCATTCTGGTGAATTAAGGTGAGTAAACCTCAGTGTATTCGTATTAAATACGAGTTGATTACGAGTTAATTATAGTATATGGATCGTTATATGTAAAATGATTTTATGGAATTGATATTTGTTTTAAATTCAATGAACTTGATCGACTACGGTTCATTGGTAAGTAAAATGATTTTAATATAAAAATGATTTTCAAAGGGTTTTACGATCAATGACTATAGTTGGTATTAGTGGACTATTCCTGAGTGGATGTCTATGTATATATATATTTACGTGAAATATATAAAGTGAGTGTGCAATTGGGTGAATGTATTATGTTATGAATTTATCATATATGTGATTATGTGAGTGGTGTGATGTGTGGTTGTGTTGGTATAGAAACCAACGGTTAAAGTAAGATCTCACCAATAGTGGTGAAAGATCTTACATGTGTGGGGAGAGGATCTCGCCTAAGTGGTGAAAGGGATCCTTATGGCAAGTATGTCGGGACCAAGCCTTTGGCCGGGTGATTGGTTACGATCAGTTAGAGCTCTAGTCTGTTTGCCTTGTCAGATTTGTAGGGGAATGACGATGGTCAGTGAGCCCTTAATCTTACTCTTTTTGTTGATTGTGCATCGTGAATTTTATAATGCACGAGTCGTGGTTGGTTGGGAGTGTTTTCCTTTGTTGATTTAATTATTTTATCCTGAACTTGTTTGTTTTATTCACACGAGCTTTGAAAGCTTACCGGGTTCGTTGTTTACAACCCGGTGCACCAATTGATGGTGTAGGGGTTAGACCTGCAGGTGAGGACCAGCAGCCAGGGAGCGGCATCTGAGTCGCACGACTAGTAGGTGTAGGCCTTGGTCTAGCTTGTAATTATCCTTTTTGGGTTAGAGAGTAATAGCGAGAGAGTCTTTTCTTACATCTATGTTGTTGATGATGTAATATTTTGAATGTATAGAGCCACGCACTTAAACTCTGTTGTTTTACTTGGTTATTGTATGATAACTTTTAAGTGATTGAGTTTATTTGTAAATTTTAACATTGTCGAATTTGAATTTTATTATTCAAAATTTGGAGTGTTACATTACCTCCCGCGGCCGAATCAAGAAACTCTCTCTCCATTAAGTGATAGGAGCACAATGTGCGACGATATTAAGATGTTTATGCCCTCATTTATGCTTTGTTTAACCCTTATTTATCTAAGATAGAGTCATAATTTAGTTTAGTGTTGTTTTGGTAGAGTTTTAGAATGTTTTGGTAGAGTTTTAGAAAAATGTGCTTAATTGTCTGAAAAATGACTAAGTATAGAAATCTGAAGAAATAATGTAAAATATGTCTTTTTCGTGATTCTGAGACTCGTGGAAGTGTGACTTATGCTTTTCCAAATTTGATGAAATTTAGTTTGCATTTTTTTTGGTAAGCTTATGTGTGTTGTTTAAAAAATTCAGATCAATCGGAGTTCGGGAAGTCACCCAAAAGATGGCTGCAACTTGGCAGTTTGAGCAAAACGATCTAGGGACTACCACGATTTTCCTGGGACTGTGTACTGATTTTCGAAATTTATGTGAAACGCATCACTTGGAACCAGAGACGTGCCATATGCCGTTAAAAAGCTCTACGAGTCTAGTTTCTCTGGGACTTAGAATCGCATCAATCGGATTACTGAGGAAAAAGTTATACCAGTTGCAATGCAACAAGGTCACTGCCAACCGATTCCACCAAGTTTCTGCCTCTCTTCCTTCTTTTCTATTTTTGATGGACATTATGGCATTCAAATGCATACTTAAATATTGTCCAAGCTTAATGGAGGATAGAGGAAGACATCAAGATCATGCAAAGTCGAAAATCATGAAGAAAGAAGCAATCCTAGTCCAACTAGGAAAATGCTACCGGTAGGCAAGCATTGCTGCCGGTTTTGCATTATTGCCATTTGGGACATTTTTCTATGGATCAAGTTCATCACAAGGAGTTCTCAAGTCCACATACGAAGTCCATGAAGATATACAGCCCAAGCCATGAAGAAAATTCAGAATAGAAGTCCAAGAATGCATAGCTTTGCCGGCAAGGAAACATAAGCCAACTAGTAAAAGGAATTCTCATTCCTTTGTGTTGCCGGCAACCCTAGGGTTTTTCCTCTATATAAAGCCAACAAATTCTCAGAAAAAGCTATCACATTCAAAAGTAAAATCTAGTCTTAAACTCTACCAAAATTCCCCAAGAATCCTATAAAGAAAACCTAGCCGAAACACATCATCCACCACCATCCAGAAAAATTCCTGCCGAACCTCTACCATTCTCCATCAAGATCAACATGACTTGAAGCTCCAAAAGTGTTCTAAAAGTGTGATCTACTCCCTACTTTCGGTTTTGTTATTCTTTCTTTGTAGTTATGTTAAACTTTGTCTATGAAGATAACATGTATTCTTGGTTTCAAACATTATGTCTATGTATTGTTTGGACTGAAGTTTGGTTTTATAATTTGCATGTTCAACTTGTTTTCTTTATTTTTTGATTGGTTTTTGAAAGTAAAGAATCGAATTGCATGTTAAAAAAATAAGGAAAATATGTAATATGTTAGTAAATAGGGCAATCGGCAATCATGTGTTAATTTGGTTTTAGATTCATCTTGATTTGTTCTCTAAATTCGTGTGTGCAAAGATTGATATTCTGTGCAGTTGCAATGTGTAGAGTATTGGTCTCATTAGCCGAAAAGAATATAGATTAAGTAACCAATGAGTTATTTTATTTGTGTTGTTTTCACGAGGGTTAGAGTGGTTTAAAGAACATGCCTGTTAATAAGAAGAGTGAAGCCTTACTTAATTAACTTGTTTCCGACTCAAAAGATTTCGTGCTTAATTACTATGCATGTTTGTTTTCATCTATAGGATTCTCAAATATGTTTAGTACAACATTAGGATTAGACGTAAAGTTAATCTTGAAAACTTATAAAATATAAATCGGTTAGTAATACCTATAGGGAGCTAAGTCGAGTTCAGAGCACTTTAATGCCTTGCCGTGAGTCTTGTTTGCTTGTTGTTATGTGTTTTGATTGTTTTCATGCTAGTGATTTGTGGAAGAATGTCGACCAAATTTGTAAATAGTAACTTAGGTTTTATTTTCTTTTTATTTTGTGATTTTCGTATCTCTTAGATGTATGGCAGCAAAGCTGCCGACCCTAATCTCTCCCCAATATGTGACGATTTCATGTATATATATATATATATATATATATCTTTGTCTAACATTCTCATGTTTCAGGTACCCTTAATCCCCGGCTTAGAATGATCCTTATTTGCTTAAACTACTAACGATCTTTTGTAGGATTATTATTGTGTGTGTGCTTAGGCACTCATCAATTTTTAGCGCTGTTGCCGGAGATTATAAAAGCTTGAATTGTGCGAATGTGTTGTATATAAAGTTGCTGGAAATTTTTGTTGTAAAGTTGTAAAGTTTTTAATTTTTGGTTTTATTTGGGATTTATAAAGTAGAAATATGCTTCGGCATGTAGAGTTTAAATTTCGAAAGTTGCATGATGTTTAAAGAATGTATGTGCATAATAACTTAGTTTAATTTCTAGAAAGTTAGTAATTTTATGTATGTTTGGGTTTATTGTAGTTTCTAAAAGTGTAACATGTAGGGGGAAGCCGCATTTGTTGGTCTTAGCCTTAACCCTTCATACGAATGATGCCAAGTTAGATCCGTTTTTATGTAGACTGGGAGATGTGGGACAAGCCCCACCCCACGCATACGAGCGATAACTTGGCAGACCCATTTTTATGAGGTTGTGGGCGGCTTTGATCAACACTTGTAGACTGCTAGTGACCCGAGTTTGTTTTACAAAGTAAGGGGCAAGTTATTTTCATAGATATGGTTCTCAGGTTTGTTTAACTGGTTCTCAAGGTCATAGACTGATCATTCTTCTCGGTGAAGGGATTGATAGGGGTTCGCCCTCCGTGACCATTAAACGAGTCCTGCCTGGTTCCTATAGGGGGTTCGCCCTCCGTGAATCTTAACAACACCGCCTTTGAAAAGTAGAACACGCTCGTACTAGTCAATATCTTGGGCCGAAGCATCACCTCACTTTAGACGCTAGAAAATAACTTGACATATGTGATCTATTTTCTTCAAAATAAAGCAAGTTGTGTGGTTAAACTCTTGAGGTATATCAGATAAAGCATGATACTACCGGGGGCTGCATCAGTCCATTGCACCGTTAACTCCACTGCTCCACGTACCTTTGCTTGATAGTTAGAACAAATCTTAAAAGAAATCAGTCCATTACATGAACACACAACGTTTCAATTTTACTCCATCTTGTCGATGCTTTGTTCTCTTCTTTGCCGAATCCGTGTACATGTGTGCCACAGATTGAAAGTTGTTTGTAATTACCAATGTCGTGGCTTGTAATGATGTATATTCTTGTTTTCTATTTCCTTTACGAATTTCTAACTTGTTTAAATGTTGTAAAATTTCAGAATAGTGCATGTCCGAATTTAATATTTGGACCCGAGATCATAGAGGCCGATTGCAACGTTTAAACCAAGATCTCGCTATCGCCTTATACGTTCTGCTACCTCCATCCGAACCAAGCAATCCGAGCACGTCACCACCATCCTCACCTAGCTCGGCTGCTTCATTGCCGAGCTCTCCTTCAGTTATCTCGTCCACTTGTGATCTTCAAGGTCCTGATTTAGAGTCTTTTGCCGAGCCAGTTGTTGAGCAAGAGGTTATGACTTCGATTAGAGCACAAAACGGTCATGTCACCGGAGGAGGAGGAGCTACACCTTCCAACATCACTTACCCTCCTTTGGAAACTGACAAGACTGTGAGATTGAATTGAGAAGTGGATTCCTTCACAAATTGAAGTCTTTCTATAGAATGCCAAGTGAGGATCCTAACAAGCACTTGCAATGGTTTAACTTCCCCACCGAATCTATGTGTCCACGAGGTACGGATTTGCAACAGTTCAAGATGAAGGCTTTTCCATTTTCATTGGAGGATCAAGCGAAGGAGTGCTTGTTTGATGTGCCTAGTGGTCGGATCAATTCATGGAACACTATGGTGGACGAGTTTTTGCTCAAGTACTTTCCCGCTTCACGTATCACGGACTTGAGAAAGCAAATAACAAGTGTGAAACAAGCCGGAGATGAAACTTTCTTCGACTACTACAAGAGGTTCAATTCCTGATAGGAGCACAATGCGCAATGATATTAATATGTTTATGCCCTCGTTTATGTTTTTTTTTAACCCTTATTTATCTAACATAGAGTCATAATATAGTTTAGTGTCATTTTGGCAGAGTTTTGAAAATATGTGCTTTATAATCCGAAAAATGACTAAGTTTAAGAATTCTGGAAAATAGTGCAAAATGTGTCTTTTTCGTGATTCTCAGATTAGTGGAATTGTGACCTATCCTTTTCCAAATTTTCTGAAATTTGGTATGCATATTACTGGCTTGATAAAAGGGTTTTTTGTCAAAAATACAGATCAATCGGAGTTCAGGAAGTCACCCAAACGATGGCTGCAAATCAGCAGTTCGAGCAAACCAATCCAGGGACTTCAAGGATTTTTCCTGGAAGTGTGTCCCAACTTCAAAATTTCATTCCTGACGTTTCACAAGGAATTTGATCAAACCCTTTTATATAGGGGAATCGGAGCTCCGAGGAGGGAGTTATGCTAGATTTACTGAACTAAGGTCATTCCAGCCGATTCCACCAAGTTTCTGCCTCTTTTCCTTTGTTTCTGTTTTCGATGGACATTTTGGCGTGCAATTGCATATATGAAGATTGTCCAAGCTTATTGAAGGATAGAGGAAGACATTGAGCCAAGGCAATGGAGGAAAATATGAAGAAAAGATGATTTCCTAGCCAAGCTAGGAATGCTTGCCGATCGGCAAGCCTATTGCTGCCGGTTTTGGTTCTTGGAGTTTTGGGGTATTTTTCCATGGATAAAGTTCACCAAATAGAGTTTTCAAATCCACATATGAAGTCCATGAAGATATGCAGCCCATGATGTGAAGAAAATTCAGAAAAAGAAGTCCAAGAATGCAATAATTATCAAACAAGGAAACATAAGCCAACTAGGAAAAGGAAAACCTCCTCTCCTTGTTGTGGCCGGCAACCCTAGCTCCTTCCTCTATATATAGCCATCTTTTACACAGAAAAACTGGTCACATTTCAAAGCAAAAATCTAGCTAAAAGCTCTACCGAAATTTCCCAAGAATCCTACATAAAACCCTAGCCAAAAATCACCACCATCTCACCTTACTTTTTCTGCCGACACACACCATTACCGAGCAGCCATCTTCTCCACCATCCGGCTGATCCACACGAGTCGAAGTCATCAAGGTGTCTATAAAAGTGTGATCTACTCCCCTCTTTCGGTTTTGTAATTTTTATGTAGTTATGTTAAACTTTGTCTATGAAGTTAGCATGTATTCTTGGTTTCAAACTCTATGTCTATGTATTGTTTGGATTGAAGTTTGGCTTTATGATTTGTATGTTCAATTCGTTTTCTTTATTTTTAATTGGTTCTTGAGAGTAAAGAATTAGATTGCATGTTAAAGAGTAAGGAAAATATGTAATGAATTAGTTAGTAGGATAATCGGCAAAACATGTGTTAATTTGGTTTTAGATTTTTCTTGACTTGTTCTTTGAATTCGTGTGCTTAAAGGTTGGTAGTCTATGCAATTGCAATGTGTGGAATATTGATCTCATTAGCCGAAAAGAATATAGATTAAGTAATCTTTAGGGTTATTTTATTTGTGTTGTTTTCACAAGGGTCAGAGTTGTTTAAAGAACATGCTTGTTAATGAGAAGAGTGACGCCTTGCTTAATTAACTTGTTTCCGACTCAAAAGATTTCGTGCTCAATCACTATGCATGTTTGTTTTCATCTATAGGAGTTCTCAAATATGTTTAGTACAATTTTAGGATTAGACGTAAAGTTAATCTTGAATACTTATGAAATCTATCGGTTAGTAATGCCTATAGGGAGCTAGCTAGGTTGGAGTTAAGTTGAGTCTAGAACACTTTAATGCCTTGCCATGAGTCTTATTTGCTTGTTTGTTATGTGTTTTGATTGCTTTCGTGCTAGTGCTTTGTGGAAGAATGTCGACCAAACGTGTAAATAGTAGTTTAGGATTTTAATTTTCATGCTTTAATTTCGTGTATTAGTTTAGGGGCATTCTTGTGCTGCCGATCTCTATCATCCCCAATGTGACGCTTTTTTTCCATGTATATATGTATATATTTTTGTCTAACATTCTCATGTTTCAGGTACCCTTAATCCCCGGCCTAGAACGATCCCTACTTATTCTATACTACTAAAGATTGTAGGGTTTATTATTGTGTGTGAGTTTAGGCTTACATCAATTCCCTCGTCTCTTTGTGTCCGTCACATGGCATTAGTGATGGACTTTTGTTGCAATATTTCTATGAGGGCTTGCGCGTAATGGAGAGGGAGTTTCTTGACTCGGCCGCGGGAGGTAGTTTCTAGGAGTTGAACGCTGGACCGGCAAGGAATTTATTGGAAGTTCGAGCTTTGAACAACCAACAATTTGGCATGGCATGAAACAATGCGCCAAGGAATGAGAAGGTGCATGAGACGTCCTCGAACTTTAAAGTTAGAAGATAAAGTTGATATGCATGCCGACTTGGTGAGTACTATGATAAAAAAACGTGCCATTATGTGTGGTGTATGCACCGAGAACCATGAAACTGATCAATGCCCTCAACTTGGATTAAATGAGGGGGTAGAGGAGTGCAACGCCATTGGTTTTCAAGGAGGACAAAGGTATGGGAATTTCAATCCAAGGTTCTGATAGGAGCACAATGTGCGACGATATTAATATGTATTTGCCCTCGTTTATGCTTTGTTTAACCCTTATTTGTCTAAGATTGAATCATAATTTAGTTTAGTGTCGAATTGATAGAGTTTAGGAAATATATGCTTTAGAATCCAAAAAATGACCAAGTGTCTAGTTTCTTTGAGACTTGGAATCGCACCAATCGAAGCTATGAGGAGAGAGTTATGCCGGATTTACTGGAGCAAGGTCATACCAGTCGAGAAAACCAAGTTTGCTGCCGGTTTTGTGTTCTTGACGAATTTTGCATTTTTCATGGATTAAAGTTCATCAAATGGAGTTTTCAAGTCCACATATGAAGTCCATGAAGATATGCAGCCCATGATATGAAGAAAATTCAGAAAAAGAAGTCCAAGAATGCAATATTTATCCAACAAGGAAACATAAGCCAACTAGGAAAAGGAAAACTCTCTTCCTTGTTAAGGCCGGCAACCCTAGCCTTTTTTTCTCTATATATAGCCAACTTTTCCACAGAAAAACTGGTCACATCTCAAGCCAAAACACAAAACCAAAAGCTCTACCAAATTCTCCCCAAAGATCCTACATAAACCCTACACTACCAGATCCGAAAGTATGGTCGACGAAAAAAATTTCGTCGGCTATGGCCATTTTTCGTCGGCTATACCTTCTGCCGACGAAATTTTCGTCGGCTATACGTCGTCGGAACAACCCCGTCGGCTATACTAATGGCCGACGAAAAAAACGAATTCGTAGGCTATAGTAGAGTATGGCCGACGACTGTACCGACGAAAATATTTTTCGTCTGCCAAACCTGGGAGAAATTGCCGACGAATTTCGTCGGGTATTTTCGAGTATGGCCGACGAAATTCATTAAGTATAGCCGACGAATTAATAAATTTTCGACGGCTATTGTTGTTAACAATAGCCGACGATTTTATAAATTTTCGTCGGCTATTTCCTCGAAATATATTAATATTTAATAGGCATTAATTAGTTATAGCCGACGAAATAATGCAAATTTCGTCGGCTATTCTTGCATTTGGGGAAAAAAAAAATTAAATTATTTTCTAAATTACCATTCCAAGCAACCTGCAAATCACAAAAACAGTCCATGCATTTGCACCAACAAGAAACACGTCTAAATACCCTTTTTATTAAATTCGTTCTAATATACATAAACCCTAAACCCTAATCATCACCTAAACTACTGAAGTCCAGCAGGTCATCCCCAGCATCCTGCTCTCCGTCAGGCTCGTCATCCTGCTGACCGAACTCGGGAGGTTGAGGCATTGGAGGTTCCACTAACCGCTGAAACGGGACCGGGGGTGGAAGGCCTTGGTTTTGTGCCGCGAACATCTCGTACCACCAGGCTTGTTGGTTGTCGTAGTTTTGTTGCCGAATTCTTTCGCATTCGGCATGCCAACCGGCCATATCCAAATGATACTGCTGTGTTCTGCGGCGCATCTCGTCCTGATACTGCTGTGTTCTGCGGCGCATCTCCTCCTGATACTGCTGTGTGCTACGGCGCAGCTCCTGTACTGTCTGGGACGAGGTCGCCAATTCTGCGGCCAATCGCTGCACTTCCCCCCTCATATGCTGGCTCTCCCCGCCTCCCTTCTTTTGACCTCCCTTAGTGGTCTTCAGAAGCCCTAGTCCAGAACTTCCCCAACCCCGGCAGTAGAAGTTGTTTGTCCGGTTTGGGAAGGCTGCGTCGAACATCCTCGCTGCCGTTTGGACACTGGACCGGTCGACATGGCGCATGGCTTCTTCCAGATCTGCCTCTGAAATGTTCGGTTGTGTCTCCCGAACTACTTGCTGGAACATCTCTTCTTCGGCCCGGTTAACCCTCTCCTAAGTGGACGGGAAAAAAAAATTAATATTATAACAAATATATAATTAAGTAAAATTAATAATTAAAATTTTAAAATTGTAATGAACGACTTACGAGCTGTTCTGTCGCTTGTGGATAAGCGATCTTGAACGTCTCCACGTACGAGTTGCTATCAAGATGATCTCTGAGCGCCTCCTCCTGATATTGTGCAAACGGCCGTGAACCAGCATGATGGGGGGTTGTGTTCCGGCGGCGGTTCTCAGAGTTTATCCGAGAACGTTGCTTCAAACAAATAATAAAATGTTAGAAAAATGCATCAAAAAATATTAGTGTAATAATTATAAAATAATTAAACTAATAATTAAAATTTTAACAGAATAAACATTTTTACTGAAGTTTAGTATTTACCTGCATAACTGGGTTGTTGAAGTCTACTGTCTTCAACCAACGCCACTCGTACTCCCGGAACATGAACTCCCTGGGAGTACCCATACGACCAAGGTAGTCGTATTCGTTATAGTGGGAACGCAGCTCGTTCTTCCACTCTTTGAACCTACGAAAAAAACAAAAGTACATTAGAAATATTATTAATACCATAAAATATTAATAATTATAAGATAATTATAATATCATAAAAACAAACGTACCTCGAGTTCTGCTGGGTGTCCGCCCAATCCCGCCTGTGTTCGGCAATCTCGAAGAATGTCTGAAAAATAATATTTTATTAGTTTTACAATTGTAATAATACCGAAAATTATTAAATATGACAATAAATAAATTAAATATTTTAAATTACTCACCGACGCGGCGTTGTTCACCTCCCTCTTGATCTCTTGGGGCACATCAGCCCACCGGGTCCACAACATAGGGACTCTGTCCCTAATCAGTGACCCCACGCAACCCGAGTAGTCGCATTTTTTCTTCCCCGGAACCTCCTGATTAGGAGGTTCGTTGATCTGAATCCTGCCGCTGCGCTCAACAGTTCTCCTGAGCGTGTCAAAACATATGACACCTCTCGTATTCCTCCGTGAACTGCTAGCGGCTGTCCCTATCACAAAAACGACGATTGGTTAAATATTAGTGCGTTAATTTTAATAAAACATTTAATTAATAAAATCAAATGGTACCTGAAGTGGATGACTCGTCTGTCGACTTTCCTTTTCTCCTCGCCGAAATAAGGTGGTCAGGTTTCTCAAATGGCTGCTGCTGGTATGCCTCCGCAGCACTCACGTACTGAGGCATATCAGGCCATATGGGCACACCCTGATAGTCGACCTCCGGTATCGCCGGAATGTTGTACAGGAGGAAGAGCTGGTTTGAGAGAGTAGGAGCCTCAGTCGAGTCAGCAGCAGACTGAGACGGACTCGGCATCGGCTCCCGATGAACCTCAGGCATACGAACCTGAGGAACGTCGGCAGCTATCTCCTCGTGAAATAGCTGCCGACAAACCTCGGAGCCACAGAGGGACCGACATACGAAAGTGAAGTGCTCGACGGCCGCCCCGCCTAGAGAAGGGTCTGGTGCCGAGAACTCACACTCCGTCGCGGCTGGTCTGCATCCACAGTCCTCCGCGGCTGGGATGAATCTACACTCCTCCGCGGCTGGCTGGTGGTCCTCTCAGGCTGGCTAGCGGTCCTCTCGGAGTCTGCGGAACCGCCGGAATTTCTAGAACCTCTAGATCTGCCGCCACGACGGCCTCCGAATAAGTTTCTTAATGCATCGGCCATCTAAAGCCCGAGGCATTAATACATTAATTGATATTAAATTATATTATATTAAATAACAAATTCTAATTAATATAATAACCAATAATACTAACATATTTTAATATAACAATTTATATACTAACATATTAAATTATATTATATTAAATAACAAATTCTAATTAAATATAATTAAGCTATATATATAATTAAGCTAAATTATACAATTAAGTTATCAATTTATATAATTAAAAAAACCAATTTATACGTATAAATTATACAATTACACCTAAATTATACAATTAAAATAAATTTGAAAAAAATTACCTAAATTAACATAAATACCTAAAATTTATCTAAGTTAACATAAATACCTAAAATTTACCTAAATTAACATAAATACGTAAATTATACCTAAATTAACATAAATACCTAAATTATACCTAAATTAACATAAATACCTAAATTAACATTAATTAACATAAATGAAAAAAAAAAAACCTACTGCCGAATTGAAAATGGAAGGGAGGAGGAGGCTGGGCCGGAGGAGGGACACGCCGGATTGGAGGAGGAAGAGGGAGGGCCGGCCGGATTGGAGGAGGAAGAGGGAGGCTGTCGGATTGGAGGAGCAAGAGGGAGGAGGGGGTTGCCGGATTCGAGGAGGAAGAGGGAGGAGGACGATGAGGCTAGCGGCGCTGGATCGGTTGGAGGATTTGGAAATATGCAGCAAATGGAGGCTCGGGTTCGGCTGCAACAAACTTATACCCGATAGTATAGCCGACGAAATCTATGAACTCGTCGGCTATAGTTTAGGTGCTCAGCAGCCGTCCGATCTCCCCCATCCAACGGCGGACAATGAAAATGCGCCATCAGTAGAGTTTAGCCGACGAAATTAAATATTTCGTCGGCTATACTTTGGAAAATCACAGCCGTTGGATCTGAGCCATCCAACGGCGGACAATAAGCGGATCGCAAGAGTTTAGCCGACGAAATAAAGTATTTCGTCGGCTAAACGTTTGGTCAAACTACGAAGTCAAACCTCTAAACCCTATAAATTAAAACGGAAATTGGCCTGTCTAAATGACGTTTTCTGGCCTTATCTTCAACAGAGAATAGTTTCAAATCGATGAGACGCGACTAATCGTATAAAAATTTTCTTCAAAATATTTACCGACCGTCAGGCTACCCATAGGAAAACGGGAGTAAAAAACAGTTAACCGCAACATTCGGCACACAGATTTTGTCGGAATATGCTAATTTTTCAACCGTAGACGTATTTCAATATTTCAATCATATCTTAATTCACGACACATTTGCATTTGAAGAGTCTACGTATAGTAACTATTTGAAACTATACATTCACTTAAACACTTAGTAAACAAGTTAAGGAACCTTAGTGCATATGTTCCGATTTTGAATCTAAAAGTTGGGAAAATCTATTCCAACCGTCAGATATCACCACTAAGATTAAAAACATGTATGAAAAAAAACCCAACTACATCTGACAACGTTAAAGGCTCGATCGGGACGGTCAAACTGTAAAGTCAAACTTCTAAACGCTTTACAACGGAAATTGGCCCGTCTAAATGACGTTTTTTGGCCTGACCTTCAACATAGAATAGTTTCAGATCGATGAGACGCAACTAATCGTATAAAAATTTTCATCAAAATATTTACCGACCGTCAGGCTACCCATAGGAAAACGGAAGTAAAAAACAGCTAACCGCATCATTCGGCACACAAATTTTGTCGGAATCTTCTCATTTTTCAACCGTAGACGTTTTTCAATATTTCGGTCATATCTTATTTCACGACACATTTGCATTTGAAGGATGAAGCAATGGTTTGTCGATAGTGATAGAAAATGGAAGCTGATTTTTTTTGTTTTTTTGTTTTAATCATAGCCGACGAAATCAAACCTAGTACTCGTCGGCTATTCTTTTGTCGTTTTCGGTCAAAAATAAAATAATTATTTTTCAAAAAACTTATGGCCGACGAAATAATGAATTTTTCGTCGGCCATTGTACGTACTGCCGACGAAAAATTCATTATTCGTCGGCCATTATTTTGCAAAAAACTTATGGCCGACGAAATAATGAATTTTTCGTCGGCCATTGTACGTATAGCCGACGAAAAATTCATTATTCGTCGGCCATTATTGTAAGGGCCGACGAAATAATGCATTTTTCGTCTGCTATTCTCTGAAAAAAAAAAAAAACCAAAAAAATCAGTGGTTTTACACCTTTGCTATTCCGATGTCCTGTTAACATATAACCAAAATTGAACATAAAAAACCAGAAACCCAACAGTCAACATATTTCAAATTTTTGTTTAAGGGGTTTGGAACCCAGCCTAGCTGGGAGGCTCATCCCCACGCCCGTTCATTAGAAATGAGTTGATTACAAATGAAAGGATTACATCATTTAAATTACTTAATCCGTCGGATTGTAATCGGAATCATCGGATGAGTCTTCTTCGGTTTCTGAATTGCTCGATAGGGGTAATCTATGTCTTTCCTCACCACTAGAGTCCTCGTTAGTTTCTTCATTTGGATCAACATCAACAAGCAGTGGCTCTTCACGTCGAATTCGCACCGGCGTGTCTAGGCGAATAAAAGAGGAGTCAGGAATACAGTTTGAGTTGGGCTCTTGATACGCGGTGCCCCCTTCCTCGTTCTCTTCAGCCACTCCAAGTGTAGACGCCCGGTAAATGTTGCGATGGTGGATATTGTTGACTACTTTCCACGGATCACCCTTGGCGAGATCATCAAGATAAAACACTTGTTTCACCCATGTGGCTAAAACGAACGGGTCGTCCTCATACCATGATGTATTAGTGTTCACAGAACTTATGCCGTATTGATCGGTTTTCATGCTCTGCGGCCGTGTGTCAAACCATCTACACTTGAAAAGATGCACTTTCATGCCTTCCCCGTAATGCAGTTCCACAACTGAATGGAGAACACCGTAATAGTCAACTCCACCATCCCCACCATGTGCCATAACCCCTGAATTTTGTGTTTTCAGTCTGAGGTCTCTGTCTTCACATCGAAATAACACACCATTCACCTTGCACGTCGCATAAACTTTTGAATAGACCGGCCTCCTTGCTAAAAGTCTGAGTTCGTGCGACCAATTTGGGTGATTATCATTTTCAATAAGGTCCATCTGCAACCATCAGAATCAACTATAAATATGAATAAATATACACAATAATATATGAACACGTATAGAATAGTGTTAAAGGTACGTACCCTGCGGCCGAAATACTCTGCGAATGTCTGGTTGTGGTAATCGAGATCACCTGCTACTCCTTCACAGCGTAGATGTATGTCCTTCCAAAACTGAACTTCTGGACAGTTGATTAGTACCCACCAATGTGCAATGGCTACCTCATAATCTTTCAACTTGTAGGAAACTGGCATGTTTCCACCGAGTACAACATCGTCGGAGAGTATGGAAAGATTGAACTGTGACGGTACATCTTCCTGTATGCTTTCCTGTAACGCTCCGAAATACAGCTTCATGTAGGTGACGCACTCGTGCGCAATATATGCTTCAGCTATACATCCTTCAGGTGCGGATCTGTTTTGGACAAAACCACCGTATTGTCCAAGTTGCCTATAAATCAAGTTTTTAAAGTGTTATGATAATACATTAACACTATATCACATATATTGATGAGGAAATTAACATAAGGTGTAAAATACGTACCTTTCCATCGGATACATCCAAGTGAAGTGCACAGGACCGGTAAGCAACAACTACCGAGGAAGATGGATCATGAGGTGAGGCATGATGTCGAAAAAATTTGGAGGAAATATCATCTCAAATTTACACATGATATGAACGATGTCTTGTTGCATTTCCCGGAGGTCAGATTTTCTCACTTCCTGTGTGCATACCTTCTGGAAAAATCTTGCCAACGCTACTAACGGCTCCACAACGTGACGGGGAAGGAACGGTCGAATGAAAACAGGGAAGAGACGTTGTAGCAGGATATGATTGTCATGACTTTTCAACCCGTACAGATTGTTGAATTGTCTGTTGACACACTTGGCTATATTTCCAGCAAAGCCTGAAGGATACTTGGCCCGACTTATCCAATGGAAAATTTCTGATTTATGCTCAGGCTTGACGGTGTAAGGAGCTTGAGGCATTTTTCTATTCCCTTGTTTCAACCATAGTGGTTTTCTGATATTCATGTTTTGCAGATCAGTGCGAGCCTTAGGACCGTCTTTCGTCTTCCCCTCCAAGTTCAGCGTTGTGCCCACCACACTTTCAGAAACATTTTTTTCTATGTGCATAACGTCTAGGAAGTGACGGATCAACAACTCACACCAGTACGGGAGTTCCCACAATATTCTCCTATGTGTCCAGAATTTGTACTCCTCAGGCCTTTCAGGTATTTCCGCTACAATATCGGGATGATTGCTGAGGGGCCCAAAATCGTACTCATTAAGTCTTGCTAAAATTTCTCTTCCTGTCCATCTTCTGGGAGCACGGCCGTGTTCTTCGGTTCCATCAAATGCGGCGGACTCGTAACGCCAGTGGTGATCCGCCGGAAGGAACACACGATGACCCATTCGGCATATCTTGTTGCAATGAGGGGTGCTCCCATAATCGCTGAGGCACTCTGGACAAGCCTTGTATCCCCTAACAACGCTGCCCGACAACATCCCATAAGCAGGAAAATCACTGATGGTACCAATAACCATGGCATGCATCTGGAACGTGTCCTGCTTGTACTTGTCAAAAGTGGGATGACCAACGTCCCACAATACCTTAAGCTCTTCAATCAGTGGTCTCATATACACATCGAGACATTTCCTTGGGTAACCAGGCCCCGGAATCAACAACATCAACATATTATATTCCTTCTTCATGCACATCCACGGAGGAAGGTTGTAAGGTACCAAAACCACCGGCCATATACTGTATGAAAGACTCATGGTACCGAAAGGGTTGAACCCGTCGGTTGAGAGCCCGAGCCTGACGTTTCTGACATCTGACGCAAAATAAGGAAACTCATTGTTTATATGCTTCCAAGCCGCTCCGTCAGAGATGTGTGTCATGATATATGCGTCTCCCGCGTCCCGCTCACCGTGCCACCTCATGGCTTTTGCGGTGGTTTCTGACATGTACAACCGCTCAAGCCTATCTCTCAACGGAAAATACGGAAGCACTTTCACAGGTTTCCTATTGCCTGCTCCCGTCAACTTATATCGGTCAGACTGACATATCGGACATGCGTCAAGGCTAGCAAGGTCATTCCCTTCTGCATCTTTACCCCAGAAGAGAACGCAGTCAAATGCGCATGCATGGATCTTAATGTAGGAAAGCCCTAGATCTTTGAGGATACTTCGGACCTGACGGTGATTGGTAGGATTACGATGACCCTCCTCTAACAACGAAGAAGTGTACTGTAGATATTCATCCACTTGCCTGATGCTCCCTTTTGTCTCGACTTTAGTCCTCATTACCTCCATCACACTTTGAAGAACTGTCTTCTCAGAACTTGAAGACACAGGGGTCTGTTGCAATGCAATCAGTTTGTTGTACTTGTCAAAGGCAGCAGTGTTGACAACTTGTGGGAACGGCTACACCGGGTCCTGCATATATTGTTCCCTACGTACACCGCTTTCAAAAGGAAACACGTCGTTGAAGAATGCCATTGTTGGATCGTTGGATGTACTACTACTGCCCGCCTCAAAATACTGCCCATGATCATGCGATCCATCTAATGATGGCTCACCGTGATATATCCAACGTGTGTACTTCGGCCGAAACCCATTACTCTTTAGGTGCTCCCATACTGTCCTAATCGGAAATCGACACATATCACTGCGACACTTACATTTCTTGCACGGGCAATAATGGTAATTCCCCTTTGCATTTTCCTCGACGAACTGCATAAAATCCACAACTCCTGTAGTGTATCGTCGGTCATGCCTTGGAAGCGAAATCCAACTCTTATCTCGATCCATATATAGCTTGATAATAATATATATGTATAACTTTAATTAATAATAAATTAATTAACACATATATATATTACAATATATATTATTATCAACATCAACTCATATATATATATATACCATTAATTAACAACCATTATTTAAGTTCATTACACTATCAACAACCATTAATTAACATATTTATATATATTTTAACACTAATTAAAATAACATTATTAAATTAAAACACATAATTATACTCTAACTGAAAATCAACTCAATTACAACTCAAAATCAACATATATACATACATTCTAACACTAAAACAACAACAAAATAAAAAATCACTTACTATATCAAAATCACTAAAACTCAAAATCAACTCAACTAAAACTCAAAATCAACATATATACACATATACGTACCTATATATAGCTCCACAATGTAAGAGAGGACGGATTTCAACAATACCCACAGATTTTTCACTCTTTCTCCCGTTTTTTTCCGTTTTTTTTTAAATGGGCAGCTTCTGTCCAGATCTGAAAATATAAAGACTTATAGCTGACGAAATTGTCAACTTCGTCGGCCATTCTTCTTAAATTTGTATAGCCGACGAAAACTTTAAATCGTCGGCCATTATAGGGGTATAGCCGACGAAAGAAAAAATCGTCGGCCATTCTTGTAGAATAGCCGACGATTTTTAATTTTTACCGACGAAATAAAAAATCGTCGGCCATTCTATGGGAATAGTCGACGAAATTTTTTTTTTTGCGACGACAAAAATTTTCGTCGGCCATTCTTGGGAATAGCCGACGAAAAAAGTGTTTCGTCGGCCGTTTTTTTTTTTTTCGTCGGCAAAGCCCTTTTTTCTTGTAGTGCTAGCCGAAAATCAACTTCACCCTCACCCAAGTTTCTGCCGAAACCTGGAAATTCCTGCCGACACTTACCTATTGCTGAGCAGCCTCCCCATCTCTTCCATCTTCCGCCGGATCCACACGAGTCAAAGTCATCAAGGTGTCTACAAAAGTGTGATCCACTCCCCTCTTTCAGTTCAGTAAGTTTATGTAGTTATGTTTAGTTTTGTCTATGAAACTTGCATGTATTTTTGGTTTTGGATTATATGTCTATGTATGAACCAAATTGGAGATTGGTTTTATAATTTTTATGTTAATGATTTGTTTGATTTGATGCTTAGATTTAGGTTTAAGTTTCGGCAACAATGATTTTGCATGTTAATTTGTAATATAAAACTTGTAAGATTTACACACTTAGATAATTTGGACAGCGGTATAGATGCATGTTGAGGATTTAAATCGGTTAGTAATCTAAGGGCGTGACTTAAAAACCGACACATTAGTTTCACTACCAGAAAAGGGGTCATAGCCGACGACGCCATCTCGTCGGCCGTTTCCATTAAATCGTCGGCTATAGTCATAGCCGACGAAGTATCGTCGGCTATTCCCTCGTCGGGAATGCCCCGTCGCCTATAGTATAGCCGACGACACTTAGGGTAAGTCGTCGGCTATAACCCGAAACCCCTAAACCCTAAACCCCGAAGTATAGCCGACGAACAAAGCGTCGTCGGCTATTATGCGAATATTGCCGACGATAGAGTCGTCGGCTATAACTCTCCCCTAACATACCCTGAACCCTAACCCCTAAACCCCGAAGTATAGCCGACGACTCTATCGTCGGCTATAAGTCGAGGCATAGCCGACGAATTAATCGTCGGCTATAAACTTCGCCGGCACCGGAAACGGCTTATTTTTGCCGGAAGCCGGGATGTTATAGCCGACGAAATATGGTCCATTTCGTCGGCTATAACCCCTAAATATTTAAAAAAATTTAAAATTTTGTTCGGGCCCAATTCCACTTCGTCTTCAGTTTGGCTGCAGAAAATCCACAAATGTACATCCAAATAGCCAACAAATATCCACATCAATCCATCCGTCATATCCTACTGTACAAACCCCCTAACTAGCCATCTACGTACACTACTAACTACTCATCACCCCCTAAATGGATGGCGTCGTCGACGGGATCGTTCGAGTTCCGGTGGCTATGGCTACCCTGATCGCCTGGCGTACTCCGATGCGGGGGAGGAGTGGGGACGACGAAATCGGGCATATGTGGCGGAGGCGGGGCCTCCTCTCCAGCTCGTTGGGCCTCCCAAGATTGCCGCATCCATCGGTACATCTCCGCCACGGCCGCGTTGCTGGCCAGCTGCACCGAAGCCTGCTGCTAGAGCGCCTCCACCGCCCTCGCCAAATCCGCCTGCGTCCTCTGCAGCTGTGTCTGCAAGTCTCTGCTCGTCGAAGCCGCACGCTGCGTGCTGGGATTGGGCAGCGTGTACTTCAGAACCCCATCTCCCGCCGCGCCTAGGCCTCTCTGGTAGAAGTAGTTGTTGCCAGTCCCTACCGCCGCGTGCATGATCTGAGAGGCCAAGCGCGGCTCAAGGGTGTCGATCGTGGAGGCAAACTCCACGATCGCCTCGTCGGACGCCCCTTCCCCCAGCGTCTCTCGCGCGATCCTCAAGGTGATCGCGTCGGTCTCCGCATCTATTCTCGCCTAATTGACAAGAAAATATAATAAACGAATTAATAAAAAAAATATAAATTAATTTAATGAAACACTTTTATTGAAGATGGGCGAATACTTACCAGTTGGTCGGGACGGTCCGGATACATGTGCGCATGAATCCACGACAACGGCCTCGGCGGTCGGTCCCTCCTTGCAATCCCTGCCCACTGCCTCCAGTAGCGGGCGCCGCCGTGGTGGGGGTGCTCGTTCATCTTGCGGTTGTCGCTGTTCGTCTTCGAGATTTTCTTTATTATAAGAACGAACATATAAACGCAAATATAAATTAGTAACTAACTTAAAATATTAGGAACTAACCAAAAAAAATTATTAACTAATTTAGTTACTAACTAATTTAATTTAATTAGTAACTAACTAACTAACTAATTTAATTTAGTAACTAACTAACTTACTAACTACCTAATTTAATTTAATTTAGTAACGAACTAACTAACTATGTAACTAACTAACTAACTTAATTTAATAACTAACTAACTAACTAATTAATTTAATTTAGTAACTACATAATTTAATTACTAAATAACATTAAAAAGTTATAGACTAGGCTAAATTTTCTTACCGAGACCCTGTCGCTCCCGAAGTACGCTACCAGCCATAGCCACTCATACTCCCTGTACCGGAACTCGTGGGGGGTTGCACCTCGCCCCAAGCCCTTCTCCACATGGTACGTCCTGTGGTGCGTCGACAGCTCGTTCTTCCACTCGGAGTACCTATATTAACAGAACACAACTGTTAGATATATTCGTACATCTTTAATCGTCTTCAATCTAACTCGAATGATAGTAAAATAACGCGAAACAAATAACCTGTTCTTCAGCTGCTCGTCTCTCCACCAGTCCAAGGCAGGATGGACTCTAAACCATTGCTGCAATATTATAAATTAATTAGAAAATATTTTTATATAGTTATAAGGACTCAATTCATAAATGTTTATTTTCTATAATAAAAATACGATTTAACTCACCGACAGTGCCTTGATGTCATCGTGCACAGAGCCCCAGTCGGGCCACAACATTGGGACCCTGTCCCGCACGATCATGCCCGTCGCGTTGATATACTTGGTCGTGGTTTCTCTCCTCTCGATCGGGCGTCCATCCTCACCGGGACCGGGCAGGATCTCCCTGATCCCACCGGCGAGTTCCCTCTCCAGGGTCGACATGTTCACTGGCCCTCTGGTCCTTCTCGTCCCCGCGGGTTTATTTACGAGGGCGCCTATTTCATAATTAAAATGAATACATGCCTAATAAAAATTCCGTACTAACTAACTAATTGACTAACCAACTACGTACATAATTTACTAACTAACTAATTTAATTTAATAACTAACTAACGACCTAACTAATTTAATTTACTAACTAATTATGAACTAAGCTTCGACGTAGTTAAATAATTAATTAAACAATGTAAATAATTAATTAAACTAACTAATTACCTGCATCGTTGTACTGTTTGTCCTTCTCACGAACACACCACAGGCCGCGGCAGTCCACTGAGTCGAAATTCCTGTGGACGTAGGCCTCCTCCCAGGGAATCTCGTGCGGCCAGTCGTTCCTCCAAATCTGCCTCCCCCTAGCGTTGTACTCGGGGATGGCAGGGAGGAACTGGACCATGTACATCCCCGATGGCGGAGACATACGGGGCGTGGACCCTGAGGGGCCTGATCCCCCTGTCGGTGGGCCCTGTCGCTGTGGACGCCGTCACTGTGGGGGGACAGGGAGCATCTCTGGAGGGTCCTGATCGTCGCGCGGTGGGGTCGACTGCCGATCCTGGAACAGTGCTGAAGTGCAGTGGGGTCTGGAGGGTGCGGCTGTGCGTCCTCCTCTGTCGCTCAAGGATGTGCCCGCTCCCGTCGACTCATACGATGAGCCCCCACGTGTATCGCTCGGGGTAAATCCCATCAACGTCTCCTCGCGCCTGTTCATTGGCTGGCGTAGGCCCCGACGACCGCTGGGTATGCCCCGACTACCGCTGGGTCTGCCCCCCCCTCGGCTGGGTCCTGCCTGAGCTTCGGGGTCGCTCCCGCTCGGTCTGGCAATCCAGCGGTCTACAGCGCGGCGGTTTTCTGCACAATTAGTATATAAATTCCATAAATTTCACAAACATTCCACAAAATTAAAAAAAATTCCACAAAATTCACAATTAGCCCTAAAACACTTATACCTAAATCATTTAACCCTAAAAAACAATTAACCCTAATTAAATCAAAAAAATTCTAAATCAAAACCCTAAATAATTCAATAAATCACAAATGAGGGAGAGCCGGGACTACCTGACATGGTGGTGCGACGGGGACGAGGTCCGGTGGTGGTGCGGTGCGGCGGCGACGGCGGCTAGGGGCGGCGGCTGCGTTCGGTTCGATTTCGAATCGGTGAGGGTCGGGAAGGACAGAGAGGGGTCGGGGGGGCTCGGGGAGTGTCGGTGGTGGTGCGGTGCGGCGGCGACGACGGCTAGGGGCGGCGGCTGCGTTCGGTTCGATTTCGAATCGGTGAGGGTCGGGAAGGACGGGGAGGGGTCGGGGAGTGGTCGGGTAGAGACAGGGAGGGTCGGGAGGGCTCGGGGAGTGTCGGTGGTGGTCGGTCGGCGTCGGGGAGGGTGGGGCGGCGATTAGAGTTTTGAGGGGAGCCGGGAGAAAATGAGGGAGGCGCGGTCTGCTTTGATTTAAATCGAAGGACTATAGCCGACGATGTCAATTTTAATTCGTCGGCTATACTATAGCCGACGAATTTCGTCGGCTATACTCTGACCCTAAATCCGGGCCGGGCCGAAGTTGGGCTTTGCGGGCCGAGGTACGGGCCAAGCCTTGGGCTGTGCGGGGGGCGGGCCGGTTATAGCCGACGACCTTCAACGTTTTGTCGTTAGCCGATGACTTGCATATTAAATTACCCAGAATAGGCATTATAGCCGACGAAGTATGGTCCATTTCGTCGGCTATAATGCTTATCTTTATGAAAATTTGCCATTTAGGGCCTGCAAATTGCCTATTTCACCTGATAAATTCCTGAACATCGCACAAACAATTCAATACAATTTCCCATAAACTCCGAAAACGCTAACTACAAAAAATGTTTTTAAATAATATGGATTCATACATGCATGCACCATCGTACACAAATACATACATAAATAGTATACTAAGGATGATAATCAGAATCATCCTCATCACTTGAGTCAGACGTAGTATAGTAGTTAATATCTGGCAACCGGTGCTCGTACTCGTCGTCTGAGTCATCGTCTGCCTGAGATAGACGATTCGGATTAACATCATACATGGGCACCTGACCCCTAGGAAGTCGAACCACTCTGCCCGGCGTCACATTATTATCGCGGATGGTGGAGGATTCCGGAATGTCGACGATGTCCGGCTCTTGGTATGTGGTCGCTTCTTGACACTCTGTGCTCACACCAAGTGTGGTAGCACTGTATATGTCTCGTTGAGACACATGGTTAACTACATTCCACGTGCCTTTGTTCAATGGATCATCAAGATAAAAGACCTTTTTGGCCGCTGTGGCGAAAACAAAGGGGTCATCTTCATACACACTAGTGGCGGTATTCACCGAAAGTATGCCGTACTGATCGGTCCTTATGCGGTGCGGCCTAGTATCAAACCATCGACACTTGAACAAGTGGACTTTCATGCGGTTCCCATAAATGAGTTCAACAACTGACTGTAGGACACCGTAATAATCCACGCCCCCCTCTGCACCATCGACCATCACCCCACAATTCTGTGTTTTGCGTTCCCCGTCTCTAGCTTCACATATATACTTAACGCCGTTGACATTACACATTGGGCAGACTGTGGAAGATATCGGCTTCATCGACAACAGCCTCAATTCCTCTGAGTAATTTCTATGACCACCCTTCGCAGCCACGTGCATCAGCTGAAAAATATAACTCAAATCACTTGGTGTGTTTATGATTAAAGAATAGGGAACTGTAAAAGAAAGCCATCTAATATATATATTTATACACTTACCCATTGTGGAAAATAGTCTGCAAACGTCGTGTTGTGGTACTCGAGATCACCGCCAACTTCCTTGCAGTTAAGATGGGTTCGTTTCCAATATTGTACCTCCGGACAGTTTATTAGAACCCACCAGTGGGCAATCCCTACCTCATGGTCAGGCAACTTGTCCACACCCTTCTTCTTGAAGCTTCTGTATGGTACAACATCGTTGGAGACGATAGATAGGTTGAACTCGGGGTCATCTCGACTTGGATGTTGTGGGGGGTCCTCCATCGCTCCAAAGTACAACTTGGTGTACGTTACACACTCATGCGCAATGTAAGCTTCAGCAATACACCCCTCAGGCGAAGATTTATTGTGCACATATTTCTTGTAGTCTCCAAGTTGTCTGCAAGGTTAACAAGTGCATGTTAAGAGCATGCAAATTTTATTTAAAAACATGTATAAATCAAATTTATGAATAACATGTACCTTTCGATGGGATACATCCAAGTGTAGTGTACGGGACCGGTAAGCAACAATTGTTGGGGAAGATGGATCATCAGGTGAGGCATGATGTCAAAGAAGTTTGGGGGAAATATCCTCTCGAACTTGCACAAGATAAAAACGATTTCCTCATGCATTCTCATGAGGTCTGATTTTCTAACTTCTCTAGCGCATAACTTCTGGAAGAATCTTGACAACGCCACTAACGGCTCAACCACTTCATCCTCCAAGTACGCTCGAATGAAAATAGGGAAGAGGCGTTGAAGCAGTACATGGCAGTCGTGACTCTTCAATCCGTACATCTTGTTGTCTCGGTAGTTAACACACTTGCTTATGTTACCCGCATAGCCATAAGGATACCTGCATAGCCATTAACAACAATTAGATTTCATGCATATATAGTCGTCCAACAACAGATGGATTCTTTAGGAAATACATGCCTAATAAAAAGTTACCTGACATTACTCATCCATCCAAAGATTTCATGTTTCTGGTCCCTGGTGACGGTGTAAGGAGCTTGGGGCATTTTGCTCCTGCCCTCTCCCAACCACAAATGGTCCCGCAGTCCCATATTTCTCAGATCAACGCGTGCCTTGGGGGTGTCTTTTGTTTTCTTCTCCCAATTCAAAACTGTGCCAACCACGGCTTCACACACGTTCTTCTCTATATGCATGACATCCAGGTAGTGTCTGATAGGCAACCTGGACCAATAAGGAAGTTCCCAGAAGATGCTCTTGTGTGACCAGAACCTATACTGATCGGGCCTCTCGGGAATCGTGCGCAACACATCGGGATGATTGCTAAGCGGACCAAAGTCATACTCATTCAACACTGCCAATATTTCCTCCCCTGTCCATCGCTCCGGTGCCCAGCCCCTTTCTTCAGTCCCATCAAAAGCCTGTGCATCGTCCCTAAATGGATGGTCATGCGGAAGCCAACAACGGTGACGCATCTGGACAATCTTGCTGCAATGAGGACTGGAGCAATCAACAGTCATGCACTCTGAACAAGCGTTGTAACCCCTGGTGACGCTGCCCGACAACATACCCCTCCCAGGAAAGTCACTGATCGTGCCAACAAGCATGGCACGCATCCGGAACATCTCATTTTTGAACCGGTCGTAGACCAGGTGGCCTTTCAGACTCAAGTACCAAAGCTCCTCAATTACGGGTCTCAAATACACATCGAGACACTTTCCCGGATAACCTGGGCCTGGAATCAACAATGTGAGCATGTTATATTCCTTCTTCATGCACATCCACGGTGGAAGGTTGTACGGAATCAAAATAACTGGCCACACACTGTACTGAAGCTCTTTCTTGCCAAAAGGGTTGAAACCGTCGGATGATAGCCCTAGCCAAACATTTCGAACCTCTGATGCAAATTTAGGAAACTCCAACACATTCTTCTTCCAAGCCTCTCCGTCGGCGGGATGTCTAAGGGTGTCATCGTCAGGCACATTCCTCTCAGCCCACCATCTCATAGCTTCGGCCGTGAAAGCACACATGAACAACCACTCAAGCCTATCAATCAGCGGGAAGTACCGAAGTATCTTCACAGCTTTCTTGTTCCCTTTAGGAGTGAACTTATACCGCTCTGTATTGCATACTGGGCAGTATTCAAGATCTGCAAGTCCTTCCCCGTAAAACAGAACACAATCGTATCTGCATGCATGAATCTTGATGTAGGAAAGGCCGAGATCTTTAAGGATATGTCGCACCTTATGATGACTGGTAGGAAGCCGATGTCCGGGGGGCATCGCCCCACCCCATATCTTCAGCCAATCATCAACCGATTTGACAGTGCCTTTGTTCTCCGTTTTGATCTTCATCACTCCCATGACAGATTCAAGGACAGTCTTACTGCATCCGGGGTACAACGGAGTCTGTTGCAATGCGATCAGGTTGTTGTACTTTTCCATACCACTTGTGTTGACCGGTGATCGGGGTAATGGCTCGAGTGGCTCCATATCAAGGAAACACTCCATCTCCAGAGGAGGGAGTTGCACATCTGGTGCTTCATCAAAGACACCACTCTCACGAGGAAACATATCGTTGATCCAGTTCGTTGTTGGATCATTGGACGAACTCCCTCTCTCGGCAAATTGTCCATGATCATGAGGACCCGCAAACTCTGGTTCACCGTGATAAATCCAATTAGTGTATAGGACCCAAAATCCATATCTAGCCAGGTGTTGCTCCACTTTCTCTATGGAAAAACGTTGTCGTGGGCTGGCACACTTGCAGTTTTTACACGGGCCATAATGAAGTGTAGTGTCTCCACAGTTAGCCATCACAAATTCCAGGAAACTCCTAACTCCATCATGATATGCCTGATCCCATCTTCCAAGGGTAATCCAACTCTTGTCCATCCTGTAAATTCAATAAATAAATATAATTATATATAGATATGTATATATGCACGTACTACGTACGTACGTACGTACTAATTAATTAAAAAATTCATCATTACACATATATATATATATATACACATCCCTAAATTAATTAAAACATCGTCAATCTCCCTAATTAATTGAACACAATATAGTTTTTATATATACCAACAATATATTTTTAATTACAATTAAATTAATTAATATATATATATATACATTTTTTCATCAAATTCATCTAAAATCACCTCTAAATCAACAATCAATCACTAATCTTCAACAAAACTTCAATTCTATCTAACCAACATATCAGCCCATTGATAATCTCATCTCAACACATATATATATCAAATTAATCACACATTTATTCTAATTAAACTCTAAATTAACACACCTCTGCATATAACCAACTAAATCAACACACACAGCAATATACGTACCTTTCAAGCTTATGGCCGAGGTTTTGGACGATTTCAGAGGGTTTTCGAAATTTTTCGAAAAAATTTCGACGAAGTGAGCTCGCTGGTGCAGAATAGATCTGATATAAGGGTTATAGCCGACGAAGACCCTCCTCGTCGGCTATAACCAAAAAATTTTCGTCGGCTATAGTTATAGCCGACGACGTCAAGGAATAGCCGACGAGTCGTCGGCTATAATATTATAGCCGACGATGTGGCCGACGAAAGAGTACTTCGTCGGCTATAACCGCTTATAGCCGACGAAGTACTCTTTCGTCGGCCGTTTTTTTTCATATCGTCGGCTATGATCCCTTTTCTGGTAGTGTTTTGTTTAACAAACAAGTAAATCTAGATGTTAGGTTTCATCTAACCCGAGTAGAATGAATAAAGATTAAACGTATGTTGCTTTGATTCTATTGTGCTCACCTAGGGTATAACCTTAGCTAAAACTTGCATGTTAAATGAGATGATTGACAACCTTGCTTGTTTACATGTCTTCGATTATTGACTTTTGTGCTTCAATGTTACGAGTTGTATAATGGTAGCATAACTTTTAGGGTCACTTTGCGAATAGCTCGATCTTAAAACATTAGAGAGTCTCTCAACTAGGTAAGATCGGAAACGTTCTAGTTGTAGGTCGAAACTTGTTTAAATCCAATGCATGCTAAATACTCGTTCCTTACTTTCTTTTGTGTGAATCTTATGTGTTAAAGAGTTAAGTGCCGAGTGCTTTGTGTGAAAGATGTCGACCAAACTTGTAAATAATAGACTTAGGATTTTTTTTTCTGCATTGTAATTTCGTTTCTAGTGTTATGGGCAGCCTTGCTGCCGATGCCATACCTTCCCCCATGTGACGATTTTTGTGCATATGTATATATGTTTTTATCTAACAATCTCATGTTTCAGGTACCCTTAATCCCCGACTTAGAACGATCCATACTTATTCTATACTACTTACGATTGTAGGGTTATTATTGCTTTATGCTCGCTTAGGCGACTCATCAATTTTTGGCGCCGTTGCCGGAGATTATAAAAGCTTGATTTATATGATTGTTGTAAATATAATGTTGCTGGAAATTTTTGTTGTAAAGTTGCAAAGTTTGTAATTTTTGGTTTTATTTGAGATTTGTAAAGTAGAAATATGCTTCGGCATGTAGAGTTTTAATTTCGAAAGTTACATGATGTATAAAGAATGTATATGTGTAATAACTTAGTTTAATTTCTAGGAAGTTGATAGTGTTGTGTATGCTTGAGTTTATTGTAGTTTCTAAAGTGTAACATGTAGGGAGAAGCCGCTTTTGTTGGTCTTAGCCTTAACCCTTCATACGAATGATGCCATGTTAGATACGTCTTTTATGTAGACTGGGAAACGTGGGATACGTCCCCTCCACGCATACGAGCGATAACTTGGCAGACCCATTTTTATGAGGTTGAGGGCGGCTTTGATCAACACTTGTAGACCGCTAGTGACCCGAGTTTGTCTTACAAAGTATGAGGCGAGTTAGTTTCATTGATATGGTTCTCAAGTTTGTTTAACTGGATCTCAAGGCCCACAGACTGATGTTCATTCTCGGTGAGTGAGTCGATAGAGAGTTCGCTCCCTGTGGTGACCAACAACGAGTCCTGCCTGGTTCCTGTAGGGGGTTCGCCCTCCGTGAATCTTAACAGCACCGCCTATGAAAAGTAGAACACGCTCGAACTAGTCGATAGCTTGGGCCGAAGCATCACCTCACTTTAGACGCTAGAAGATAACTTGGCATATGTGACCTATTTTCTTCAAATAAAACAATTTGTCTGGTTCAAACTCTTGAGGTATATCGGATTAAGCATGATACTACCGGGGGCTGCATCAGTCCATTGCACTGTTATCTCCTCTGCTCCACGTACCTTGAGAGTTAGAACAAATCTTAAAAGAAATTAGACTTAGAGATTACATATACACAAAATTGTTTGTATTTGCTAATGCCATGGCTTGTAATTTAGTTTTGTTTGCTTAGAGATTACATACACATTTATCTTTGTGTTTTGTTTGCTTTGATGTGTCTTGTGTGTGTGCAGATCGAATAGGGAAGAAACAGTGCAGGAAATACCAACTTCTGCCCAAAACATAATTCGGGCAGTGCGGTCTGTCAACTTTGGAAGGGTGCTGTTTGCAGCTCACAAAACCTGGAAAAGTAAGCCATACACCGTTGGAAAGGGCTTTGAGTCTATTTTCTGTAGGATTTTACTGAAGTGAATTTGGAGTCACGAGCCATTCCCATTTTCAATTTGAGTACAGCAAGGTCAATCTGGCAAAACAGGAAACTGGGCAGATCAATAGTTCCGATAAAAGGCCAAACAAAGAATACCTATGCTGATCTGATTAAGGCAAACTTTATACCATTGGAAAGCTCTGTGTGTCCAATACAACATTGATTTATAACACTTTTGCATTAGGAAGTATTCCATCTGCCAAAGCTTCTGCCAAGCTGCCTGCAGCCTACCATGTTGCTGCCCTGCGCACTGCCGAGCCCCTGCTGAATGTCCCTGCCGATAAACCTGCTGAACGACCCCGTTAAGAGCAACTTGTTTTGCCGAGGTCCCACCAAGGTGATCTGCCTAGAGCAGCCTGCCTACGCTGCTGCCAACAGGCAGCCTGCAACGTGAATCTGCCAATAGACATGTACTTGTGCTACTGCCGGGAGGAACCTGAAACCAGCCACTGCCGATGCTGCTGCCCCTGCTGCAGCTTGTTCTTGCTGCAGCCTGCAAGCTCCTGCCGATGACAAGCATGTCAACTATGGTGCACTTGCTGCGATGTGTGCGCAGCTTGCGCTCCACGACACTGCTGCAGCCACGCAGCCCACCTACCTTGCCCCTGCATACTGCCAATGTTAATGCCCTTGCTTATGCTGCTGCCCCTGCACCTTGCCGAGCTGCCTGCAACTACCCTTGCATGCGGAACATGCACAATAGAGCCTGCGCACCCTGCCACGTTACTAAGGATGCCAACTGCCCCTGGTGTCGAGCCTGCACGCGCAACGGCATGCCATGCTGCCGAGTAGCCATGCTACTGTCCTTCGGAGGCCACTGCCGAGAGCCTCCCTGCCGATACCTTGCCACTGCAAGAGAGCAAGGTACTGCATGCCGAACACTCCAAATGAAAGGGCTGCTGCCCTAAACTGCCGAGCAATGCACATGATGAACGGACAAAACACATGGTGAAAAGTCTAGGCTACGGACTATAAACACAAAGTGCTACATGGGAGGCAACCCAATTTGATCAAAGAAAAGTGAAGGATCCATCACCGAGAGTTTGAAATTTCCTAACCCTTCTCTTTTTCTTTGATTTGTGATGATATGTTGGTATATGTTAGTCGATTGCATGCTTAGGAAATTCGTTGATATAAACTTGTGCTTACATTGAGGACAATGTAATTTTCTAAGTGTGGGGTGAGATAACGTATTCCGTTTATTTTTTCGTGTGCTTAGTATAGAAAAGAAAATTTCAGAAAATTGTAACACAAAAAATAGAGTGTTTAAATTGTTTGTTTTGAGTCTTAGGATGCCCCTAATATGTCAATGATAATTTTCTCCTCTTTGCATACATAGATGATGGTTATGCATACAATTAAAATTGTGAGTTTCATGGATTATGTGCATTGGTAGAAGCATGTAGGACTTGTTGATTAATTAAGCATGCATGTTTTAGCTAGTTTGTTTCTATAATAACCTATGTGAGCTTTAGAGCCAAATTGCTTTCTTTATGAGTGCTAAAATTCTGAAAATTTCGAGCATGATATTATATGAACCTCATTATTCTTTGCATATTCAACGATTATGTGCCATAGATTTTTAATGAACTCTAGAATGCTAGAACTTACTCTTGTTGATTTTCAAAACGTTTTTAGTCATAAAATACCTTGATTTTAAAAGTGATTGAAAAGATCTTTTAGGTTTACCACCATTACCAAATAAAGCATGTGTCCTATTTGTGCCCGTCGTGGGACACTTTAGTAAACCCCCTTTGAGCCTGCATTTAGCCTTTTCTTTCATCACCCTTAAACACTTTCCATGAGCTTAGTATAGTTGTGCTTTTACCCTTGATCAAAGTTTTGGCAAAGCTTGATTTTCGAAGGAGTTTTCGTGTGAGGTGATGTAGGAAAATAAGTGTGGGTAGAGACCTGTCCATAAAAGAAAAAATTGTGTAGTGCTGTGCCGTAGAAAAGAAAAATTTCGGATCAAAGAAAAAGAAAAAGAAAAGAAGTGATCCGAACCAAAGAAAAAGAAATAGGCACGGATGAGAAAAAGAAAAATTTGTGTGGATATAGTCTTGAAAAAGTGTTGTGAATTTGGAGTATGTATGCATGTGAAGGTCTACTATTGTTTAAATTTCGACCTTTGTTCATATTCACTATGTTTTGGGGAAGAAATGAATGAAGTTTGGGTCCAACAAGAAGAAATCTGATCCTTGGTGAGAAGACATAAGGAGAATTGAGCTTTGCTAAAGGCCATTGTGACGTTTTGAGCCTCCTTATCCTAAATTTCGAATGCCTTTTAAGCCAGGCCCCATTACAGCCATTTTATTGATCTTTTCATGATTCTTAAGATGGTTAAACTTGATTTGTGGAGATTATCTCAAGAGTAAGCATATGGCTTTGGTTCATTGGTGCACATAGTTGTTACATGAGGTTTTTTTTCCATAAAATTTCACAAAGAGCTTTCTTTTCTTGATATATGCAAGTTATTTTCGTATCATATATCTTTCTCTTGCATATACTATTGAGTGAATGACATGCTTCGAGTGAAAAGAAGAGAGTATGTCTAGTGAGGAGGATGGAATTAGCTTAACATGTTTTCATGCTTATATGTTGTTCTTACATGTTTATATTGATGTTACATGTTCATGAAACTTGGAATTTTCGTGCTTAGCATTCTCATGCATTAACTTGAAAGCTATGTGTACATACGAGCCAGAGACAAATTTTTAGGGGCAATAGTTTGTTTAGAGTCGTAGTTTAATTTAGTTTGCTAGGGACTATCAAATGATAAGTGTGGGGTAGTTGATAGGAGCACAATGTGCGACGATATTAATATGTATTTGCCCTTGTTTATGCTTTGTTTAACCCTTATTTGTCTAAAATTGAGTCATAATTTAGTTTAGTGTCGAATTGATAGAGTTTTGGAAATATATACTTTAGAATTCGAAAAATGACTAAGTTTAAGAATTCTGGAAAATAGTGCAAAATATGTCTTTTTCGTGATTCTTAGATGAATAGAATTGTGACCTATCCTTTTCCAAATTTGCTGAAATTTGGTATGTATGTTATTAGTTTGCTAAGGGTTTTGTGTCAAAAATACAGATTAATCGGAATTCGAGAAGTCACCCAAAAGATGGCTGTAAATCAGCAGTTCGAGCAAAATGATCCAGGGACTTCCAGGATTTTTTCTGGGACTGTGTCCCAAATTCAAAAATTCATTTCGAACGTTTCACATGGAATTTGATCAAGCCCTTCTATATGGAGGAAGCTCTACGTGTCTAGTTTCTCTGAGATTTGGAATCGGACCAATCGGAGCTCTGAGGAGAGAGTTATGCCAGATTTACTGGAGCAAGGTCATACCAGCTGAGAAAACCAAGCTTGCTGCCGGTTCTGTGTTCTTGACGAATTGTGCATTTTTCATGGATCAAAGTTCATCAAATGGAGTTTTCAAGTCCACATATGAAGTCCATGAAGATATGCAGCCCATGATATGAAGAAAATTCAGAAAAAGAAGTCCAAGAATGCAATATTTATCCAACTAGGAAACGGAAAACTCTCTTCCTTGTTGAGGCCGGCAACCCTAGCCTTTTTTTCTCTATATATAGCCAACTTTTTGAACGGGAGCCGAAGCTCGCATGCAATGATAACCCTACAAAATATCGTTAGTAGTATAAGCAAGTAGGGATCGTTCTAGCCGGGGATTAAGGGTACCTGAAATATGAGATTGTTAGACAAAAACACATATACATATATACATCAAACACGTCACAAATATGGGGGATAGTGGTTCGGCAGCAATGCTGCCCTAGTATTAGGTACGGCAACATAATTTAAATGCTGAAAATAAATCCTAAGTCTACTATTTACAATGTTGGTCGACATCTCTCACACAAAGCACTCATCAAAAACTATCACAAATCGAAACAAGTAACAAGTAAGGACTCATGGAAACATGCATAGAAATATTCAAGACTCTACTTAATTCCAACCTAACTAGCTCCTTAGCGGTTTACTAATCGATTTTAGATTTCACGAAAATACTTAGAATTAGCTTAGCGCATAACCCTAATCTTTAGCTAACCGATTAAAGACACTTAGCGTAGAAATTAACCAATTAGCATATAAAGCACGAAATCTTTTAGTCGGAAACAAGTTAACATGCAAGGCGTCACTCTTCATATTAGACAAGCAAGTTGTAGGAATTACTCTAACCCTAGGTAACAACATAAACCAAATCGACTTAGCGTTCTAACTTGACCTATGTTACTACGGCAAGTGAATTCAACATCTAGACAACACTCATGGCCTTTCGAATGCATCTAAACATCTCCTTCGGTTGCACACGAATTCAAACAACTAATCAAGAAGAAATCGAGAATCAAGTCAAGCATGCATCCCTAAGACCTAACCGGTTACATATTTACAAATTGTGTTTGCATATTTATCTTTTATAAAACCATGAAATCAATACCTTAGAGTTAGCAAGACACCAAGAATCGAATTCATAAACAACTTTAAACATGCAAAACCAAACAAACAAATTGTCTTTACATAGACATAAAAACAAATACCAAAAGAATATCCAAACTACATAGACATAGTATTGAAAAATAAAAGATTTACAAGCCGAAGGGAGTAGATCACACATTTAGACACCTTGGGGCAGCAGCTCGTGTGGATCTTGGTGACGAAAGATGGAGGCACGGAATGGTTTTGATCGGTTGAAGGTGAAGGTGAATCGGCAGGGATTTTCTGGATGGTGGTGATGGGTGGTTCGGCTAGCTTTTCTTTCTAAGACTTAAGGTAGGAAATTTGGTAGAGTTTAGACTTGTGTTTAGGCTTGAGATGTGACAAGTTTTTCTGTGTAAAAGTTAGCTATTTATAGAGGCAAATTCGGCAGAAAACCTAGGTAGAAAACCTAGTCCGAATCGGCAAAGGCAATCCTTGTGCAACAAGGTTTTGGTTCCTTCCTTTCTTGGTTCTTCTAGGAAACTTCTTTTTCTGATTTTTTTCTTCAATGCCTTGGCTTGGTGTCATCCTCTAACCTTCCTTAAGCTTGGACCATCATCACATATGCATTTGTACACCATTTGGTCCATTAAAAACAGAAAACACAAAAAGGGGGCAGTAGGTTCCTGGAATCGGCAGATTTGACCTTGTTGCAGTAATTCCGGCATATCTCCACGCTCGGAACTCCGATTGATGCGATTCCAAGTCTCACGTAAACTAGACACATAGGGCCATCTCCCCATAAAACAGTTTGATCAAATTCCTTGTGAGTCGACGGGAATGATTTTTCGAAGTTGGGACACAGTCCCAGGAAAATCCTGGAAGCCCCTGGATTGGAATGCTCGGACTGCCGTTTTGCAGCCAACTTTTGGGTGACTTCCCGAACTCTGATTGATCTGAAATTGTAACACAACATTCCTCAGTATATGAATATTAAGCACACCAAATTTCATAGAATTCGGACAAGGATAAATCACAGTTTCACTCATCTCAAAATCACGAAAAAGACATATTTTACACTATTTTCCAGATTTCTCAAACTTAGTCATTTTTCGGATCATTAAGCTCATATTTCCAAAACTCTACCAAAATTGACACTAACTATATTATGACTCTATCTTAGATAAATAAGGGTTAAACAAAGCATAAACGAGGGCATAAGCATGTAATATCGTCGCACATTGTGCTCCTATCAACTACCCCACACTTAGACTTTGCTAGTCCCTTAGCAAACTAAATTAAACTAAGACTCAAAACAAACTATTGCCCCTAACAATTTGTCTCAGGCTCGTATGTACACATAGCTTTCAAGTTAATGCATGAGAATGCTAAGCACGAAAATTCCAAGCTTCATGAACATGTGACATCAATATGAACATATAGGAGCAAAAAGGTAAGCATGTAAACATGTTAAAAGCTAATTCAAATCACCTCACTAGGCATACTCTCTTCTTTTCTCTCAAAGCATGGTTATTCACACATAAGTATATGCAAGCGAAAGATCATGAAATACAAAGAGTGATTTGCATATGTCAACGAAACGAAAGCACTTTGTGAAATTTGATGGAAAAACCTCATATGATAACTATATGCACCAATGAACCAAAACCATATGCTTACTCTTGAGAAAATCTCCACAATCAAATTTAACCATCTTAAGAATCATGAAAAAAAATCAATAAAAGGGTTGTAATGGGGCTAGGCTAAGAGGTATTCGATATTTGGATAAGGAGGCTCAAAAACGTCACCATGGCATTCGGCAAAGCTCGATCTCCTTATGTCTTCTCTCCGAAAGGGTCAAATTTCATCTTGTTGGACCCATACGTCATTCTTTTTCTTCCCATAAAATATTACAACAATAATCTAGACCATAGCCATGCACAACATTTTTATTTTTCAACCCTATGCCGTGCCCTTCTTTTTCATATTTTTCTTTCTTTGTCTCGGCATTTTTCTCTCTTTTGATCCGAGCATTTTTCTTCTCTTTTCTATTTCTAAGGGCACAGCATGCATACATATTACATACAAATTTATGGCTAGGTCTACCCCACACTTGTTCTTCTTCATCACACACGCAAAAACGCCTTCAAAAATCAAGCTTTGCCAATACTTTGATCAAGGGTAAAGGCACAACTATACTAAGCTCATGGAAAGTGTTTAAGGATGATGAAAGAAAAGGCTCAATATCGGCTCAAAGGGGTTTACTAAGGTGTCCCACGACGGGCTCTAATAGGGCACATGCTTTCTTTGGCAATGGTGGTAAACCTAAATGATCTTTATTCAATCATGTTCAAAATCAAGGTATTTTATGATATAAAAGTTTCGAAAATCAACAAGAGTAAGTTCTAGCATACTAGAGTTCATTAAAAAGCTATGGCACATAGTCATCGAATTTGCAAAGAATTATGAGGTTTCATGCTTCCTACGAATCTATCGAATTTTATCTTTTTATCGCTCAAGAAGAAGGCAATTTGGCACAAAAGCTCACATAGGTTATAATCGAAATAAACTAGCTAAAACATGCATGCTTCGTAATCAACAAGTCCTACATGCTCCTACCAATGCACATAATCCATGAAACTTACAATTTTAATAGTATGCACAACTATCATCTATGTATGCAAAGAGGAGAAAAACATCATTGACATATTAGGGGCATCCTAAGACTCAAAAACAAACAAATTTAAACACTCTATTTTTATGGAACAATTTTCTGAATTTTTCTCTTCTAAACTAAGCACACAAAAAGCAACAATAAAAACGGAATACGTTATCCCACCCCACACTTAGAAAATTACATTGTCCCCAATGTAAGCACAAAACAATATCAATGAATTTCCTAAGCATGCAATCGACTAACATATACCAACAAATCATCACAAATCAAAGAAAAATAGAAGGGTTAAGAAAATTCAAACTCTCGGTGATGGCTCCTTCACTTTTCTTTGATCGACATGGGTTGCCTCCCAAGTAGCGCTTTGTGTTTATAGTCCATAGCCTAGACTTTTCACCGTGTGTCATGTATCCATCGTGCTCCAAAGCACCCCAAATCGGCAAGAAGAAGTTCAAGAAGAAGTGTATTGCAACTTGTATCCGAATCTGTCCAAGTTCCTGTATCCGTTTTGGGTGGCGTGTCCGACCCTTGTCCTTCCGTTTCTAGCGTATCCGAGGGCGTGTCGCCCTTGTGTCCGGCCTTGTATGGCCGTATGTCAACCCTGCCGGCAATGGCAGGTCCGGCAGGTGGTGGTGGCTCGGCTGAAAGTAGTGGCTGCCGCTCGGCAGCACAAGTAGGGGCAGCTTGGCTCGGTGGTGATGGTGGTGATGCGGGGTAGACAATGGTTTCTTCCACCGTATGTTCTTGAAAGGACGGGTAATAGGGCTTGAGGCGATGTCCATTTACTTTGAATGTGTTACCCGTAGCTTCGTTACGAATCTCTATAGCTCCATGAGGGAACACTTGAAGAACAATGAATGGTCCGATCCAACGAGAGCGCAACTTACCCGGAAAAAGTTTGAGTCGTGAATGATACAAGAGAACTTTTTGACCAACTTCAAACTCCTTTCGTCGAAGCATCTTATCATGAGCAACCTTAGTCCTTTGCTTGTAAATCCATGCGGCCTCATAAGCTTCATTCCGTATTTCTTCAAGTTCGTTGAGTTGAAGCTTCCTATGAAGACCGGCCTCATCAATGCTCATGTTGAAAGCCTTAACCGCCCACCATGCTCTATGCTCGAGTTCAACCGGTAAGTGACATGCTTTGCCATATGTTAACCGAAAAGGAGACATACCTATCGGTGTCTTGTATGCGGTCCTATAAGCCCACAAAGCATCATCGAGACGATCACTCCAATCCTTCCTTGAAGGTCCAACGGTTTTCTCCAAAATTTGCTTGATCTCTCGATTACTTACCTCGGCCATGCCACTAGTTTGGGGATGATATGGTGTAGAAACTTTATGCTTGACTCCATACTTCTTTAATAAGGCTTCAACGGTGCGGTTACAAAAATGGGATCCTCCATCGCTAATCAAGACTCTTGGAACTCCAAAACGTGAAAAGATGTTGGTCTTGAGAAACTCGGCCACCACTTTTGAATCATTGGTGCGTGTAGCCTTAGCTTCAATCCACTTTGACACATAATCAACCGCAAGCAATATGTAGAGAAAGCCCTTACTTGAAGGAAACGGCCCCATGAAGTCAATGATGGGAGCCAAAGCTCGCATACAATAATAAACCCTACAAAAGATCGTTAGTAGTATAAGCAAGTAGGGATCGTTCTAGGCCGGGGATTAAGGGTACCTGAGATATGAAATTGTTAGACACAAACATATTCACATATATACATTACAAACGTCACATATGGGGGAAATAATAGGATCGGCAGCAAGCTGCCCCTATACTAGACTCGGCAATGATAAAAGAAAAACAGAAAATAAAATCCTAGACTACTATATACAAGTGATCATCATCTCTCACACAAAACAGTTCACACAAAAGACTCTTCAACAAGGCAAATTGCATGCAAGAAAGTAAGAGACAAGTATTTAACATGTTCAAGACCAAAATTAGTTTCGACACAACTAGAGCCTCCAACGGTTTTTCCAATTGTTAGACTTCTTAAATTCTTAGAAACTACTCCAACGTATGACTTCTAAGGTGATGTTAATCCGGTTTTTACACGTTTCAACATTTAAGCATATGAGTCTTAATCGAAGACAAGCAAACAAGTAAGGTTGTCATTCTTCTTATTTAACTTGCAAGTTCTAAGGTTTATTAGACCTAGGTGAGCAACACAAAACAAACTACTCCAACGTATGACTTATCCGTGTTACTCTATCACATGAAACCTAGCACTTAGAATTACATGCTAATCATAACTAGTGTGTCGGTTTATTTGCCCTAACCTTAGTTCTAACCAATTTCAAGTTTAAACATGCGAAATACCACTGCCCTAATTATCGATGCATACAAATCACACAAGTTAAAATTCAGAAAAACAATGCATAACATACAATATTCGGTTCATACAAAGTTTCAAGAAAAACCAAGAATCGAAACAAGTTCATACAAAACAACCAAACACAAATAAATACAAAAGCCATAGGGGAATGGATCACACTTTAAAGAACCTTGAAGACTCCTAAATGTGACTAGATGAATCGGCTGCTGCTCCTTAGTGCTTGGCAAGAACAAAATTCGGCAGGAAACCAAGGTGGTGAGGTTCGGCAATATGGTGGTGGTGGTGAATGGTTCGGCTAGGGTATTTAGATGTTGGTGTTTTGGAAGACTTGGTAGAGCTTTAGGCTAGTGTAATATGCTTGAGATGAGATAGATTTTCTGTAGAACAAATGGGGGTATTTATAGAGAATAGGTGTTGCTGGCAGCCCTCTTGCAAAGAGGAGTTCAGAAAACCTAGTACAATAAGGTTTTGCAACCTTCCTTTCTTAGTCCAATTAGGTTTTCTATTCTGAATTTTTTCTTCAAGGCTTGGGCTTCACATCTTCATGGACTTCTTATATGGTCTTGGACTTCAATTGATAAGTCTTGGTCCATCGAAAAATGCCCCAAATGCCGGCAGCACACAAAGGCACACAATCTGCCAGAATCGGCAGCTTCTCCTAGTGTGACTAGGAGAACTTGTTTCTTCATGATTTTCTTCAATGCCATGGCCTAGTGTCTTCCTCTTTCCTTCATAAAGCTTGGACCATCTTCACATATGCATTTGTGCACCATTTGGTCCATTAAAAACAGAAAACACAAAAAGGGGGCAGTAGGTTCCTGGAATCGGCAGCTTTGACCTTGTCGCAGTAATTCCGGCATATCTCCCTCTGTGGAGCTCCGATTGATGCGATTCCAAGTCTCACGTAAACTAGACACATAGGGCCATCTCCCCATAAAATATCTCGGCCAAATTCCATGCAAGTCGTCGGGAATGATTTTTCGAAGTTGGGACACAGTCCCAGGAAAATCCTGGAAGTCCCTGGATTGAAATGCTCGGACTGCGGTTTTGCAGCCATCTTTTGGGTGACTTCCCGAACTCCGATTGATCTGAAATTTTAACACAGCATTCCTCAACATATGAATATTAAGCACGCCAAAATTCGCCAAATTCGGACAAGGATAGATAACAGTTTCGCTCATCTCAAAATCACGAAAAAGACTATTTTCCAGATTTCTCAAACTTAGTCATTTTTCGGATTCTTAACCATTTTTCACCAAAACTCTACCAAATTGACACTAACTACATTATGACTCAATCTTAGACAAATAAGGGTTAAACAAAGCATAAATGAGGTCATAAGCATGTAATATCGTCGCACATTGTGCTCCTATCAACTACCCCACACTTATCCTTTGCTAGTCCCTTAGCAAACTAAATTAAACTAGACTCTAAACAAACTATTGCCCCTAACAATTTGTCTCAGGCTCGTATGTACACATAGCTTTCAAGTTAAATGCATGAGAATGCTAAGCACGAAAATTCCAAGTTTCATGAACATGTGACATCAATATGAACATATACGAGCAAAAGTAAGCATGTAGACATGTTAAGCTAATCCAATCCTCCTCACTAGGCATACTCTCTTCTTTTCTCTCGAAGCATGGTATTCACTCATAAGTATATGCAAGCGAAAGATAATGAATTACAAAGAGTAACTTGCATATGTCAAGAAAAGAAAGCACTTTGTGAAGTTTGATGGAAAAACCTCATATGACAACTATATGCACCAATGAACCAAAACCATATGCTTACTCTTGAGATAATCTCCACAATCAAATTTAACCATCTTAAGAATCATGAAAAAGATCAATAAAAGGGTTGTAATGGGGCTAGGCTAAGAGGTATTCGATATTTGGATAAGGAGGCTTAGAAACGTCACTAAGGCCTTAGCAAAGCTCGAATCTCCTTATGTCTTCTCGCCAAAAGGGTCAAATTTCATTTTGTTGGACCCTTCCTTCATTCTTTTCTTCCCATAAAATATTACAACAACCTAGACAATAGCCAAGCACAAAATTTTCTTTTCAATGCCGTGCCTTACACATTTTTCTTCTTCTCGGCATTTTTCTCTTTTTCTTTTGTTTAATCCGAGCACAATTTTTCTTTTCAATTTTTCTAAGGCACGGCATGCATATATTTTACATACAAATTCATGGCTAAGTCTACCCCACACTTGTTCTTCTTCATCACACACGCAAAAACGCCTTCAAAATTTCAAGCTTTGCCGGAACACACAGTAAAGGCATCACTATACTAAGTTCATGGAAAGTGTTTAAGGGTGATGAAAGAAAAGGCTCAATATCGGCTCAAAGGGGTTTACTAAGGTGTCCCACGACGGGCTCCAATAGGGCACATGCTTTATTTGGCTTTGGTGGTAAACCTAGATGATCTTTATTCAATCACATTCAAAATCAAGGTATTTTATGATTAAAAACGTTTCGAAAATCAACAAGAGTAAGTTCTAGCATACTAGAGTTCATTAAAAAGCTATGGCACATAGTCATCGAATAGTCAAAGAATTACGAGGTTTCATGCTTCTTATGAATCTATCGAATTTTATCTTTTTATAGCTCAAGAAGAAAGCAATTTGGCACTAAAGCTCACATAGGTTATTTAGGACATAAACTAGCTAAAACATGCATGCTTTGTAATCAACAAGTCCTACATGCTCCTACCAATGCACATAATCCATGAAACTCATAATTTTATAAGTATGCACAACCATCATCTATGTATGCAAAGAGGAGAAAAACATCATTGACATATTAGGGGCATCCTAAGACTCGAAACAAACAAATTTAAACACTCTATTTTTGTGGAACAATTTTCTGAAATTTTCTTTTCTAAACTAAGCACACGAAAACATAAACGGAATACGTTATCCCACCCCACACTTAGAAAATTACATTGTCCTCAATGTAAGCACAAATATATATCAACGAATTTCCTAAGCATGCAATAGTCTAACATATACCAACATATCATCACAAATCAAAGAAAAAGAGAAGGGTTAAGAAATTTCAAACTCTCGGTGATGGCTCCTTCACGTTTCTTTGATCGACATGGGTTGCCTCCCAAGTAGCGCTTTGTGTTTATAGTCCATAGCCTAGACTTTTCACCGTGTATCATGTGTTCATCGTGTTCCAAAACAGCTCAAATCGGCAAGAAGAAGTTCGAGAAGAAGATCGTTGCATGTGGTATCCTGTTCGGTTCTGTTTGCCGTATCCGGCTTGACTGGCGTATCGGGTTCTTCTGCCGGCGTATCTGGCGTGTCCGGCTTGTGTCCGGTCTTGTGTGGCTGTGTGTCACCCCTGCCAGCAATGGCAGGTCCGGCAAGGGGTGGTGGTACGGCAGAAAACAGGGGCAGCAGCCCAACAGAATGATGGGTGTCCGGCAGGGTGGTATCGGACACGTCTTGTGTGTCCGTGTCTGGCCTCATGGTGATGCTGCCGGCAATTGCAGGTCCGGCAGCCACTTGGTGTGGTGGTGGCATGGCTGCATCATGTGATTGTGAAGGCAGCTCGGCTTGTGGTGCGTCACTAAGAATGATCGCGTCCTCCAATGCATCAAAAGGTGCATGATAGTGCTTGAGGCGATGGCCGTTAACCTTGAAAGTTTTGTGGGTTTGCAAATCGCGAATTTCCACGGCTCCATGAGGGAACACACTTGTGATGACAAAGGGACCAATCCAACGAGAGCGCAACTTTCCCGGAAAGAGTTGAAGCCGTGTATTAAACAATAGAACTTTTTGCCCAACTTCAAACTTTTTCCCCCGAATTATCTTGTCATGGTATGCTCTTGTCTTCTCCTTATAGATCCAAGTGGCCTCATATGCTTCATTACGTATTTCTTCAAGTTCATTGAGTTGAAGCTTCCTATGAAGGCCGGCCTCATTGATATCCATGTTGAACTTTTTAATGGCCCACCATGCTTTGTGTTCTAACTCAACCGGTAAGTGACATGCTTTGCCATAAATTAACCGAAAAGGAGACATACCTATCGGTGTCTTGTACGCAGTCCTATAAGCCCACAAAGCATCATCGAGACGATCACTCCAATCCTTCCTTGAAGGTCCAACCGATTTCTCCAATATGTTCTTGATCTCTCGATTACTCACCTCGGCCATTCCACTTGTTTGGGGGTGATATGGTGTAGAAACTTTATGTGTGACTCCATACTTCCTCAATAAGGCTTCAATAGTGCGGTTACAAAAATGGGATCCTCCATCGCTAATCAAAACCCTTGGAACTCCAAAACGTGAAAAGATGTTGGTCTTGAGAAACTTGGCTACCACCTTGGCATCGTTGGTGCGTGTAGCCTTGGCTTCGATCCACTTTGACACATAATCAACCGCAAGCAATATGTAGAGAAAACCCTTACTTGAAGAAAACGGTCCCATGAAGTCAATCCCCCAAACATCAAAAATTTCCACCACAAGGATAGGCGTGAGCGGCATTTGATCACGCCCACTAATCTTCCCCATACGTTGGCATCTATCACAAGCTTTGCAAAACATGAATGCATCCTTAAAAATCGTAGGCCAAAAGAAACCACAAGTGAGTACCTTCAATGCCGTCTTCTTAGGTCCAAAATGCCCACCACAAGCTTCACTATGACAAAAAGCAAGGATGGAACGATGCTCATTCTCCGGCACACATCTTCTAAGCACTTGATCACCACATTGCTTCCATAAGTACGGATCATCCCACAAGAAGTGTCGAGCTTGCTTCCTTATTCTTTGTTGATGGTGGTTCGGCAACTCCTTAGGAAATCGGCGTGTAGCTAGAAAATTTGCAATGTCGGCATACCAAGGCTCATGTACTTCAAGTCGAAAAAGTTGCTCATCCGGAAAGGTATCACATAAGGGCAACCGATCCTTTTTTTGAACAAGCCTACTCAAATGATCGGCCACAACATTTTCTACTCCTTTCTTGTCCTTAATCTCAATATCGAACTCTTGAAGCAAAAGAATCCATCGGATAAGCCTCGGCTTAGCATCCTTCTTCGTCATAAGATATCTCAAAGCGGCATGATCACTATAAACAATAACTTTGGAATTCAAGAGATATGATCGAAATTTTTCCAAAGCAAAGATTACCGCTAAGAGTTCCTTCTCCGTTGTTGTGTAATTGAGTTGTGCATCGTTGAGAGTCCTTGAAGCATAGTAAATGGCGCATGGCTTCTTATCAATTCGTTGTCCAAGTACCGCTCCAAGTGCATAATCACTAGCATCACACATCAACTCAAACGGCTCGTCCCAATTAGGGGAAACAAGAATCGGTGCCGAGCACAACATGGTCTTCAATCGGCAAAAGGCATCCTCACACGCCTCCGACCACTCAAACGTCACCTCCTTTTGTAACAAGTTGCTCAATGGCTTGGCAATTGAAGAGAAGTCCTTGATAAATCGTCGATAAAACCCCGCATGGCCAAGAAAACTTCTCACATCCTTAACACACCTAGGGCTCGGCAAAGCTTGAATTAGCTCCACCTTGGCTTTGTCAACCTCTAAGCCTCTTGCCGAAATTATATGCCCTAGCACAATGCCTTGCGTGACCATGAAATGACACTTCTCCCAATTGAGCACAAGATTTGTCTCTACACACCTCTCAAGTATCTTCTCCAAGTTCCCCAAACATGCATCGAAGGTCCCTCCATATACACTAAAATCATCCATAAATACTTCGATAATGTCTTCAATAAAATCCGAGAAGATAGCATACATACATCTTTGAAAAGTGCCGGGTGCGTTACATAGTCCGAATGGCATCCTCCGATAAGCAAACGTGCCAAATGGACAAGTGAAAGTGGTCTTCTCTTGATCATCCGGGTGTATCATGATTTGGTTGTAGCCACTATATCCGTCAAGAAAACAATAGTAAGAATGACCGGCCAACCTCTCTAGCATTTGATCCATAAACGGCAAAGGCATGTGATCCTTCCTCGTTGTAGCGTTGAGCTTCCTATAATCGATGCACATCCTATGACCGGTTACAAGTCTTTGTGGCACAAGCTCATTCTTCTCATTCTTGACAACCGTTACACCACTCTTCTTCGGCACTACTTGTACGGGAGATATCCACTTACTATCCGAAATTGGGTAGATCACCCCACAATCAAGCAACTTGATAATCTCTTCTTTCACAACCTTCATCATGGGAGGGTGAAGTCGACGTTGAGCTTCCTTCGTTGGCTTAGCTCCTTCTTCCAACAAAATACGGTGAACACAAGTAGTAGGGCTTATTCCCTTGATATCCGCTAAGGTCCAACCTATGGCGGTCTTGTACTTCTTAAGCACACAAATCAAATCCTCCTCTTGCTTCTTACTAAGCATTGAAGACACAATAACCGGTAGTGTGTCTCCTTCTCCAAGATAAGCATATTTCAAATGACTAGGGAGTTCTTTTAGTTCTAACTTTGGGGCCTCTTCCACACTTGGTCGAAATTTTGTTGTGGCGCTTGGAATTGACAAGAACGAGTTCCTCGGATACAATGTTGTGGCCTCAAGCTCGGCAACCACCTCTCTAAGGCTCGGCAACATAATGAATGACTCGGCATAAAGGGTTGCCGAGTCACTTTCTTGCTCGTCATGATTGCATGGCTCGGCCTCCTCTTGCACGGCATGGCTTGGCTTGGTTCTCTTCATAACTCGTTCTCCCCTCTTGTCAAATCCGACCCCTTGCTCAATCGCTAATTGCTATGCGTCGAGCGAGGTCGACATAACTTGCTCGACCTCCTCCAAAACATCAATGGCACAACCCTCCTTCAAATCAACATTGGGAAATCTCATGGCGTCAAACACATTGAACTTTATCATCTCACCATCAAATTCCATAGTTAGGTTGCCCTCGGCCACGTCAATCTTAGTGCGCGCGGTCCTCATAAATGGTCGCCCTAAAAGCAATTGAGTGTTGTTGACCGGCGAATCCTCCATCTCAACCACATAAAAATCGGCGGGGAATATCAATTGGTTGACTTGCACCAACACATCCTCTACATAACCTTCCGGATATTTGCTTGAGCGATCCGCAAGTTGAATGATGACATTATCCTTCTTGAGAGGCCCTATACTCAACGTTTGATACACATTGAGTGGCATGACATTAATCGATGCTCCCAAATCCAACATTACATCATCAAACCGTGTATTGCCTATGACACAAGGCACATTGAAGCTCCCCGGATCCTTCATCTTTGGTGGCAACTTCCTTTGAATAACGGCCGACACCGTCTCGCTCATTGTTACCACACGAGTCTCTCTAGTATGCCTTCTTGCCGTACAAAGCTCCTTTAAAAACTTAGCATACTTTGGCACTTGCTTGATGCACTCCAACAAAGGGATGTTGACTTGCACTTTCCGGAAAATCTCCAATACCTCCTCATCGGATTTGTCTTTCTTCGTTCTAGCAAAGCGTGAAGGGAATGGGGCACTAGATGATGGGTCCCCTCCTTTGGCATTGTTGCCGGCCACACTATCCTGCTCTTCAGAATGGCCCTTGCCGGTTGCTCGGTTCTCCTTCTCGGCAATGACATTGCCGGTATCATCATGATGCTCGGCATCAAGGTTCTCCTCGGCATCCTCTCTATTATGGCTGCCGGCAATGACAGGTCCGGCAGCCATCTCATCCTCATTAACACCTTTGAAAGTCACTCGCTTCTTCTTTGGACTTGTTGGAGGAACCAACTCCCTTCCGCTTCGAGTTTGAATCACTTTGGCTTGCTCGTTCCTCGGATTTGGAATAGTATTGCTTGGCAACTTCCCTTGCTCATTAAATCTTCCCATAAAATCCACAACTTGCCCCATTTGAGTCTTGAGCTCACCAATGTCCTTTTGATGATTTTGTTGCCCCGCGAGTAATGCTTGAGTAGCACTTGACAAAGATTGAAGCAATGCATCATAATTAGGGTTGCTCGGTGCGGCATGGCCTTGGCCTTGGCTCGGCCCTGTTTGTGGCTGGTTCGGCAGTGCTCCATAGGATCCTTGGTTCGGCATATAAGGTTGCCGAGGCACAAAGGGTGGCCTCGGTGCAAATGGCGCTCCTCCCTCTCTCGGTTGCATAGGTGCCCTAAGCACGTTATCATTATTCGCCCATCGAAAGTTCGGATGATCATTGAACCTTGGATTGAAATTGCCAAATCGTTGGCCTCCTTGAAAACCAATGGCATTGCACTCCTCTACTCCCTCGCTAACTCCAAATTGAGGGCATTGTTCGGTCTCATGGCCCTCGGTGCAAATTCCACATACACTAGCACGCTTCTTCATCAAATTACTCACCAAGTCGGTAAGCTTGTCCACTTTCTCCTCTAGCTTTGAGCTCGAAGACGTCTCATGCACTTTCTCACTCCTTTGCACATTCCCTCGTGCCATGCCAAATTGTTGGTTGTTCAAGGCACGAACTTCCAACAAACTTCTTGCCGCTCCGGCATTCAACTCCAAAAAGCTACCTCCCGCGGCCGAGTCAAGAAACTCTCTCTCCATGACGCGCAATCCCTCATAGAAATATTGTAGCAAGAGTCCATCGCTAATGCCATGCGATGGACACAAAGAAACTAGGGACTTGAACCTCTTGTAGTAGTCGAAGAAAGTCTCATCTCCGGCTTGCTTCACACTTGTAATTTGTTTTCTCAGATCAGTGATACGTGAAGCGGGAAAGTACTTGAGCAAAAACTCATCCATCATAGTACTCCACGAAACAATGCGACCACTAGGCACCTCAAACAACCACTCCTTTGCTTGATCTTCTAGTGAGAACGGAAATGCCTTCATTTTGAAGTGTTGCAAATCGGTCCCTCTTGGACACATAGACTCCGTGGTGAAGTTAAACCACTGTAGATGCTTATTAGGGTCCTCACTCGGCATCCCATAAAATGACTTCAGCTTATGGAGGAATCCACTCCTCAATTCAATCTCTCCAGTCTTGTCAGCTTCCAAGGGAGGATAAGTGATATTAGAAGGAGCAACTCCAGCTCCAGCAACATGACCATTCTGTGATCTGATTGATGCCATTATCTCTTCTTCTTCTGATGATTCGGCAAAGGCTTCAAATTCTGGGTTCTGAAGATCACAAGACGATGAAACAACTGACGGTGAACTCGGCAAGGATGATGATACTGATGAACTGGTTGGTGACGATGGTGGTAATGGCACAAAACGAGCAATAGCGAGTTCTTGGTCTAAACGTTGCAAACGGCCTTGAAGATCTCTTGTCCAAATACTAGATTCGGACATGCATTATTTCTGAAATTTGCAACAGTTTAAACAAGTTAGAACCTTATAAAGAAATAGAAAGCAAGAATATACATCATTACAAGCCACGGCATTGGCGATTACACAACAAATTTCGAACAATGATACATATATACATTCGGCACAACACAAAGCAGCATTCGGCAAAGCATACATATATTCGGCAACAGGAGGGCAAAAATCGGAAAGTTCATGAGCATGTAATCGCTAAGTCTAATTTCTTTTAAATTTGTTCTAACTCTCGAAGTACGTGGAGCAGAGGAGATAACGGTGCAATGGACTGATACAGCCCCCGGTAGTATCATGCTTAATCCGATATACCTCAAGAGTTTGAACCACACAACATGTTTTATCTTTGAAGAAAATAGGCCACATATGTCAAGTTATGTTCTAGCGTCTAAAGTGAGGTGATGCTTCGGCACAAGCTGTCGACTAGGTCGTGCGGATTTCACGTTTTAAAGGTCATTAAAATCACGGAGGGCGAACCCCCTACAGGAACCAGGCAGGACTCGTTGTTGGACACCACGGAGGGCGAACCCCCTATCGACTCACTCACCGAGAATGAACATCAGTCTATGGGCCTTGAGATCCAGTTAAACAAACCTGAGAACCATATCTATGATAATAACTTCCCCATACTTTGTAAAACAAACACGGATCCCTAGCGGTCTCAAGTGTTGATTAAAACCGCCCTCAACCTCATAAAAATAATACCAAGTTAGCGTCGTTATGCGTGGGGGGCCAACGATGGACTAATTCCAACATTGCAGGGCCCGTTTCCCAATCTACACAAAAACATACCTAACATGGCATCACTCGTATGAAGGGTTATGGTTATGATCAACAAAAGAGGCTTCACCTACATGTTACACTTTAGAAACTACAATAAACTCAAACATACACAACACTATCAACTTCCTAGAAATTAAACTAAGTGATTACCAACATACATCAATATACATCATGCAACTTTCAAAATTTAAACTCTACATGCCGAAGCATATTTCTACTTTACATAATCCCAAAATAAACTTAAAATTTACAACTTTACAACTTCACAACAAAAATTTCCAGCAACATTATATACACAACAATAACATAAAACAAGCTTTTATAATCCCCGGCAACGGCGCCAAAAATTGATGGGAGCCAAAGCTCGCATACAATAATAAACCCTACAAAAGATCGTTAGTAGTATAAGCAAGTAGGGATCGTTCTAGGCCGGGGATTAAGGGTACCTGAGATATGAAATTGTTAGACACAAACATATTCACATATATACATTACAAACGTCACATATGGGGGAAATAATAGGATCGGCAGCAAGCTGCCCCTATACTAGACTCGGCAATGATAAAAGAAAAACAGAAAATAAAATCCTAGACTACTATATACAAGTGATCATCATCTCTCACACAAAACAGTTCACACAAAAGACTCTTCAACAAGGCAAATTGCATGCAAGAAAGTAAGAGACAAGTATTTAACATGTTCAAGACCAAAATTAGTTTCGACACAACTAGAGCCTCCAACGGTTTTTCCAATTGTTAGACTTCTTAAATTCTTAGAAACTACTCCAACGTATGACTTCTAAGGTGATGTTAATCCGGTTTTTACACGTTTCAACATTTAAGCATATGAGTCTTAATCGAAGACAAGCAAACAAGTAAGGTTGTCATTCTTCTTATTTAACTTGCAAGTTCTAAGGTTTATTAGACCTAGGTGAGCAACACAAAACAAACTACTCCAACGTATGACTTATCCGTGTTACTCTATCACATGAAACCTAGCACTTAGAATTACATGCTAATCATAACTAGTGTGTCGGTTTATTTGCCCTAACCTTAGTTCTAACCAATTTCAAGTTTAAACATGCGAAATACCACTGCCCTAATTATCGATGCATACAAATCACACAAGTTAAAATTCAGAAAAACAATGCATAACATACAATATTCGGTTCATACAAAGTTTCAAGAAAAACCAAGAATCGAAACAAGTTCATACAAAACAACCAAACACAAATAAATACAAAAGCCATAGGGGAATGGATCACACTTTAAAGAACCTTGAAGACTCCTAAATGTGACTAGATGAATCGGCTGCTGCTCCTTAGTGCTTGGCAAGAACAAAATTCGGCAGGAAACCAAGGTGGTGAGGTTCGGCAATATGGTGGTGGTGGTGAATGGTTCGGCTAGGGTATTTAGATGTTGGTGTTTTGGAAGACTTGGTAGAGCTTTAGGCTAGTGTAATATGCTTGAGATGAGATAGATTTTCTGTAGAACAAATGGGGGTATTTATAGAGAATAGGTGTTGCTGGCAGCCCTCTTGCAAAGAGGAGTTCAGAAAACCTAGTACAATAAGGTTTTGCAACCTTCCTTTCTTAGTCCAATTAGGTTTTCTATTCTGAATTTTTTCTTCAAGGCTTGGGCTTCACATCTTCATGGACTTCTTATATGGTCTTGGACTTCAATTGATAAGTCTTGGTCCATCGAAAAATGCCCCAAATGCCGGCAGCACACAAAGGCACACAATCTGCCAGAATCGGCAGCTTCTCCTAGTGTGACTAGGAGAACTTGTTTCTTCATGATTTTCTTCAATGCCATGGCCTAGTGTCTTCCTCTTTCCTTCATAAAGCTTGGACCATCTTCACATATGCATTTGTGCACCATTTGGTCCATTAAAAACAGAAAACACAAAAAGGGGGCAGTAGGTTCCTGGAATCGGCAGCTTTGACCTTGTCGCAGTAATTCCGGCATATCTCCCTCTGTGGAGCTCCGATTGATGCGATTCCAAGTCTCACGTAAACTAGACACATAGGGCCATCTCCCCATAAAATATCTCGGCCAAATTCCATGCAAGTCGTCGGGAATGATTTTTCGAAGTTGGGACACAGTCCCAGGAAAATCCTGGAAGTCCCTGGATTGAAATGCTCGGACTGCGGTTTTGCAGCCATCTTTTGGGTGACTTCCCGAACTCCGATTGATCTGAAATTTTAACACAGCATTCCTCAACATATGAATATTAAGCACGCCAAAATTCGCCAAATTCGGACAAGGATAGATAACAGTTTCGCTCATCTCAAAATCACGAAAAAGACTATTTTCCAGATTTCTCAAACTTAGTCATTTTTCGGATTCTTAACCATTTTTCACCAAAACTCTACCAAATTGACACTAACTACATTATGACTCAATCTTAGACAAATAAGGGTTAAACAAAGCATAAATGAGGTCATAAGCATGTAATATCGTCGCACATTGTGCTCCTATCAGTCAATCCCCCAAAGATCATGAATCTCAATAGAAGTGATGGGATGTAACGGCATTTGATCTCTTGGACCAATATTCCCCATTCTTTGGCATCGATCACATGACTTACAAAACATGTAAGCATCCTTAAAAATTGTAGGCCAAAAGAATCCACACTCAAGTATCTTCAATGCCGTTTTCTTTGCCCCAAAGTGACCTCCACACGCCTCACTATGACAAAGTTTAAGGATAGGCAAATGTTCATGCTCGGCAACACATCTACGGATCACTTGATCGCTGCATTGCTTCCACAAGTATGGCTCATCCCATAAGTAGTGCCGAGCATCCTTCTTCAATTTTTGCTTATGGTGGTTCGGCATGGAGCTAGGCATTTGTCGAGTGGCCAAGTAATTAGCCAAGTCGGCATACCATGGCACATGTGCATCCATGCGAAAGAGTTGCTCATCCGGGAAGTTCTCAATAAGGGGCAGCCGATCCTCGTCTTTAACAATTCGACTCAAATGATCGGCTACAACATTTTCTACTCCCTTCTTGTCTCTAATCTCAATATCGAACTCTTGAAGCAAAAGAATCCACCGAATAAGCCTTGGCTTTGCATCCTTCTTTGTCATGAGGTATCTCAAGGCGGCATGATCACTAAATACAATAACTTTGGAATTCAAAAGATACGATCGAAATTTTTCCAAAGCAAATATTACCGCCAAGAGTTCTTTCTCGGTTGTGGAGTAGTTGAGTTGAGCATCATTGAGAGTTCTCGAAGCATAGTAGATGGCATTCGGCTTCTTGTCAATCCTTTGTCCAAGCACGGCTCCAAGGGCATAATCACTTGCATCACACATGAGCTCAAACGGCTCCTCCCAATTAGGCACGGCTAAGATAGGTGCCGAGCAAAGTGCTTCTTTTAATCGGCCAAACGCTAGCTCACACTCCTCATCCCACATGAATGGCACCTCCTTTTGAAGTAAATTGCTCAATGGCTTAGCTTCCTTGGAAAAATCTTTGATAAATCGTCGATAGAACCCGGCATGCCCAAGAAAGCTTCGCACGTCCCTTACATTTTTAGGGCTCGGCAAGTGTTGTATAAGTTCAACCTTGGCTTTGTCAACTTCAAGTCCTCTTGCCGAAATAATATGGCCAAGCACAATGCCTTGTGTTACCATGAAGTGGCACTTTTCCCAATTAAGCACAAGGTTTGTTTCTACACAACGCTCCAATATCTTCTCCAAGTTCTTCAAACATGTGTCGAATGTGCTTCCATAGACACTAAAGTCATCCATGAAAACCTCGATTATATCCTCAATAAAATCTGAGAAGATGGCATACATACATCGTTGAAAAGTGCCGGGTGCATTGCATAAACCGAAGGGCATTCTTCTATAAGCAAAGGTGCCGAATGGACAAGTAAAGGTGGTCTTCTCTTGATCGTCCGGGTGTATCATGATTTGGTTGTAACCACTATAGCCATCCAAAAAGCAATAAAACTCATGGCCGGCTAACCTTTCAAGCATTTGATCCATAAACGGCAAAGGCATGTGATCTTTCCTTGTTGTAGCGTTTAGCTTCCTATAATCAATACACATCCGATGACCGGTTACAAGTCTTTGTGGCACAAGCTCATTCTTTTCATTCTTGACAACCGTTACACCACTCTTCTTTGGCACTACTTGTACGGGAGAAATCCACTTACTATCCGATATGGGGTAGATGACTCCGCAATCAAGAAGCTTGATGATTTCCTCTTTGACCACTTTCATCATGGGAGGGTGAAGCCGTCGTTGGCCTTCCCTCGTTGGCTTTGCTCCTTCTTCAAGTAGAATCCGATGAACACATGTAGTAGGGCTTATTCCCTTGATATCCGCCAAGGTCCAACCTATAGCGGTTTTATGCTTTTTAAGCACACCAATCAAATCCTCCTCTTGCTTCTCACTAAGCATTGAAGACACAATTACCGGTAGTGTGTCTCCTTCTCCAAGATAAGCATACTTCAAGTGACTAGGGAGTTCTTTAAGTTCTAACTTTGGGGCCTCTTCCACACTTGGACGAAATCTTGTTGTGGCACTTGGAATTGACAAGAACGAGCTAAATTTCGAATAAGGTTGAGCCTCTAATTCGGCACACACTTCTTGGAGGCTCGGCAATATGGCACAATGCTCGGCATGGTTGCTTGGCTCGGCAATCCCTTGCTCGGCATGACTTGGCTCGGCTCCATTATGCACTCGTTCTCCCCTCTTGTCAAATCCGACCCCTTGCTCAATCGCTAATTGCTATGCGTCGAGCGAGGTCGACATAACTTGCTCGACCTCCTCCAAAACATCACTAACATGGCACTCCTTCAAATCGGCACAAGGAAATTTCATGGCATCAAACACGTTGAACTTAATCACCTCGCCATCAAACTCCATAGTTAGGTTGCCCTCGGCTACATCTATCTTTGTGCGCGCGGTCCTCATAAATGGTCGCCCTAAAAGTAATTGAGTATTGTTTACCGGTGAATCCTCCATCTCAACCACATAAAAATCGGCGGGAAATATCAATTGGTTGACTTGCACCAACACATCCTCTACATAACCCTCCGGATATTTGCTTGAGCGATCCGCAAGTTGAATGATGACATTATCCTTCTTGAGAGGCCCTATACTCAACGTATGGTACACATTGAGTGGCATGACATTAATCGATGCTCCCAAATCTAACATAACATCCTCAAACCGTGTATTGCCTATGACACAAGGCACATTGAAGCTTCCCGGATCCTTCATCTTTGGTGGCAACTTCCTTTGAATAACGGCCGACACCGTTTCACTCATTGTTACCACACGAGTCTCTCTAGTATGCCTTCTTGCCGTGCAAAGCTCCTTCAAAAACTTAGCATACTTTGGCACTTGCTTGATGCACTCCAACAAAGGAATGTTGACTTGCACTTTCCGGAATATCTCCAATACCTCTTCATCGGACTTGTCCTTCTTCGTTCTAGCAAAGCGTGAAGGGAATGGGGCACTAGATGATGACACCCCTCCCTTGCTTGCTTGGCTCGGCAATATCTCATTCTTGGATGTGGCGGGATCGTACTCAAGCTCGTTACGCAGCCCCTTGTCTTGTATACCATGGCCGGCATCATACCCTTTTCCGGTGGCATTCTTCTCGGCATCATTGCCCTTGCCGGCATCAACATGCTCGGCAACACCATGCTCGGCATTTCCATCATGGCTGCCGGCAATGACAGGTCCGGCAGCCCTCTCGTCTCCCTCAATACTCTGAAAAGTCACTTGCTTTTTCTTTGGACTTGATGGAGGAACCAACTCTCTTCCGCTTCGAGTTTGAATCACTTTGGCTTGCTCGTTCCTCGGATTTGGAATCGTATTGCTTGGCAACTTTCCTTGCTCATTAAATCTTCCCATAAAATCCACAACTTGCCCCATTTGAGTCTTGAGCTCACCAATGTCCTTTTGATGATTTTGTTGCCCCGCGAGTAATGCTTGAGTAGCACTTGACAAAGATTGAATCAAAGCATCGTAGTTCGGATTGCTCGGCGAAGCTTGGCCTTGGCTCGGCCCTCCTTGGCCTTGGTACGGCACAACTTGTGCTTGGCTCGGCATCCCTCCAAAATTTCCTTGGTTCGGCACATAAGGTTGCCGAGGCACAAATGGTGGCCTCGGTGCAAATGGCGCTCCTCCCTCTCTCGGTTGCATAGGTGCCCTAAGCACGTTATCATTGTTCGCCCATCGAAAGTTCGGATGATCATTGAACCTTGGATTGAAATTGCCAAATCGTTGGCCTCCTTGAAAACCAATGGCATTGCACTCCTCTACTCCCTCATTAACTCCAAATTGAGGGCATTGTTCGGTCTCATGGCCCTCGGTGCAAATTCCACAAACACTTGCACGCTTCTTCATCAAATTACTCACCAAGTCGGTAAGCTTATCAACTTTCTCCTCTAACTTTGAGCTCGAAGACGTCTCATGCACTTTCTCACTCCTTTGCACATTGTTTCGTGCCATGCCAAATTGTTGGTTGTTCAAGGCACGAACTTCCAACAAACTTCTTGCCGCTCCAGCGTTCAACTCCAAAAAGCTACCTCCCGCGGCCGAGTCAAGAAACTCTCTCTCCATGACGCGCAATCCCTCATAGAAATATTGTAGCAAGAGCCCATCGCTAATGCCATGCGATGGACACAAAGAAACTAGGGACTTGAACCTCTTGTAGTAGTCGAAGAAAGTCTCATCTCCGGCTTGCTTCACACTTGTAATTTGCTTCCTCAGATCAGTGATACGTGAAGCGGGAAAGTACTTGAGCAAAAACTCATCCATCATAGTACTCCACGAAACAATGCGACCACTAGGCACCTCAAACAACCACTCCTTCGCTTGATCTTCTAGAGAAAACGGAAATGCCTTCATTTTGAAGTGTTGCAAATCGGTCCCTCTTGGACACATAGACTCCGTGGTGAAGTTAAACCACTGTAGATGCTTGTTAGGGTCCTCACTCGGCATTCCATAAAATGATTTCAGCTTATGGAGGAATCCACTCCTCAATTCAATCTCTCCAGTCTTGTCAGTTTCCAAAGGAGGATAAGTGATATTCGAAGGAGCAACTCCAGCTCCAGCAACATGACCATTCTGTGATCTGATTGATGCCATGATCTCTTCTTCTTCTTCTAATTCGGCAAAGGCCTCAAACTCTGGATTCTGAAGATCACACGATGATGACACAACTGATGGTGAACTCGGCACTGATGATGAAATGAACGGCACAATAGGTGAACTCGGCAAGGATGATGGTACTGATGAACTGGTTGGTGACGATGGAGGTAATGGCACAAAACGAGCAATAGCGAGTTCTTGCTCTAAACGTTGCAAACGGCCTTGAAGATCTCTTGCCCAAATACTAGATTCGGACATGCACTATTTCTGAAATTTGCAACATTTAAACAAGTTAGAACCTTATAAAGAAATAGAAGACAAGAATATACATCATTACAAGCCACGGCACTGGCGATACAACAAATTTCAAACAATGGTACACATATATACACAATCGGCAACACATAGGTACACACGGCATCACAAGCATTTCGGCAATAGTAGAAATATGATTCGGCAAGGGTAATCTCTAAGTCTAATTTCTTTTAAATTTGTTCTAACTCTCAAAGTACGTGGAGCAGAGGAGATAACGGTGCAATGGACTGATACAGCCCCCGGTAGTATCATGCTTAATCCGATATACCTCAAGAGTTTGAACCACACAACATGTTTTATCTTTGAAGAAAATAGGCCACATATGTCAAGTTATGTTCTAGCGTCTAAAGTGAGGTGATGCTTCGGCACAAGCTGTCGACTAGGTCGTGCGGATTTTACGTTTCAAAGGTCATTACAATCACGGAGGGCGAACCCCCTACAGGAACCAGGCAGGACTCGTTGTTGGACACCACGGAGGGCGAACCCCCTATCGACTCACTCACCGAGAATGAACATCAGTCTATGGGCCTTGAGATCCAGTTAAACAAACCTGAGAACCATATCTATGATCATAACTTCCCCATACTTTGTAAAACAAACACGGATCCCTAGCGGTCTCAAGTGTTGATTAAAACCGCCCTCAACCTCATAGAAGTAATACTATTACCGAAGAAACGCTTATATGCGTGGGGGGGAAGTATCCCGCGTTTCCCAATCTACATAGAAACGCCCTCCGACATAGCACCATTCACATGAAGGGTTTTGGTTATGATCAACAAAAGAGGCTTCACCTACATGTTACACTTTAGAAACTACAATAAACTCCAACATACACAACATATCAACTTCCTAGAAATTAGACTAAGTGACTACCAACATACATCATTATTCATCATGCAACTTCCGAAATTTAAACTCTACATGCCGAAGCATATTTCTACTTTACAAAATCTCAACAAAAATTAAAATTTACAACTTTTACAACTTCACAACAAAAATTTCCAGCAACATTATATACACAACAAATTCATAAAACAAGCTTTTATAATCCCCGGCAACGGCGCCAAAAATTGAACGGGAGCCGAAGCTCGCATGCAATGATAACCCTACAAAATATCGTTAGTAGTATAAGCAAGTAGGGATCGTTCTAGCCGGGGATTAAGGGTACCTGAAATATGAGATTGTTAGACAAAAACACATATACATATATACATCAAACACGTCACAAATATGGGGGATAGTGGTTCGGCAGCAATGCTGCCCTAGTATTAGGCACGGCAACATAATTTAAATGCTGAAAATAAATCCTAAGTCTACTATTTACAAGGTTGGTCGACATCTCTCACACAAAGCACTCATCAAAAACTATCACAAATCGAAACAAGTAACAAGTAAGGACTCATGGAAACATGCATAGAAATATTCAAGACTCAACTTAATTCCAACCTAACTAGCTCCTTAGCGGTTTACTAATCGATTTTAGATTTCACGAAAATACTTAGAATTAGCTTAGCGCATAACCCTAATCTTTAGCTAACCGATTAAAGACACTTAGCGTAGAAATTAACCAATTAGCATATAAAGCACGAAATCTTTTAGTCGGAAACAAGTTAACATGCAAGGCGTCACTCTTCATATTAGACAAGCAAGTTGTAGGAATTACTCTAACCCTAGGTAACAACATAAACCAAATCGACTTAGCGTTCTAACTTGACCTATGTTACTACGGCAAGTGAATTCAACATCTAGACAACACTCATGGCCTTTCGAATGCATCTAAACATCTCCTTCGGTTGCACACGAATTCAAACAACTAATCAAGAAGAAATCGAGAATCAAGTCAAGCATGCATCCCTAAGACCTAACCGGTTACATATTTACAAATTGTGTTTGCATATTTATCTTTTATAAAACCATGAAATCAATACCTTAGAGTTAGCAAGACACCAAGAATCGAATTCATAAACAACTTTAAACATGCAAAACCAAACAAACAAATTGTCTTTACATAGACATAAAAACAAATACCAAAAGAATATCCAAACTACATAGACATAGTATTGAAAAATAAAAGATTTACAAGCCGAAGGGAGTAGATCACACATTTAGACACCTTGGGGCAGCAGCTCGTGTGGATCTTGGTGACGAAAGATGGAGGCACGGAATGGTTTTGATCGGTTGAAGGTGAAGGTGAATCGGCAGGGATTTTCTGGATGGTGGTGATGGGTGGTTCGGCTAGCTTTTCTTTCTAAGACTTAAGGTAGGAAATTTGGTAGAGTTTAGACTTGTGTTTAGGCTTGAGATGTGACAAGTTTTTCTGTGTAAAAGTTAGCTATTTATAGAGGCAAATTCGGCAGAAAACCTAGGTAGAAAACCTAGTCCGAATCGGCAAAGGCAATCCTTGTGCAACAAGGTTTTGGTTCCTTCCTTTCTTGGTTCTTCTAGGAAACTTCTTTTTCTGATTTTTTTCTTCAATGCCTTGGCTTGGTGTCATCCTCTAACCTTCCTTAAGCTTGGACCATCATCACATATGCATTTGTACACCATTTGGTCCATTAAAAACAGAAAACACAAAAAGGGGGCAGTAGGTTCCTGGAATCGGCAGATTTGACCTTGTTGCAGTAATTCCGGCATATCTCCACGCTCGGAACTCCGATTGATGCGATTCCAAGTCTCACGTAAACTAGACACATAGGGCCATCTCCCCATAAAACAGTTTGATCAAATTCCTTGTGAGTCGACGGGAATGATTTTTCGAAGTTGGGACACAGTCCCAGGAAAATCCTGGAAGCCCCTGGATTGGAATGCTCGGACTGCCGTTTTGCAGCCAACTTTTGGGTGACTTCCCGAACTCTGATTGATCTGAAATTGTAACACAACATTCCTCAGTATATGAATATTAAGCACACCAAATTTCATAGAATTCGGACAAGGATAAATCACAGTTTCACTCATCTCAAAATCACGAAAAAGACATATTTTACACTATTTTCCAGATTTCTCAAACTTAGTCATTTTTCGGATCATTAAGCTCATATTTCCAAAACTCTACCAAAATTGACACTAACTATATTATGACTCTATCTTAGATAAATAAGGGTTAAACAAAGCATAAACGAGGGCATAAGCATGTAATATCGTCGCACATTGTGCTCCTATCACTTTTCCACACAAAAACTGGTCACATCTCAAGCCAAAACACAAAACCAAAAGCTCTACTTGTTCCTTACTTTTTTTTATGTGAGTCTTATGTGTTAAAGAGTTAAGTGCCTAGTGCTTTGTGTGAAAGATGTCGACCAAACTTGTAAATATTAGACTTAAGATTTATTTTCTGCATTGTAATTTCGTGTCTAGTGTTATGGGCAGCCTTGCTGCCGACGCCATACCTTCCCCCATGTGACAATTTTTGTGCATATGTATATATGTTTTTATCTAATAATCTCATATTTCAGGTACCCTTAATCCCCGGCTTAGAACGATCCCTACTTATGTCTATACTACTCAACTTGGATCAAATGAGGGGGTAGAGGAGTGCAACGCCATTGGTTTTCAAGGAGGACAAAGTTATGGGAATTTCAATCCAAGGTTCAATGATCATCCGAACTTTCGGTGGGCAAACAATGACAACGTGCTTAGGGCACTTATGCATCCAAACCAAGGAGAGGCTGCCCCTTATGTACCAAGAGCACCATTTGTGCCGAGACCCCAATGTCAGCCAAACCAAGGGCAGTTCCAAGCCATGCCGAGCCAAGTTGTGCCTACTCAACCTCAAGGAGGATCGAGCAATCCAAATTATGGTGCCTTGATCCAATCTCTTTCAAGTGCTACACAATCATTGCTCACGAGACAGCAAAACCACACGAAGGACATTGGTGAGCTAAAGACTCAAATGGGGCAAGTTGTGAACTTCATGGGAAGGTTCACCGAATAAGGAAAGTTGCCAAGCAATACGATTCCTAATCCAAGGAATGAGCATGCCAAGGTGATTAAAACTCGGAGTGGAAGGGAGTTGCTACCTCCGAGGAACCCTAAGAAGAAGGGCACACAGTTCGACATGATTGAGGAAGAAGAGGTGGCTGCCGGACCTGCCATTGCTGGCAGCTCACCAACTGCCGAGCCTGTTGCAGCCGTGCCACATGCAGCTGCCGAAAGCAACATTACCGAGAGGAAGAGAGAAGCCGAGAGGAGGGCAGCTGCCCATGCAAGGAAAAATGAGCTCGAGCATGATCCCGCAACATCTAAGGGTGAGCTGCTGCCGAGCCAAGTGAGTAAGGAAGGGGTGCCACACTCAAACATCCCATTCCCTTCTCGTTTTGCTAGATCAAAGAAGGACAAGTCCGATGAAGAGGTATTGGAGATTTTCCGGAAAGTGCAAGTCAACATCCTTTGTTGGAATGCATTAAGCAAGTGCCTAAGTATGCTAAGTTTCTTAAAGAGCTATGCACGGCAAGGAGACATACGAGGGAGACTCATGTGGTGACTATGAGCGAAACAGTGTCGGCCGTTATTCAAAGAAAGTTGCCACCAAATTTGAAGGATCCGGGAAGCTTCAATGTGCCTTGTGTGATAGGCAATACTCGATTCGAGGATGTGATGTTGGATTTGGGAACTTCGATCAATGTCATGCCATTCATTGTGTATCAAACGTTGAGTATAGGGCCCCTCAAGAAGGACAATGTCATTATTCAACTTGCGCATCGCTCAAGCAAGTACCCGGAAGGTTATGTTGAGGATGTGCTAGTACAAGTGAACCAACTCATATTTCCCGCCGATTTCTATGTTGTAGAGATGGAAGACTCGCCGGTCAATAGCACTCAACTCTTACTTGGCCGGCCATTCATGACGACGGCACGCACAAAGATAGATGTGGCCGAGGGAAACTTGACAATGGAATTTGATGGTGAGGTGATTAAGTTCAATGTTTTTGATGCCATGAAATTCCCCAATGCCGATTTGATGGCGGGATGAGCTATAGATGTTTTGGAGGAGGTCGAGCAAGTGATGTCGACCTCGCTCGACGTATAGCAACTAGCGATTGAGCGAGTGGTCGGTTTTGACAAGAAGGGAGTATGAGTTGAGGTAGAGGAAGAAGCCTATGCCGAGCCTAGCATGAAAGAGGTGGTTGCCGAATTCAATGCAGCACCTACGTATACAAAGAAGTCGTTCTTGTCAATTCCAAGTGCCACAACAAAATTTCGTCCAAGTGTGGAAGAGGCCCCAAAGTTAGAACTAAAAGAGTTCCCTAGTCACTTAAAATATGTATATCTTGGAGATGAAGATACTTTACCGGTCATTGTGTCTTCAAAGCTTAGTGAGAAGCAAGAAGTTGATTTGATATGTGTGCTAAAGAAGTACAAGACCGCTATAGGTTGGACCTTGGCGGATATCAAGGGAATAAGCCCTACTACATGTGTTGATCGAATATTGCTAGAAGAAGGAGCAAAACCAACCAAGGAGGCTCAACGTCGATTGCATCCCCCCATGATGAAGGTAGTCAAAGATGAGATAATCAAATTGCTTGATTGTGGGGTGATTTACCCAATTTCGGATAGTAAGTGGATATCTCTCGTGCAAGTAGTTCCAAAGAAGAGTGGTGTAACGGTTGTCAAGAATGAGAAAAATGAGCTAGTGCCACAAAGACTTGTAACCGGTCATCGTATGTGCATCGACTATCGGAAGCTCAATACTACAACAAGGAAGGATCACATGCCTTTGCCGTTTATGGATCAAATACTAAAGAGGCTAGCCGGCCATGCCTTCTATTGTTTTCTTGATGGTTATAGTGGATACAATCAAATCATGATACACCTGGATGATCAAGAGAAGACCACTTTTACTTGTCCATTTGGCACCTTTGCATATAGAAGGATGTCATTCGGCCTATGCAACGCACCCGGAATATTTCAACGATGTATGTATGCTATCTTCTCGGATTTTATTGAAGACATTATCGAAGTTTTTATGGATGACTTTAGTGTTTATGGAAGCAACTTCGAGACTTGTTTGAAGAACTTGGAGAAGATACTTGAGCGGTGTGTAGAGACGAATCTTGTGCTCAATTGGGAGAAGTGTCACTTCATGGTGACCCAAGGAATCGTTCTTGGCCATATAATTTCAGAAAAAGGACTTGAAGTTGACAAGGCTAAAGTGGAACTCATCCAACACTTGTCTTCACCAAAGAACGTAAGAGACGTACGATCATTCATTGGCCATGCCGGTTTCTATAGGAGATTCATCAAAGACTTCTCATCAATTGCAAAGCCATTAAGCAACTTGTTACAAAAGGAGGTACCCTTCGAGTGGACGGATGCATGTGAGCAAGTCTTTTGCCGATTGAAGACCACCTTGTGCTCGGCACCAATTCTTGCCGTGCCTATGTGGGAGGAGTCATTCGAGCTCATGTGTGACGCAAGTGATTTTGTGCTTGGTGAGGTACTCGGCCAAAGAATCGAGAAGAAGCCGAATGCCATTTACTATGCTTCAAGACCGCTCAATGATGCTCAACTTAACTACACCATAACCGAGAAAGAACTCTTAGCGGTAATTTTTGCTTTGGAAAAGTTTCGATCATACCTTTTGAATTCCAAAGTCATTGTTTATAGTGATCATGCCGCTTTGAGATATCTTATGACAAAGAAGGATGCTAAGCCAAGGCTCATTCGATGGATTCTTTTGCTTTAAGAGTTCGACTTTGAGATCAAGGACAAGAAAGGAGTAGAGAATGTCGTGGCCAATCACCTAAGCCGAATTGTCAAAGAAGTGGATCGGCTGCCCCTTATTGAGAACTTTCCGGATGAGCAACTCTTTCGACTCGAAGCACAAGAGCCTTGGTATGCTGACTTGGCCAATTATCTAGCTACTCGGCAACTCCCTAGCACTATGCCGAGACAAGCAGAGCTTCGGATTGTCAAGCAAGCTCGTCACTATCTTTGGGACGAGCCTTACTTATGGAAGCAATGTAGTGATCAAGTACTTCGAAGATGTGCTGCCGAGCATGAGCATGCATCGATTCTAAAGTTTTGTCATAGTGAGGCGTGTGGAGGACATTTTGGAGCAAGGAAAACCGCTTTGAAGGTACTTGAGTGTGGATTCTTTTGGCCCACAATCTTCAAGGATGCTTACATGTTTTGTAAGTCATGTGATCGATGCCAACGGATGGGGAATATTGGCCCACGAGATCAAATGCCCCTTACTTCCATCAATGCAATCGAAATTCATGATTTATGGGGGATTGGCTTCATGGGACCGTTTCCTTCAAGCAAAGGCTTCCTCTACATTTTGCTAGCAGTTGATTGTGTGTCAAAATGGATAGAAGCTAAGGCTACACGCACCAACGATGCCAAGGTGGTTGCCGAACTCCTCAAGAGCAACATCTTTTCACGTTTTGGAGTTCCAAGAGTCTTGATTAGTGATGGAGGTTCCCATTTTTACAATCGTACTATTGAGACATTATTGAAGAAGTATGGCATCACACATAAAGTCTCCACCCCTTATCATCCTCAAACAAGTGGCCTGGCTGAGGTCAGTAATCGAGAGATCAAACAAATTTTAGAGAAAACCATTGGACCTTTAAGGAAGGATTGGAGTGATCGTCTCGATGACGCTTTGTGGGCGTATAGGACTGCATACAAGACACCAATAGGTATGTCACCTTTTCGGTTAACTTATGGTAAAGCATGTCACTTACCAGTCGAACTTGAGCACAAGGCATGGTGGGCCGTTAAAGCTTTCAACATGAACATTGACGAAGCTGGCCTTCATAGAAAGCTTGAACTCAACGAACTTGAAGAAATACTCAATGAAGCCTATGATGCCTCTTGGATATATAAGGAGAAGACCAAGGTTTCCCAGGACAAAAAGCTTCGCGGGAAGAAATTTGAAGTTAAGTCTTGCCCAGATTAGCATGTTTTCGATTTAAGACTCTTGTGCTTTAAATGTTAAGTCTTGCCCAGATTAGCATAAAATCTTTAGGGCTAGAACGAAAGTTTGTTCTAAAGAACTTGAGGAGTCTAGTAACTAGGTACATAGCGGAAGCTCTAGTTATGGTCAAACTAATTTGAGTCTTGAACGTACTAAATACTTGTTCCTTACTTTCTTGCATGAGAATCTATTTGTTAAAGAGTCGTTTTGTGAACTACTTAGTGTGAGAGATGATGATCACTTGTATATAGTGATAGGAGCACAATGTGCGACGATATTAATATGTTTACGCCCTCGTTTATACTTTGTTTAACCCTTATTTGTCTAAGATTGAGTCATAATTTAGTTTAGTGTCGAATTGATAGAGTTTTATAAATATATGCTTTAGAATCCGAAAAATGACTAAGTTTGAGAAATCTGGAAAATAATGCAAAAATGTGTCTTTTTCGTGATTCTGAGATGAATAGAATTGTGACCTATCCTTTTCCAAATTTTCTGAAATTTGGTATGCATATTATTGGCTTGCTAATGGGTTTTGTGTCAAAAATACTAATCAATCGGAGTTCTGGAAGTCACCCAAAAAACTAGCAAAGGATAAGTGTGGGGTAGTTGATAGGAGCACAATGTGCGACGATATTAATATGTATTTGCCCTCGTTTATGCTTTGTTTAACCCTTATTTATCTAAGATAGAGTCATAATATAGTTTAGTGTCATTTTGGTAGAGTTTTGAAAATATGTGCTTTAGAATCCGAAAAATGACTAAGTTTAAGAATTCTGGAAAATAGTGCAAAATATGTCTTTTTCGTGATTATGAGATGAATAGAATTGTGACCTAGCCTTTTCCAAATTTTCTGAAATTTGGTATGTATGTTACTGGTTTGATAAAGGGTTTTGTGTCAAAAATACAGATCAATCGAATTTTGGGAAGTCACCCAAAAGATGGCTGCAAATCAGCAGTTCGAGCAAGTCAATCCAGGGACTTCTAGGAATTTTCCTGGGACTGTGTCCCAACTTCAAAACTTCATTCCCGACGTTTCACAAGAAATTTGATCAAGCCCTTTTATATGGAGGAAGATCTACGTGTCTAGTTTCTCTAAGACTTAGAATCGCATCAATCGGAGCTCCGGCGAGGGAGTTATGCCAGTTTTACCGGAGCAAGGTCATTCCAGCCGATTCCAGCAAGTTTCTGCCTCGTTTCCTTTGTTTCTGTTTTTGATGGACATTTTGGCGTGCCATTGCATATTTAAAGATTTTCCAAGCTTATTAAAGGATAGAGGAAGATATTGAGCCAAGGCAATGGAGGAAAGCATGAAGAAAAGAAGATTTCCTAGCCTCACTAGGATTGCTTGCCGATCGGCAAGCATGTTGCTGCCGGTTTTTGCTTCTTGGCATTTGGGGCATTTTTCGATGGATCAAGTTCACCAAATGGAGTTGTCAAGCTCATATATGAAGTCCATAAAGATGTGAAGCCCATGATATGAAGAAAATTCAGAAAAAGAAGTCCAAGAATGCAATATTTATCCAACAAGGAAAGATAAGCCAACTAGGAAAAGGAAAACTCCCTTCCTTGTTGAGGCCGGCAACCCTAGCCTTTTTCCTCTATATATAGCCAACTTTTCCACAGAAAAACTTGTCACATCTTAAGCGAAAACACAAGTCCAAACCTTTACCAAATATTCTACCCTAAGTCCTAGATAAAAGCCTTGCCAAAACACCACCTCCACCACCCATAAAAATTCCTGCCGTACCCATCTTCATCCTCCATCAAGATCAACCGAGCTGCTGCTCCTAAGGTGTCTAAATGTGTGATCTACTCCCTTCGGCTTGTAATTTTATCGTTTTACTAAACTATGTCTATGTAGTTTGTATGTTCTTTTGGTATTTATTTTTATGTCTATGTAAGAACAATGTGTTTGTTTGGTTTTGCATGTTTAATATGAAAGTAAAATTTCGTATCTTGGTTTTAGTGGTTAATTCTAAGTGTCGAAATTTGTTGTTCTTAAAAGGATAACATGTAAACATAACTTGTAGAAATCGTAGGTAGGTTCTTAGGGAATCATGTTCACAATTTGATTCTTTTCTTAATTTGGTTTGTTCTTTAAAATTCGTGTGCCTTAAAGATTTGTAGTCTATGCAATTGCAATGTATGGGGTATTGATCTCACTTAGCTAAAATAACTTAGGTTAATTCGAATGTGTCATTGTTTTAGCTTGAGTTATTTTATAGGTTCGAGTGGTTTAAAAGAACTTACTTGGTAATAAGAAGAATGACACCCTTGCTTGTTAACTTGTCTCCGACAAAAAAGACTTTGAACTTAATTACTTGGCATGTTTTTTTTCGACTTTGTAAGTGTCTTCAAATATGTTTAGTATAAATCTTTAGGATTAGGCTTTAATAGAAAATCTTAAAGTGCTTAAGAAGTCTTAAATCGATTAGTGAAACCTTGTAGGAGCTAATTTGGTCGGAACTAAGTTGAGTCTAGAATATTTTGTTGCATGCTTGCCTTGAGTCTTACTTGTGATTTTCTACGTGTTTTGATAGTTTTCGATGATTGCTTTGTGTGAAAGATGTCGACCAAACTTGTAAATAGTAGCTTTATGATTTAATTTCATGTCTTTTATTTTCGTGTCCAGTTGTTAGGGGCAGCCCTTGCTGCCGAACCTCATCTTCATCCCCCATGATAATTCAATTCGTATATATGTATATAAGTGTGACAGTTGTGTGCATATGTGTTTGTGAATATTTGTGTTAACATTCTCATGTTTCAGGTACGTACCCTTAATCCCCGGCTAGAACGATCCCTACTTATTCTATGCTACTAACGATTGTATGGTTATTATTACTTGATTCTCGCTTTGGCGACTCATCATATAGTAAATTTAGGTTTAAACTTTCGTGTCATAGAGTTAGGGGCAGCAAAGTTGCCGATCCCTATTCCCCCATTAAAGTGACGAATACATGTGTATATGTATATATTTTTGGTCTAACATTCTCATGTTTCAGATACCCTTAATCACCGGCTTTGAACGATCCCTACTTGCTTATACTACTAACGATCTTTTGTAGGGTTATCATTGCTTGCGTGCTTCGGCACACATCAAACCAGAGGACGTGCCATATGCCGTTAGAAAGCTCTACGAGTCTAGTTTCTCTGAGACTTGGAATCGCATCAATCGGAGCAATGAGGAAAAAGTTATACCAGTTGCAATGCAACAAGGTCACTGCCAGCCGATTCCACCAAGTTTCTGCCTCACTTCCTTCTTTTCTATTTTTGATGGACATTTTGGCATTCCATTGCATAGTTAAAGATTGTCCAAGCTTAATGGAGGATAGATAAAGGCATTAAGATCATGCAAAGTGGAAAATCATGAAGAAAGAAGCAATCCTAGTCCAACTAGGAAAATGATGCTGGTAGGCAAGCATTGCTGCCGGTTTTGCATTATTGCCATTTGGGGCATTTTTCTATGGATCAAGTTCATCACAAGGAGTTGTCAAGTCCACATAAGAAGTCCATGAAGATATGCAGCCCAAGCCATGAAGAAAATTTAGAATAGAAGTCCGAGAATGCATAGCTTTGCCGGCAAGGAAACATAAGCCAACTAAGAAAAGGAATTCTCATTACTTTGTGTTGCCGGCAACCCTAGTGTTTTTCCTCTATATAAAGCCAAGAAATTCTCAGAAAAAGCTGTCACATTCAAAAGCAAAAATCTAGTCTTAAACTCTACCAAAATTCCCCAAGAATCCTACAAAGAAAACCTAGCCGAAAAACATCATCCACCACCATCCAGAAAAATTCATGCCGAACCTCTACCATTCTCCATCAAGATCAACACGACTTGAAGCTCCAAAGGTGTTCTAAAAGTGTGATCTACTCCCTACTTTCGGTTATGTAATTCTTTCTTTGTAGTTATGTGATAGGAGCATAAAATGCGACGTTCTTAATATGTTTTTACCCCCATTTATCTAATGCTTAACCCTTATTGTTGTAAGATAGAGTCATGTAATTGAGTCTTGAGTTTTGGTTGAGTTTAATGTGAGAATGTGCTGACGAGTCGCCTAAGCGAGCATCAAGCAATAATAACCCTACAATCGTTAGTAGTATAGACATAAGTAGGGATCGTTCTAAGCAGAGGATTAAGGGTACCTGAAACATGTGATTGTTAACACAAATATTCACAAACACATATGCACACAATTGTCACACTTATATACATATATACATATTCACACATCACACATGGGGGAAGAATTGGTTCGGCAGCCATAGGGCTGCCCTAAACAAATTGACACGAAAATTTGCAAGAAAAGAAAGCAGAAAAATAATATAAGCTACTATTTACAAGGTTGGTCGACATCTTCCACACAAAGCACTCATCAAAAACTATCATAACACGTAGAAAATCACAAATAAGACTCAAGGCAAGCATGCAACAAAATATTCTAGACTCAACTTTAACAACAACCACTCGAACCTAAAAATAATTCAAGCTAAAACAATGACACATTCGAATTAACCTAAATTATTTTGTTAAGTGAGACCGATACCCTACACACTGCAGTTGCATAGACTACAAATCTTTAAGGCACACGGATTTTAAAGAACAAACCAAGTTAAGAAAAGAATCAAATTGTGATCATGCTTTCCTAAGACTAACCTACGATTTCTACATATTAAGTTTACATATTATCTCTTTAACAACAACCAACTTCGACACTTAGAATTAACAAATAAAACCAAGATACGAAATTTTACTTTCATATTAAACATGCAAAACCAAACAAACTCATTGTTCTTACATAGACATAAAAACAAATACCAAAAGAACATACAAACTACATAGACATAGTTTAGTAAAACGATAAAATTACAAGCCGAAGGGAGTAGATCACACATTTAGACACCTTAGGGCAGCAGCTCGGTTGATCTTGATGGAGGATGAAGATGGGTACGACAGGAATTTTATGGGTGGTGGTGGTGGTGTTTCGGCTAGCAATTTTATCTAGGACTTAAGGTAGAATATTTGGTAAAGCTTTGGACTTGTGTTTTGGCTTAAGATGTGACCCTTTTCTTCATGGTGCCGGCCTCTACTTATAGGAGAAGGGAAATCCTGATTTGGGAGAGTTTTCCTTGCTCAAAATGGGATAGAAATCTTCATTAAATAAGGTTTCCCAATCCGAGTTGGAATAGGCTTTTCTCTCCTTATTGAACAAAGAAACTCTTGCTTGGCCAGCCTATGATTTCTTTTAGGACGCGCATAGGAAGCTTCTTGGACATTGCAAAGCTTTTGGGAATGACTTGGCACGCTTGCAGCCGCTTGAAGACATTACCGGAAATTCCACTCTGCTCGCGAGTACAGACTTTGCTAGTATCGGGTACTGGCGAGGCTTCTTGGCGGGTCGCGGGAATTATGTATACTGGCATGCGCGGATGGTTGGCGAGCGGATATGTGCAAGCTGGCGAGCTAGTGTTGGTGGCTGATCTTCTGGCGAGCAAGGTTGTTGGCGGACAAACAAGGACTTGGCGAGCGAGGTTGTTGGCGGCCGAACAAGGACTTGGCGAGCGAGCTCTGGCGAGTATAGGCTTCTGGCGAGCATAAGCGAAGCTGATTTTCTTCCTTCTTCTCAGCAGATCTGACCTTTGCGTTTCAATTTAGCATCACTTCCTCCTCGGAGCTCCAATTGATGCGATTCTAAGTCTCAGATAAACTAGACACAGAGACCTTTTCATTGATATGGGGCACGTCCTCTGGTTCCAAGCAATGCGTCACACAGAAATTTCAAGAATCAGGACAGAGTCTCAGGAAAATCCTGGTAGTCTCTGGATCGTTTTGCTCAAACTGCCAAGTTGCAGCCATCTTTTGGGAGACATCCCGAACTCCGATTGATCTGTATTTTTGACACAAGACCCATTAGCAAGCCAATAACATGCATACCCAATTTCAGAAAATTTGGAAAAGGATAAGTCATAATTCTATTCATCTCAGAATCACGAAAAAGACATATTTTTCACTATTTTCCAGAATTCTTAAACTTAGTCATTTTTCGGACTCTAAAGCATATATTTCCAAAACTCTACCAAAATGACACTAAACTATATTATGACTCAATCTTAGACAAATAAGGGATAAACGAAGCATAAACGAGGGCAAATATATATTAATATCGTCGCACATTGTGCTCCTATCACTTACTCTTGTTGAATTTTGAGACTATTATTCATGACTATGCTATGATTTTGAATATGATTGAAACGATCTTGTTGGGATTACCACCAATGAAAAACAAAGCATTTGCCTAATTTGTGCCCGTCGTGGGACTCCTTAGTTTTACTCCCATTGAGCCTATATTTAGCCATTTTCTTTCATCACCATGATACACATTCCTTGAACTCAGAATAGTTTAACCCCTTCCCTTGTTATCAAGACTTGGTAAAGCTGAATTTTATTGTGGAATTGTACTTTGATGTGATGATTTGAAGCAAGTGTGGGGTGAGCCAATCCAAAATTATAAAAAGATATACATGTTTGCCGAAAGAAAGAAAAAATTAAATCGGAGAGAAAAAATAAAATAAAATAAAAAAATCCGATCCGAAATAAAGAAAAACAAAGAAAAGGTTTCGGCAAAATAAAATAAAGAAAAAGAAAAAGCATGGATTCAGTTGTTGTTGTGAATTTGGAGTTTGTGTGATAATTGAAGGTCTATCATTTTTATACTTGACCTTTGTCCATGTTCATTATGTTTTGGGAAAGAAAAGAATGAAGTTTGGGTCCAACATGAGGAAATTTGGCCCTTGAATTGAAGTCATAAGGAGTATTGAGCTTTGCTAAGTCTTGGTGACATTTTATCACCACTATTCTAAATTCAAATTCCTTATGCGTAACCCAATTATCCCCTCTATTTTGATCTTTTCATGATTCTTAAGATTGGTAAACTTTGATTGTGGAGATTTTCTCAAGAGTAAGTATATGGTTTTGGTCCATTCGTGCACATAATTGTTACATGAGATTTTCCATAAAATATTATTCACAAAGTGCTTTTATTTGATGAAATATGCAAGCTATTTGTTGCCTTACAATCTGTTCTCTTGCATATACCTTTAGTGAATATTGCCATAATCATGTGATTCGAATACTTTGAAAAGACTAGGACCGATCCATTGTGTGATACTTGTAAATTTTCGTTAAACTTATACTTGATGGAGGTGTTATCCAAGCATAAAATACCTGCAAAACAACTTCATACACATAATACCCTTCTTGTGTCGAGTGTAGTATTGACAAGTAGGGATCGTTCTATCCGGGGAAATCAAGGGCTTTCAATCACACAAAGTATTGCATAAAAGGGGGGTTGTCGAAATTTTTAATTATTATTTACTTACTAGTTTACGAAAATTAAATCCTAGATTACTATATACAATTGATCATCACCTTTCACACAATCACCAAACACAAATCTCATTATACATGCAATAAAATTAAAACAAGTAATAGGGGCAGCAAACATATAACGATTTCAAGATTAATTAAGCTCCAATTTAATTAGGGCCAACGCAGCATATCCTAATTATCAAGACATCATAAGTATTTAGAATCCGAAACGCGCGCAATCCTAAACATGGTACTAATCGGTTTAACAACACAACGCATGTAAATTAAACACAAATAGCACATAAGCACATATTGTCGAATTGGAACATGTTAGCAAGTATGGCGTCACCCATCTCACATCGACATGTAAATTTCCATAATTACTCTTACCCTTAGATTAATACATGTCAAAACCAACAACGCGTGTGAATCAACATGTATTAGATCGGAATATGAATTCAACATCTAGATAACACTCATGGCCTTTCGAGTGCATCTAAACATCTCCTTCGGTTCCCCACGAATTAAGAAAATAAACCTAATTGAAATCAAGAAACATGCTAAAGCTACTGCCCATAATACAAATTTAATCACATCACATATATAATTTGGTAATCACATATAAAATATCCAAACAATTATAACAAAGATCCGAAGATCCCATATATGATTATCAATACCGAAATTAAAACCAAAAACCAAAACATACTTCATAGACAAAGTTATGTTTAAATACAAAGTAACAAAAACCAAAATAAAACAATCCATATTACAACCTTGGTTAAGATTCGGCAAGGATTGATGAGATGGTGATCGAATTGATGGAAGGGTGGTGGATTCGGCTTTGCTCCTTGGTATAAAATTTGGGGAATTAATTTGGGCAGAGGTTCGGCAGCTTTTGTGGAGGGAGAGATGATTTTATGTGCAAAAGCCTTGGTATTTATAGAGGAGGTAACCTAGAGAAGCCAGCCACAAACCAAAACTGAATTGGTTTAGGTTTCCTTGATTTTCTGAATTCGGCAGAATGACCTCCGTGCATTGATTACGTCATAACTTTCTTTAGAAAATAGCTATTGAGGTGATTCCAGTTGGGTTGGAAACTAGACTCCCGTAGCTTTCTATCCATATAAGGCTCGAATTCTGATTCATTGTCAGCTGTCCGGGAGAGTCCGTGGAAGTTGAGAGACGTGCACAGGAATTTTCCCGAAATTAATCAGGAATTGTTGCGATTTTCTTCCTCTATTTTCTGCCGAAAATTCCCAAGATAATGGCTGAATAATTGAGCAATATCTCTTTAGGTTTTCCATGAATTAATTCAGCCAAAAATCTTGCACAAAGGATGGAATTCAGTCCACATTCATAAGCCAAATCCATGTAGAACTCGGCTTGCTTCTTCTTTTCCATTCCGAAATTAATCTTTTCTTTTCTTTTTTAATTCAGCCAAATTCTTCATGGATCAATGCTTGATGGACTGAATAATGGACTAGGCTCATAACTCATTTGGACAATTTATCCAAGAGCTAGCCGTAGCTTTCCCTAGTTGAGCCAGGAAAGCATCCTTTGTATCTTCTTTTCCTGCTTGCATCAGGGAAACTTCTTTTCTTTTGTTCTTCGACTTCTTCCTTGAAAGGATGACTCTCTAATGCTCCAATATGTTCAGTAGCTCATCACTTACAACCTTGGACACGAAATTGTTGTAGAAAAATAGAAATCCTTCAAAACGGGCAGCAGGTTCTTCCTCTCGGCAGATCTGACCTTCTTGCATTCAAACCTGCATAACTCTCTACTTAGGAGAGCTTTTTCTACGATTCCAGTTGCATATGAAACTAGACACACAGGGCTTTCATCCATAAAAATTTCACCTTCAAATTCCTTGTCAATCGTCGGGAATAAATTCAGAAAGTTGGATGTCGGACACTGAAATCTTCTGGAATTCTTGGATTTGCATCCGATAAGAACTTGAAGTTCTTGGCATTTTGTTCCACTCCGATTTTAATGATTCTTTCCTTTGTTCAATCCTTAGTATGTTGACTGCAAATGAGAAGAGAAAAATCTATCAAAAGCAAAGTTTATGTTTTACAGATTCAATAAAACATCTCAGAGACTTTGTGAATAGGCTTTTGACAATTTCTGCATTTTTATTCTATTTTCCACATGTTTTCACTTTAATTCCACCAAAACTCTTGACTCTATAACATGACTCTATATTACAACAATAAGGGTTAAGCATTGCATAAATGGGGGTAAAAACATATTAAGAACGTCGCATTTTATGCTCCTATCAACTACCCCACACTTAGCCTTTGCTAGTCCCTTAGCGAAACAAATAAAAAAGACTCAACACTACAGCCCCTAAATAATTGTCTCAGGATCTTTACACACATAGCTTTCAAGTTAAGCATTCAATGTAAGCACAATAATCCCAAGCGTCATAGACATGTATCATAGCATGAACAAGTAAGAAACGAAAATCACAAGCAATGACATGTTATGCTGATTCCATCCTCCTCACTAGGCATACTCTCTTCTTTTCACTCATGATATGGAAATATTCACTCCAAGTATATGCAAGAAAATAGATTAAGAGTTACAAAGAGTAACTTGCATATTTCATCAAATAAAGGCACTTTGTGAATAGATCTTTCAGGAAAAACTTCATATAACAACTATGTGCACCAATGAACCAAAGCCATATGCTCAACTCTTGACAAAAATCTCCACATACAAAGTTCACCTATTATTCGAATCATGAGAGATCTTACATGGGAAAATAGTGGGGCTAGGCATAAGGAATTCGCATTTAGAATAGTGGTGAGAAAATGTCACCAAGACTTAGCAAAGCTCAATACTCCTTATGACTTCACTCAAAAGGGCCAAGTTTCAACTTGTTGGGCCCAAACTTCATTCTTTTCTTCCCCATAACATAGTGAATATGAACAAAGGTCAAGTATGATAATAATAGACCTTCAATTGTAAAACAAACTCCAAATTCACCACAAGATCTCAATCCAAGCATTTCTATTTTTCTTTTCATTTGCCGAAACTTTTTCTTTTTATTTTTTTTTATTTTCGGCACAAATTTTTTTCTTTTATTTTCTGTCCGAATTTTCTTTTTATTTTCGGCAATCATGGTTTTTCATGCTTTTGGATTGGATCACCCCACACTTACTTCAAATCATCACTTCAAATAACAAATTCCAATTAAACTTTACCAAGTCTTGACAACAATGGTTAGGATAAACTGTTCTAAGCTCAAGGAAAGTGTATCATGGTGATGCAATAAATGGCTCAATGTCGGCTCAAGGGGGTTAAAACTAAGGAGTCCCACGACGGGCACAAATTAGGCGTAAGCTTTATTTGGCATTGGTGGTAATCCTAACAAGATCATCTCAATCATATTCAAAATCAAGGCATGTTATGAATAATAGTCTCAAAAATCGTCAAAAGTGAGTTCTAGCATTCTAGAGTTCATTAAAAGCTATGGCACATAGTCATTGAATGTTCAAAGAATGATGAAGTTTTGAAAAATTCTGCCCATTTTTATCACTCAAGAAGGAAAGTATATGGCAATCAAAGCTCACAAAGGTTATTATGGAACAAAATCAACACAACATACATGCTTCTTACACAATTAAGTTCAAGTCTCAAATGTTCATACAAATCACAAAGTCCATGAAACTCACAATTATTTTCAAGATTATGCAAAACCATCATCTATGTATTAAAGATATAATCATCATAGACTATTTAGGGGCACTTAAGACTCAAAAATTAAAACACAAAAGCAACAAAATTTTTTTAATTTTTCTAATTTTTCTGATTTTTTATTTTATTTTCTTTTCTTTTATGACTCTAAACAAAAAACTTAAAACAAAAAACAAACATGTGAAACATGTATCCCTACCCCACACTTAGAAAATTACATTGTCCTCAATGTACACAAAAATTATGTAGTAATTTCCAAGCATTTGATAATTCACAAGTTCCACATTTATACAATTCAACCAAAAAGAGTTTAGGGATTTAGAAAATTCAAACTCTCGTAGACGGCTCCTTCACAATTTTGGTTGAAATGGGTTGCCTCCCATGCAGCGCTTAATGTTTATAGTCTACTCAGCCTAGACTCTTCTTCATATCATCAGGATCTTGATGCGTCTCAGAATTGTATCTCCTCAATGGTGTGCTCCTCAAAAGGTTCGTAGTAAGGCTTAAGTCGATGACCATTCACCTTGAACGCTTTTCCTGTTTCAATACTTTGAATTTCTATAGCACCATGAGAAAACACATTAGTAACAATATAAGGACCAGCCCAACGAGAACGCAATTTTCCAGGAAATAATCTAAGACGAGAATGATACAACAAGACTTTTTGACCAATATGAAACTTTTTGCCTCTTATCATCTTGTCATGAACCAATTTCGTCTTCTCCTTGTAAATCCACGCAGCATCATATGCATCATTTCTGATTTCCTCAAGCTCGCTCAACTGTAATTTCCTGTGAAGTCCAGCCTTGTCAAGCTCCATGTTGAATTGCTTGACCGCCCACCATGCCTTGTGCTCCAACTCTACTGGAAGATGGCACGCCTTGCCATATGTAAGCCGAAATGGAGACATCCCAATGGGTGTCTTGTATGCCGTTCTGTAAGCCCAAAGTGCATCATCAAGTCTGTCGCTCCAGTCTTTCCTTGATGGGCCCACAGTTTTTTCCAATATGCTTTTGATTTCTCTGTTGGACACTTCTGCCATTCCGCTCGTCTGAGGATGATAAGGTGTGGATACCTTATGGGTGACTCCATATCTTCTGAGTAAAGCCTCTATTGTTCTGTTGCAGAAATGAGAACCTCCATCGCTTATAAGCACACGAGGTACTCCAAACCTGGAAAATATGTTAGTTTTCAAGAAACCTGCAACAACTTTAGAATCATTAGTCCTTGTGGCTTTCGCCTCCACCCATTTAGACACATAATCAACAGCCAACAAGATATAAAGAAAGCCCTTAGATGAAGGAAAAGGTCCCATAAAATCTATACCCCATACATCAAATATTTCAACAAAGATCATAGTAGTAAGGGGCATTTGGTCTCTCTTACCAATGTTACCTGTCCTTTGGCACCTATCACATGTCATACAAAATGTGTATGCATCCTTGAAAATCGTTGGCCAATAAAACCCGCTTTCTAATACCTTGAGGGCTGTCCTCTTAGCTCCAAAGTGTCCTCCACATGCCTCATTGTGGCAAAATGCAAGGATCGGCCTATGCTCCTCTTGTGGCACACAACGTCTAATCACTTGATCATTACAAGTCCTCCACAAATATGGGTCGTCCCATATGTAGTGTCTTGCATTCTTTTTAATCTTTGTCTTGGCTGCCTGCAAACATGTACTTGGAAAAGTTTTAGTAACTAAATAATTGACAATGTCTGCATACCAAGGTTCTTTTGTGTCCACTCGAAAAAGCTGCTCATCTGGGAAAGTTTCCTGAAGTGGCAACGTTTCCTCCTCTCTCACAATTCTGCTCAAGTGATCCGCCACAACATTTTCGCTCCCCTTCTTGTCTTTGATCTCGATGTCAAACTCTTGGAGTAAGAGAATCCATCGAATCAAACGTGGCTTGGCGTCCTTCTTCTTCAACAAATATCTTAAGGCTGCATGATCAGAATAAACAATCACTTTAGAATTCAAAAGATATGAACGAAATTTTTCTAAAGCAAATATAACAGCCAACAACTCCTTCTCAGTTGTAGAGTAATTTAATTGAGCATCATTCAAAGTTCTAGAGGCATAATATATAGCAATCGGCCTCTTCTCTTTTCTCTATCCAAGCACTGCTCCAACTGCATAGTCTGAAGCATCACACATGATCTCAAATGGCAATGTCCAATCTGGTGACGCCATACTTGCTAACATGTTCCAATTCGACAATATGTGCTTATGTGCTATTTGTGTTTAATTTACATGCGTTGTGTTGTTAAACCGATTAGTACCATGTTTAGGATTGCGCGCGTTTCGGATTCTAAATACTTATGATGTCTTGATAATTAGGATATGCTGCGTTGGCCCTAATTAAATTGGAGCTTAATTAATCTTGAAATCGTTATATGTTTGCTGCCCCTATTACTTGTTTTAATTTTATTGCATGTATAATGAGATTTGTGTTTGGTGATTGTGTGAAAGGTGATGATCAATTGTATATAGTAATCTAGGATTTAATTTTCGTAAACTAGTAAGTAAATAATAATTAAAAATTTCGACAACCCCCCTTTTATGCAATACTTTGTGTGATTGAAAGCCCTTGATTTCCCCGGATAGAACGATCCCTACTTGTCAATACTACACTCGACACAAGAAGGGTATTATGTGTATGAAGTTGTTTTGCAGGTATTTTATGCTTGGATAACACCTCCATCAGTTTTTGGCGCCGTTGCCGGGGAAATTATAATATTTTGATTCATAAAGTGTTGTTTGTAACTTTGTATATTTGTAAATTATTTAATTTTTGCAATAGTTTTGGGATATGTATTAATAGGATTTTTGGAAGTGTAATAGTAAATAGGGTTTTCCTTTTCCGATTTTTATTTTTGTTTTTGGTTTTTGGTTTTTGTCCTTAATTGCCGATTTGTATGTTTTATTGTGATTGTTGTACACTTAGATAATTTCTAGGAAGATGGTAGTTTTTGTGTATGCTTGTAGTTTATTGTAGTTTCTAAAGTGTAACATGTAGGTGAAGCCTCTTTTGTTGATCATAACCAAAACCCTTCATACGAGTGATGCCATGTTAGGTATGTTTTTGTGTAGATTGGGAAACAGGCCCTGCAATGTTGGAATTAGTCCATCGTTGGCCCCCCACGCATAAAGACGCTAACTTGGTATTATTTTTATCAGGTTGAGGGCGGTTTTAATCAACACTTGTAGACCGCTAGGACCCGAGTTTATTTTACTAAGTATAGGGCAAGTTATTTTCATTGATGGGTTTGAGGTTTGTAAAAATGGTTCTCAAGGTCCATAGACTGATGTTCATTCTCTGTGAGTGAGTCGATAGGGGACTTGTCCTCCGTGGTTAAAAACTTTGAGACCTGCCTTGTTCCTAAAGAGAGTTTACTCTCCGTGAATTTTAACGACACCGCCTTAGAAAAGTAAAGTATCTTCGACCTAGACAACCGCTTGTGCCGAAGCATCACCTCACTTTAGACGCTAGAAAATAACTTGAGCATATGTGAATCTGTTTTTCTTCAAAAGATAAAATTCGTCTTTAAATTTTGAGGTATATCGGAAAAAGCATGATACTACCTTGGACTGTTTCAGCCCATTGCACTGTTATCTCCTCTGCTCCACGTACCTCGAATTTTAAAGTTGTGTGAAAGACATCTAGAAACCCTAAGTTTTGGCAATTACAATACTTACACAATCGATGAACACTAAATACCGAACCAATATAGATACTTATACAAATAAATTTTCGTGTGATATGTAAAATTAGTTAAATGATTAATGAGTAAATTTTTGATCTCAAAAGAAAACATTTCTTGGTTTGAATTTTTGAGGTATATCGGAATAAGCATGATACTACCTTGGACTGTTTCAGCCCATTGCACCGTTATCTCCTCTGCTCCACGTACCTTGAAAATTCGAACAAATCATATAGCAATTTAACTAGGGATACATAAAACACATTCTTATACATATATACTCTTGAAATTTTCGTGTGATACTTTATACTTTTGAATTTTTCGTGTGTTACTTATACTTGTGACGATAATACTCTTAAAGTTGTAAAATATGTATTTCTTGATACTTGTAAATTTTCGTGTGACATATTTTTTGCTATATACTTGTATAAATTTTCGTTTGTTCCCTTACATTTACATGTTTGATTTATTGTGATACTTATACTTATACATACTTTTACACGATCTTTTATTGAAATTTTCGGTGACATTATACATACTAACATTCTTTTGTGTGATATTTTTACCCTAACACTAACTTATACATTCTAAGTTTACAATGCACGTTTATTTTTCTTTTTAATTCATTGATTGATATACTTGATCTTATGATAATTTCAGGTACATGAATGTCCAATTGGTCACGCGACATTAGAGGCCGTTTGTATCGAATTGAAGAGAGACAATGTGATAATTCAGTTGGCTGATAGGTCTAACAAATATCCTGAGGGATATGTTGAAGATGTTCTTGTGCAGGTGAATAATCTGATATTTCCTGCAGAATTCTATGTGCTACATATGGAAGAGTCACCCCTTAATTCCACTCAATTATTGTTGGGGCGACCATTTATGAGGACAGCAAGAACAAAGATTGATGTTGCTGAAGGCAACCTTACCATGGAGTTTGATGGTGAAGTGATAAGCTTCAACGTTTATGAGGCTATGAGGTATCCAATTTCTGAATTAAAACCTTGCTATAATATTGATGTAGTTGATTCTATTGCGCAGGTTTTATCAGAAACTTTGGATCAATAGCAACTAGCTATTGAGCAAGGGGCAGGAATTGATGCAAATGGGGAGGTAAATTCGGCAATGGCTCGGCTTGATCTTGAGCCGAGCATGATGAGCATTGTTGCCGAGCTAGAGGCAACACCCCACGTGATGAGAACATGTAAATTCTTGTCAATTCCCATTTCCACTAATAAAATTTTACCATCTGTGGAACAGGCCCCTATTTTAGAACTGAAGGTGCTTCCGGATCATTTGAAGTATGTATACTTGGGAGACGATGACACACTACCAGTTATTGTGTCATCACAGCTGAGTGAGCAGCAGGAAGCACGCTTGACTAGCATGTTGAAAAGGAACAAAACCGCCATTGGATGGACGTTGGCGGATATCAAGGGAATCAGCCCTACAACTTGTGTCCATAGGATCTTGCTTGAAGAAGGAGCCAAGCCTACTAGGGAGGGTCAGAGACGATTGCACCCTCCAATGATGAAGATTGTGAAGGACGAGGTGATCAAATTGCTGGATTGTGGAGTCATTTATCCCATCTCAGATAGCCAGTGGATTGCACCTGTCCAAGTTGTACCTAAGAAGAGTGGAGTCACGGTTGTGAAGAATGACAAGGATGAACTCGTGCCCCAACGATTGGTGACAGGTCATAGGATGTGTATCGACTACAGAAAGTTGAATGCTACTACACGCAAGGATCACATGCCTTTGCCTTTCATGGACCAGATGTTGGAGAGATTAGCTGGGCACGAATTCTATTGCTTCTTGGATGGGTACAGCGGTTACAATCAGATATGCATTCACCCAGATGATCAGGAAAAGACAACGTTCACATGTCCCTTTGGTACGTTTGCCTATCGACGCATGCCTTTTGGTTTATGCAACGCACCAGGTACATTTCAACGTTGTATGTATTCCATTTTTAGTGATTATATTGAAAATATCATTGAAGTCTTTATGGATGATTTTAGTGTTTATGGTAAAGACTTTGATGCATGCTTAGAGAATTTGGAATTAATCCTGATGAGATGTGTAGAAACTAACCTTGTACTTAATTGGGAAAAGTGTCATTTTATGGTAACACAAGGGATAGTTCTAGGACACATTATATCTGCAAAGGGTATTGAGGTAGATAGGGCCAAGATTGATATTATGCTTCACTTACCCTCCCCTACAACTGTAAGGGAGGTACGTTCGTTTCTTGGCCATGCAGGTTTTTACAGGAGGTTCATCAAGGATTTTTCGTTGGTGGCCAAGCCTATTTGTGCCCTCTTGCAGAAGGATGTTCCATTCGTATGGGACAAAAGGTGTGAAGATGCATTTGTCAAGTTGAAGGAATTGTTGACGTCAGCACCAATTATGGCGCCACCAGATTGGACATTGCCATTTGAGATCATGTGTGATGCTTCAGACTATGCAGTTGGAGCAGTGCTTGGACAGAGAAAAGAGAAGAGGCCGATTGCTATATATTATGCCTCTAGAACTTTGAATGATGCTCAATTAAATTACTCTACAACTGATTGTGTGGAATATATACTTATAGAGAATTCGTATGATACATTTATAGTTTGAAAATTTTACATTATTTCTAACTTATTTCTAACCTATACTCTAACTTAATATTGCCGAACTAGTTGATAGCTTGGGCCGAAGCATCACCTCACTTTAGACGCTAGAAAATAACTTGACATATGTGATCTACTTTCTTCAACCCAATTTGTCTTTAATCTTTGAGGTATATTGGATTAAGCATGATACTACCAGGGGCTGTCTCCTCTACTCCACGTAGCTCGAATTTTAAAGTTGTGTGAATAAAAGAAATTAAACTCTAGGGTTCCGCAAACTCACATATCACATGATTCGAATACTTTGAAAAGGCTAGGACTGATCCATTGTGTGATACTTGTAAATTTTCGTGAAACTTATACTTGCATAAATCGTGTGGAATATATACTTATAGAGAATTCGTATGATACATTTATAGTTTGAAAATTTTACATTACTTCTAACTTATTTCTAACCTATACTCTAACTTATTCTAACTCATCGTTTCTAACCTATACATATTGATTCTCATGATTCTTGTAGAGTTTAATTGTTAGTTGCAGATCATAAGAAAGAGGTGAAGAATTACATTGTAAACAGTTGATTGAAGCTCTCATTGACTTGGGAAGGACGACAAGTGTTGCAAGAAACGAGCTTCACCACTCTAAACTTTTGTTCATGATTTACAATTAAATTCTACTTAGCTGGTTATTGTATATTTATACACTAACTTCTAACTTTAGCTAATTCACTAACTCACTACTAACTTATTCTTTGAACTCTCATCTACACTCTTTTAATTTTCTTTATCTGCTTGATGTGATGCAGTTGAAGAGTGAAGTAATCATGCATCGATTTTTGATAACCATTGTAGGGAGGCACGAATTTGGAGGTGTACAATCCAAAAGGCGTCGCCGACAACTTGATTAAGAAGAGAAGAGTCTAGGCTAAAGGACTATAAACAATTAAGCGTTGCATGGGGGGCAACCCACTTCAACCAAAAGTGTGAAGGAGCCATCAATGAGAGTTTGAATTTTCTAAATCTCTAACCTCTTTTTGGTTGAATTGTATAAATGTGGAACTTCTGAATTTTATCATATGCTTAGATATTACAACATTATTTCTGATTTACATTGGGGACAATGTAATTTTCTAAGTGTGGGGTAGTGGTACATGTTTCACATGTTTGAATTTGTTTTGAATCTTTTGTTTGAGTCATAAAAAGAAAAGAAAAATACAAAATCGGAAAAGTCCAGAAAAAATAAAAAATTCGTTGCTTTTGTTTTTAGATTTTCATAGGTTTTTGATTTTGATCGAGTCTTAGGTGCCCCTTAATAAGTCTATGATGATTATATCTTTGAATGCATAGATGATAGTTTTGCATGATCATAAGATTAAATTGTAAGTTTCATGGATATTATGATTGGTATGAATTTGTGAGATTTTGATTGATATATGAGAAGCATGCTTGTTTGAGTTGATTTTATTCTATAACATCCTATGTGAGTTTTAGAGCCTATATGCTTTCTTCATGAGTTATTATAAATGAGTAGAAATTTTTCAAATCTCATTGTTCTTTGCATAATCAATGACTATGTGCTATAGCTTTTTAATGGACTCTAGAATGCTAGAACTTGCTCTTGTTGAATTTTGAGACAATTACTCATAACATGCCATGATTTTGAATATGATTGAAAAGATCTTATTAGGATTACCACCAAAGCCAAACAAAGCATTTGCCTAATTTGTGCCCATCGTGGGACTCTTTAGTTTTACCCCCATTGAGCCTATATTTAGTCATTTTCTTTCATCACCATGATACACATTCCTTGAACTCAGAATAGTTTAACCCTTTCCCTTGTTATCAAGACTTGGTAAAGCTGAATTTTATTGTGGAATTGTACTTTGATGTGATGATTTGAAGCAAGTGTGGGGTGAGCCAATCTAAAATTATAAAAAGATATACATGTTTGCCGAAAGAAAGAAAAAATTAAATCGGAGAGAAAAAATAAAATAAAATAAAAAAATCCGATCTGAAATAAAGAAAAACAAAGAAAAGGTTTCGGCAAAATAAAATAAAGAAAAAGAAAAAGCACGGATTCAGTTGTTGTTGTGAATTTGGAGTTTGTGTGATAATTGAAGGTCTATCATTTTTATACTTGACCTTTGTCCATGTTCACTATGTTTTGGGAAAGAAAAGAATGAAGTTTGGGTCCAACATGAGGAAATTTGGCCCTTGAATTGAAGTCATAAGGAGTATTGAGCATTGCTAAGTCTTGGTGACATTTTATCAATACTATTCTAAATTCGAATTACTTATGCGTAACCCCATTATCCCCTCTATTTTGATCTTTTCATGATTCTTAAGATTGGTAAACTTTGATTGTGGAGATTTTCTCAAGAGTAAGCATATGGTTTTGGTCCATTCGTGCACATAATTGTTACATTAGATTTTCCAGAAAATATTATTCACAAAGTGCTTTTATTTGATGAAATATGCAAGCTATTTGTTGCCTTACAATCTGTTCTCTTGCATATACCTTGAGTGAATATTGCCATATCATGTGTGAAAAGAAGAGAGTATGCCTAGTGAGGAGGATTGGATCAACTTAACATGTTTACATGCTTATTTTTCTCACTTCTGACTTATTCATATCATGATTACTATCTATGACACTTGGGATTTATGTGCTTGCATTCAAATACTTTAACTTGAAAGTTATGTATTTTAAAAGATTTTGAGACAATCATTTAGGGGTAGTAGTAGTTTTAATAGAGTCTTGTATTTTGTTTTGCTAAGGGACTAGCAAAAGCTAAGTGTGGAGTAGTTGATAGGAGCATAAAATGCGACGTTCTTAATATGTTTTGACCCCCATTTATCCAATGCTTAACCCTTATTGTTGTAAGATAGAGTCATGTAATTGAGTCTTGAGTTTTGGTTGAGTTTAATGTGAGAATGTGCTTTAATAGAAGAATTAGGACATAAATTATCAAAAGCCTCTTCGAAAAGTTTCTGAGATGTTTTATTGAATCTGTAAAACATAAACTTTGCTTTTTGATGGACTCTAGAATGCTAGGACTTGCTCTTGTTGATTTTTGAAATTATTTTTCATAACTATGCCATGATTTCGAAAGTGATTGAAAAGATCTTGTTAGGATTACCACCAAAGCCAAACAAAGCATGTGCCTAATTTGCGCCCGTCGTGGGACTCCTTAGTTTTAACCCCATTGAGCCTATATTTAGTCATTTTCTTTCATCACCTTGAAACACATTCCTTGAACTCAGAATAGTTTAACCCTTTCCCTCGTTATCAAGACTTGGTAAAGCTGAATTTTATTGTGGAATTGTGAGTTGATGTGATGTTTTGAAGCAAGTGTGGGGTGAGCCAATCCAACTTATAAAAAGAAATATATGTTGCCGAAACAAAAAGAAACAAAAAGAAAATAAATCGGACTAAAAAGAAAACAAAATTCGATCCGAGAAAAAGAACAAATAAAAAATAAAAATTCGGCAACCAAAAAGAAAAAGAAAAAGAAAAAAGCAGGGATTGAATTCTTGTTGTGAAATTTGAGATTGTTTGATAAGTGAAGGTCTATTATTGTTATATTTGACCTTTGTCCTTGTTCACTATGTTTTGGGGAAGAAAAGAATGAAGTTTGGGTCCAACATGATGAAATTGGGCCCTCAAATTGAAGTCATAAGGTGTATTGCTTTGCTAAGTCTTGGTGACTTTGTTATCACTACTATTCTAAATACGAATTCCTTAAGCCTAAACTCATTATCACCTTTATTTTCATCTTTTCATGATTCTTAAGATTGGTAAACTTTGATTGTGGAGATTTTCTCAACAGTAAGCATATGGTTTTGGTCCATTCGTGCATATAATTGTTACATGAGATTTTTCTGAAAATATTATTCACAAAGTGTTCTTATTTGATGAAATATGCAAGCTATATGTTGCCTTACAATCTTTTCTCTTGCATATACTTTGAGTGAATATTGTCATAATCATGTGTGAAAAGAAGAGAGTATGCCTAGTGAGGAGGATATTGGATCAACTTAACATGTTTACATGCTTATTTTTCTCACTTCTGACTTATTCATATCATGATTACTATCTATGACACTGGGATTTATGTGCTTGCATTTGAATGCTTTAACTTGAAAGCTATGTATTTTAAAAGATCTTGAGACAATCATTTAGGGGTAGTAGTAGTTTTAGTAGAGTCTTGTATTTTGTTTTCCTAAGAGACTAGAAAAAGCTAAGTGTAGGGTAGTTGATAGGAGCATAAAATGCGACGTTCTTAATATGTTTTTACCCCTATTTATCCAATGCTTAACCCTTATTGTTGTAAGATAGAGTCATGTAATTGAGTTTTGAGTTTTGGTTGAGTTTAATGTGAGAATGTGCTTAAATAGAAGAATTTGGACAGAAATTATCAAAAGCCTATTCGAAAAGTCTCAGAGATGTTTTATGGAATCTGTAAAACATAAACTTTGCTTTTGATAGATTTTTCTTCTCTCATATGCAGTTGACAAATAAAGGATTGAGCATGACAAGATTCACTGAAATCAGAGCAAAATAAGATGCAAAGAATCACAAGTTGAAATCGGATGCAAATCCAGAAACTTCAGCAGATTTCAGTGCACGTCACTTAATTTCCTGAATTTATTCCCGACGATTTACAAAGAATTAGAAGGCGAATCTTATATGTGATTGAAAGCCCTTGATTTCCCCGGATTGAACGATCCCTACTTGTCCTATACTAACGATGACACAAGAAGGGTAATATGTGTATGAAGTTGTTTTGCAGGTATTTATGCTTGGAAATAATCTCCATCATTATGTTAAACGTACTTTGTCTATGAGGATAATATGTATTCTTGGTTTCAAACATTATGTCTATGTATTATTTGGATTGAAGTTTGGTTTTATAATTTGCATGTTCAACTTGTTTTCTTTATTTTTGATTGGTTTTTGAAAGTAAAGAATTGAATTGCATGTTAAAAAAATAAGGGAAATATGTAATATGTAATATGTTAGTAAATAGGACAATCGGCAATCATGTGTTAATTTGGTTTTAGATTTTTCTTGATTTGTTCTCTGAATTCGTGTGTGCAAAGATTGATATTCTGTGCAATTGCAATGTGTAGAGTATTGGTCTCATTAGCCGAAAAGAATATAGATTAAGTAACCAATGAGTTATTCTATTTGTGTTGTTTTCACGAGGGTTAGAGTTGTTTAAAGAACATGCCTGTTAATAAGAAGAGTGAAGCCTTACTTAATTAACTTGTTTCCGACTCAAAATATTTTGTGCTCAATTACTATGCATGTTTGTTTTCATCTATAGGAGTTCTCAAATATGTTTAGTACAACATTAGGATTAGACGTAAAGTTAATCTTGAAAACTTATGAAATCTAAATCGGTTAGTAATACCTATAGGGAGCTAATTAGGTCGGAGTTAAGTCGAGTCTAGAACACTTTAATGCCTTGCCGTGAGTCTTGTTTGCTTGTTGTTATGTGTCTTGATTGTTTTCATGCTAGTGATTTGTGGAAGAATGTCAACCAAATTTGTAAATAGTAACTTAGGTTTTATTTTCTTTTTATTTCGTGATTTTCGTATCCCTTAGATGTATGGTAGCAAAGCTGCTGACCCTAATCTCTTCCCAATATGTGACGATTTCATGTATATATGTATATATCTTTGTCTAACATTCTCATGTTTCAGGTACCCTTAATTCCCGGCTTAGAACGATCCCTACTTGCTTATACTACTAACGATCTTTTGTAGGATTATTATTGTGTGTGTGCTTAGGCACTCATCATTAAGTGCAACCCCTCATAGAAATATTGCAACAAGAGTCCATCGCTAATGCCATGCGATGGACACAAAGAGACGAGGGACTTGAACCTCTTGTAGTAATTGAAGAAAGTCTCATCTCCGGCTTGCTTCAGGCTTATAATTTGCTTCCTCAAATCCGTGATATGCGAAGCAGGAAAGTATTTGAGCAAGAACTCATCCACCATAGTATTCCATGAATTAATTCAGCCACTAGGCACTTCAAATAACCACTCATTTGCTTGATCTTCCAATGAAAACGGAAAAGCCTTCATCTTGAAGTGTTGCAAATCGGTCCCTCTTGGACACATAGATTTGGTGGTGAAGTTAAACCATTGCAAGTGCTTGTTAGGATCCTCACTTGGCAACCCATAAAACGACTTCAACTTGTGGAGGAATCCACTCCTCAATTCAATTTCTCCGGTCTTGTCGGCTTCCAAAGAAGGGTAAGTGATGTTAGAGGGTGTGGCTCCTCCTCCTGCGGCGACATGACCATTTTGAGCTCTAATCGAAGGCATTCTTGGTTCCTCAACAATTGGCTCGACAAATGCTTCAAATTCGGGACCTTGCAAATCACACGAGGACGAGATAATTGATGGAGAGCTCGGCACACTTGCTGCCGAGCTAGGTGATGATGGCGATGATGATGCCGAGCTAGAGTATTCTGACGGTGGTAACGGTGCAAAGATAGCGATGGTGAGCTCTTGGTTCAATTGTTGCAATCGGCCTTGATGACCTCGTGTCCAAAGACTAGACTCGGACATGCACTATTCTGAAATTTGCAACATTTAAACAAGTTAGAACCTTCGTAAAGAAATAAAAAGTAAGAATATACATCATTACAAGCCACAGCATTGGCGATTATGAAACAAATTTTAATCAATGGCACACAATGTACAATTGGCAAAGAAGAAAAACACACACGGCATAATAGAGCAATGATAGGAGCACAATGTGCGACGATATTAATGTGTTATTATCCCTTATTTATGCTTTGTTAGTCTATTTAGAGTAAGATAGAGTCATAATATAGTTTACTGTTGTATTGGTAGAGTTTTGAAAAATTGTGCTTAATAATCAGAAAAATGACTAAGTATAGAAATCTGAGGAAATAGTGCAAAATATGTCTTTTTCGTGATTTTGAGGCTTGTGTTAAAATAACTTATCCTTTTCCAAATTTGATGACATCTGGTATGCATAGAACTGGCAAACTAATGTGTGTTGTATCAAAATATCAGATCAATCGGAGTTAGGGAAGTTACCCAAAAGATAGCTGAAACTTGGCAGTTTGAGCAAAACGATCGAGGGACTACCAGGATTTTTCTGGGACTGTGTCTTGATTTTCGGAATTTCTTTATGATGCATCACTTGGAACCAGAGGACGTGCCTTATATGGATGGAAAGCCCTATAATTCTAGTTTCTCCAGGACTTGGAATCACACGAATCGGAGCTCTAAAGAGGGAGTTATGCCGGATTTACTGAAACAAGGTCAATTCTGCCGAGAAAACTGAAGTTTCCCGGTTGCATCAGTAAAGCTCTCCTTTGGATGTTTGGAAGCATGGATCGACTATGATGGACCTAAAGACTTATTGGACATATCCATGCTAATCTATTGCAGCCGATTGCAGTCCAAGATCAAATCATAAAGTCCAAGAAAAGTATTACTTTGCCCACAAGGAAAAATAAAACCAACTAGGACAAGGAATTGTCATTCCTTTTGGCTGCCGACAAACCCTAGGCTTTCCCATATATATAGCCAACGAATTCCATACAGAAAGGCATCTCATCTCAAGCACAAGTACTAGCCAAAAGCTCTTCCAAAGCCTCACCATAAATCCTATACAGAAAATAGTTTAGCCAAACCACCACCACCATATAGATCCGTCCCACACCCTTGCCGAATTTCTTTGGAGGTTTCTTCAAGGCGTGTTCTATTTTCTCATGGCTTCTTTATTGTTCTGTAATTTTACAATACTTTGTCTATGAAGATTGTATGTTTTTATGGTTGTTGAATTTGGTTTTACTCTTTGTTTATGAACTTCGAATGCATGCGAATTTTGTATGACAAATTGTAATCTTTAACTTGTAGTATTTTCGTATATATGTGAATAAATTGTGCTAACATTCTTATATTTCAGGTACCCTTAATCCCCAGCTAGAACGATCCCTACTTATTTCTATACTACTAACGATTGTAGGGTTTATCATTGCTTGAGTCGCTTTGGCGAATCGATCAATTTTTGGCGCCGTTGCCGGGGATTATAAAAGCTCAATATATTTGAATGTTATTGTTTTGTAAATTTTTCTCTAACTTTGCTAATTCATGTATGTATTGTAGAAAATTTTTGATGCTAACTTTAACTTGTAACTTGATTTTAACTTGTAATTGTTGCTAACCTTTGCTAACTTCAACACATTAACTCTTATTTTCTAACTCAACTTTTTATTCTTATATTTATTTTTGGTTTTGTTCATTTTGAAGTGTCATGTGCGTGTGCAGATTGAATTGAAAAGAAAAAGTGCAGGAAATACCAAGTTATGCCCAAAGCAGAACTCTGGCAGTGCAGTATGTTAATTTTGAATGGCTGCCGTTTTCAGCTCACAAAACCTGGGATGCTGTAACATACACCGTTAGAAAGGTCTCTGAGTCTACATTCAGCAGAATTTTACAGAAGTGAATTTGGAGTCACGAGCCGTTCCCAGTTTCCATTTGAGTGCATTAAGGTCAATCTGGCGAAACAGAAAACTGGGCAGATCGATAGGTCCGATAAAAGGCTAAACATTGAGTAACGTTGCTGGTCCGATTAAGGCAAACTTTATACCGATGGAAAGCTCTGTGTGTCTGCTATAATAGTGATTTTGAGCACTTTTGCATTCGCTCATAGGAACACACACAAATCCGGAGATTAAGAGGTAAAGGTTCTTTCTGCCTTACAAGTTTGTTTCCAACTTTTTCTCTAACTTTGCAGGAGCATATCTCTCAAACCGCTGGGAGTTAGAAAATGTACTACATATGCACAAACAGCCAGCAACATCAACTTTTCATTCCAGGGGGTATTTTGCTCATGAAAGAATTTCTAATTAAATTATTGGGCCGAGAGAAACCGGCCTGCCGAGAGAAGCCTGCTTGAGAACCTGCTGCTGCGGAAAGAGGCTGCCACACCACAAACCGAGCAATGCACATGATGAATGGACACACACATGGTGAAAAGTCTAGGCTAAAGGACTATAAAAGTAAGAACTCGTCCCAGAAATTCCCTTGGAAAATCCGAAACGGATTTGCAATAAACCCTTAAACAAACTAAAAATCATTTGCTCCCAAACCGCAACCACCCACCCACTGGGAACAAAATCCGACCAAATCTTTTGTCGCTAAATACGACGTAAACCCCCTTTTTTAAACCAGTTTTGCCTCTTTTAGAAAGTCAACAATAAAAGTTAAAAGTCAACTGTAATAGAAATGTCAAAGTCAATGGTCAAAGTTAGACTTAGTATTCACCCTTTTATTGTTTACTGTTTTACTATTTACTAAATGACTATTCTACTGTTTTACTATTTACCATTTACTATTTTACCATTTTACTTTTTCATCTTTTACCCTTTCTTCTACCTCAAGCCGCCAAAACAGCAGCGCCGCCAGGGCCGCCGCCGGCAGCCCCGCCCGGGAGGCCAAAAACACAACCATTTCACTTCCAAGACAATCCCAAATCACCTCTACCATCTCCACAACCAATTATCCCAACACCTCCGCCTCCAAATATGATGTGAGCCTAAGCTCGCACGCAATAATAAACCCTACAAAAGATCGTTAGTAGTATAAGCAAGTAGGGATCGTTCTAAGCCGGGGATTAAGGGTACCTGAGATATGAAATTGTTAGACAAATATATACAAATATAAACACAAAACGTCACACATGGGGGTATGATATGGTTCGGCATTAAACTGCCCTAGACTACACACGAAACTTAAATTGCTGAAAATAAATCCAAAGTCTAATATTTACAAGTGATCATCATCTTTCACACAAAACAGTTCACACAAAGACTCTTTAACACGTAAATTTGCATGCAAGAAGGTAAGGAACAAGTATCGACATGTTTAAATTCAAAATTAGTTCCGACTACAACTTAGTTGTAAGACTTCTCAAGTTCTTAAGATCGACCTTTTGAGTATGGACCCTAGAATATATGTTAATCCTTTTGAGACTTAACAATTAATCACAATAGTCTAAATCGGAGACATGCAAAACAAGCAAGGTTGTCAATCATCTTATTTTAACATGCAAGAACTCTAAAGTGTTATACCCTAGGTGAGCAAAACAAATCAAAGCAACCTTTTGAGTATCTAGCCATCTTTGTTATTACTCGGGTTTGATGAAACCTAACATCTAGATTTACATGCTTCAAACCAACACTAATGTTTCGGTTTTTAAGTCCCAATCCTTAGATTTCTAACCAATTTCGAACCTAAAACATGCAAGATACCACTGCCCTAATTATCATACATACGAAATTCACATGCTAAAATCATAAAACTTAAACATAAACATCAATCATGCAATCGGTTTACATAAAAGTTCAATAAAAACCAAGAAACGAATTGTTTTCATACAATACAACCAAACTACAACAAATACAAAAGCCATAGGGGGAGTGGATCACACTTTTAGAACCTTTGAAGACTCCTCAAGACGTGACAAGATGGTACTTGCTGCTGCTCCTTAGTGCTCGGCCTAAGCAAGAATCGGCAGAAAACAAGGTGAAGGAATTCGGAAGTTTGTGGTGGTGGTGATGGTGTTTTGGCTAAGTATTTGGGTATTTGGTACTTAAGAAACTTGGTAGAGCTTTGGCTAGTATTTTAGTGCTTGAGATGAGATGATTTTTAAGAATGAAAAAGTGAGGGTATATATATAGGAGGCTGCCGGCAAAACCCTAGATGCAAAAGGGATTCACAAAACCTATTAGAATAAGGTTTTGAAACCTTCCTTTAATGGTTCAATTAGGTTTTCTTTTTCTGAAATTTTCTTCAAGGCTTGGGCTTCACATCTTTATGGACTTCTTGTATGATCATTGGACTTCAATTGATAGGTCTTAATCCACCAAAAATGCATCATTGCCGGCAGCAACACAAAGGCACACAATCTGCCTCTATTCGGCAGCTTCTCCTAGTGTGACTAGGAGAACTTCTTTCTTCAATTTTACTTCAATGCCATGGCCTAGTGTCTTCCTCTTCCCTTCATAAAGCTTGAACCATCTTCAAAAATGCATTTGTGCGCCATTTGGTCCGTTAAAAACAGAAAACACAAAAAGGGGGCAGTAGGTTCCTGGAATCGGCAGATTTGACCTTGTTGCAGTAACTCCGGCATATCTCCATCCGTGGAGCTCCGATTGATGTGATTCTAAGTCTCAGATAAACTAGACACATATGACCATCTCCCCATAAAACAGTTCGATCAAATTACTTGTGAGTCGACGGGAATGATTTTTCGAAGTTGGGACAAAGTCCCAGGAAAATCCTGGAAGTCCCTGCATTGAAACGCTCGGACTGCCGTTTTGCAGCCAACTTTTGGGTGACTTTCCGAACTCCAATTGATCTGAAATTTTAACACAACATTCCTCAGCATATGGATATTAAGCACGCCAAATTTCATAGAATTCGGACAAGGATAGATCACAGTTTCATTCATCTCAAAATCACGAAAAAGACATATTTTGCATTATTTTCCAGATTTCTCAAACTTAGTCATTTTTCGGATTCTTAACTATTTTTCGCCAAACTCTACCAAATTAACACTAAATTACATTATGACTCTATCTTAGACAAATAAAGGTTAAACAAAGCATAAACGAGGGCATAAGCATATAATATCGTCGCACATTGTGCTCCTATTAACTACCCCACACTTATCTTTTGCTAGTCCCTTAGCAAACTAAATTAAACTAAGACTCAAACTACTATTGCCCCTAACAATTTGTCTCAGGCTCGTATGTACACATAGCTTTCAAGTTAAATGCATGGGAATGCTAAGCACGAAAATTCCAAGTTTCATGAACATGTGACATCAATAAAAGCATATAAGAGCAAAAGGTAAGCATGTAAACATGTAAAGCTAATTCAAATCACCTCACTAGGCATACTCTCTTCTTTTCTCTCGAAGCATGGTTATTCACACATAAGTATATGCAAGCGAAAGATCATGAATTACAAAGAGTGACTTGCATATATCAAAGAAACGAAAGCACTTTGTGAATTCTTATGGAAAAACCTCATATGATAACTATATGCACCAATGAACCAAAACCATATGCTTACTCTTGAAATAATCTCCACAAATCAAGTTTAACCATCTTAAGAATCATGAAAAAGATCAATAAAAGGGTTGTAATGAGGCTAGGCTAAAAGGTATTCGATATTTGGATAAGGAGGCTCAAAGACGTCACTAAGGCCTTTAGCAAAGCTCGATCTCCTTATGTCTTCTCGCCGAAAGGGTCAAATTTCATCTTGTTGGACCCATACTTCATTCTTTTCTTCCCATAATATTACAACAATACTCAAGACAATAGCCATGTACAAAATTTTTATTTTCTATGCCTATGCCGTGCCCTCTTCTTTTCTTGCTCTCGGCTTCTTTTTCTTTTCTTTTTAATCCGAGCATTTTTCTTTCCTTTTCATAGGCACGGCATGCATACATTTTTCATATAATTTTATGGCTAAGTCTACCCCATACTTGTTCTTCTTCATCACACACGCGAAAACGCTTTCAAAAATCAAGCTTTGCCGACACACAAGGTAAAGGCATCACTATACTAAGTTCATGGAAAATGTTTAAGGGTGATGAAAGAAAAGGCTAAATATAGGCTCAAAGGGGTTTACTAAGGTGTCCCACGACGGGCTCCAATAGGGCACATGCTTTATTTGGCTATGGTGGTAAACCTACATGATCTTTATTCAATCATATTCAAAATCAAGGTATTTTATGATATAAACGTTTCGAAAATCAACAAGAGTAAGTTCTAGCATACTAGAGTTCATTAAAAAGCTATGGCACATAGTCATCGAATAATCAAAGAATTATGAGGTTTCATGCTTCCTACGAATCTATCGAATTTTATCTTTTATCGCTCAAGAAGAAAGCAATTTGGCACTAAAGCTCACATAGGTTATTTTCGAAATAAATTAGCTAAAACATGCATGCTTAATAATCAACACATCCTACATGCTTCTACCAATGCACATAATCCATGAAACTTACAATTTTAATATTATGCATAACCATCATCTATGTATGCAAAGAGGAGAAAAACATCATTGACATATTAGGGGCATCCTAAGACTCGAAACAAAAATTTAAACACTTTATTTTTTTGTGTTACAATTTTCTGAATTTTTCTTTTTTAAACTAAACACACAAAAACATAAAACCAAAAACGGAACATGCTATAATAAACCCTACAAAAGATCGTTAGTAGTATAAGCAAGTAGGGATCGTTCTAAGCCGGGGATTAAGGGTACCTGAGATATGAAATTGTTAGACAAATATATACAAATATAAACACAAAACGTCACACATGGGGGTATGATATGGTTCGGCATTAAACTGCCCTAGACTACACACGAAACTTAAATTGCTGAAAATAAATCCTAAGTCTAATATTTACAAGTGATCATCATCTTTCACACAAAACAGTTCACCCAAAGACTCTTTAATACGTAAATTTGCATGCAAGAAGGTAAGGAACAAGTATCGACATGTTTAAATTCAAAATTAGTTCCGACTACAACTTAGTTGTAAGACTTCTCAAGTTCTTAAGATCGACCTTTTGAGTATGGACCCTAGAATATATGTTAATCCTTTTGAGACTTAACAATTAATCACAATAGTCTAAATCGGAGACATGCAAAACAAGCAAGGTTGTCAATCATCTTATTTTAACATGCAAGAACTCTAAAGTGTTATACCCTAGGTGCGCAAAACAAATCAAAGCAACCTTTTGAGTATCTAGCCATATTTGTTATTACTCGGGTTTGATGAAACCTAACATATAGATTTACATGCTTCAAGCCAACACTAATGTTTCGGTTTTTAAGTCCCAATCCTTAGATTTCTAACCAATTTCGAACCTAAAACATGCAAGATACCACTGCCCTAATTATCATACATACGAAATTCACATGCTAAAATCATAAAACTTAAACATAAACATCAATCATGCAATCGGTTTACATAAAAGTTCAATAAAAACCAAGAAACGAATTGTTTTCATACAATACAACCAAACTACAACAAATACAAAAGCCATAGGGGGAGTGGATCACACTTTTAGAACCTTTGAAGACTCCTCAAGACGTGACAAGATGGTACTTGCTGCTGCTCCTTAGTGCTCGGCCTAAGCAAGAATCGGCAGAAAACAAGGTGAAGGAATTCGGAAGTTTGTGGTGGTGGTGATGGTGTTTTGGCTAAGTATTTGGGTATTTGGTACTTAAGAAACTTGGTAGAGCTTTGGCTAGTATTTTAGTGCTTGAGATGAGATGATTTTTAAGAATGAAAAAGTGAGGGTATATATATAGGAGGCTGCCGGCAAAACCCTAGATGCAAAAGGGATTCACAAAACCTATTAGAATAAGGTTTTGAAACCTTCCTTTAATGGTTCAATTAGGTTTTCTTTTTCTGAAATTTTCTTCAAGGCTTGGGCTTCACATCTTTATGGACTTCTTGTATGATCATTGGACTTCAATTGATAGGTCTTAATCCACCAAAAATGCATCATTGCCGGCAGCAACACAAAGGCACACAATCTGCCTCTATTCGGCAGCTTCTCCTAGTGTGACTAGGAGAACTTCTTTCTTCAATTTTACTTCAATGCCATGGCCTAGTGTCTTCCTCTTCCCTTCATAAAGCTTGAACCATCTTCAAAAATGCATTTGTGCGCCATTTGGTCCGTTAAAAACAGAAAACACAAAAAGGGGGCAGTAGGTTCCTGGAATCGGCAGATTTGACCTTGTTGCAGTAACTCCGGCATATCTCCATCCGTGGAGCTCCGATTGATGTGATTCTAAGTCTCAGATAAACTAGACACATATGACCATCTCCCCATAAAACAGTTCGATCAAATTACTTGTGAGTCGACGGGAATGATTTTTCGAAGCTGGGACAAAGTCCCAGGAAAATCCTGGAAGTCCCTGGATTGAAACGCTCGGACTGCCGTTTTGCAGCCAACTTTTGGTGACTTCCCGAACTCCAATTGATCTGAAATTTTAACACAACATTCCTCAGCATATGAATATTAAGCACGCCAAATTTCATAGAATTCGGACAAGGATAGATCACAGTTTCATTCATCTCAAAATCACGAAAAAGACATTTTGCATTATTTTCCAAATTTCTCAAACTTAGTCATTTTTCGGATTCTTAACTATTTTTCGCCAAACTCTACCAAATTAACACTAAATTACATTATGACTCTATCTTAGACAAATAAAGGTTAAAAAAAGCATAAACGAGGGCATACGCATATAATATCGTCGCACATTGTGCTCCTATCAAAATACCAATGCAGCCGCCTCCCATGGCGGCCGGCACGGCGGCGGGATCGTCCCGTCTTCATTCTCTCCCAAAATTTCACAAACAAAACCCCAAATTACACTTAATCTACTCCAAACATCGTTCTGAACATGAATTTAACCTCTAAATCGACTAAAAACATCAATTTCCCAACCTCCACCAAAATCACAAAAACCTAGAATTTCAAAATTCTAATTCCTCCTTACCTATCCTGAACCGGGTCAATTCCTTCCATGGAATTGACGTGTAGGTCGAGGTGCCCCTTTTTCCCCTCGAAATCAAACCGATCGGCGACCGGAGGAGGTGATTTCGGTTCGACACAGTCGAACCCCCTCGGCCTAAAATCGGCCGAACGACGGCGACCCAAGCCACAACGCTACCACCGACATGATGAGGGCACTAAGGCGGTCCGAATCCAACCGGCGGCGCGCCGAAAGGAGGCCGGACGGAAGAGGACAGAAATTGGCGCCTCCGTCCCTGGACACGGGGCCGAGTCGGAGGAAAAGAAAAAGTGAAGTGGGAAAGAGAAAGAAAAGGAAGAAAAAAAAGAAAAAAAAATAAAAGAATATTCCCCCCAAGATTCGAAAATATTCCCCTCGTTTCTAGAAATTTCCTCCCCTCTGATTTTACGTCATAACTTTTTCATACGAATTCCAAATTAAATTCGTTACGTGTCTATGAACTCGTTTTACCGTCCTCTATCCCGTCGAGAAATAAAATTCTCGATCGGGTAAATTCATAAAAGGTCAACTTTTCAAACCTCCGAATCGAAAAAATAAATTCTTGAAACGTCAAAATTAATTTAAAACTTCTAGTGGGGATTTTAAAGTTCGGGTCGTTACAATAAACACTTAAACGCTGCATGGGAGGCAACCCATATCACCATTGAAAAACGAAGGAGCCATCACCGAGAGTTTAAAATTTCTTAACCCACTCTTTTTCTTTGGTTTGTGATGATATGTTGGAATATGTTAGTCGATTGCATGCTTAGGAAATTCGTTGATATAATTTTGTGCTTACATTGTGGGCAATGTAATTTTCTAAGTGTGAGGTGGGATAACGTATTCCGTTTATGTTTTCATGTGCTTAGTTAGAAAAGAAAATTCAGAAAATCGTAACACAAAAATAGTGTTTCAATTGTTTGTTTCGCATCTTAGGATGCCCCTAATATGTCAATGATGTTTTTCTCCTCTTTGCATAAATAGATGATAGTTGTGCATACTTTAAAAATTTTGAGTTTCATGGATTATGTGCATTGGTAGGAGCATGTAGGACTTGTTGATTAATTAAGCATGCATGTTTTAGCTAGTTTGTTTCCATAATAACTTATGTGAGCTTTAGAGCCAATTTGCTTTCTTCTTGAGTGCTCAAAAGATAAAATTCAATAGACATTTAGGAAGCATGAAACCTCATTATTTCTTTAATTATTCAATGATTATGTGCCATAGCTTTTTAATGAACTCTAGAATGCTAGACCTTACTCTTGTTGATTTTCAAAATGTTTTTATCATAAAATACCTTGATTTTGAAAGTGATTGGAAAGATCTTTTAGGTTCACCACCATAGCCAAATAAAGCATTAGCCCTATTTGTGCCCGTCGTGGGACACCTTAGTAAACCCATTTGAGCCTACGTTTAGCCTTTTCTTTCATCACCCTTAAACACTTTCCATGAGCTTAGAATAGTTATGCCTTTACCTTTTCTCTAAGTGTTGGCAAAGCATGGTATTTTTGAAGGCGTTTTCGTGTGAAGTGATGAAGAAGAACAAGTGTGGGGTAGACTTAGCTAAAAATTATGTAAAAATTGTATGTGAGCCGTGCCTATGAGAAAAGAAAAGAAAAGTTTGAATCGGACAGAAAAATAAAAGAAAAGAAAAGAAAGAAAAAAAATTGAGTCCGAAGAAGGTAGGCACAGTTTGGTTTCAAAAGAAAATTGCTAAGTCTAGTCTTGTGAATTTAGAGTTTTGTATTTATTTGAAGGTCTAGCATTGTTATATTTTGACCTTTGTTCATATTCACTATGTTGTGGAAAGTTAAGAATGAAGGAAGAGTCCAACATTAAGAAACCCGGCCCTTGATGAGAAGACATAAGAAGAATCGAGCTTTGTCAAAGGGCACGGTGACGTTTTGAGCCTCCTTATCTAAAATATCAAATACGTCTTAGCCTAGCCCCATTACATTCCCTTTATTGATCTTTTCATGATTCTTAAGATGGTTAGATTTGATTTGTGTAAATTATCTCAAGAGTAAGCATATGGTTTTGCTTTATTGGTGCACATAGTTGTTATATGAGGTTTTTCCATAAGAATATTCACAAAGTGCTTTCTTTTCTTGACACATGCAAGTTACTCTTCGTAATTCATTATCTTTCTCTTGCATATACTATTGAGTGAATACCATGCTTCGAGTGAAAAGAATAGAGTATGCCTAGTGAGGAAGATCGTATTAGCTTTACATGTTTACATGCTTATATGTTGTTCTTATATGTTCATATTAATGTTACATGTTCATGAAGCTTGGAAATTTTGTGCTTAGCATTCTTATGCATCAACTTAAAAGCTATGTGTACATACGAGCCTGAGACAAAATCATTAGGGGCAATAGTTTGTTTAGTGTCATAGTTTTATTTAGTTTTGCTAAGGGACTAGCAAATGATAAGTGTGGGGTAGTTGATAGGAGCACAATGTGCGACGATATTAATGTGTTATTATCCCTTATTTATGCTTTGTTAGTCTATTTAGAGTAAGATAGAGTCATAATATAGTTTAGTGTTGTTTTGGTAGAGTTTTGGAAAATTGTGCTTAATAATCAGAAAAATGAGTATAGAAATTTGAGGAAATAGTGTAAAATATGTCTTTTTCGTGATTTTGAGGCTTGTGTTAAAATGACTTATCCTTTTCAAAATTGGATGACATTTGGTATGCATATAATTGGCAAACTAATGTGTGTTGTATCAAAATATCAGATCAATCGGAGTTAGGGAAGTTACCCAAAAGATGGCTGAAACTTGGCAGTTTGAGTAAAACGATCCAGGGACTACCAGGATTTTTCACTACCAGAAAAGGCATTATAGCCGACGAAATTGCAAATAACGGCCGACGAACTATTTATTCGTCGGCTATAACCATTATAGCAGACGATATCGTCGGCTATAATTATTATAGCCGGCGATTTCGTCGGCTAAAATGGTTATAGCCGACTATATCATCGTCGGGTATAGTTTTGCCGACGGCGTATTTCCGACGATGTTATAACCGACGATATGTCGTCGGGTAATGGTTATAGCCGACGATATCGTCGGCTGCTATAACCATTATAGCCGACGACTTAAATTCGTCGGCTATGATGCCTTTTCTGGTAGTGTTTCTGAGACTGTGTCTTGATTTCCGGAATTTTTTTATGACGCATCATTTGGAACCAGTGGACGTGCCTTATATGGATGGAAAGCCCTATAAGTCTAGTTTCTCCAAGACTTGGAATCACACGAATCGGAGCTATGAAGAGGGAGTTATGCCGGATTTACTGAAACAAGGTCAATTCTGCCGAGAAAACTGAAGTTTCCCGGTTGCATCAGTAAAGCTCTCCTTTGGATGTTTGGAAGCATGGATCGACTATGATGGACCTAAAGACTTGTTGGACATGTCCATGCTAACCTATTGCAGCCGATTGAAGTCCAAGATCAAATCATAAAGTCCAAGAAAAGTATTACTTTGCCCACAAGGAAAAATAAAACCAACTAGGACAAGGAATTTTCATTCCTTTTGGCTGCCGGCAAACCCTAGACTTTCCCATATATATAGCCAACGAATTCCATACAGAAAGGCATCTCATCTCAAGCACAAGTACTAGCCAAAAGCTCTTCCAAAGCCTCACCATAAATCCTATACAGAAAATAGTTTAGCCAAACCACCACCACCATATAGATCCGTCCCACACCCTTGCCGAATTTCTTTGGAGGTTTCTGCAAGGCGTGTTCTATTTTCTCATGGCTTTTTTATTGTTCTGTAATTTTACAATACTTTGTCTATGAAGATTGTATGTTTTTATGGTTGTTGAATTTGGTTTTACTCTTTGTTTATGAACTTCGAATGCATGCGAATTTTGTATGACAAATTGTAATCTTTAACTTGTAGTATTTTCGTATGTTAGATAATTAGGACAGTGGTATAAGATGCATGTTTAGGTTTTAAATTGGTTAGTAATCTAAGGGATGTGACTTAAAAAGTGAAACATTAGTATTGGCTAGAAGCATGTAAATCTAGATGTTAGGTTTCATCAAACTAGAGAACATGAATAATTCATACTCGTAGTTGTCTTGATTTGTGTTTTCGCCTAGAGTAAAACCCTTAGAACTTGCATGTTAAATAAGATGATTGACAACATTGCTTGTTTACATGTCTTCGATTTGTGATTCATATGCTTAAATGTTAAACGTGTAAAACCGGTTAGCATAACCTTAGGATTATACTCGTAATTAATCTTAAGAACTCTAGCAATCAAACGATTGGATGACCTCGTAGGCTCTAATTGTGATCGAAACTAATTTGAACTTAAAAACATGCTAAATACTTGTTCCTTACTTTCTTGCATGCGTGTCTACATGTTAAAGAGTCTTTTATGTGAACTACGTGGTGTGAAAGATGATGATCACTTGTATATAGTAATTTAGGATTTTATTTCATGTTCTTTAGGATTAGAGGCAGCCTTGCTGCCGATCTAAATTCTTCCCCTTTGAACTCGTGTGAATATGTATATATGTGAATAAATTGTACTAACATTCTTATATTTAAGGTAGCCTTAATCCCTGGCTAGAACGATCCCTACTTATTTCTATACTACTAACGATTGTAGTGTTTATCATTGCTTGAGTCACTTTGGCGAATCAATCAAGCAAAAAGCAAAGAAAATTTTATGTTCATGTAATTTCTAAGTCTAATTGCTTTTAACATTTGTTCTAACTCTCAAGGTACGTGGAGCAGAGGAGATAACGGTGCAATGTACTGATGCAGCCCCCGGTAGTATCATGGTTTATCCGATATACCTCAAGAGTTGGAACCACACAAAATGTTTTCTTTTAAGTATAAAGAACCACTCATGTCGAACCTATCAAAGCTTTGAGGCTCGGTGAACATACGGCCTAGGTGTTATCGTTTAAATACAATCGTTCCGTGGTTTCAGAAGGCTAGCATGTATCATCTGAAAGTAGCTCAAGGCAAGACTCATTTGTTGGTTCGACGGAGGACAAGTCCCCTATCGATCCCTTCACCGAGAAGAATGATTAGTCTGTGGGCCTCTGAGATCTGGTTTTACAAACCTCGATGCTAAGTTGGGACAAAACATACTAATAGGCGAACCTTTTGCCCCTTACTCAGTTAAGAACAATTGTGTCCACAATATCACAAGTGTCAATAAAAGCCGCCCTCAACCTCATAAAACCTCGAAACAAGAGTTAAGGTTAATATTAACAAAAGTGACATTTCCTACTTCCTCTTCCCCTCAAAACTCAAACAAATCAAACACAAATAATTCTCTACACTTCCTAGCAATTTAAGCTAAGTTATTACATGCATACATTCTTCATACATGACACAACTTTCGAAATTTAAACTCACATGCCAAAACATATTTCTACTTTACAACCGAAAATTTTTAAACCGAAAATTACAACTTTACAACTTTTCGAAAATTTCCAGCAACATATATACACACACAATTCAAGCTTTTATAATCTCCGGCAACTATGCCAAAAATTGATCGAATACCAAAGGCACGCAAGCAATGATAAACCCTACAAAAGATCGTTAGTAGTACAAGTAAGTAGGGATCGTTCTAGCCGGGGATTAAGGGTACCTGAAACATGAGAATGTTAGACAAAAACATGAACACATATGCACATAACGTCACACTTATATACATATAAACATGGATCAAAATTATGGGGATTTCGAGATGAGGTTCGCCAGCCATAGGGTTTCCCCTAATGTACTAGACACGAAATTAAAACATAAAATTAAAGTCTAAAGCTACTATTTACATGTTGGTCGACATTCTTTGACAAAGCAATAGCACATAAGCAATCAAAACACACAAAAATTTAGCAAACAAGACTCACGGCAATATATTAAAGTGTTCTAGACTCGTCTTAGTTCCAACCTAATTAGCTCCTACAGGGTTTCACTAACCGATTTTAAGACTTCTTAAGCACTTTAAGATTTTCTATTAAAGCCTAATCCCAAAGATTTATAATAAATATATTCGAGAACAGTTACAAAGTCGAAAACAAACATGCAAAGTAATTAAACACAAAGTCTTTTTAGTTGAAAACATGTTAGCAAGTAAGGCGTCACTCTTCTCACATCGACATGTAAATTCTTTAAACCACACTATCCCTAAAAATAACACAAGTTAAAACAATAACACATTCGAATTATCCTATGTTTATTTTGGCTAATGAGATCGATACCCCGAGTACATTGTAATTGTATAGGGCAAAAATCTTTATTGCACACGGATTCAAAAAATAAACCAAGAACGAAACTACAACTAAGTTAACATGCTTGCCGGTTATCCTATTTACTAATTTGTTACATCTTTTCCTTATAAATTATCATGCAATCCGAATTTTAACCTCTAAAACCCACAAGAATAGTTGAAACTCGAATTTAACATACAAATCATAAAACCAAACTTCTAATCGTTTCACACATAGATATGCAAATTGAAACCAAAAATTCATACAAGTCTCATAGACAAAACTAAGCATAACTACATAAAACTATTACAAACCGAGAGTACGGGTAGATCACACTTTGTAGACACCTATGGGGTAGCAACTTGTGTTGATCTGTTGGAGATGGTGGTGGCACGGTTTGGGTCTTTTTGATGAAAGTGGGGATGTGTTTCGGCTTGTGGTTTTGTGTAGAATTTTTCGGGTGAACTTTGGTAGAGCTTTGGCTAGAGTTTTTGCTTTGGAATGTGACAAGTTTCCTATGGAAAACTGAGGGTTTATATAGAAGAAAAAGCTATATGAATCGGCTAAGGAAGCCTAAATGTGTGCCGGCTAAGGAAAAGAGTTTTCCTTACCGGTTTTGGTTTAGATTTCCTCTTCTTGTTTATCTAGGATTCGTTGCCGATTTCGTCTTGATATATTGCAGATTCTTGTCTTCCTATTCCTTTGAAGATTCGGTGAAGCTTCTCCTAGTTGAACTTCGACAGCTTTTCCTCAATGCAGCCGGCAATGTTTCTCCTTATCCTACCCGGATTACGCATTCCTTATGGCTCTAAGCTTTGACTTAGTCTTTACTTGCTTTGGAAGTCACATTGCAGCTCTAGGATACACCCGGAAGATCACCAGGAAGCTTATCGGCAGATTTGCAATCTCTCGACAGATGCATGCCAGTATCGGATACTGACGCTGTTGCTTGGCTGGACACACGCAGGGGCGCGCATGCTGGCTCGCATGGTTGGTGTGTGTTGGCTTCTCGGCAGGGCACGGCTGCGCGCACATGCTACGCTGTATCGGATACAAGGCAGCTTCTTGGAAGTCCATGTGATAGTGGCGCGAGCTGGCGCGCGCAAGGGTCTTGGCAGCAATGGTAAGCAAGGCATCGCAATCGGCAGGCTGCAACGAGAGCTGCATGTGCCCAGGATAGGTGCCCGTATACGTGATGCCGGTATTCGATAAGTGGTATCATAGTTCAAACTTTTAGCAGACACGTCTCGGATACGCCTGGTTCAGTCTGGGATACGGACCGGACACGCCATGCCCGTGTCCGATACGTCTAGGTGGCATGGTATCCTTGTCTGCGTGCACTGCGCTGCGGTGAGGCTGCAAGTTAGCATCTGGAGATTTGCAGCCTATCAGCAGGGACTAAGTTGAAATCTTGTTTCTTCTCGGGAGATTTGACATTTGTGTCTTCAATCGAGCATAATTTTCTCTAGAAAATAACTATTTATGCGATTCTAATTTTTATGGGAACTAGACTCAGAGATCTTTCTAGGCATATATGGTACGTCTTCTATTTCCAAATGAGATATTCTGGGGAAAATCGAGAAGTTGAGTGATGTGCCCAAGAAATTCCTGGAACCTATTGTATCCGAATTTGCAAGGCAATTTCCGGCTTCTTCTTTAGCTCCAATCACTCAACTCTTTCCATTGCTCGATCATATATGTATGTACTACTCATAAAAGAAGAAAAACCCATCAAAAGCAACATGAAAGCTTTACAGAATCAACAAAACATAATATGACTTCGATTTTCAGCACTTTGTTAATTTTCTGTAAATTTCCAGCTTTTAAGCATATTTTTGCCAAACTCTACCAAATAATTATGAATCTATATTATGACTTAATTTTAGGTAAATAAGAGCTAAACAAAACATAAACGAGGGCATAAACATATTAATATCGTAGCATTTTGTGCTCCTATCATCTCTCGATTGCTTACCTCGGCCATGCCACTTGTTTGAGGATGATAAGGCGTAGATACCTTGTGAGTGACTCCATACTTTTTCAATAAGACTTCTATGATGCGGTTGCAAAAGTGGGAACCTCCATCACAAATCAAGACTCTTGGAACTCCAAAACGTGAGAATATGTTAAGCTTGAGGAATTCGGAAACCACCTTGGAATCATTGGTGCGTGTGGCCTTTGCTTCAACCCACTTTAAAACATAATCAACCGCTAGTGATAGGAGCATAAAATGCGACGTTCTTAATGTATTTTACCCTCTTTTATACTTTGTTTTAACCCTTATTTATGTAGAATAAAGTATATAATAGAATCATGAGCTTTTGGTAGAGACATATTGAAAATATGCTAAAACATAGGAAATTTACAGAAAATTGACAAAGTGCTAAAAATTGGAGTCGATCTCTAAATGTTTTGTTGATTCTTTAAAGCTTCCATGATGCTTTTGATGGATTTTTCTTCTCTTAAGAGAAGTAGGCATATTAATGATTGAGCAATGGAAGGAGTTAGAGAAATTGGAGCAAAAGAAGCCGCCAAGAATTGCAAGACAAAATCGGATCCAGTAAGTTCAAGCAATTTCCTGGGCACATCACTCAACTTCCAGAATTTCTCCAAGACGGACCACAAGGAACTATGACGAGTTGCCTAGGCACTTCGTAAATAATAACCCTACAAAAGATCGTTAGTAGTATAAGCAAGTAGGGATCGTTCTAAGCCGGGGATTAAGGGTACCTGAAACATGAGAATGTTAGAACAAATATAATCACAAATATTCACATATTTACATGTTTGAAACGTCACTTGGGGATGATAGAGATTGGCCGCACAAGGCTGCCCCTATACTAATACACGAAATTAAAGCATGAAATAAAATCATAAGTTACTATGTACAAATTGGTCGACATTCTTCCACAAATTACTAGCATGAAAACACTCAAAACACAAAGCAAATTGATAAGACAAGACACGGCAAGAGCACACAATATCCTAGACTCGACTTAGTTCCAACCTAATTAGCTCCTTATCGGTTTACTAATCGATTAAGACTCTCAAGTACTTCAAGATTAACTTATCGTCTAACCCCAAAGTTATACTAAACATATTTGAGAACACTTATCGTCGAAAACAAACATGCAAAGTAATTAGGCACAAGGTCTTTTTAGTTGGAAACATATCAATCAAGCAAGGCGTCCCCACTTCTTGTTAACATGCATAATCGTTTAAACCACTCTAGTCCTATTTATGTTGACAGATATAAGACCAATACTCAAAACACATCGCGAATATGCTAAGTACCAATCTTTGAGGCACACGGATTTAAGGACTAAACCAAGACCGAATTTATAGAATCAAAGTGAACATGCTTGCCAAACTAATCCTATCTCTTTACTTCATATTTTCATTATAGGTTAGTGACGAGTCGCCTAAGCGAGCATCAAGCAATAATAACCCTACAATCGTTAGTAGTATAGAATAAGTAGGGATCGTTCTAGTCGGGGATTAAGGGTACCTGAAACATGAGAATGTTAACACAAATATTCACAAACACATATGCACATAATTGTCACACTTATATACATATATACATATTCACACACGAAATTATGAGGGATAAAAGGCTTGGCAGCAAAGCTGCCTCTAAATTCCTAGACATGAATTTAAGACATGAAATTAAATCCTAAAGCTACTATTTACAAGGTTGGTCGACATTCTTCCACAAAGCACTAGCACGAAAGCAATCAAAACATATAACAAACAAGCAAATAAGACTCACGGCAAAGTATTAAAATGTTCTAGACTCAACTTAACTCCAACCTAATTAGCTCCTTATTGGTTTACTAATTAAGACTCTCTAGTACTTCAAGATTAACTTATCGTCTAACCCTAAAGTTATACTAAACATATTTGAGAACACTTATTGTCGAAAACAAACATGTAAAGTAATTAGGCACGCGGTCTTTTTAGTTGGAAACAAGTTAATATAACAAGGTTGTCAATCATCTTATTAACAAGCATGTTCTTTAAACCACTCTAACCCTTGTGAAAACAACACAAATTAAGACAACCCTAAAGATTACTTAACCTATATTATTTTCGGCTAATGAGATTAATACTCCAAATATTGCAATTATATAGACTACTAATCTTTAAGCACACGAATTTAAAGAAAAAGTCAAGAAAACCCTAAAACCAAGTTAACACATATTTTGCCGATTATCCTATTTACTAATTCATTACATATTTCCCTTACTTTTTAACAAACAATCCGATTCTTTACTCTCAAAAACCACTTAAAAATAAAGAAGACGAATTGAATATGCAAATCATAAAACCAAACTTCAATCCAAACAATACATAGACATAGAATTTGAAACTAAGAATTCATGCTATCTTCATAGACAAATTTTAACATAACTACATAAAAATTACAAAACCGAGTGGATCACACTTTTGTAGACACCTTGATGACTTCGACTCGTGTGGATCCGGCGGAGGATGAAGGAGATGGTTGCTCGGCAATGGTTAGGTGTTGGCAGAATTTTGTAGGTGAGATGGGGGTGATTTTCGGCTAGGGTTTTATGTAGGACTCTTGGCAAATATTGGTAGAGCTTTGGCTAGATTTTTGCTTTGGAATGTGACACTTTTCTTCATGGTGCCGGCCTCTATTTATAGGAGAAGGGAAAGGCTGATTTGGGAGAGTTTTCCTTGCTCAAAATGGGATAGAAATCTTCATTAAATATGGTTTCCCAATCCGAGTTGGAATATGTTTTTCTCTCCTTATTGAACAAAGAAACTCTTGCTTGGCCGGCTTATGATTTCTTCTTGGACGTTGCAAAGCTCTTTGGAATGATTTGGCATGCTTGCACCCGCTTGAAGACATTACCGGAAATTCTTTTCTGCTCGCGGGTACAGACTTTGCAAGTATCAGGTACTAGCGAGGCTTCTTAGCGGGTCGCGCGAACATGCATGCTGGCATGCGCGGATGATTGGCGACCAGATCTTCTGGCGAGCGAAGATGTTGGCGAACGAGGCTGATGGCGAACAAACAAGGGCTTGGTGAGCGAGGCTTCTGGCTAGTATAGGCTTCTGGCGAGGCTATGAGCTAAGCTGATTTTCTTCCTTCTTCTCAGCAGATCTGACCTTTGCGTCTTCAATTTAGTATAACTTCCTCCTCGAAGCTCCAATTGATGCGATTCTAATCTCAGATAAACTAGACACATAGAGATATCTCCATATAAAAGAGCTTGATCAAATTCCTTGTGAAACATCGGGAATGAATTTTTGAAGTTGGAAGACAGTCCCAGGAAGATTCTTTGAAGTCCCTGGATTTGTTGCTCGGACTGCTGTTTTGCAGCCTTCTTTTGGGTCACTTCTCGAATTCCGATTGATCTGAATTTGTGAAACAAGACCCATTAGCAAGCCAATAATATGCACACTAAATTTCAGCAAATTTGGAAAAGGATAAGTCACAGTTTCATTCATCTCAGAATCACGAAAAAGACACATTTTGCACTATTTTCCAGAATTCTTAAATTTAGTCATTTTTCGGATTCTAAAGCATATTTTATCAAAACTCTACCAAAATGACACTACACTATATTATGACTCTATCTTAAATAAATAAGGGTTAAACAAAGCATAAACGAGGGCAAATACATATTAATATCGTCGCACATTGTGCTCCTATCAACTACCTCACACTTATCCTTTACTAGTCCCTTAGCAAACTAAATAAAACTATGACTCAAAACAAACTATTGCCCCTAACGATTTGTCTCAGGCTCGTATGTACACATAGCTTTCAAGTTAATGCATGAGAATGCTAAGCACGAAAATTCCAAGCTTCATGAACATGTAACATCAATAAAAACATAGAAGAACAAAAGTAAGCATGTAGACATGTGTAGCTAATTCAATCCACCTCACAAGGCATACTCTCTTCTCTTCTCTCGAAGCATGGTTATTCACTCAATATTATATGCAAGTGAAAGATAATGAATTACAAAGAGTGACTTGCATATATCAAAGAAACGAACACACTTTGTTAAATTTTTATGGAAAAACCTCATATGATAACTATATACATCAATGAACCAAAACCATATGCCTACTCTTGAGAAAATCTCCATAAATCAAATTTAACCATCTTAAGAATCATTAAAAGATCAATAAAAGAGTTGTAATGGGGCTAGGCTAAGAGGTATTCGATATTTGGATAAGGAGGCTCAAAACGTCACCGTGGCCTTTGGTAAAGCTCGAATCTCCTCATGTCTTCTCAACAAGGGTCGGATTTCTTCTTGTTGGACCCATACTTCATTCTTTTCTCCCCAAAAACGTTACAACAAAAATTTTTAAAACTCAAGCCATGCTAAATTTTTCAATACCGTGCCCTACATTTTTTCTTTCTTACTCTCGGCATTTTTCTTTCTTTTTCTTTTAGTCCGAGCAAAATTTTTCATTCTCTTTTCTTTACTAAGGCACGACACCTAAGTACAATTTTCATATAGATTCATGGCTAAGTCTACTCCACACTTGTTCTTCTTCATCACTTCACGTGAAAACGCTTTCAAAACTCAAGCTTTACCAAATCATTGATCAAGGGTAAAAGCATAACTATACTAAGCTCCTGGAAAGTGTTTAAGGGTGATGAAAGAAAAGGCTAATCGTAGGCTCAAAGGGGTTTACTAAGGTGTCCCACGATGGGCACAAATAGGCACATGCTTTATTTGGCAATGGTGGAAAACCTAAAAGATCTTTTCAATCACTTTCAAAATCAAGGTATTTTATGACTAAAATCGTTTTGAAAATCAACAAGAGTAAGTTCTAGCATTCTAGAGTTCATTAAAAAGCTATTGTAACTAGTCATCGAATAGTAAAAGAATTATGAGGTTTTTATGCTTCCTACAAGTCTATCGAATTTTTATCTTTTATCTCTCAAGAAGAAAGCGATTTGGCTCTAAAGCTCACATAGGTTATTATGGAAACAAACTAGCTAAAACATGCATGCTTAGTTAATCAACAAGTCCTACATGCTCCTACCAATGCACAAAATCCATGAAACTCACAATTTAAATTGTATGCAGAACTATCATCTATGTATGCAAAGAGGAGAAATAACATCATTGACAATTTAGGGGCATCCTAAGACATCAATTTAAACACTCTATTTTTGTATCACAATTTTCTGAAATTTTCTTTTCTAAACTAAGCACACGAAAACATAAATGAAATACGTTATCCCACCCCACACTTAGAAAATTACATTGCCCTCAATGTAAGTACAAATCAATATCAACGAATTTCCTAAGCATGCAATCGTCTAACACATTCCAACATAACATCACAAATCAAAGAAAAAGAGAAGGGTTAAGAAATTTCAAACTCTCGACGATGGCTCCTTCACTTTTCTTTGATCGAATTGGGTTGCCTCCCAAGTAGCGCTTGATATTTATAGTCAATTGCTTAGACTTGTCACCATTGTCAATTGCATGTGTTCATCGTGTTCCCAATACTTGGAGCTCGGCAATGAGTAAGTCAATGAGATGTTGATGGCATGTGGTCGCTAAATCATCATGATCCTTTGTTTCGGCAACAAATTGGATAGGCTGCCTCTCGGCAATATGAGGCTCGGCTGGACGTATCGGCGTGTCTGGCGGTGTATCAGAGGCTGCAGCCGGCGGCTTGGCAGCAAGGGGCTTCTCGGTAGCATGGCCGATGATGAAAGAAAAGGCTAATCGTAGGCTCAAATTTTTCCAAAGCAAAAATTACCGCTAAGAGTTCTTTCTCCGTGGTGGTATAATTGAGTTGGGTATCATTGAGAGTCCTTGAGGCATAGTAAATGGCACATGGCTTCTTCTCTATACGTTGTCCAAGTACGCTCCAAGCGCATAATCACTTGCATCACACATAAGCTCAAACGGCTCCTCCCACTTTGGAGAAATGATAGGAGCACAATGTGCGACGATATTAATGTGTTTACGCCCTCATTTATACTTTGTTTAACCCTTATTTATCTAAGATAGAGTCATAATATAGTTTAGTGTCATTTTGGTAGAGTTTTGGAAATATATGCTTTAGAGTCCGAAAAATGACTAAGTTTAAGAATTCTGGAAAATAGTGAAAAATATGTCTTTTTCGTGATTCTGAGATGAATAGAATTGTGACTTATCCTTTTCCAAATTTTCTGAAATTTGGTATTCATATTATTGGCTTGCTAATGGGTCTTATGTCAAAAATTCAGATCAATCGGAGTTCGGTAAGTCACCCAAAAGATGGCTGCAAATCAGCAGTTCGAGCAAACCAATCCAGGGACTTCCAGGAATTTTCCTAGGACTGTGTCCCAACTTAAAAAAATTCATTCCCGACGTTTCACAAGGAATTTGATCAAGCCCTTTTATATGGGGGAAGCTCTATGTGTCTAGTTGATCCGAGATTTAGAATCGCATCAATTGGAGCTCCGAAGAGGAAGTTATGCTAAATTGAAGACGCAAAGGTCTGATATGTTGAGAAGAAGAAGAGAATCAGAAGCCTATACTCGCCAGAAGCCTAACTCGCCTCGTCAGTATACTTGCCAGCAGATCAGCGTCGCTTGCCTAGCCTCGCTCGCCAAGCCCTTGTTTGTTCGCCATCAGCCTCGTTCGCCAACATCTTCGCTCGCCAGAAGATCAGCCGCCCACACTAATCTCGTTAGCTTGCACATATCCGCTCGCCAACCACCCGCGCATGCCAGTATACATAATTCGCGCGACCAGCCAAGAAGCTTCGCCAGTACCCGATACTAGCAAAGTCTGTACCCGCGAGCAGAAAGGAATTTTCGGTAATGTCGTCAAGCGGCTGCATGCGTGCCAAATCATTCCAAAGAGCTTTGCAACGTCCAAGAAGAAATCATAAGCCGGCCAAGCAAGAGTTTTTTTGTTCAACAAGGAGAGAAAAGCCTATTCCAACTCGGATTGGGAAACCTTATTTAATGAAGATTTCTATCCAATTTTGAGCAAGGAAAACTCTCCCAAATCAGCCTTTCCTTTCTCCTATAAATAGAGGCCGGCACCATGAAGAAAAATGTCACATCCTAAGCCAAAACACAAGTCCAAAGCTTTACCAAATATTCTACCTTAAGTCCTAGATAAAATTGCTAGCCGAAACACCACCACCACCACCCATAAAAATTCCTGCCGTGCCCAACTTCATCCTCCATAAAGATCAACCGAGATGCTGCCCTAAGGTGTCTAAATATGTGATCTACTCCCTTCGGCTTGTAATTATATCATTTTACTAAACTATGTCTATGTAGTTTGTATGTTCTTTTGGTATTTGTTTTTATGTCTATGTAAGAACAATGAGTTTGTTTGGTTTTGCATGTTTAATATGAAAGTAAAATTTCGTATCTTGGTTTTATTTGTTAATTCTAAGTGTCGAAATTGGTTGTTCTTAAAGAGATAATATGTAAACTTAATATGTAGAAATCGTAGGTTAGTCTTAGGGAAGCATGTTCACAATTTGATTCTTTTCTTAACTTGCTTTGTTCTTTAAAATCCGTGTGCCTTAAGGATTTGTAGTCTATGCAACTGCAGTGTGTAGGGTATCGGTCTCACTTAACAAAATAATTTAGGTTAATTCAAATGTGTCATTGTTTTAGCTTGAATTGTTTTTAGGTTCGAATGGTTTAAAAGAACTTACTTGGTAATAAGAAGAGTGACGCCTTGCTTGTTGACTTGTCTCCGACTAAAAAGACTTTGAACTTAATTACTTGGCATGTTTGTTTTCGACTTTGTAAGTGTCTTCAAATATGTTTAGTATAAATCTTTAGGGTTAGGCTTTAATAGAAAACCGTAAAGTGCTTGAGAAGTCTAAAATAGATTAGTGAAACATTGTAGGAGCTAATTAGGTCGGAACTAAGTTGAGTCTAGAATATTTTGTTGCATGCTTGCCTTGAGTCTTATTTGTGATTTTCTACGTGTTATGATAGTTTTTGATGAGTGCTTTGTGTGGAAGATGTCGACCAAACTTGTAAATAGTAGTTTAGAGTTTAAATTCATGTCTTTTATTTTCGTGTCAATTTGTTTAGGGCAGCCCTATGGCTGCCGAACCAATTCTTCCCCCATGTGTGACGTGTGAATATGTATATATGTATATAAGTGTGACAATTGTGTGCATATGTGTTTTTGAATATTTGTGTTAACAATCTCATGTTTCAGGTACCCTTAATCCCCGGCTTAGAACGATCCCTACTTATGTCTATACTACTAACGATTGTAGGGTTATTATTGCTTGATGCTCGCTTAGGCGACACATCAATTTTTGGCGCCGTTGCCGGGGATTATAAAAGCTTGATTTGTGTTATTGTTGTGTATATAATATTGCTGGAAATTTTTGACGTAAAGTTGTAAAGTTGTAATTTTTTATTTTAGTTTGGGATTTTGTAAAGTAGAAATATGCTTCGGCATGTAGAGTTAAAATTTTGGAAGTTGCATGATGTATAAAGAATGTATGTTTGTAATAACTTAGTTTAATTTCTAGGAAGTTGATAGTATTGTGTATGTTTGAGTTTATTGTAGTTTCTAAAGTGTAACATGTAAGGAGAAGCCGCTTTTGTTGGTCATAGCCTTAACCCTTCATACGAATGATGCCTTGTTAGATCCGTCTTTTATGTAGACTGGGAAACGTGGAATACGTCCCCCCCACGCATACGAGCGATAACTTGGCAAACCCATTTTTATGAGGTTGAGGGCGGCTTTGATCAACAATTGTAGACCGCTAGTGACCCGAGTTTGTCTTACAAAGTATAGGGCAAGTTAGTTTCATTGATATGGTTCTCAGGTTTGTTTAACTGGATCTCAAGGCCCACAGACTGATGTTCATTCTCGGTGAGTGAATCGATAGGGAGTTCGCTCCACGTGGTGACCAACAACGAGTCATGCCTGGTTTCTGTAGGGGGTTCGCCCTCCGTGAATCTTAACAACACCGCCTTTGAAAAGTAAAACACGCTCGAACTAGTCAATAGCTTGGGCCGAAGCATCACCTCACTTTAGACGCTAGAAGATAACTTGACATATGTGATCTATTTTCTTCAAAAGATCAAACATATTTGTGTGGTTCGAACTCTTGAGGTATATCGGGTAAAGCATGATACTACCGGGGGCTGTATCAGTCCATTGCACTGTTATCTCATCTGCTCCACGTACTTCGAGAGTTAGAACAAATTTTTAAAAGAAATTAGACTTAGAGATTACATGATCATGGACATTTTTATTCTCTACCATTGTCGATTGTATAGTTCTTGTTCCCGATCTTGTTTGTCTACCATTGTTTGAAATATGTTTTGTAATCGCCAAAGCCGTGGCTTGTAATGATGTACATTCTTACATTTTATTTCTTTACGATGTTCTAACTTGTTTAAACGTTACAAATTTCAAAAAAGTGCATGTCCGAATCTACTATTTGGACACGCAATCATCAAGGCCGTTTACAACGTTTGAATCAAGAGCTCGCCATTGCTTTGTTTGTGCCGTTACCACCATCCGAGCCGTCCGAACCATCTTCACCACCGAGCTCACCAACGCCGTCGTCTACACCACCTAGCTCAGCCACATCTTTGCTGAGCTCTCCATCAGTAGAAGAGGAAGAGATTATGACTTCCATAAGAGCACAGAATGGTCATGTCGCAGGAGGAGGGGTAGCTCCTTTGAATATCACTTACCCTCCTTTGGAGGCGGACAAGACCGGAGAGATTGAATTGAGGAGTGGATTCCTCCACAAGTTGAAGTCTTTTTTATGGAATGCCAAGTGAGGATCCCAACAAGCATCTACAATGGTTTAATTTCACCACGGAGTCTATGTGTCCAAGAGGAACCGATTTGCAACACTTTAAGATGAAGGCTTTTCCGTTCTCATTGTAAGATCAAGCGAAGGAGTGGTTGTTTGTGGTGCCTAGTGGTCGCATTGTTTCATGGAATTCACTGATGGATGAGTTTTTGCTCAAGTATTTTCCCGCTTCATGTATAACGGATCTGAGGAAACAAATAACAAGTGTGAAGCAAGCCAGAGATGAGACTTTCTTTGATTATTACAAGAGGTTCAAGTCCCTAGTTTCTTTGTGTCTGTCGCATGGCATTAGCGATGGACTCTTGTTGCAATATTTCTATGAGGGATTGCGTGTTATGGAGAGAGAGTTTCTTGATTCGGCCGCGGGAGGAAGTTTCTTGGAATTGAATGCCGGAGCGGCAAGAAGTTTGTTGGAAGTTCGTGCATTGAACAACCAACAATTTGGTATGGCACGAAGTAATGTGCCAAGGAATGAAAAAGTGCATGAGACGTCCTCAAGTTCGAAGTTAGAGGAGAAGGTTGATAAGCTTGCCGACTTGGTGAGTAGCATGATGAAGGAAAAATGTGCCATTGTGTGCGGCATTTGCACTGAGGGCCATGAGACCGAACAATGCCCTCAATTTGGATCAAGTGAGGGAGTAGAGGAGTGCAATGCGCTTAGTTTCCAAGGGGGCTAGAGGTACGGGAACTTTAATCTGAGGTTCAATGATCATCCGAACTTTCAGTGGGCGAACAATGACAATGTACTTAGAGCCCCAATGCAGCCAAACCAAGGGGCTGCCGTACCCTATCAACCAAGAGCACCATTCGTGCCACGGCAGCCCTACCAACCACACCAAGGGCAGCCGAGCCATGCCAACTTCCAACCTTTGCCAAACCAATCTCAAGGAGCAACAAGCAACCCCAACTACGAGGCATTGATTCAATCTCTTTCGAGTGCTACTCAAGCATTACTACCAGGGGCTGTATCAGTCCATTGCACCGTTATCTCCTCTGCTCCACGTACTTCGAGAGTTAGAACAAATTTAAAAGGAATTAGACTTAGTGATTACATGGTCATGAACGTTTCAATTTTTCATCTCTTATTGCCGAATATGTTGATACTTTGCCAATGTCGTGGCTTGTAATGATGTATATTCTTGCATTTCTATTTCTTTACGATGTTCTAACTTGTTTAAATGTTGCAAATTTCAGAAAAGTACATGTCCGAATCTAATATTTGGACACGAAATCATCAAGGCCGATTGCAATGTTTAGATCAAGAACTCGCCATTTCTCTGTTTGTGCCATTACCGCCATCATCACCAACCAGTTCATCAGTGCCATCACCTTCATCGCCGTCCAGATTACCATCGTTGGCGCCAGGTTCTGCTAGTGAGCCGAGCTCGCCCTTCGTTGTTTCGTCATCGTGTGATCTTGGAAATCCAGAGTTTGAGGCCTTTGCCGAGCAAGAAGAAGAAGTAGAGAGAATGACTTCAATCCTATCACAGAATGGGCATGTTGCTGGAGCTGGTGTTGCTCCGTCGAATATCACTTATCCTCCCTTGGAAGCTGATAAGACGGGAGAGATTGAATTGAGGAGTGGATTCCTCCATAAGCTGAAATCGTTTTATGGGATGCCAAGTGAGGACCCTAACAAGCATCTATAGTGGTTTAACTTCACCACGGAGTCTATGTGTCCGCGAGCGACCAATTTGCAACACTTTAAGATGAAGGCTTTTCCGTTCTCATTGGATGATCAAGCGAAGGAGTGGTTGTTTGAGGTGCCTAATGGTCGCATCATTTCGTGGAATTCTATGATGGATGAGTTCTTACTCAAGTACTTTCCTGCTTCACGTATCACTGATCTGAGGAAGCAAATTACTAGTGTGAAGCAAGTCAGAGATGAGACTTTCTTCGACTACTATAAGAGGTTCAAGTCCCTAGTTTCTTTGTGTCCATCGCATGGCATTAGCGATGAGCTCTTGCTACAATATTTCTATGAGGGATTGCGTGTCATGGAGAGAGAGTTTCTTGATTCGGCCGCGGGAGGTAGCTTTTTGGAGTTGAATGTCGGAGCGGCAAGAAGCTTGTTGGAAGTTCGTGCTTTGAACAACCAACAATTTGGCATGGCACAAAGCAATGTGCAAAGGAATGAAAAAGTACATGAGACGTCTTCGAGCTCAAAGTTAGAGGAGAAAGTTGATAAGCTTACCGACTTGGTGAGTAATTTGATGAAGAAGCGTGCCATGATATGTGGAATATGCACCGAGGGCCATGAAACTGAACAATGCCCTCAATTTGGATCAAATGAGGGAGTAGAAGAGTGCAATGCTATTGGCTTTCAAGGAGGTCAACGGTTTGGGAACTTCAATCTGAGATTCAATGATCACCCTAACTTTCGATGGGCGAACAATGACAATGTGCTGAGGGCACCTATGCAACCGAGAGAAGGAGGAGCGCCATATGCGCTGAGGGCACCCTTTGTCCGTCGGCAATCTTTTCAGCCGAACCATGGCAACTTTAATGCCATGCCGAGCAACCATGCAGCCGTGCCACACCAAGGAGGGCCGAGCCAAGGCCATGTCGCACCGAGTAATCCGAATTATGATGCTTTGATCCAATCTTTGTCAAGCGCGACTCATGCGTTTCTTGCGGGGCAACAAAACCAACAAAAGGACATTGGTGAGCTCAAGACTCAAATGGGCCAAGTTGTAGATTTTATGGGAAGATTTAATGAGCAAGGAAAGTTGCCAAGCAATACAATTCCCAATCCGAGGAACGAGCAAGCCAAGGTAATTCAAACTCGAAGTGGAAGAGAGTTGTTGCCTCCATCAATTCCGAAGAAGAAGCGAGTAACATTCAAGCTCGTTGGCAATGAAGATATGGCTGCCGGACCTGCAATTGCCGGCAGCCATGGGATGCATGACGACGGGGCAGCAGGCAGTGCTGCCGAGTGAGAAGAAGCTGCCGGCAGCAAGGCTGCCGAGAGCAAGGATGAAGCTGGAAAAGGGCATGCTGCCACCGAGAAGAGGGAGAATGCAGCCGGCAATGAGAAAAAGACCAAGGGGCTGCATTATGATCTTGAGCGTGATCCCGCAACAGCAAGAAGTGAAGTAGTGCCAAGCCAAGCAAGTAAGGGGGGGGGGGGGGGTGCCGACCTCAAGCATTCCATTCCCTTCTCGCTTTGCTAAATCGAAGAAGGATAAATCCGATGAGGAGGTGTTGGAGATTTTCCGGAAAGTGCAAGTCAACATCCCTTTGTTGGAATGCATCAAGCAAGTACCGAAGTATGCTAAGTTTCTTAAGGAGCTATGCACGGCTAGAAGGCATACAAGGGAGACTCGTGTGGTAACTATGAGCGAGACGGTATCGGCCGTTATTCAAAGGAAGTTGCCACTAAAGATGAAGGATCCGGAAAGCTTCAATGTGCCTTGTGTGATAGGCAATACTCGTTTCGAGGATGTGATGTTAAACTTGGGAGCATCGATCAATGTCATGCCACTCAATGTGTACTAAACTTTGAGTATAGGGCCTCTCAAGAAGGACAATGTCATCGTTCAACTCGCGGATCGCTCAAGTAAGTATCCGGAGGGTTATGTGGAAGATGTGCTTGTGCGAGTCAACCAATTGATATTCCCCGCCGATTTCTATGTGGTTGAGATGGAGGATTCGCCGGTCAATAGCACGCAATTGCTACTTGGTCGACCATTTATGAGGACGGCACGCACAAAGATAGATGTGGCCGAGGGCAACCTAACTGTGGAGTTTGATGGTGAGGTGATCAAGTTCAATGTGTTTGATGCCATGAAATTCCCCAATGTCGACTTGAAGGATGGTTGCGCCATTGATGTTTTGGAGGAGGTCGAACAAGTTATGTCCACCTCGCTCGACGCATAGCAATTAGCGATTGAGTAAGGGGTCGGATTTGACAAGAGGGGAGAACAAGTCATGCATGAGAAAGAAAAGGAGGAATCGGCCGAGCCATGCATTGCCGAGCCTTACACCATATTGCCGAGCCTTAAAGAGGTGGTTGCCGAACTCGACGCCACTCCAATATACACAAAGAACTTGTTCTTGTCAATTCCAAGTGCCACAACCAAATTTCGACCAAGTGTGGAAGAGGCCCCAAAGTTAGAACTTAAAGAACTCCCAAGTCACTTAAAGTATGTTTATCTTGGAGAAGAAGATACACTACCGGTTATTGTGTCTTCAATGCTTAGTGAGAAGCAAGAGGTTGATTTGATAAGTGTGCTTAAGAAGTACAAGACCGCCATAGGTTGGACCTTAGCGGACATCAAGGGAATAAGCCCTACTACTTGTGTTCATCGCATCTTGTTAGAAGAAGGAGCTAAGCTGACAAAGGAAGCTCAACGTCGACTTCACCCACCCATGATGAAAGTCGTGAAAGAAGAGATCATCAAGTTGCTTGATTGTGGGGTGATTTACCCAATTTCAGATAGTAAGTGGATATCTCCCGTGCAAGTAGTGCCGAAGAAGAGTGGTGTAACGGTTGTCAAGAATGAGAAGAATGAGCTTGTACCACAAAGACTTGTAACCGGTCATCGGATGTGCATCGACTATAGGAAGCTCAACGCTACAACAAGGAAGGATCACATGCCTTTGCCGTTTATGGATCAAATGCTAGAGAGGTTAGCCGGCCATTCTTTCTATTGCTTTCTTGATGGTTATAGTGGCTACAATCAAATCATGATACACCCGGATGATAAAGAGAAGACCACTTTTACTTGTCCATTTGGCACGTTTGCTTATCGACGGATTCCATTTGGTCTATGCAACGCACCCAGCACTTTTCAAAGATGTATGTATGCTATCTTCTCGGATTTTATTGAAGACATTATCGAAGTGTTTATGGATGACTTTAGTGTGTATGGAGGCACCTTCGATGCATGTTTGGGGAACTTGGAGAAGATACTTGAGAGGTGTGTGGAGACCAATCTTGTGCTCAATTGGGAGAAGTGTCACTTCATGGTCACACAAAGTATTGTACTTGGGCACATTATTTCGGCAAGAGGCTTAGAGGTTGACAAAGCCAAAGTGGAGCTAATTCAAGCATTGCGGGGAGCTAATTCGGGCCCAAGATGTGTTAGAGATGTGAGAAGTTTTCTTGGCCATGCGGGGTTCTATCGAAGATTTATCAAAGACTTCTCTTCAATTGCAAAGCCATTAAGCAACTTGTTACAAAAGGAGGTGACGTTTGAGTGGACGGATGAATGTGAGAAGAGTTTTTGCCGATTGAAGAAGATGTTGTGTACGGCACCAGTGCTTGTCTCACCCAATTGGGATGAGCCGTTTGAGTTGATGTGTGATGCTAGTGATTATGCACTTGGAGCGGTACTTGGACAACGAATTGAGAAGAAGCCATGCGCCATTTACTATGCTTCAAGGACTCTCAACGATGCTCAACTCAACTACACAACAACGGAGAAGGAACTCTTAGCGGTAATCTTTGCTTTGGAAAAGTTTCGATCATATCTTTTGAATTCCAAAGTTATTATTTATAGTGATCATGCCGCTTTGAGATATCTTATGACAAAGAAGGATGCTAAGCCGAGGCTCATTCGATGGATTCTTTTGCTTCAAGAGTTCGATATTGAGATTAAAGACAAGAAAGGAGTAGAGAATGTTGTAGCCGATCATTTGAGTCGACTTGTCATTAATGTGGATCGGCTGCCCTTATGTGAGACCTTTCCGGATGAGCAACTTTTTCGACTTGAAGTGCATGAGCCTTGGTATGCCGACATTGCCAATTTTCTTGCTACACGCCGATTTCCCCAAGAGATGCCGAGCCACCTTCAGAAGAGGATAAGAAAGCAAGCTCGACACTTCTTGTGGGATGATCCGTACTTGTGGAGGCAATGTGGAGATCAAGTTATTCGACGATGTGTTTCGGAGAATGAGCATCGCTCCATCCTTGCTTTTTGCCATAGTGAAGCTTGTGGTGGGCACTTTGGACCAAAGAAGACGGCATTGAAGGTTCTAAATTGTGGATTCTTTTGGCCTACAATTTTTAAAGATGCATTCATATTTTATAAAGCATGTGATAGATGCCAAAGAATGGGGAACATTGGAGCTAGAGACCAAATGCCACTCACGCCTATCATTGAGGTTGAAATTTTTGATCTTTGGGGAATTGACTTCATGGGACCATTTCCTTCGAGTAAGGGCTTTCTCTACATATTACTTGCGGTTGATTATGTGTCAAAGTGGATCGAAGCAAAGGTTACACGCACCAACGATGCCAAGGTCGTAGCCGGGTTTCTCAAGACCAACATCTTTTCACGTTTTGGAGTTCCAAGAGTCTTGATTAGCGATGGAGGATTCCATTTTTGTAACCGCACCATTGAAGCCTTATTGAAGAAGTATGGAGTCACACATAAGGTTTCTACACCTTATCATCCCCAAACAAGTGGCATGGCCGAGGTAAGTAATCGAGAGATCAAGCAAATACTTGAGAAAACTGTTGGACCTTCAAGGAAGGATTGGAGTGATCGTCTCGATGATGCTTTGTGGGCATATAAGACTGCGTACAAGACATCGATAGGTATGTCTCCTTTTCGGTTAGTTTATGGCAAAGCATGTCACTTACCGGTTGAGCTAGAACACAAGGCATGGTGGGCCGTTAAAGCATTCAACATGAACATCGATAAAGCCGGCCTTCATAGAAAGCTTCAACTCAACGAACTTGAAGAAATCCGGAATGAAGCCTATTATACCGCTTGGATATACAAGGAAAAGACACATGCCTACCATGACAAGATGATCCGTGGTAAGAAGTTTGAAGTTGGGCAACATGTGCTTCTATTTCATTCTCGCCTTAGACTTTTTCCCGGAAAGTTACGCTCTCGTTGGATTGGTCCCTTTGTCATTGCCCAAGTATTCCCTCATGGAGCCGTAGAAATTCAAGATTTGCAAACCCACAAGACTTTCAAAGTAAATGGCCATCGACTCTAGCATTATCATGCACCTTTTGATGCATTTGAGGACGCGACTATTCTTGAAGATACCCCACGTCCGTAGCTTACTGCCGCGCCTAGCGACCAGCCACCTACCTTCCACGAGCCACCACCAAAACCTGCTGCCGGACCTGCAATTGCCGGCAGCTTGACCATGTTGCTGCCGGACACACCTCAAGCTGCCAAGCCACACTCACTATGCAACGAACTTCTTGCTGAACTTCTTCGTGCCGATTTGAACTACTTTGGAGCAAGATGAACACATGCAATATACAACGGTGAAAAGTCTAGGCTATGGACTATAAACACAAAGCGCTACTTGGGAGGCAACCCAAGTCGATCAAAGAAAAGTGAAGGAGCCATCACCGAGAGTTTGAAATTTCTTAACCCTTCTCTTTTTCTTTGGTTTGTGATGATTTGTTGGAATGTGTTAGACTATTGCATGCTTAGGAAATTCGTTGATATAGACTTGTGCTTACATTGAGGGCAATGTAATTTTCTAAGTGTGGGGTGGGATAACGTATTCCGTTTATGTTTTCGTGTGCTTAGTTTAGAAAAGAAAATTTCAGAAAATTGTTCCACAAAAATAGAGTGTTTAAATTTGTTTGTTTCGAGTCTTAGGATGCCCCTAATATGTCAATGATGTTTTTCTCCTCTTTGCATACAGAGATGATGGTTATGCATACAATTAAAATTGTGAGTTTCATGGATTTTGTGCATTGGTAGGAGCATGTAGGACTTTTTGATTAACGAAGCATGCATGTTTTAGCTAGTTTGTTTCCATAATAACCTATGTGAGCTTTAGAGCCAAATTGCTTTCTTCATGAGTGATAAATTGAAAATTTCGAGCATGCTAATATATGAACCTCATTATTCTTTGACTATTCGATGACTATGTGACATAGCATTTTAATGAACTCTAGTATGCTAGAACTTACTCTTGTTGATTTTCAAAACGATTTTAGTCATAAAATACCTTGATTTTGAATGTGATTGAATAAAGATCATTTAGGTTTACCACCATTGCCAAATAAAGCATGTGCCCTATTGGAGCCCGTCGTGGGACACCTTAGTAAACCCCCTTTGATCCTACGATTAGCCTTTTGTTTCATCACCCTTAAACACTTTCCATGAACCTAGTATAGTGATGCCTTTACCTTGTGTGTCGGCAAAGCTTGATTTTTGAAGGCGTTTTTGCGTGAAGTGATGAAGAAGAACAAGTGTGGGGTAGACTTAGCCATGAAATTATGAAAAATGTGCATGCCGTGCCTTAGTAAAGAAAAGAAAAAGAAAAATTTGCTCGGACCAATAGTAAAATAACATGATGCTGAGAGCAACAAAACAAAAAAAACAAAAAAAAAATTAAATCATAGGGCACGGCATAAGTACCAAAAGAAAAATTTGTGCATGGCTAATGTCTTGATTATTGTTGTAATGTTATGGGAAGAAAAGAATGAAGTATGGGTCCAACAAGATGAAATTTGACCCTTGGTGAGAAGACATAAGGAGATTAAGCTTTGCCAAAGGCCACGGTGACGTTTTGATCCTCCTTATCCAAATATCGAATACCTCTTAGCCTAGCCCCATTACAACCCTTTGATTGATCTTTTTCATGATTCTTAAGATGGTTAAATTTGATTTGTGGAGATTATCTCAAGAGTAAGCATATGGTTTTGGTTCATTGGTGCACATTAGTTGTTAAATGAGGTTCTTCTTGAAATTCACAAAGTGCTTTCGATTTTCACGACATATGCAAGTTACTCTTCGTAATTCATTATCTTTCGCTTGCATATACTTATGTGTGAATAACCATGCTTCGAGAGAAAAGAAGAGAGTATGCCTAACGAGGAGGATTGAATTAGCTTAACATGTCTACATGCTTACCTTTTGCTCTTATATGTTCATATTGATGCCACTTGTTCATGAAACTTGGAATTTTCGTGCTTAACATTCTCATGCATTAACTTGAAAGCTATGTGTACATACGAGCCTGAGACAAATTGTTAGGGGCAATAGTTTGTTTAGAGTCTAGTTTAATTTAGTTTGCTAAGGGACTAGCAAAGGATAAGTGTGGGGTAGATGATAGGAGCACAATGTGCGACGATATTATATGCTTATGCCCTCATTTATGCTTTGTTTAACCCTTATTTTTCTAAGATAGAGTCATAATATAGTTTAGTGTTAATTTGGTAGAGTTTGGCGAAAAGTGGTTAAGAATCCGAAAAATGACTAAGTTTGAGAAATCTGGAAAATAATGCAAAATATGTCTTTTTCGTGATTTTGAGATGAGTAAAATTGCAATCTATCCTTGTCCGAATTTAATGAAATTTGGTGTGCTTATTATTCATATACTGAGGAATGTTGTGTTAAAATTTCAGATCAATCGGAGTTCAGGAAGTCACCCAAAAGATGGCTGCAAAACAGCAGTTTGAGCAAACCAATCCAGGGACTTCCAGGATTTTCCTGAGACTGTGTCCCAACTTCAAAAATTCATTTCCGACGTTTTACAAGGAATTTGATCAAACTGTTTTATATGGAGGTTTCGTTTTGTGTCTAGTTTATCTGAGACTTGGAATCGCATCAATTGGAGCTCCGAGGAGGGAGATATGCCGGAGTTACTGCAACAACATCAAGTCTGCCGATTCCAAGAAGCTACTGCCTCCTTTTCACAATTACTGTTTTCAATGGACCATATGGTGTACAAATGCATATGTGAAGATGGTCCAAGCTTAAGGATTGAAGGAGGATGACACCAAGCTAAAGCATTAAAGAAAAATACGAAGAAAGAAGTTCTCCTAGTCAAACTAGGAGAAGCTGCCGGAATAGGCAGATTTGTGCCAAAATGAAGAACTGCCGGGTTGGGGCATTTTCGATGGATCAAGACCTTTCAAATGGAGTCCAAAGCCTATACAAGAAGTCTATGAAGATGTGAAGCCCAAGCCTTGAAGAAAAATCAGAAAAAGAAAACCTAATTAGACTTTGAAAAGGAAGGTTTCAAATCCTTAACCAATTGGGTTTTCTGAAACCCCTCTTACACTAGGGTTGCCGGCAGCCTCTCCTCTATATATAACCTCATCTTCTCATTCTGAAAAATCATCTCTTCTCTTGCAAAACACTAGCCGACACTTTGCCAAACTCTTTCCCAAAGTTCTAAACCGAAACCCTAAAACACAAGTCCACCGATTCCACCACCATTCACCATCGATTCCACACCTATCTCAGCAATTGCTGAGCCTCATTCACCACACCAAGACGAAGCTCTCCAAGGTTTCTAAAGTGTGATCCATCCCTATGACTTGTATTTTTATTCTTGGTTTAGTCACAATTGTTGTTATAAAAATACTTGTTTTTGTTTGGTTTTGTATGATGAACATGAGTTGCGATTTTTATTGGAATTTATGTGATGAATTTTGCAAACAATTGCAGGCTTGAATTCGCATGTTAGATTAGGGCAGTAGCATGTTCATGTATTTTTAGTTTTTATTCGATTAGTTTCATGAATTCGTGCATAAAAATCAATATTTACATGATGCCAAGGCCATGGCACTTGTGTAGGTTGCGATTTCATCCAACTTAATAGCTTGGGATTGAGTTAGGCATCGATCGAACTGAATTCTAGGTTGTTAAAATCAAGGTTACTTAATTCATGAAACTTGCATGTTAATAGGATGAGTGACGCCATACCTAAAGATATGTCTCCAATTTAATAGACTCTTGTGCTTAATTACTCTTTGTGTTTGTCTTCGACGTTGAGTGTTTTCAAGCATGATTAGTATAATTTTAGGATTCGACGTTGAGTGTTTTCTAAAATACTTAAGAAGTCTAGTGATTAGATGACCGTTGAGGCTCTAATTGAAATTGGAATTGAATAGAGTCTAAGAAACTTAAACCATATTGCCGAGTCTTGCATGAATTCTTGTATGTGAGTTGTGTGTTTTGTGCTATGTGATGCGTGAGAGATGATGATCAATATGTACATAATAGTTTAGGATTTAATTTACTGTATTATTTCATGCCTAGATGTTAGAGGGCAGCCCTAGGGCTGCCGAACCATCTTTTCCCCTTAAGAGTGATGATTTTTGATGTATATGTGTATAAATTTGTCTAACAATCTCATATTTCAGGTACCCTTAATCCCCGGCTTAGAACGATCCTTACTTATGTCTATACTACTAACGATTGTAGGGTTATTATTGCTTGATGCTCGCTTCGGCGACTCATCAGGCCTCCGAAGAACTGTCTGAATGCATCGGCCATCTTCAACTTGAGGCATTAATACATTAATTAATATTAAATTATATTACATTAAATAACAAATTCTAATTAATATAATAACCAATAATACTAACATATTTCAAAACATACTAACAAATTAATATTTAAATTTGTACTAATTTCAAATAATACTAACCATTAACCTAAATATAACTATTTATATACAAATATAACAATATTTCATTATTAACATATATATAAATACAAATAACCATTTATATATTAACAAAAATATATAACAATTTATATAATTAAAATTAAATATATAAAAAATATATAACAATTTATTATATAACAATTTATATAATTAAAATTAAATATATAACAATTTCTATACCTAAATTATAACAAATATATAACAATTAAATTTATTAACAAATATATAACAAATATATAACAATTTATATAATTAAAATTAAATATATAACAAATATATAACAATTTATTATATAACAATTTATATAATTAAAATAAAATATATAACAATTTGTTAAAATTAAATTTATTAACAAATATATAACAATTTATATAATTAAAATTAAATATATAACAATTTATAAAATTAAAGTAAATTAAAAAAAATAAATTTAACCGGATCGGAGGAAGAGGCCGGAGGAGGAGGGGAAGGAGGTCGGACGAGGAGGGGAAGGCGGAGGGGAAGGAGGAGGAGGAGGAGGCCGACCGGAATTGCTTGAAGGAGGAGAATCGGAGGAGGATCGGAGGAGGAGGAGGCCGACCGGAATTGCTTGGAGGAGGAGGAGCAGCGCGGCGGAAACGCAATCGGAAGCGGCAGATTGGAGCAGCGGCAGGAGGAGGAGGAGGAAGAGAGGAAAAAGTCGGCTAGGGTTCGACAGTTTCTGATTTATACCCGAAAGAATAGCCGACGATTAAAAAAGATTTCGTCGGCTATTCTTAACTATAGCCGACGAAAACTATAACATCGTCGGCTATACTTTGAATGTCGTCGGCTATACTTTGAATGTCGTCGACTATACTTTAGGAGATCAGCAGCCGTCTGATCTGAGCCATCCAACGGCGGACAATGAAAAGGCGCGGATCGCAAGAGTTTAGCCGACGAATTCAAATATTTCATCGGCTATACTT